>CP136878.1:21582952-22182952 GCA_033000465.1 Sciaenops ocellatus | reverse complement strand
GATAGAGCAGTTATTTCAGTGAAACATGTATAGTATTAGTGACTGACAGACTTTCAAAAAAAAAAAAAAAAAAAAAAAAAATGCATCTCAGCTAAAAGTTATGGACATAATGCTGCATGTGTAGTGGAGGGTAGAATCACTCATCTTTTGGGCTTTGCCTAAAGCGTAATAATATACACCCAATGAGATATAAATGCATAACCTACTGTAAGTAAATAAAGTAATAAATGTCTGTGCAATTTAAAAATGCTGCACATAAATTTAATAGCTTATGATGTAACTTACTGTGAAATTGACAAAGAAATTAACTGGCAACCATCGAGGAGCCATTTACTGTTAAAAAACATCACAGTATTTTAACTGTATTTACAGTAAAAATCATGTAACTGTAAAATAACAGAATTTATATATATATATAATTAATACACAGTAATTTCCAAGTACTGTATTTTTTTGTTAACCAATTATCTCCCGTGGGGGGCGCTAAAATCACAAACATTTTTTCTGTGTAATCTTTAACAAGTGAAAATGTGTGTAAAAGTATGTAAATAAACTCAGGTTACTGAAATGCTACAGAAAAGAAATAAAAAGTCTGGTAAGTGATTGCAAAATAAGAAGGAAACCCTGATTATCATAACTGCAAACTGACATCTTTGAATTCCCTGCGAGGAAATTTTTTTATGGCATTAGCTCTTTAGAGAAAAACATACACTTAACCACCACACCCATATAAGAATATGAAAGTATTGTAATTATACAGTGTGTAAAGGAGCAGGTCTAAATTAGCAAGGTTGTATTGAGAGATTTAAGAGCATGTGAGCTGCGTCACGCAAGAAGCTGAAAGTAAATCTGTTGCTTTCAAAATAAAACTTTTTAGTAATAGGAAGTAGCCCGGTGTTGTGTGTGAGACTTAAGATTCACGGATGTCAAAAACCAGGTCCCTCAGCATACACAGTAAATAAATTGTCTCTTACTTGACTTATAGGACTGCACCATACACAGAGAGAGAAACTCAGCCGCTTGTCTGTTGTCTGTTTCTAATTATTTCTTCCTGCTTTGACCTTTAATCCTTTTTAAACCTTATTATTCCTTCATCTCACACTTAGTTCCTTAAAACTCTTCATCTGAGTCATATGTAATTGCATATTCATTGGATAGCACACATATGTTCTAATACATTTCATATTGAGGGAGAACATTGGAGCATTGTTCTGACTGAATAATTGGAATATATGGATATGTAAAAAAAATAAGCAAGCATTCAAATTATGTAAGAAATTGGTAATTAATAGACAAAATAATTACTGATTAATCAATGAATTGAAAATATATATATATCTTAATATATTAATTTATTATTTTATTTGTTTTAGCATATTTTGTATTAAAAGATAAATAAGTAAAGAGCGATTTCACAGAGAAAAATGTTGAAAAAATGTCCTTTGTCGTCCATTTTCTCTCCTATTTCATTTGTAAATAATAATAAAAGAAAAATCAATAATATATATATATATAATATTGATTTTTAGTGTATTGTGGTTGAGGACATGACGTCAAAAGACACCCTGTCCTGACATTTACAGTTTGTTGTTTCGGCATTTAACTAAAGGCATTTTATTTTGAAGGTAACGGGCGGAAGTGTAGTTGTTTTCACGAGGTCACTTCATGCTACACTTTTCTTTTACCTGATGGCGCGCGCCACCGGTGTGGGCAAGTCCAAACCTTCGCGGCAACCCGCTCTGCAGGTTATCCCGGTGAATCACTCCTCCAGCGGCTATAAGTAGGACAGCTCTCGTCGTGTTTTCATCGTCCTGCTCACACTTTATCACCCAGGACTTCTTTTCTTTGAACAGATACAATGAGTAAATCCAGCACACTGAAAGTGAAGAACTTTTTTAAAATAAAATCACCTGAAAAGGAGAGCAAGGAGCGGAAAGGGTCGGGCTCCCTCAAAGATGGAGAAGATACCAGCCCCAGAGACAGGTCGCAGACTATACCGACGAGCCCCGGTCCGCTCAGCCCGGGAGACGGCGTCACATTGGCCGAAAATATTTTACCTATTTCCCCGAAAGAAAAGAAGGGAAGGAAGCTGTTGTCGTTCAAGCTGAAAAAGAAGAAATCCAAACGCAGAGTAGGAGATGGAGGAGGAGAGGTGTTCTTCCCCGAGAATGATGAACTGGACAGCTTCATGAGCCACAAGTGAGATAACACTTCATTTGATCTGTTTATGAGGCCATGGGTGGCCGTCTGAGTTCAACATATTTATTTAAATTTAATTAGCTTACAAAGTCAAGCTGAGCTATATGAACCTCGTTTTTATTATTACCACTGTAACAATGGTAAGTTAATTTCAAAGTAATTTTAAACTAAAACTAAATGAACAAAGCACCACAGATAAAAGTCAGTCTTATATTTGATAAAAAATAATGTGAGTAAAACACAAAATTAAACAAAACGATACATTTTCTGATATATAAATACAAGTTCATTATTAATGAAGCCAATGAGACCCCTGGAAACTCCCATAAGGGGACCCCTGGTAGCCCTTAAACCCCACTTTGATGCACCATTTTTTACAAGCTGACTAACCTGAGGGAAGCACTGAAGTGTGGGAGTAGAAACAACAACTCACAGAGCAACTTTTTCCCCCTGGCACTAACAACTGTGGCATTGATCTATCGCTGAGCTAGTTTAGTCATGTATTTGTTGGTAGCAACTTTGAAAATACAGAGAGACTGTCACGCAGAACACACACAGCTTTCGCAGTTCATATATGTAGTTTTAGATCTGCAGACCTGTCCAGGTGTACCCCTCGTGTTGCCCAGTGTCAGCTAGGATTGGCCTCAGCCCCCCCGTGATCATAATAAGGATAAGTGGTTATAGAAAATGGATGGATGCATATTAGGTCTCCACTCTGCTGGAAGTTGTGTAAAGTGAATGTGAGAAATGTAGACTGAACCCATTCTGTTTAGGTGCCCCTGGGTAAGGTATTTGACCCTCACACACCCCTTTTCATCCATGCTCACTGGCCAGCAGTGCAAGACTGCGGCAGCTCCTTGATGGAAACGTGGAGAACTGCGTGACTGCGAGGCTGTAAATATCCGTGCTGAGTCACTCTTCCCCGGATAAATTAAAGATTCAAAACGAAATCGGTTAACCTCGAGTGGTCACATTGATGACAGAGAAGTTTCCAGTTCTTTATTTACCCCGGATAGTTCCAGTTCCTTCTTTTATTTTTCTTCAGAAATTCATTCAGATCCATATTGTTCTGCGTTCAGACCAGGTCATTGATGTGTTGTTGATCTGTTCGCTCTGACTCAGGTGTTATTGTCACATGTTTTCAGGTTCACCTACACTGACGGACACTGTTTTGATATGAGTAAGGCAAACATTGCATAATACTTAATGCTAAAATGACAAACCTGCTGTGCAGGTATGACACACATCCCTGTTCAGTTCAGTTAAACGTTGCTTAATCAAGTTGATATCGCGTCTCGGCTGGTCTAGATCTGAGTAAATACATCTGAGGACAGAGCGGTTTACGTGTGCACAGGTGACTCATATGATGAAGTGGTGCATAATTAATTATTTGACAATGATTATGCTTTCCCAACTCATGAACGCATGATCGGGTGTAATGTTGCCACTTGTGTGCCCAGATAAACTCAGCAGTCTCATGCATTTGTTTGAAATCTGCTGTGATGAGCATTTCCATTACATTGGGAACTTTCAAGTTGAATATTGCATCTCTTTATAGATGAAAATCATTTTTATATGACTGCTTGCTGTGGTGGTTAGGCTGCTAGGGGCAGAAGAACTGTAGATGCATAACCCTGACATATTAAATGTCTTATGAAGCTGCCATGGTTTAATTGTTGGCAAACAACTGCCCACTTACACATCCAGCAGATGTGGTGAAACACTATCATGCCATCCTCAGGGGCCCTGACGAACAACTGCAATGGCACGATGTGCATTTCAACAGTGCAACAGAAATGATAAAGTTGTGTAACAAACATTCGGTCTTTTTATAACCTCAAAACCAAAAATGAATTCAATCCACTGAATGTCTGTGGACTAATCTCGTTGTCAGATATGATGCTGCGTATCAGGAGCTACTGTCAAAGATTAGTGCATGAGGTCAAAGGGACAGGTGCATGCCGATGTTCTTAAAGCACCAGGAAGTTATTTGTTGTATTTGGGCTCGCTCAACAGCACAGTCAGCAGTTGGAGGTGCCCAGCAGTGGCTGAGATACTCAGCTCATAGAGGCATTTAAAGTTGTAGCCATAGGTGTTAGTGTTTTGGTGTGTAGAGTAAAGGCATACTTACATATGCAGGACTGAATACTTTTAGTCTAGAAGTCCACTTATTACATGGGCCCCACCTCTGTCTCACCTTGTGTGTAAGTTAAGCTGAGACCGGAGAAGAAACGGGTGGGGCCCAGGCCTTAGAGCACTGTGTCTGTATTCATAGAATCTTGACTTACAGTATGTAACTAATGTTATATTTAGTATAGACTCCGCTCACTAAGGCTATCGCTAGTGTGACAAGAGAAGCAGGATGCGGTCCATGTCCGACTAAAAAATCGATAACCAGTCTATACCTCACTGCGTCTCATAATGCATGGCATGTCACAGTACATCAGAAGTGCACAGATGGCATAGGGACAGTTCGACACCTGATATTCACCATGATGGCATGATGTCACACTGTAAAACAAAAAAATAACATTCTTCCACAAATTATTTTTTCTTGCAACTGCATTTATAACATTCATTGACTCAGTGTAGTTCAGTCATGTGGCATGCTACCTCAGGACACAAATATTACTTTGCTTACATTACTAGAGATGTAGCAACTGACCGATTTCATTATTAGCCGCGGTTTAAAACATCACAATTATGTAATAGTAAAGGTTCAGCTGGACTGAGTGTTACTTACAATCAACAAAGTAGATTGAGTTAAGAGGTAAGCGTCAGGCTTTCAGTGCAATGTCAACAAATCAAACAAAGCAGGAAAAGGAGCATTGCATGGTTGAATGCTCACCTGTTCATTTTACAGGTTTGTTACCATTCCCCTGAAGGGCATAACACCTGCACAAGAGGTGTTCTCAAAAAAAAACCAAAAAAAAAACCTCTCTCCTCTAACTGGGACCACTACAGAAAATCTCAGATGAACATTTAATATCCAAGAATTCCCATTATGGGCACTACCACTGAGTATCCGTGTAACAATATAGCACATTGACCGTAAACTGTCCAGCCATATACTAGGTTTCGACCTGGTTAATCTGGAGAGTATCTCTGCATCACTTTGTGGTTGTGCTCTGTGTTTAAACCGCTTTGCTAGTTTGAAGTACAAACATATGTGTTAGCTGTAGAAGTTCCCTTAACAGTGAATGACCTAATCTAGAAACATGACGTATCTACACACGTACTCTTTTGTGCAGTCTTTTCACATCTTCAGTCTGTGCTGTTCATCGACAACCCAATCAGTATTTCAGTAACTGAATATGACATAGACAAAATTGTGGTTTCTACCTATCATCAAAGACCTATTCAAAGTTCAATCAGTGCCATGTCTGCTTCATTCAATACCACTGTGTGTTTTTTCCAGTGTGTACTGTTCCATCTTTTGATCTTTTTATTCATGCATTTTAAGAAACTAACAGACAGCAAACCTCTATATGTGGTCTTTATCACTGTGTTTCATGGCCTGCTGAGTCCGTTTGTACAGTGTTGGGCAAACATACAACGCCTGGACCATTAAGGCATATGCCCTATATTCTGTACATATGATACAACACTGTAGCTTATCAGTGTTGTGCAAAGAATGAGAACACTTGAGCTTGAACTTTGAGGCATGTTTGCTCTGTCTTGTTAAAATGACAGAAGTGAATTATGTCAGAGCACTTACAGAATTCTGTGACTTCCTGGAATCTAACCAGTATAGCACTTGAAACACACTGAGGAGCAGGAACTGTTCAAACTCACTGAATGTGCTGAGGGATTAAAAAGAATCTGAGTTTGGGGTGCTTGTTTGAGTTCTAATTTGTGAAGATGCATGTAGTCTGTAGGGTGTGTGATAAATCTTTCCATTTCACTAGATGGCTTTAACCACAGTGTTTGAAACCACAGTAGGTGGGAGTTCATGTAGAGCTCCTAAATAATCTAATCTAGCAGACTAGAACGTGTTACAGCAGGGGCTGCCCTAATTTATAGATAATCCTTGAAGTGAGGGCGTGGAGTTTGAAAGTGAACAAGTCAACATTTTTGTGGTTCCATAGCAGTGCAGGAATTAACAATAAATCACCCTTAATGCCGTCACTCATACCTTACTTTTGATTGGTTTAAACATGAATCAGGAATATGGTGATTGTGACTCAGATTCATGTGGTGCAATAAGCAAGTAGCCGGTTTTACAAAGATGCCTAAGCTTACTTTGAGATTATTTTGTGATTTTTTTTATTTTGGCAAAGCTTAATTCATGTCTGTTAAGATTATTCTGATGCATATTTTGCTTTCTAACATAGATTTGTCTCACACTATTATTATACTATTATTCAGATTATACATAGCTGCACAGCAACTCTGATAAACTAAAAAATGTAAAACTGTAACTACACTCAAAAAGTTTCTGTAGATCATTTCTCATTGAACTGCTTGTGACTTTTAAGTTTTAATTATACACTGGTTAGAGGTAGGGCTGTCAACGAATATTCTAAATTCGAATATTTAAAAAAACGTAGATTCGATTGTGAAAATTAATATTCGACTGTGGAAAAAAACACATCAGTGGCTGCTTTGCGAGTGGGCGCACTGCATGACGGGTCAGGGACAGGTCACAGGAGTTGCACTTGCACAGCGTCACTCACTGCTGAACGTGAGACGTGACAAAAACCGTGGCATATGCAGATGACAGAGAGAAAAACGAAATGGCAGAAACTTTAGAGCCCAACTCGGCAGCAGAGAGAGTGGTTTGGACTCCAAGCAACATAAAAAGCCCCGTTTGGAAATACTTCGGATTTTGTTCAGTAGACGGCAAAAATGCTGAGCCTCTATAATGCGCAAATATAGATATTTAAATCGCTTGAACCTATGTGTTTTTTTTAGTGGGAATATTCAAACGTCATTTTGGAGCAATTTTGACAGCCCTAGGTTAGAGGTAGGGGAAACTCTCATCGACTCATCAATGATTTTTGAATCGAGTCACAACAAAAACTTCTTTCCATGTTTAGTTTAATTTAATAATTTAATTTAATTTTAAATTTTAAAAACTGATTGAAAAGTATCTGGAGTCTCTGGAAACTTTTGAATACACCTTTTAGTTTTCGAAACTCTGTTAAGAACACATTACGGTTAAGTTTGTCCCTTTCACGTTAGTTGTAACCCTGCTGCCTCATGGTATGGTGATGTGATCCATAGATCCTGTTCATTTTCTATGGAGAGCAGGAGATCTGTCTCATGATAGATTTGCCACGGCAAGTTGTGACTGTTCTGTATCCAGCGCAGTGCAGCAGGTTTATGACACCCAGAGCAAACTGTCAAACCAGTCAGTGCTGATCAAATATGAATGAAGATTCGGTTACTGCATTACCTATTTCTCGCCCTTTCTCGGAAAGCACAACCCAACTCACAGTTACGTCACCCCCTAACCGGGGTGTTCAGGTGTGATGCGTCTTCACTGGATTCTGTGTGTCTGCACCATTACTATAAACCATTCGCATTTTACAAAGTCAGTAAACGGTCTTACCTTCACTGATAATCTACACCAGTGGTGTCAAATCCAAAATGTTTTCTCACAGTATCATAATCACAGAGATACACAGTGTTGATATGCCGGATTGGTGTTGGTGCCAATACTGGCCTTAAGTGGATCAGATAGTGACCACGAAGTTACACATAAAGTATGTTTTATAAACAAAATAAAATTAAAAGTTTTTAACCAAGTTGCACTGGTTCAGTCATGGTGGGCTGCTGACCCAACTTTAGTTCTCGGAGGCATCAAGCTAATGAACCGAGCAGACTCAGCTCTGATTTTTGTTTGTTCCAAGTAGTTTTAAGGATTTTGAATGATTCTCTCATTTAGTTTGGAAGTGGAAATAGAATACAGTAGCAGCACAAAGACACTTGGAAATGAAAGTTTTTATCTTAAATTATCTTAATTCTTTATCTTAACTAACTACTGATCAGCTGCGTGATAATGATGGTGAAGGGATGTGATATAAATCGACCTAAAACTAAGTACTTATCAGCAAACCGTCTTATCACAGTAACACATAAGATAGAACACACAAAGGATGCAGCAGTACTGGGCTGTGGAACATGTTTTGCTCAGAGGCCAAACCTGTGTTGTCAGATTTGGACGCTCAGGTTGACGCTCTTTGAAAGTGTTTGTGTGCATACCATGGTCTATGAAGCTGGTGGCGGGCTGACCTGAGCTGTGGTACAGCCTACACACCTGTTCACACCTGCTCATTCACATGCAAACAAAAACGAGACAGATTTCCAACAAACAATTAGAAAATGATGTTTGTCCTGGTACTGAAAAGGGCTCAGAGGTAGTTAATATAGCCTACAGCATTTGTATAGTGTTTGTTGCTGCATAAGTTGTATGTTTGCTGCAACAACAGGGTGAATTAAAGAAGATAAAATCACACTGTACAGGATTGAAGTTAAAAAAGGGAACAGGATGTGCAGGGCTTTTCTTAGCTCTCTGTGAGAAGTTACAAAACATTGTTTCGAGCTGGTAATCACGAGGAAGGGAAAAAATATCATAATATTCAATAACGGACTGAAGGGTCATGAGGTTGGCAAGACACGACTTCAGCGCGGAAGACAAAGCCAGTACAGACACTGTTCTCCTAACATGAATAAAATGCGTTCAGTCATGTTCTTCATCTTTCAGACCTTCCTTTGGTTGTCATCCAGTTCATGTTTCTCTCTGCAGGAATGCACTTAGCCAGCAAAGTTTTCAACTAGTAGCACATTTTATCAGATCAGATGATAAGGCAATGACTCACTGCTGTTGCAGTTTATGGCAACGCACCTTTAAATCTTTAATAACCTTAAACATGTTTTTTTTTACACTGGAGAATTTCTCCAACCAACCAGTCACAGCTACATTTGTTACATATTATAGGATTATGTTGAACATTTCCCTGTTGTGTGTTGCTCAGATTAGTTGTAAAGTAGATGCATTTTTCTGGAGGACTGAGAGGAGAAGGGTGCGAGGGTGGGGTGGAGAAGGCATGTGCTGTAGGCAGGGGTGGGAGAGAAAACACTTGAAGTCAGTCATGTAAAGGATGTCGCTCCAGGGAGCATGTTATGAAAAACTGCATTTCTATGTTGTAACCGTTGAGATGGAAACTGGTTTGTAGGTTGAGAAGCAGCTGCAAACAGAAAGTCTGTTTATTTGGCCCCTCGCGTCGTGTATCTGATCAGTTGGGATATATCACAACTACTTATTGACTAGTCAAACATGTAGAGGTTGTTACGTTTGTTCTGATTTAATGAACATTCTGAGGAATGTCTTTTGTCCTTGGACCAATCCTCATAGTGATTGACGGGTGCACTTAAATAAGATCCTCCTCTGTCATAATATCTTTTCTTCCTTCTACTTAATTGTCGTTGACAGATCTGTTTACAGCTCTATGAAAGAGGTTAAAAGGCATTTAAACCGTACCTGATGTTGACCAACAACGCTAATGCAGAAAGACCTGTGCTGTATCTCCATTCAAATTCTTCCTATAGTACACTTCTGTAGTACACTGTGTACATGATATACTTCCTGGCATAAGTTTTAGCAGGTTGTACACTCACCAGAAATGACGATTGCAACATTTTACCACTTTCTTCTTTGCCAAATTGCAACTGTACAGACTATTAGTGCCAACATTCGACTGCCAAAATATAAATCTAAAACATATGTACACCTTACATTTGTACATTGAGGTATTGACCACAACCCCTTCAGCTCCAGTTGCTTCCTCGGCTTCCATCTTCACAATGCCAATGGTCACTTCCCTTCTGCTACATAGCCAAAATGGCGACCACTGAGAGGGAGAAGTGTCCAAAGTTTCACACTCAAAAGTTGACAGTGTGACTTATGTACTCAAAATACCAAGTGTAAGTATGGAAGTACGAGAATTGACACAACACATGATAATGTCAACCACTTTGGTTCAGAGGGAAATATTTCAGTATCAAAGGAATCTAGTGTCTACATCAATGGGTACATTGCAGACAGGAACTGCTAATTCTGCATTTTTAATGGTGCTAATTTGCCGAAATGTAAACAAATATAGGTTAAAAAATTGAGGCTCAAACTGAAGCCCGCAGCCCATGTAGCCCATAGCTAACTCACTGACTCCATGGCAACATTATACCTATTGTTTACGTCCCCATGGTGGGAATTGTTGGTTCTCTGTAAATACTATTATAAAGAGTACAGCCTAGACTTGCTCTATATGGAAAGTGTCATGAGATAACTTCTTGTTAATTGGTGCTATATAAAAATAAAATTGAACTGAAGCCTCCAAATTATTGGGACAGCAGTCAGGGACCGTTGTCTCAATTGTGTCAAACCCCTGATGTTGCAAAAACTGTGCTGTGGATAAGTCTGTGAACTGCAGTGTGATAGTATCTCATAATACACCACATGCAAATGCCAAATCTGTTTTACAACCTAAAACCTAAGTAGCTCAAGTTATCTGCTCTTTGTGTGCGCGTAAATGCAATGTGTACATTTTGCTATCTGAGGCAAAATGGAACAAATGAAAGTCACCTGATAAGCTGGATCAACCTTCTTTTAAAACAAGTCCATGTGACAAAGATACATTTAAATAATAATAACAGCTACCACAACAGTTCCTACTGTTACACCCAGAAATACATGAACAGAAACAATTAGCATCACCTCCACTGCTGAAACCGAGCCAGCTTCTCACAAACTCATTAGATATGTGTTACTACTGTGTGGACAAAGCAAAGCTATTTCTCCAGCTGTGTTTCTTGCCTTGATGTAACATGTGGGTTGATGATGTTATAATGGCTCGATAAATCAGGGTGATAAATGGCCCACAATCTAAAATTGAAGTTTGTGATTTGGGATGGAGCGAAAATTTTGCTTACTTTTGTTTTCAGCAACGGCCGTGACTGTTAGCGCGTGCGTGTTGTGCACCTGGAGCCGCTGATTTGGTTAAATACAGTAACTGTAATCTGTTGGCTGTTGTCGTTTGTTTAATTCATTATTTGACTAAGTCATTAAAGTCATGCTGTTCACCATTATTCTGTAGAAGGGTCTATTTTCACCAGAATCATTGAATGCAGATCTTGTATCTGTTTTTCTGTCAGTCAGTATTCTCATCCTGAATACATTTTGACAGGCGATGGCTGGGTGTAAACTCCAGTGTAAACACAGAGGCTAACCTTAACCCTTTGTTACCCTTTTGTGCTGCAGTAGGCTCGCAAACACAGCCTTTAAAATCAATGTGAGGGAGCAGCAAACAGGCAGGTATAACTAAAGTCAACACGGCCTGGCTTTGGTCTTGAAATTCATATTTGCTATTGAACCTCTGTGCATTTATTTATGGGTGGTTTTTAAATGCTCAAGCTAATAGGCAGAGTTACACAGTTCTCACACAAACACACCTCCAGCACTGTAAAGGGACTGTTTTTAGCCAGATCCAGTTGGAATTAGTCCAGCACTGTGGGCTGACTCAAGTTTTTCCATGGTAAAGAGAGTTCTCATTGTTTAAGGAAATATGAGTTCATCATTATTGCAACACAGTGAGCAGCTTGAACATGTAGTCTTATCTGCCCTGCTTGAACTCATGGCATTCAAAGTTCCTCTCACTGCAATTTTTTATTTTTATTTATTGCATGGTATTGTTATTGATTTATGAGGATGAATCATCTTATATGCCTTATTGCTGTCAGTCATTTGACAGATTTATATATGGGAGCCCATTAGAGCCAAGATTTGTGTAGAATAGTGTTAGGGAAAAGTAACACAGTGAGTATTATAAGTATTGTAATTACTATAATTACTGATTATTGTCCTGAGAATGACTTGGAAATATGGTATTGATATACATTTGATTTAGTATCTCATTATTTTGATTTATCATGAACATTATCATGTAGCAAAATTATCAGTTATTTTTATGACACAATTTGCCTTCCATACGCTATACATAAGTATGGGACAGAAAGGGAAAAGAAGAGAGGGAGAGAGAGAATGAAAGATGCAACCATACATGGGTTTCCTCCTCCCTTTCCAAAGTCAACATGTCAGCATTATGAGCAGCATTATTGTAACATTGTCATGTGTTTGTACTTGTGGTAACATCACAAGTGTCTGTCTAGGTGATTGCAACAGTGATATACTGAATACATTTCATTACTTCCACTGCACTCTCTGCAAGAGTATACATGCAGTTGGCTTCATGATTCAAGTACAATGCACTGTAGTTTGGCTCTAGTTTTTCAGTGTCTGCTGAGGAGGAACACTCGGAAGTATTCACAAACATGTTGGCTCTGTTTCCATCGCACGCCATCATACCAGTTCTTCGTCCAAGTGTAGGAAGTGTAGTGGCTGCAGACTACTGGTTGCTGCAGACCCGCCCAGCATCTGGCAAACAGTCGGCCCTGCAGCAGCTGTTCCAGGCACTCCCTAATGCACGGTCGCTCTTACAAACAACGGCTGTTACGATTCACGGTGTGAAGCTGCGTTTGCATGATGTGCTTTACAAATGTACCACTCGTTGCTTTTTTTCAGCCGTAAAGGAAACTGCTGTGTCTGTGCATGAAAAGAGAAAATGACTGCAGAGTGATAGCCACTACTTTTTGCTGTGATGAATGGGGCAGCTCCAAGTTTCCTGCAGGGCAGCTCGACCCTGGAACAAGCCCTTACACCAGGCAGCAGTCCAGCCATGTCCAGTTAGTGTATCAGTTTGGTCCTGTTGTGTACAGCAGTCAAATCTGGTGCCTGTCTTCAGGGTGCTCTGTGTTTTTAGTTTTCTCATATTAGAACAAGTTATCTTCCACCAACGGCCTCTAGTGACTCATTATACCCTGCATATGCCCAACAGAGGGTGAGTCAGTAGCTGAATCCGTTCCATCCCTTGTTTGAGTTTATCCAGTAGCTCTACACAGGACTGCAGGTTTGCCAAGCGTGCTGAACATTTGTGTTTTATTTGCCTCGTTGTTCCTGAACCGTGAAAGATGAGTTTGTGACGATAACCCTTTTCTTGGCGCCATCATGCTGTATCAGTGTGGTGTTAAGTGCTGGGCTGGCCAGCCTGCTGTGTTGGAAGTTTGTGCATCTCTTGAGCCTGTCCATTAGTTAATAGTAAGTGTAGCTTACATATGGCTGGTGTCAGTGTGTATCACATAGATTTGGATTCAGCTTTTTTAGAGACAGAATGATGAAACACGTTTCTCTGGTGAAATAATGTTAGACTAAAGTCACTGAAAAAGATAAGGGATGTTACTACGATTAACACAATGTGTAGAATTTACAGTATGCGGACAAGGTAATAACGAATTCTGTCTCAGCCGCCCCCAAGTGGAACATTATGACACCCTATGAATGAGAAAGCTGTTTTCCATGAAATGTTTCACAATAACAGTTTATGGCCAGAGGGTTTTTAATTTCAAACAGATACAGAAAGTATTGACTTTGTATTAACTGACTGTAGCTGACTCACTACCTCGCTAACACAGCAAACGGGTTCTATTATGGTTATATTGAAAAGAGGAAATGATGGAATCATTGATTATTATCACAAACTAGTTAGCAATTTACAAGGAAGACTCTTCTGTGCTGCAGATAGAGCTGAGAGTACTAAATGGTTGACGTCACTAAGAGGTGCTAGTGAGTTAGATCAGAGCTATAGGATATCAAATCATTTCGCCTTTCTTACCCCCAGGTGTGCATAAACTACATGTTCTGAACTTCTTTTTAAAAATACAAAAATGTGAAATGTTCAGCAACGTGAAGCCAAGAAGGGAATAATCATCTACCGTGTTTGTCATGTCAAGATGATGAAAGGTTTTTACTTCATGATCACAAGAAACAAAGCAGCAACAACTAACCAATAACAGCTGTGCTTCTGTGTGTACAGTGTTGAATGATTTAAGATTTAAAACTGCTAACTCCGCTGCTCTGCACTATTTTGCAACATTTTAACATTGACAAGTTTAATCTGGAGTCCACCAGTCTTTGTCTCATAGCGGCTGTGTTTACTAGCTGTCTTTGAAAGGATTAGGTAAGGTGACCGCAAAGGTAAGCTTAAGAGCAGCCCGTAAATTCAGCTTTCTTCAACTCCTCCTCTACTTTTTTTGTTGTTTTTTTTGCAAATCTTAGATCAAATCTTCTCTAAAAGCTAAACTTTTGCCCTCATAAATATTCAAGGACTGACGTCTGTTGCTATGGTCTGTCAAAGTTATAACAGCAAACATTTCTTGTTAAAATTTTACAACAGTGGAGCTTTTGTCTGTGGAGCTACAAAGAGAAGGTTCAGACAAGTCAGAGCTGGTTTGTGCCTGCACATTGACAGGCTGCTGGAGAGATATTTCACCCAACTAATTCTGCTACTGTTTTTTTTTTTGTTTGTTTTTTTAAGGCCAGGAGTTCTTCTCAAAGGTTCTTTTAGGTAAGGGTGCATAGGTAGCAATTAACTCCTCATAATGAGCTGCCTCCTGAGCCTCAGGCACGTGTGTTTGCAGACGTTCTAGCTCTTGAAACAGAGCCTAAACAATGTGTTAGGGTCAAAGGTTAGAGTGCATCAGCCACTTTTTCCCTTCACGCTAAGCTTTCACTGAATTCATTGATTACTGCCCTAGGGGTCAACCCAAAAAATCTAAAGGCCGATTAACACTGAGTGTTACCGTGACATCAATAAACATGTAGACCACCTGTAGTGGACGCCACTGTCCAGTTGGTGTTGCATATTAATTAGCTGTTGTTAGTAGTCTTGACATGTAACTAACTGCATCATTGATATTTGGCTGTTTATTTGCAGCATTTTAGTTTCCTAAGCTGTCACTGTGCATTCATTCAATTTATCTCCTTAATGAAGAGTGACTGCAACTTTCCTCTACATGCCATTATAAATTCATAATCAGTTTATGCTGTATATTGAATGTATCAGTTATGATGGAGAGAGAAAGTCCAGCAGACCAGCTCTAAAACCTGCTTGATGGTTGTCAAAAATTTTTCTTTTTTTGTTCAAAAACATACCTCTCCATTAATTACAGATTCGATAGTATCTAAAGTAGGGAAGTTATTAAAAAACAGATCTGCAATCAGAATGACTCTATCAATGATCGATTAACTAGTGGACAGTCTCTACCTCGCTCTCCTCCTCCACACAGCTCTGCATGCAGAGACACAGAAAGAGATATTTTCTGGTATTATGAAGACTGTTTATTTTACGAGCGCAAACAGTAAATAGAAACATACCTGGTCGACTGGTTTCGATAAGCTACGTCATTAACAACAAGCCTCACATGTTCTGCCTGCTGCTGTGAATCACGGGTGTTTTGGGGGGACTTTATGAATGTTGTTATTCCGCTATGATAACGTGGAGAAATAAAATTATGACATATACTATATAAATAATTAACTAGACATATGGTAATGTCTTCATATAAAATATTACACCCACACAATACACTGTCATTCTGTTGGAAACAGTCATAAAACATGGATGTAGTATCTGTGACATCACCCATAATTTTCTAAAGAGCCGCTGTGAAGCTGTTCGCCATCAAGTCAATCTGGACAGTGCCGACTCCCGGTTATTCCACATATGGGCAAAGAGGTGGAGCGTGGGTGGAACTGAGGTGGGCTCAAAACTATAATAGCACCCACCTGTCAATCAAAGCAGCCCCGCTCTAATGCAAACCTTAACATAATTTGAAACCATTGATCATTTTTGGCACTTTCTCACTTCACAGCTGCGTTGCTGCTTGGAAACAATGTAGCTGGTCCTCACTGTGTGTATCAAGTATTGTTTTACACTAGCATTGTATCAGAGTTTAAAATTCTGGTATTGTGACAACCCTATTGATGAGTTTGTTGTATTTTTGTTCACTTTTATTTGACTTTATTTGATGTTCAGGTGCATACAAGATAGTGCAGCAGGATCATGGGCAAACAACGGCAGGTTGTCTTTCATATCGCACCAAGATCGTTTGAACTAAGCTGAACTTAAGCTGGATTTTCTTGTTAGGAGGTTATTGCATTGCTGGAACTGACATGCACCTCTTTTAAATATATATCCTCTTTACAGCTGCAGAGATACCATCAGTTAGGGCTGAAAAATCAGTGATCATCCTTGTTTTGAGTAACACGCCAACTGAATACATGATGCAGCCAGACACCGTAGGGCACATCCATCTACTGTTGCACTGGTGCCGTGACAGTCAACTTGTGAAATCCCACGCCAGACCATAAATCAATTCACACGCTGGAGGCATCTACAGCAGGACTGTGACACTCAAGAGGCTGGATTAATCTTGGGGAAGAGTTGTGGATGCTGTTGCCTGTTAACTCTCCTCGCCTACGTGACTCAACACGATCAGACTGTGGGGTCATATTAATTCTTGCATTGTCATATTTGATTGAAAACATTTACATGTTCCTTGGAGGACGCTGAGAGGAGTTCTGGGTAAATCTAGAGAGACAGGAGATTGCTTGTAGATTACATTTATTACATAATTTAAACCAACTGGCATTCTGGGTGGGCATCTTCCTAACAAAAACCCATCTTGCCCTCGTCCCCTTTTCTCTGTTTAATATAAATCCTGTCCCACTCAATGTATGCTACATCTGTCTGTGACACACTGTACAACCAAAGAGAACAATAACCTCAACCTGAACGTGTACATATCTTTATTCTGCCATGTAAAAGTCATATGAGGTTTTAACAGCTCCGACAACGTCCAGGATCAGATCATCAACCTGTTTTATCAAGCAGAAACTTGAAGCTACCGATGATCATATCAGGAGAGGTGCGGTTGATTCATTCCACAGATCAGATCTGCACAAAGAATGTAGCCTACACATGATATAAGACCATCTACAGACAACATGCTGAAGAGTTTGGAAGCACAGAATAAACCACATGAAACAAACAGCTCTCAGAAAATTGTCTATTTTCCTCAGTCTTGGCATGTTTTAACACAAGACAAACGCTGCTTAACAGTCAGTCTTGTCAACTGAGCTGTCTTCCTGCCAGCTTTTCTAGAAAACCAATCTAGCTCTGCCCCCTTGTGGGGAAACACCACATCATGTCACGTCCTGGTGCGGCCGATGCTGCTAAAAGGAACTACTGCAAAATCACTGCCACGGGTGTTGACAGTTTGTTGTCATGTTGCTGTTACGTCTCGACAAATATCTTGCAGCGTGACGTCCTCTTAATGTGAATACTGACACTTGGATATGCTTTGGTAGAATGAATCACATCACACCTGGAGGCTGCCATTGTCATGCTTTGTACAGCTGAATCCATGACGATGCAGCATGACAGCATTATCTCACAGTTACGTCGCTTAAAGTGTAAATTTAGCACATGTTCATGAGGTGGAATGCTGTCTGTCATTCTGTCTTTGTATCAGACCGCTCGCTACTCGGTGAACTCTTTGGTCTCCAGACTGGGTGTGATTTGTTTGCAGCTGACTAACTTCAGACTATTTGCAGAAAAAGACACTCCTCTTGAAATAGACATGCCTCACATGCGTCCCAGAATCCTCGGCGGCACTCTAATTGCTCAGCATGTGTGGTTTGTCGCCGAGGAGCGAATGTTGTCACATTGTCTGTCTCTTCTGTGTGTTTTTTTCCAACTCAACGTTACTGCGGTTAAGACCAATTAGAGGTGTCAGTCCTGTGCGTCTAAGAACACTAACGTGGCCAACAACAGACTGGATCAGGTTTTATTTGTATGATTCTCACAAGGAACATTATGTGTACACTTTTAGGGGACAGCAGCGGGCTGACCAGACTGGAACTACACCAACACAACACAAAATAAGTGCTCGTGCACTTACGAACAACAATAAAACTATTCTCATTATTGTTGTTTATTATTAAGGAGTTTTAAACTGGTTATGAAGCAGTCTCAGTTAAATACTGATGTCTCTATATGACCTGCATAAACAAACAAGACTATCAGTGAGATGAATGACTATTTCTGCTGTATGTAATTATTTTTAATGCCTGCAACTGGGTGGGATTTGGTTGGATTCTCCTTGAACAGAAGGAAACAATGCAGTGGAAACAATACCGCTTTTGTCCTCAAGAGGGAATCAGCACAGAATGAAAGTTCCTTGCAGCTGCTTTAAAGTTGTTTAAAAAAAAATCAGTATACTTGCAAAGAGATATCTATCAAAACAATAATTTATTGTAGTAAAGCTTCATGATAATGAGCTGAGTGACTACATGAAGCTGTAAAAACATGAGCACTCTATGTTGAGAGAAGAAACAAAAGGCCAGTGACATAACATCCTCTCTCTCTCTCTCTCTCTCTCTCTCTCTCTCTCTCTCTCTCTCTCTCTCTCTCTCTCTCTCTCTGTCTGTTTCCTGGCTCTCTCTACCAGGAGCTACGACCAGATGAGTGTTTCCACAGAGTGCAGTTTCCGGACTGAATCGGACTGGGACCCTCACTGTGAGTCCACCTCCATGATCAGCTTTGACATGAGTCACCCACACAGTCCTACTTCACCCTCCAAATTCTTCAAGGTTGGTTTTGTTAACTCCTTTTCTCGTTTGTTATCAGTGTTAGACTGAAAAGATAGCAGCTGATGGTAGAAAGATGTTACAGTGTGTGTGTGCATGTGTGTGGGTGTGTACTTTTTTTTGTACAGTAAGTACAGTATCAGTACAGCAGTATAATCATATTCTTTATAGTAAAGTAAGATCTTATAGTTTTTAAAGATTTTTTCTTTAAAGTCATTACTCATTTCTTGATAAAAGCACTGATTTTATGGACAATTAGCTTCATGTTTGAATAATTATGTTTTAATTGTCAATGTCCATTATCACACTATTTTTACACTTTTTTTTAAATGATAACAACAGTAGCAAAAGCAAAATAAACAAAATAAGTATTGTTCTTGTTGCTGAGTATATTTGACTTACTTTCTACTTTTTTCTACTTACCTTGTCGTCCCTGTACTTAGCTGTTATGTTTGTTCCTGTGTACGTACATTCTTCATGCTCACACTTGAATAGTGAAGCTGATTCTGACATTTGTGTCGACGGTAAAATGTGGCAAACATTTACTAAAATACTTATTAAGTCTCTGATTTATACTACATTGTACTTCTACTCCACAAATATTGTGCTTTTTACTTTACTACATTATAACAGATGTATGTAGTTACGATTTAATGGCAAAGAATTTGAATACAAAATATATGATGAGCTTATAAAATAATAGGAAGATAGGAACTTTTATATCAATCAGTCCTTAAGTAAACAATAGTTCCCTGACCACTGTTTTTTTAATTTTTAAATGAAACAATAAATGATTAAAAAAAAAAAGTTTGTGACAAGTGAAGATTTTGTACAAAGCTCTAATAATCTGTTGTTAGCTATTCTGCTCATTAATGTAAACACAAATAATTATTACAGATAAAAAGTATTCATCCGTCAGTATTTGCATTAAAGTAATTAGGTCACAAATGGGAGAAGGTGCGGCAGCATACAGTGGAGACGTGTGTTTTGTGTGCATACAGTACAGTACAAGACACAGCTTATCCTCAGAATGGTATGTGGCTGATTTGGACTTTTCTAATCCGTATCTCGTTCCATATTTATCACAAGGCCTGGCTCAAGGATACGACCATCCTCCACTTTCCTTATTCTTCTAACTCCATGACATCACCAGTTTCCTACTCTTTTCTGACTGTAGGGGACAGCAAACGCTCAGTGACAGAGTAGCCTGTCACAGGCGACTGAAATAACAAACTTAGAGGCTGTAAACGTGTGCTTCCCCTTTAAGATAAAACACACATAATCCTATGGGATCTCAATGTCCCTGGGCTTTTTTCTGTGGACTCAAACCTGTCAGACCGGCTCTCAGTGATATTTGTGTCAGTGAGTCGTTAAGAGGCGATGCTTAAGTATGTTCCCATTTTTATAACATTTGTTCAGGAATTCAAATACGTCATATCTAGAGTGCATAACAATAAGAAAGACTGTACTTCTTGGGGGGTTTATGGCAGGGGGGAAAACGAAACATCAACGCAGTGTGTTTACACAAAGATCTATTTAACTGTAATTAAGATTCACATCATCGTTCCTGTCTGTGCCTTTATTATTATCTGCTGCTGTGATCAGAGAATGAAACAGAGCTTTGGCTGACAGATAAGGAAGCAGGCCATAATGCACACTGATATGGTACTATATCTCCACCTACCTGACATTTGTCAGTGCTGTGAGTAAATACAAGGACAGTGCTTAGTGGAGAGCTAATAGCAGACGCTTTGCGTAGAGGAATGACAGGTAGCCATTCATGGCTTAAACACACACTGGACAAAGGATACTTAATTTCTGCTCTTTTTAAATGTACCTTGCTTCAACACAGCGGATTTTTGAATGAGTCGAAACAGCCCCGAGGTACAGTGTCACTTCTTTGACTACATATTATAGCAAAAACAACACTTAAGTCTATTCATTTAAGTTTCTGTGTTTCGTTGTTTAGAAATGAACTGGAAAACCTGGCCACAGACTGTCTTTACCTGCTGTTTGCTCAGTGAAATAAAGTGAATGTTTACAGCACTGGAGAGTGTGTCGAAACAGGTTTTTATCTTCGAAAACTGCCTATTCAGAAAGCACTTTAGAAATATGATTTAACTCTCAGAGCAGTTAAGAAAAACGCACGTCAGAGTGCACATGTATTAGTCACACAGCTCTGTATAGTATCACCTTTGACCCATTTCACTGTAAAGCTCCTATCCACATGATAGGTTTGAAAGGTTTACTTTACTGATACAGCCTGGATTCCTCTTATACATATAAAGGTACAGTAGATAACAGATGTCCTATTGATTTGCCCCGCTTTAGAATGAGGAAGGGCGAGGCTTTCCTTCAGCAGGTCTGTCCACACCCTTTCAATTTCACTGGATGGTAAATTCTTTGTGCTTGTTCGCCATGTGAACCATCTTTCACAATCATTTTTTTTAACACTGGAGCTCTGATGCAAACGGCCATGCCCTCAAGACACTTGACACACACAAGTCACTGCAGTCAGTACTGCTTGTCTGCTTATAAGAGAGGACTGTTTAACTTTCTGTGTAGTCTGCTAAAGAAGAAGGACGCCGGCTTTGTAACTGCCTAGTTTAAGGATCATTATGTCTAAAAGACATATTTTAACTTCTTTTATCTTCTACATGTTTGATCTAAACATTAATTAGACACAGAGCTCCAAAGGAATTGAAAAGTTGAGACTCCAGGAAGTCAAAATGGTATGTAACTGTTGTTTTTTACTGTGGCTTGTTCTTCTTCTGTGAGACTAGTTGCTCAGGATTCACAAGGTTATCTTTAGTCAGATCTTCTTGTTCGTGATATAAATCCTGTTAATAAGTGTCACGACAGCACTAAAATGTGGTGTATAACTGACTACAAACATTTGGAAGTCACTGCTGTTTCATACTGCCCCCTTCCCTTTGTTAATTCACAATATAAATCTTTTTGATTGACCTTTGAGCTGAGCATCAAACAGGTTTATATCTCTGTAGTTTGTCATTAGCTACTCCAGCGTGATTGTTTTACCAGTCTGTTGTTATTTTCACCAGGGGGTCTGCATTTAACCTGTCTTACTGATGTTAATGTACTCACAGAGAGGGAGAGAGATATTTTGACAGCACAAGCAAACTTAAAGTTAACATGGCACAAAAGTTGATAAAAGAAAGAAAAGCAAAGACACCAGGCAACATCATGTACCACATGAAGTCAATAATTTTATCTATGTAAATGTTTACATAAGGTACATCTGTTTGTTTTTCTCTTGCTTCTTTATTTTGTGTAAATTCCCTCTTAACTCAAGTTTCTAATTTGTTTCTTTCCAGTCGTTGATTCCTGGACATGATTTCTGTTTCTGTGATTAAATATTAGGAGGTAATTAAGTTTTAAAGCAGAAATACTTAAAATGTGAAGTAAATAGTGTATATGAACTATTGTAGTGTATTCTATCACTCTATTCCTCATCTCAAATCTGCAATTATCTTTTTACCAGAATGTTTTTCACATTAACTAAATGAAGCATGGTTTTGTTTCAAACATTTTTATGTCACAAATAGATTATATTTAGCTCATTAAAACATTTTGATAACGTAGTGCATCTGTATTTTCCATGCCCATTCTCTCCAGAAACTGAATGCACCAGTTGTATTGTTCTACATGTATTTGTCATAGTTCAAGGTGTAATTTAACATGCCTGCATTAAAATGTCTAAAAACACCTCTATATATAACGTATGTATGTGTATGTATGTAACATATATGTAACATATATATATATATATGTGTTGTTTCCAACTTTGTTCAAATCCAGAGCGATCAAGAATTTTATTCAAAGTAAAGGTGTGTTCATTTGGCTCTAGTTGATGAGGTTTAATTAACTTGAATACAATACTATCTATTAAAGAGCACACCCTTATTTTTTATGTCAGAAAAGGGTGTGTCAGCTGCTCTCTCCAGCTCTATTTATTTATCTTCCTGTCTGCTTCTTGTCTGTCCTCTTTTAGAATTCGGAGGAGAAGAAGGGAGTGCTTGGTCGCATCAGCCATTTCTTCCACTCCAAGAGAAGGAAGAGCAGTACTAGGCAGCATTCAGACGCTTCCTCCGATGGAAGTTTACCAACATCCCCCTCATCTCCACTTTCGCCCCAGTCTCAGCAGGAGGATGGGCTAAAGACTCCAACTCCCTCTCGAAAAGACGATGAGCTAAAAGCGCGTTATGCAGGGGGAGCAGAGTATGGTGACACCCTCAGCCAAAGCTCCAGTCACAGCGCCTCAAGCAGTCCGTCTGTGTTCACATCTGAAGCAGATCTCCCGTTCGCAGATAGCAACAGCAGTGGCCGAAGCAGCGTGAGGGAGGTGCATGTGTGCAGGGCCAGCACAGCCATTGGTGAAAGGAATTCTGGGAATGTGACTCCCACCACTGTGGATCTCGCTACTACCACTCATCCAAATGCTGATTTGAGCTCGGGGCTGGGGTTCACAGAGTCTGTGGTTGAGGAAGTAAGCAAGAGGCTGCAGGTCAGTTTGGACGAAAGTACAGCAAAGAATACAGAGAGCTCCAGGGAGGATGAGGCAGTTAACCAGACTGTGGTGTCGGCATTTAAAATCCCTTTTTCTAAAGGAAGTGAGGCCCCAAAATCACATAACTTAACCTCTATAAGTTTAGCAACAAAGAAAACATCAGTGACAGTTGGAGAGAAGGGGCACAGCACTGCCCTAAAAGGAATAACTTTAGGCTCTCAGTCGTCCACCTCACACCTCGGCACGTCTCAGCAGGAAGATGAAGACTGTGCAGACATGTCAAGAGAAAACTCAGCCAAGAGGAGGGCTCGGGTATTCTCTTGGGAAACTGTAAACGCGGCATCGAGCCCTTCATCTGTGGAAGAACAAGTGCCCAGAGGTGATTCTCCTGTCCAGCTCCACAAAGCGATATGGGTGGAAACACACCTGGGAGAGGAGGAGGAAGTGGAAAGGGAGGGGGAGAAAGAGAAGGATATAACGAAAGAAGGGGAGGAGGGCTTCAGAACAGACTCGCCTCCCGTGCTGGCCATACCTGTCATTGTCATTCCTGAGGACGACTCAGTCACTGAGGGCGCTTCTACCCCCTCAGAGACTCCGCCGTCCAGTGGCAGCTTGCCAGAATCAACCATCTCCTTGGCAGCGACTGCAGGGGAGTTCCAAACAACCTTACAGGAGCCAGAGGGGCCTGACAGTGGCACACATTCAAAGCAAAGTTCACTTCAGGAGAAACGGAAATCAGGAGGAATTCGTGTTACGCGCAAGACTGTGAATCTGCCTTCGAAGCACAGGGTTTGTGGCCAGAAAGTGTGTGTGAGCCCGACGTCAAGTGTGGATGAGAGCGGACCGACAGGAGAAGAGTACAGCAGAGATTCGACTTCAAAGACTTCAGACACAACAACAGAAGTAAAACAGTGAGTCTCCGTCTATTTTAATTTTCTGTGGTTACACTTTAACGGTCTTCCTTTGATCCTGGGAGAAACAGAGAGCAGGGAAGCTAAAGAAAGCTAAACCTGCATGCAACCTGAGCTCTTAGTTCCCATGCTCCATTGTACCAGAGGACAACAATACAGGCTAAACCCACACTGGGGCACTGAAATATTCATATACAGTACATCTAATCATACAAAAAGAGACATTTTGTATGTCAAGTATGCTAAAAATCCCTAAAAAGTATTTGTTACTAAACAATAATTGTAGTATTAATGAATTATTGAATCAATGTTTCAGTTTAATTTGAAATGAAGGTCATCTTTTCTTTGTTTACCTATGGTGTACACACTACCTGAATAAGTTAGTCATTTGTTTGACTTTAGGGTTACATGGTTACACTGACGCATCTCTATAGATAAAATGCATGGCATGCATATATAACTACAGTGCTGCAGGCTGTGGATGGCCTTAAAAATACCTGAAGCCTCAGTTTGATTTATGATTTACTTTTACTACTGACTACTGCAGCGAATTTCTTGACCACACCGAGTTTTAACAGTAGTTTGTGTTTGACTTTGAAATGCCCATTTTAAGTTTAAACTTTCTTTTAAGACACTTTACATCAAAAAAATATTCCTAGCACATCTGTATGCTGTACGCACATCTGTAAATATGTACCTATAACCGGCAGCTGGTTAATTGTACTTAGGATAAAGACTGGCTCTTTCCAAAGTTAACAAGATCTGTCTACCAGCACTTCTAAAGCTCACTTTTCCTGTTAAAATCTGCACATATTTTCAAACTAATTTCATTTACCAATGACTGGTGGCTTCTTATATTCTTATTTAACTGTTGCTCAGAGGCACCTTTGTCTCTTTCTGCCCTGTCTATATCTATTTAAAGAGGACTTACTACAACTGAACTGCATGAAAGATCATTCAAAAATATAGACCACTCCCCTTATTTAAAGACTCATATGTATGTGGTTATAAAGGTTATTCTAAAATGTTTGTCTTAATGACTCTCTCTCTCACACTCTTTCTCCCTTCAGACTGCCAAGCCTCCAAAACAGCAATGTGGAACTCAAGGAAGACAACCTTGAGCCACTGCCAACAACCGATGAGAATACACACTCTGAAACAAATACTCCTGAACCCATAGTTAAAGAAAAAATAGACTCTGAAGCCTCTGACTTTGACGAGACCTCAGACATGCACAGACCAAAGTCACAGGTGGTGGGGTCCGGCGTAAAAGGCCAAGGGACTAACCAGGCTACACCATCTAAACGAGGGGTTAAATCAACATCAGAAAGTCGGCATACCACAACAAGTGGAGCAAGGAGCCCATCCTCAGCAGCCGGCAGCAGGACCAAAAATGTGACAACAAAGGATAAGACCTCCACAGAGAGCACAAAAGTGGGAAGTCCCAGTGATATGCCATCACATAGCAACGATAAAACAGTCTCAATGTTGCCAACTTTAAAAGACCAAAGCTCCAGTGCTCCCTCAAGTGCAACAGGTTCAAAGTCTAAAATCCCCAAAAGGTCGACATCAGACGCTGATGTGAAATCCCCGGTGACACCAGATAAAACATCACCGACTGATGCTTCGGCGGTCACTTCCAAACTGCAGAAACAACCCAGAACCAAAGAGTCTTTGAAATCTCCGGTCAGTCCAACCAAAGCTGGCAGGAAACCAAGTTTCGAAGAAGCTAAAGGGGGGAAGCCTCGGTCAGGAGACATTTCTCCCACAAAAACGACTCACAAGACCGCAATAAAGCATATTAAAGAAAAGACAGATGAAGACAGTAACTCTATTAACCGTGTAAATAGTATGGAGGTGGACAACGAGGAGAGCAGTATTGAAACAGGAGACCCAGCTGACATGGAGAGCTGGGATGTCAAAAAACGGGGGCAACACCATCTGGAGAGTAATGCCTCTCGGTTGCCCGTTTCATCTCCAACAATAAAGAGCAGACAACCAATAACCAGTCAGACAGACTCAGACAGGCCCAAGACACTCCGGAAGCAGAGTGCAGAGCAGGAGCAAGAAGTAACTCCTGGCGAGAGACCTGGTAGTGAGACCCCACCCCAGAGTCCCAAGAAAGGTAAGACAGTACGATCACAACATGTTGTATACTAGACTGTAAATTAGTCAGTTCCAGTACTGTTTACCTTGTCAGTATAAGAATATTCTTGTCCCGTTCTGTTGACATGAATGAAGGATCATTTTTGTACACATAGTTCAATTTTGAGGTTTAAAAACTTTCCATGTGTTAAAAGAATAGTTCCACATTTTTGGGAAATTGTTTGCGTTTTTGCTGAGAGTTAGTTAGAAGATTGATGTCACTCTTATCTGTGCAGGTAGCCACTCCCAACAGTTGGTTAGCTTAGCTTAGCATGAAGACGTGAAGCAAGGGGACACAACTAAACTGTCTGTTTAATCATAGACTTTTAAACATGTTAATTAGTAAGCTTTAAAGGTACTAATAGGCAAGTTTTGTTACATTTAAACAGATCTGGGCTTTTTACAGTGTTTATGCTAAGCTAAGCTAAGCTAACAGGATTCTGGTTCTAGCTTCATATTCACTGTACTCATGTAGCAGTGACAGTGATATTTTAACATTAGTTTTATATAGAACAGTTTAGTTCGGTACAGTTTAGTAAGGAACTTTTTGTCATTTGAGGTGTTTTTTTTATTGTCATTGTATTAAAACGACGTATGCGTGTGTGTGTGTGTGTGTGTGTGTGTGTGTGTGTTTTACAGGAAGCATGTTGTCGACAAGGCCATCCAAACCCTCTAAAAGAAGTGTTAGTCATAAAGAGAGTGACACACCGACCTCGTGTGTCTCTCCACCTCCCTCCAGGCAAGAGAAAACTGTCTCATTGCGACTCTCCAAACAAAGCGACAACATCAAACCCAACAAAACTCAGGCAGCAAAGGATTCAGCTGATCCGTCATCACCTGTAAGCAAGCTTCCTACAAGAGGCCAGAGAAGCTCTAACAAACTAAAATCCAGAAAAGATTCACCATCCAACAGTCCTCCAAGCACATCTACATCTAAACCAGAAGACTCAAATCAGGAAACTAACACAGAGATATCTGTCAAAGCATCTGAGAGTGTCATAGCAGATAAAGTGAAGGACGGCATCAGTGGTGACATATTAGAAGATCTGACAGACAATCAGTCCAGTATCAGTGAAATCGAACTGAAAGGAAAAGAGACAAAGGAATTAGAGGAGAACATAACCAGTCCTACGACTGAAGACATTTCAAAAATCCAACCACTACAAAACAACAGTGTGATTATTACAGAAAATACAGCAGTCTCAGGCCCAGGAGCTGAGGTATTGCCTAGCTGTGAGGTTGTCAAAGAAAGTCCGCCTCAGTCACCAGTTACTGATGTAAATAAGGCTGAGACTGATAGTCCAGGAGGTCAGTGTGAGACCAAACAACAAACAAAAATTGAGTCTACATCTGAAGATGTATGTCACATTCAAAATGACAACACCACACAGAAACATGAAACACCGTTTTCACAAAAGATTTCTCCAGGAGGTGGAAAAGAGAAAGACATTTTAGAGACGACCCACCTAAAAGGTAACTTAAAACCAGACTTTAAAGAGCCAAATTCAGTGTTGGCTCGGGACACAATACCAGCTCATGAGGATGTAACTGATATGTCAGCCAAACCTGTTTTGCTTGACAGCATTCGCTGTGACATAATGACCCACTCTGATCAGAAAGGTGTTATGCTTGATAGTGTTTCCCTTCCAAAATCAAACGAGGTCACTTCTAACGGCTATGATACAACAAATGTTACTGCTAATTTACCCTCAAAAGACCAGGATGCTGAGCCAACAGATGTACGTTCAGCGACCTCCGGCCCAAGTAAAGAGCAGCAAAAGGAAGATGAGCGATGGCTCACATTCAGCAGAGATTTAGAGAAAGATTTGAAGGTGGAGGAGAAGAGTAAAGAGGAGCTTGGCAGGAAACCAGTAGCGACTTTGGACACTCAAACAGAGACTGCGACTGTTTGTGAATTGCCCAAGAATGTTGAAAATCAGCTGGACAAAGAGCCCCTTTTACTGGAAGAAGAAATTGAAAGACAGGAGAAGGACTCAAAAACAAATGAAAGGCTGAATGACGTAATGACGGAAGGCACTGACTCACAGAACAGTTGCAAAAAGGAGCTCAAGGGTATAACGACCGAGAACGAAGCGGAGAAAGACATTACAAAACCAGAGAAACCAACACATCTATTGCCAGAAGAGAAACGTTTACAGCCTGCCTCAGAGGACAAAGCACAGACAGTAGTTGCAGATGTCCTAGAAGAGAAGAAGACAGACACAGAGCAAGCAAGAAGTGCACAACATGAAAATACAGCCAGTGTGGTTGATACAAAACAGGAATGTGGGATCCCCTCAAAGGAAAATGGAGTAAGTGTCCATAAGGAAACAGATCAGCAGGTGAAGATATCAACTGTGAAAAATGAGCTGGAGCCCAAAGGACTTGGAACCAAAGACAAAGAGGTCAGGGATAATGAATCAAATCAGGAGGACACACACACTGACGTTGCAAAGAAGGGTCAAACTCCAGAACTAAAAGCCTTAATCACTAAAACTAGTGCTGAAGACACTAAAGAAGAGAGTAAAACAAGGGCATTTGGTAAGGATTTACCAAAAGAGATTTCACATGTGATTGCTGACACTGAAATTGATAGCCATGAGGACCACACGGCCTTAATTGCTAGAGACCAAGGTGAGGACATTAAACAAACAGAGGGAAATAGTCTAGAACAGCAAACTGAGACAGAAACAGTTCCAGAGAACACAACAGAGAGCCAAGTTTCACAAGTGGATACAACTCAAGAAGGTGGAAAAGAAATGACAGAAGCAAAGAGTTTGATGAATAAGACTGAATTTATGAATGCTAACGGTGAAGTTAGTATCCAGAAAGACCAGAAGTCCATAGTTGTTAGAGAGCAAGATGAGGACATTACTAAACCAGAGAAAAACAAATCAATAAAATTCAATTCTCTAAACCTTGAACCAGAACCAAAGACTGTGACAAAAGAATCTCTTAAGATGAAAGAAGATACCAAATTATCTGAAAAATCAAGTGTTCTCACAACTGAAAAAGCAGAGAGTAAAACTGATAAGAAACAGGAACAGAAAAAACTCATTGAGGGGGGTGTTAAAGTTGAAAAAGTGATAAAGCAGAAGGAACAGCAGACAAAGACATCAAAGATAGATGCTAAGCAAGAGTCAGGACCAATTTCTGTAAAAGACGCATCCAGCAAAAAATGTGGAGAACAAAATGACAAGCCCATCATCGTTCCAGATAAAGTACTGAGTACTGATGCTGAAAAGAATGACGAAGACACCGAAGAAAAAACAAAACGTCATAGTGGTTTGAATCAGGAACTGCGAACTCTGCAGAACTGCAGAGAAGAGAAGACCATAAACCACAGTGATCCACAAAAGCCTGTGAAGACAACACTCAATGACAGTCCAGCTCTTTCACCTACACAGAAACCATCCACTTCGCCTCAAAGTCTTCAGCTAAAGAAGGAATCCCCTTCTAGCTGGTTAGATGTGGAACATCATCACAAACAGAAGAAGGAACATAAAAGAAAATTAGATGCCTCAGCAAGTGAGGATGAATCTCTTGAATCGGATGACTTAGATGATTTTATCAGGAGCATTAGGGAGGGCAGCATTCCTTTCCCACAACCTCCAAAGAGGCATGTTCGTAAAATGTCCCCATCTCCACCTTTTGTCATGCCGGCCATAAAGGAGGACCATTTTGAGAAAACATTGGATCCAGAGGAGTTCCAGTTCGGCTTAAGAAAAAATGGCAGAAGTCTTAGGGATCCTTCCCCAGCTATGATGATTAAACGAAAAGCGGCTGAAAGGGAAGGACGGACCCTGGAAAAACGTGCACAGGATAATGCCAACACGGCTGGAGGCCAGATGAAACCACTCGATGAGGTGGAAGGAAAAGATGGAGTTAAAGAGGGGACAAATATGGATGCAGGAAAAGAAGACCATCAAAACAATGGACAAGAGGCTGGGAAGTTAACGTCACGACTTGAAAGGATATCCATCCTCTCCAGCCTAATGAGCTCTCCTCGGTCCTCCAGGAAAACAAAAGAAGCTACATCAGCTTCAAATAGCACAACGAATCAACAACAGGACGTGCCCGTGCTTGGAAAGCAGGGAGTTGTTGATTCACCTCTTCCTGTGGTTGAGGCAGATAAGAAGGGTGTGAAAGGCATAGATCAAGGCCTGCTTGTGGGTGGTGGTATAAGTACAGTAAGTGAGTCAGCGTCCAGCCCCTCCTCTCCTCCTTCTCTGCCATCTTTCTCTGAGATAAAGCTGCCTGATCATTTAGAAAAATACCTCAAGAAGAACAACAGAGAATCTAAGGACTCCGAGGGGTCTACAGAGACGGCTAAAACTAAACTGAATACCAAGGGGAGTACTGTGATGGACCAGCCCTCGACAGCAGGAACACCTAATGTGGATGTGGGCCTGAAGGCACCTGCAGGACCGCCTCTAACAGGCAAAAAGAACCGGGAGACTTCTCGAAATGGACTTTCTACTTCCAAGACTAAGGTAGGACTTTCAGTGCAATTATTACTAACCATCTTTAGCAATCTAAAGAAATAGATGGGTTTTGACATGCTAGGTTTTGACACAAAGCATTGGTACTTCCAAGTTAATTTCCATGGAGAAGCGTCTAAGTTTCATATCCTGTTCTTTTGTTTTGTCGTGCTATTGCAACAGTCATCATTTGCAAGTGAGGACAGGTGAGACAAGGAGCATGTCTCCAGTCTGGAATTTTGCACAGGAAATCTTTGCTAACTTCAGCCAAAGCTCAACCCAAAAAGAGATTTGCATCAACATGCAAATGAACCAGAACAATGCAAAAGAACTATCTGTGTTTAGTTCAACACGTTACATGTCATACCTGCTGCGCAACAGGTGTTCATTTCTTTTCATTTAGACCCTTGGCACAGCAAGACAATTACTTTAGTTTTGTTCAGTCAAAATGAACTGGAAGGAGAGTTAAGTAGCTTAACTGATTTGATTATAGAAATTATTATTTGTTCTGTAACATAAGAATAAAGCAACGGCTGAACGGTTGAAATGTTGTGAAAGTTATGGATAAATGGTCATACAGCTAAGCTAAGCTAGGGTAAGATAAGACAAGATAAGATAGATCCCACACCAGGGAAATTCAAGGTTGATGAGAAATGACTCATAAGTAAGATATATATAGAAAAAGTCAAGCTAAAGAAAGTCATGCTAGACTGACAGCAGAAGGACCTGTGGTAGCACTCCTTCTTACTTGCAATCCACTTTTATGTATTGTGTGGTGTTAAATCACGTTTAGGTTAAAATCAATTCAAATGACTACATTTGGATCAAGACAGGTGGTGATAAGAAATGTTTCTATAATAATAATAATATGAATCTAATAATTTGGCTTTGAAGAGGCAAACCAATTAAAATAAGATAGGTCTACTCTTTGGAGAACTATGTTCTTTTTAAAAGTTCATATTCATAATCAAAATATTATGTTTTTTTCAGGTACCTGCAGTAAGAGGGTTCCACAAAAGGCCTGGAAAGGTATAATTACATGTTATTTACTTGAATTTTTATTATTATTTTATTTTGTTATTGTTGCTTGTGTTATTGTGGCTGCTACATATTTTAATGAAACGTCTATTCCTCATCAAGATTGTCATACACGAACATGCTCAGTTTGGAGGGGAAGCGTTTGAACTCCACTCTGATGTAGAGGACGCCACGGCGTTGAAGCTGTCGCCTGTTATCTCAGTCAGAGTCATCAGAGGATGGTACGGGTCTTTGTGCTTTGACCTTTTTTTTTATTATTATATAATTTGTATCTTTAATAATAATAATAATAATCTTTTTCTTTAGCTGGCTCCTCTATGAAAAACCGGGCTTCCAGGGTCGTGTCATTGCCCTCGAGGAAGGTCCTTCAGAGCACATAATAAACATGTGGGCCGAAGAGGCAACTCCAACAACATTAGACCAGATGGGTCAGCCTGTACCAACAGCACCTGTAATCATAGGTTCTGTCCGGTTGGCAGTCAGGGTAAGTACTAATGCTGAGTCACTAAATGACTGATACTTCATTTTGTTTTCCTCCTATAATTCCATAAAATGTCTTTGCAGGTTTTATAGATTCTGGAGTTCACATCCTAAATATGGTTGCGTATTAAATATCAAAACATTTTATCATATCAACAAAACAGTGTCTTTCTCATCAAGTTTCAAACATTTAAATGTTAAATACCAAAAGCCCGCACTGGTTTCTTACTCTTTTATATTTGAATTATTAAATATGCTTGATATAAATCATAGTTTTGTCAATTTTAGACTGTTTTGTATATGCAGATGTCTTGTGTGGCTGTTTGTGTTTAAACATAATTGAATATTTGAAAACTTTATTTTTTAAATGGAAAAAAAGTTCATGCTCTGTAAATATGAAATTCATCGTAAAATAAAAACACATTATTATTTTGTGTTTCATAGGACTATAGCATACCTCGAATTGACCTGTTTGCAGAGGTAAATGGGCTGGGGAGGATGTCATCTTACTGTGACGACGCCGTGGAGATTGGCTCATACGGGATCCTACAGACCACTGGATCCATCAAGGTCCACTCTGGAGTGTAAGTTCATCGGACACTCAAGCCACTGCTGATTTTCTGTCACTCATTTAAAGAAAAAGGGAATGTAAATGGGGATGTTGGATGATGAAAACATATTTCCATGTCATCCTGCTCCTGTTAGTTTTAAAGCTTACAAAGATGCAAACTTTCTGAGGCGTGTGCAGCATCTGTTTTCTGTCTATGAAGGAATGCATGCTGCCTGTGGTTGACATAGCTTTAACCTCTGCTGTTTGTTGATGGTTAGCGCTTACATTTTTCAACTGGTTCACTGCTTTAGAGAGTAAACGTGCTGCATTTAGTCCCTTCATGATTTAATAGGTTTGCATCCTCAAATTACAGAGAAGTCACCCAATGGTTTGTAATGTGCCCCCATCACCTATCCTGCTTCCCTCCCCTTCTTTTACTCACTTTCTCTTTCCCGTGGTGCCTCTGTGTGTCTGTAGCTGGCTGGTGTACACTGATCCAGGGTTTGGAGGTTTTCTAGCAGTGCTGGAGGAGGGGGAGTATCCTTGCCCAGAGTCCTGGGGTTTCCCTGAGCCCTTCATCGGGTCTATCAGACCCCTCCGAATGGTACAGTACATGAAGTACAGATATCTATACTGTCATTTTATCACTTATCTTATCTCTGACAACTGTGTCTCTCCATCACAGGGACTGATAAAAGTGGAGCATCCCCTTGAAATCAAGGTTTGTACACTACACTACACTACATTTGTTGTCTCAGTCAATATCTGCTGTTTATACCGCACACTGGCTGGAATGTGACTAAAGAGCCCAATTAATCGATTAATCTATCAACAGAAAACGATTTAGCAACTTTATTGACGATCAATTAATCGTATCACTCATTTTTCAAGCAAAAATGTCATATCTTCTGGTTTCAGCTTGTCAGGTGTGAGAATTTGCTGTTTTTCTTTGTCATGATGACAGTAAATTGAATATTGCGAGATGGTGGACTTGGTTGGACAAAAGCAGCAAGTTGAGTATGTCACTGTGGGCTCGCGGATATTGTAAATTACAACTATTCACTAGTATTTGTGTCTGTAGTTTTCAATTCATCCAGTAAATTACCTAAAGCATGACAACCTGATAAACTAATAACCTCTTTTGACCTAAATGTTCCAGGAACTATGGAAAAAAAAAGCAGGAACTAGGTCCATTTTGCACATTCCTGCATCTGAAGAACTGTTCGGATCAGACAAACACGAGGAAGAGTCACCCTGTTGTTTGTTATTTCCTGCTGGGTGATATTTGATATGCTTGTAGCAAACAAACAAAAAGTACTTGGATGTGGAGAAAACTCCACAGCGCACAGCAGACAGTCTGCTGAGCTTTAGATGGAAATGTATTTTTTCTTTCGTACATGAAAGCCATGAAACTGTCAGCGTTCCTGTCTCTTATTCACTTGCTAGCCAACAACAAAGCCCAGCCTCATTCTTAATGTTATTAACTTCCTGAGTTCTTCATAATTTGGATGTTCCTGTGAGGGAAATGTCCTATAAATGTTCTGGATTACAGCTCGGAGAGCAAATCCAGCTCTGAGCCCCACCTTAAGACAAGCGTGTGAGATATGTCAAGATATATTGAACACCACATTACACTGTACTCCAGCTTAGGACAGAAATGAACCAAAAACTTGTACAGGGGCACAAACTCTACACACACAGACGAGTAATGCTCACATTTAACTCCTTCCTCTCACTCTCTCGTCCAGGCCTTAGTGTTTGAGAAACCCAACTTTGGCGGAGAGTGTATTGAGGTCGACAGCGACGTGTACAACCTGCAAGAAGAACCAGAAGAAGAAAGTGCAGGCAAACCGGACAAGAAGCTAGTGGGAGTGGGGTCGATAAAGATACTCGGTGGTCTGTAAGTATCTGTTTGAGTTATCATCGTTATCTTTGTTTGGCAGGCATCCTTTAGGATCTTTAGTCTTCTTAAAATCAAATAAGAAAAAGTAAAAGTTGTGTTTTTTTCATGATCTTTCTGTGTTTTAATCCTTGTAGCTGGGTGGGCTATCTAGAAGCAGACTTTGAAGGCCAGCAGTACATCCTGGAGGAGGGGGAGTATCCTCACTGCAGCGACTGGGGAGGATCTGAGGACGGGCTCCTGTCACTTCGGCCTGTATACACAGTAAGTACTCTGTACCCTCTGTGTTATTGACGCATTGAAATCTGCAGGATTTGACCACATGGCACTAAGCACTGATTGCTGTGGTGTTTCACAGTTCTCAGGTCATTGAAACAGTGCCAGACACATTATGTGGAAACATAAAAGATGCAATTTTCACTTTCTAATTATGTTCCTGCGTTATTATCTTCCAAAGGATTTCCTGTCCCCACACGTCAAACTGTTCAGTGAGCGGCACTTTGATCAGCTGGGCCTCAACGCGGACTTTTTGGGTCCCGTCGTCAACATGGAGGACGTCGGCTATGGTGTTAAAACTCAGTCCGCCGACGTCATGAGTGGAGTGTAAGTAAAGAGTGTTAGTAAAAAAAAAAAAAGCAAACAATAACTCACAACGCTAAAATTCGTCAGGAAGGAGGGGAACGTTCTGACTGTGGGTTGTCCACGCCCTTGCGGTGTTTGGAAGGGTGTGTGTGTCTCACCTTCCACCCATGACTAAGTGCTCTGTCACTGTACACACAAACATACACAGGCGCGTGTGAACACATATACAGCCCTAGAGGATATAATTACGAATAATCTACAGCGAATGATCATTTGGGTAATTGATAGTTCAGGTTTGACAAAGAAGAAAGCGCTTTCATCTCTTGAGGGCAAAGATTCAAAGAGTCTTTAGCTCATCGTAAAGATATACATTACCTGCTTGTTTTAGATGTTTCAGCAAAGATAAGCTACAGGACACGATGTTCAGTTTGTGAAGTTACACTAACAGTTTTCAAAAATACTTAATTCACACCTTTAAACCATGGCGCACGTGTCTTTTTAGAGTTTTGTCAATCAGCCAAGTCCACGTTTTACCTGAGTGAATTTCTTTAACCTTTAACATTAACTTTAACCATTAACACCTCTATGTAACCTCCCATTGTTTGTTATGCATCTGCCTCGCCTGCTCAAGTGTTTAACAACCCTCGTGGCATGGACTTCCTCTTTTTCAGAATCAGAGAGCCAAAGGTGTGCTGTGACACAGATTTACCTCTATCTTAATGAGTTCTGGTGTTTTTTTGTGTGCCGTGCAGGTGGGTGGGATTTGAGAAGCCTGGATTCAGCGGAGAGCTCTACATCCTGGAGAAAGGCCTGTATGCAAACCCAGAGGACTGGGGAGCCCAGAACTACAAGATCTCATCCATACAGCCGGTCTTCCATGTAAGAAATTCAGGGGGGGGGGTTGTTGTTTTTTTACATGAAATAGTGTCACTGTGATGTTTCAAGTCATTTTTAATAGTTTTAGTTTATTTAGTTTAGTTAGTTTAGTAATTTGAGCCTCTTTCCTGTCTGTTCTACAGGACACACTGATGGAAGCAACAAAATTCAAGGTATCAGCCCTCCATTCAAGGCTTCATATGAAACAGATTGTTCCTCAACCATCCTGGTTGTCTGTTCTGGTTCTCTAAACTCTGTTTGTATGTGTGTTTCAGGTGCAGCTGTATTCTGAGCCAGACTTCCAGGGAAAGCTGGTGGTTCTGGAGGACAGCGCAGCAACTCTGGATGAGGACTTCACACCCAGGTCCTGTAAGGTGGTGGCTGGCAGGTAGGCACCAAACACTGCCCTGAACTGTCAGTGACATTATAGTCATGATTTTGCCACACGGAAATCTCTGAGGTTTAGAAATATGACAGCCCTCTGCGCTAATAAACTGTTTTAGAAACACAGAATAAACTCAGCGACACTACGTGATTTTAAAGATGATGACAGAGTTATCGGCAAAACTGAAGAACAATATGACAACAATAATGTGTGTGTATCTTTGTGTGTCAGCTGGGTCGCGTATGAAGGAGCCCAGTTCACAGAGAACATGTATGTGTTGGAGAAAGGAGAATATCCCAACGCGGAGGCCATGGGCTTTCTGTCTGCAGACTCTAGCATCCGCTCCATGCAGACTGCTGGACATGTGAGTACTGTCTGTGTTCCTCACTCTGCCTTGTTGGTGAAAAAAAAAATTCGGATGAGACTAACAAAGGATTGCTCTGTCTGGTCTTCTTGTTCAGGAGTTTTCGCTGCCCTCCATCGTCTTGTTCAGTAAGGTGGACTGTCGAGGTCGCAGAGTCGTGTTGACAAACGGAGCTGAGAACATGCTGCAGGCAGGCCTCGACACACGCATACGCTCCCTGGTGGTGGAGGGAGGAATGTACGTCACTGCTAAAAAATTCTATCTGCTGTTTTTCTCGTATATTTACAGGTGCAGTCTGTAATGTATCATGAACAAACACTGGTATTAAAATCCTGATTCTAACTTGATTGACAGCACATATATCTCCTCACAGCCTGCTAGTTTTCTGCTCAGTCTGTGCTCCTGGCTCTGTAAATGGGAAACACACAAAGTGGCTCGGATTGAGCCACACAACGTTAACTTATTTCAGACAGCATGTGTGTGTCAGGTAACGTTAAACGACATAGAGCGCTACGGACATTCAGCTTACTTTCCAGTTAGCCAGATTTGCTGTTGTTGAGTACCGTTGTCTGGAGCTCTCGTCCTCTCTGCATGTTGGCTTCAGCAACTTTAACGACAAACCCACAACTTAGCTAACGTTAGTGACATCATGTCGTGGTTTTAGATTCCTCCAGAATCACTTAACCCTCCTTGAACAAACAAACCCTGCTGTGTGAAGGTTTGAGTGGAAAAAAAAATTTAAATGTTCATATTCCTGAAAAAGCTTTGACAGGGACACATGAAATTCCCTTAAATGGTGTTAGCGTAGCCTTTAGAACTGGACATGTCCTCATTAAGAGCAGTAAACATGTCAAATATGTGAGAAAGCCACAAGTCAATTAAACATGTTAGTACTGTAAGTCATGGAGCTCAACTTTAAATGTTCATTTGTGATTTTACACACATTTTTACATGCCGAGCTGAGCTAACATTACTGATTTTCTTCTCCTTAGGTGGGTGTTGTATGAAGGTAGTAACTACTCTGGTCGACAGCTGCTCCTTCAGCCAGGTGAAGTGGCTGATTGGTGCAAGCTCAGTGGCTGGCAGCGAATAGGATCCCTACGTCCATTACTGCAGGTATGGAAGTTGCATTAAGTTAGTGTCTTGTCTTGTTAGTGGTTTGTTTATTTTTTCAGTTTCCTGCGTGGAAAAAAAATGAGGAAAACAAGTCACACATCTAATTGTAAATGACTGACTTGTCTTCAAATTCAAATCTAACTGTGTAGTTTTACACGTTTCCCTCCAACAGAAGCAGATGTACCTCCGTCTGCGTAACAGGGAGACGGGATGCATGATGTCGCTGACGGGAACTGTGGAGGACATCAAGCTGATGAGGGTTCAGGCTGTGGAGGAGACAGGAGGGGTGGAGCAGATCTGGCTCTATCGGGACGGGCTGCTCACATGCAAGGTACAGCACTATACCAACACCGCTCAAAACTGCTAAAACACTCATTACCCCAAATCATCTGCTCACCCACGTGACTGGAAAATGGCTGTAAAACGTCTTTAGGCAGCGCCTAGAGTATAGTCAAAGAGATTTCCTTTGCAAATACTAGAAGTCTGATAATCACCTCTTGGCTTTGCTTGCACACCCATCCTCAGTTTTTGCACAAAAAGTTTGATCATTTGGAAGCAGCTTGTTTCAGTTGTTTGAAGGTGGCCACACTCTAAATATTTTACCCTCTGGCGCCATTTATTATTATTAAGGGTGTACCTGACGATAAACAAGGGCGTGATCAAGACAATACGCAAAGCAGGAAAAAACACGTATTCCCAACTGACTTTCTTTATTCCACTGGTGACCTCCGCCAAAGTCCTTGTGTTTTGACGCCTGTTAGCAGGATATCTCTAACATCGCAGTTAAATCATGCACATTTATCCTGCAATGCTGTGTACTTTGATGCAGACGTAAAATAAAAAATAAATAAAAATAAAATAAAAATTGCAAAGTTGGAGGTGTCAGAGACACGACCAGAGCTGTAGCTTAGAGTCTGAAGATTATGATGACGACCAGTTTGTTGTTTCTGAGTTTCAGTCCAGTCAGTGGAGGTAAAGTGCACGGGAGTCCAAGATGTCTCATGCAGGGTTTATTGAAGGACAGTAGAGGATTTATTGATGCACTTGTCGTTGCATGATGCCGCCTCAATTCTGAAGAAGCTGTCCTCGTCGTCCTCATATGCCCTCAGAACAGTGACACTACTACTCTAAAAATGGTCCTTAGTCTACGAACAACAAAATATGTTTACAGTGTTCTGACTGTGTTATCTGGCTCATTCGCATAGTAATCATCAAATGGCCTCCTTCCTTTATAAACAGAAACATGCAGCTGCTCTGTATCTCAAGAAGAAGTCAGTGCCCCCGTAACAGTCTAAGAATCAACACTATCCCTACAGTGACCTCAAGTCATAGACATGACCCTGTATAACCCCCATATGTGGCTTACATACAATACAATGACTGGTTAAACTGGATTTTAAGCAGCAAAGAAGAATTAATCTTAAACCTCATCCATGTCTCCAGCTGGTGGAGGACTGCTGGCTGCAGAACACCGGCAGCGTGGTGATGGCGGGCAGCAGGCTCTGCGTTTCCCCAGAGCGAGGCAAAAACAACGAGCTGTGGAACATCACCCCGAACAGCTTGGTGCGGTGCCACCTCAAACCTGACCTGGTCCTGGAGGTCAAAGGTCAGACTGGTTGTCTTAACTTCAGACACTTCTTTGTAGAGTTTTGTGGAATAAATTTAAAAAAAAAAAAAAAAAAAAAAAAGGTGAACTACTCCCAGTAGGAAAAACTCACGTGTGAGTGAGATTTAGTCCTGACCCAACAGCGCCATCTCCTGGTGTACATGAGGAGGTGCAGTGATGGGAAATATCTGGCTGGTTTCATTATTTTGATTCCTTAGTGACTGACTTCATCAACACTGACTCGTGTTGTCTTTGCCTCCCAGGTGGGCTTCAGTATGACAAGAACCAGGTGATCCTCAACACGTTGGATGAGAGAAAACTGAACCAAAGGTGGACTGTGGAGATCCTGTGATTCCCCGGAGACGCTCTGCTGTGGTCCTCATAGCACCTCTGCCAGGACAGTGAGCCCTGTGACGCAGGGACACCACATCATGGACCCAGTTTGGGGGTTTTGCACAAACACTGCACTCTTTTGTAGTATTTTGACTCTTTGTTTTTAACTCTTGTTGAGGAGGATAACCATCGACTGGATTAACTTTATAACTATAAATCAAACTTTTGAAAATATGCACTCACATGTTGTTTGATGAAATAGTGTTTTCTCTTTTTCAGAACGAACGCGTTGTGCAGAAATGTTGCTAATTTTTAGCCACTTTATTCTCAACACTATACCAAAGACTAAGTGGTCCTGCCTCTATGCTGTCAATGCATGTACGTGAGAACTCAGCCCTGTTTCAATGCTGCACATCTCTCTTTACATTATGGTACTCAACTACCGCATGTCTGCTTTCTGATCGTAATGTTGGCAAATATGAATGTATACTGACAGTTGCAATATGAAGTCCGACGTGCCTACACTCCAAAGTTCTCTGTACTACACTTTTTTTTAAATTCCTGTAGATCAAAAATGATCTATTGTAAAGTTTTGATATCTTTTTAGGATTATACACAAGATGTTCTTTACTGCAGTAGGTTGTACAGAAGCAACAAGTGTATAGATTTGAGTTTCAGTTTCAAAGCAGAGCTGCAATAACAATATTGCCCACTGTTGATTGTAAATATGTGAATGTAAGAGAGAAAACTGTTACATGTGAAAATAAAATTTTTCATTTTCATTTCAAAGTCATTTTCTTGTGTAATTTTTTCTCTTGTTGGTTTGTGAGAGTAGTTCTTTGACGGTCAGCTGATTTATTCCGTCTTCCATTTCATCACCAAGTTACTAGTGGCATAAACCATTTGGCATGATCCACCGGTGCATAGAAACAGTTTGTTTTTTATTTTTTTATTTGTGTGTTGGGACACAGGACAGATACAGAGACAGCCAGGCTCGGCCACCGGGAAGGTGGGCACCCGGCGCAGAGGAGCAGGGATCTCCGTGTCAGGACCTGTGGTGCAGAGCCCAGCAATCATCTATTTTTATTTTTTAAGTTTATTTATGTATTTACCTAAAGGTTGTTGTGCTGGTGGGCAGCCCCCAGACAATTGTGAGGAAGCCAGCTCATCCTGCAACTGTCAGCCTTTAGAAAGAAAGAAAGAAAAAAGAAAAAAAAAGAATATATATGAATATACAATCTAGTAAATGATGATGAAAATGTTGGTGAGATGAGCGATGAGTGGGTTTCTTACTGAGAGATGTGATTTCCGATTGCTAGGAAGTGACAGGTTGAATGTGTGGGGTATTTGATTGTGAAACCTCAGGCAGACCCAAGCTCACTGGTAGACAGTCATCCACCGCGACCAGTTGAGTTAAAGATAGAGAGGGGCAGATGGGGGGGGGCTTTGTATGTGAGGAGAAGAGGTTGGTTGGTGGTTCGGCGGCATTCGCTAACTGGCAACAAAATTAAGATTGAGGTTTGTAATAAATGTGTTCCATGTTTTCAAAAAGACTGACATTTGTTTCTTTAGAGAGGCAGTTATTTTTTCCATTGCAATGTGTTCGGTGAGCAGATTTAGCCAATGGTTAATGTTTATCGATTTTTTATTTTTTTCAGTTTGTGAGGATGACCTTCTTGGCGATAGCTAGAGCAACTAGTGTAGGTTTGGTATGATTTGGAGAGAGTTCAACTGGAGATAAGTCACCAAGTATGCATAGTGCTGGAGAGAGGGGAACACTACAACCCAAAACAGACAAGTTTTTTTATTTTTGGACAGAGTAATGCGTTTGCCCACCACATTTCACAAATAAAAATAAAAACAATACATAAATGTTAACTTAAGAGTATAGAAACACTTGCCTACAGCACCACATACTGTTGCGAGACTTTTAGCATCTCCCAAACAAACCAGAACATCATCAACAAAGATAAAAGACAGCGTGCCGTGCAGGGATATCGCACCGGGATGCATCATTTAGGCAGGTGTTCATATTATTTTGTCCAGCCCTTATATATTTGGAGCCTTAATTGCACGAGACCGGACAAAAAGCAGAACAAATATTTCCATTCGATTTACATGGAGGACAAAACAAACAGTCAGGCGCAGACACGCAGACACGCAGACACACAGACACGCACACACGCAGACACGCACACGCACACACACACACACACACACACACACACACACACACACACACACACACACAACAAACAAACAAACAAACAAACAAACAAACAAACAAACAACAATTCCTTTTGCCATCAGCACTAATTGTACCTCTTGGTACTTTAAGTATATTTGATGCAAATACGCTTGTCCTTTTACTTTGAAGGGAGGACCTTAACTTATTACAGTAAATGTGGAAACACACATCAGCATATCATCATATCATAGTCAGATCACATTCACCATCACGACAATGTGTGTGCAGTCAATGTTGTCTCATTCAAATCTATTTGCATATTTAAAACAAACAGCTACCAGATAAGTTTGAGGAAGTTGTTTACTTATTGAGGAAGTTGTTCACTTATTGGGGAAGTTTTTACTTACTGAGGAAGTTGTTTCCTTGACTAACATCCATATGATCATGAAGTTATATTATTATAAACTTTATCAGGCTAGGATTTAATCCTGGGTTATTAGACTGCATTAGTTTCTGCTAAGTGAACCTAATAAACCGTCAGCCGGGTGTATACTCGTTATTCTTTTAATAAATCCACAGTGTTCAGATGATCACTTTTCTATTTATTTTTGTCTTCAAACTCATATAAAAATGTCAAACATTTCAAAACATACGACCACGGCTATAGTGCTTACACACACACGTTCAGCAACCAAACACACAATGAGAAGCATTAATAGAACAGAAATAACCTTGTCGTTGTACCTTGATTTCAGCTGTAGATAGAATAAACAAAAACCTTGCATTCAAATTATTTTCATTCAGTTTTGGTTCAGGATCGTGCAGAAGTCAGTGCTACAAGTCATCTCCCCCTTTGCTGATCTGGACTACAGTCTTTCCTCGAGCGTGACCCTTCTCCACCTTCTCCATGGCCTGAGGAACCTGAGAAAAGCTGAAAGTCTCCTCCACCACAGGCCGGATCTGATAGAGAAAAGATAGATATAGATATTATGAATTACACGAATGAATTAAAGTTTTTTTAGATGCATCTCCATGTTCTTTATTTCAAACTATGCTTGTGCAGGAGTATGCCCAAGTGAGAAACATAAGATAGATAAAGGTCTGTCATCTGCATAGAGTGAGATAACCCTCAGCTCAAATCATTCAATCTAACATACTACTGTGTTTACCCATGTGCCTTTTGTGACCATGCACTTCTCAAAGTCACTAAAGATGCAATATGTAAGAACTGGCCACCTGTCGAACTCATACTCCAAACAAATAGGATGCAGCATATCACCAGAGTAACGGCGAAATGTTGCTGACTGTGGCTGCCGTTACTTAGTTACTTAGTTAGTTAGCTCAGTTAGCCGTACAGCTAGCAGTCCTATTAGCTGACTCTTGGGGCTCCGATCAGGTCTCTGCTCCAGGGAAGAAGACACAGTGACATACAGTGGTCAGCCAAGAAGGAACCCGGCAAGAAAACCACCTCTGTGTTGTTGGACTGAAGGCAGACTGAACACTACAGCGACTCACTATCACCTCTTGTAGTACAGTGGTTTTACGAGCCAGGCTAATAGGTTAGGTTAGATTAGTTATGCTAACTGGAATAGATATCTCTTCAAAACAAAATATAGACATCTTTACCATAACATCAACCGCCAAAGCGTCGGGGCGGCTGCAGCCCCGACGCTTTGGCGGCTGCAGTTTAAATCATCAGTTATTTCTTCACATTCTGTTTTGAATTTTAGTTAACTTTTCGATGTTTTATATACAATTCTTACATATTGAACATTTAATTAACATTTAATTGTAATGTAATATCAACCTGGGGTAAAACTAGTCCTGTGGGGCGGGGTTCAGCTCCAACAGGGATATTAGGATATTAGGAGGTGGATTTCTCCAGTCCAATTTAATTTTTTAACAAAAGTTTTTTCATTGTCAGCCTCTGAAGAGTTTAGAGAAAAAGTTTAGTACCGTACCTGTCCCACATCCACCATTTCCCTTATTTCATCCAATGCAGGACCACTGGGTGCAAAGAATCCCCAGCGGTAATGAACTCCTTTGACTAAGTGCTACAAGAAAACAGAATGAGAGAAAAAGCATGAAGAATATCATAATTACAAGAAACTTTAATGTTGATAAGGTGAACTTGACAGTGCACAGATAATAAGGTCTGAAGCTGGGAAGATGACAAAGCATGTTGAATGTTGCTGCAACACTTCCTCTTCTCACCACTTATTTTACTGAATTTCTACTGAACTATGATCTCAATGCTGTTAGTTCCTGTCATAAAGGATACAGCTAGTGGTTTTTACACTGTGTGTGAGAGAATTCTGATTATTTTTTTGGCCTTTTCGAGCTTTATTGTGATAGAGATAGCTGAAGAGTGACAGGAAATGTGGGGAGAGAGAGATGGGGAATGACATGCGGGAAAGAGCCACAGGCCGGACTCGAACCCTGGGCTCCCGCAGCAAGGACTGAGCCTTTGTACATGGGGCAGCTGCTCTACCAATTGAGCTAAACACCGCCCCAAGATTATTTAACTTTTAAGGACATACTGTTCCTCTTTCAAATTAAAAAGTTTAGTAGCATTTGGTGTTATCCCATAGCTGCCGTAGGCTTTAAACCTTTATCACATTTTAGTTTAACTTGTGTGTTTCCTCGATGCGTTTAAGGCTGTCAAACTTGTCCTGTGTATTAGTAGTCCCATCAGACAATGAAAGGTCGATCTGTATCAGACTTTTTTCATGTCAACAATGGGCGGTTCAGGTTGTATATTATCTCTTGTTTGACCTGTAAATAAGATAGCCTTTCAAGGAGGTTGAATGCTCCTGAAACGATCTGTGTTTCTGTCAATCTCACAGTAAAACACTGATTATTTGCTTCTATAATCTAAATCTCGCTGTATTCAGCACATCTCTGTGTATGTCTCAAATATGTTCCTCTGAGAAGAGTTAAATCTGGGGCAATCACAGGCGCCTCAAATATGGTCCTGACTTTGACGTCAGATTTAACACTGATAAGAGGAAGTGTAGCCACACACACATACTGTGCACACATTACTCCTATAGCTAAAGAATCTCAGGCGACAGGGTGGAGATGCAGCCCATTTTACTTTAAGCCTTTAACAGCTGGGTGGGATTCCCTTCAACTCATGACAAAAGGAGAAATGAGTTGACTCAGTCTTTTGTTATGTTTGAGCCTCGGTGTGTGTATTTGTGTGTGTGTGTGTGTGTGTGTGTGTAGGTATTTTCAATGTAAAGGAGTTATCCAACATCTTTCCTGAAGGTCTATTTAAACGAGGTCACTGTGACAACCAAGCCGGCTGTCGGCGCTCTAGTTTTCTTTTTACTCAGTGTGTGAGTGCGAGTGAACAAGGAGATGTACAATAAAGTTCTTCCTGTCCATAAACCCACAAGGTACATCCCCCTCCCGTTCTTTTTATGCAGAGCTGTCATCACTCTGGTGAAAATTGTCTTTCCATATCAGCTCACAGAAACAGAAACAATTCATCAGCAGCTGGAAAAAAAACTCTCTTCCGCTGTGTTAGTCTGAATAATCTGAAAGTTTGAAATCTGAAATTTGAGCATGCCAATAAACAGCCGCCCAGGTTCGACTTTGCTTGTGTTTCCTCTGGCTTCCTCCACAGTCTAAAGACATGCAGGGTAATTTGGGGACTCTGAATTGCCCGTAGGTATGAACCCGTCCAGGGTGTACCCAGCCTCTCACCCAGCATTAGCTGGGATTGGCTCCAGCCGCCTAGTGACCCTCCAGAGGATAAGCAGCAATAGATAATGGATGGCGCCATTAAGGCGTCAAACTACACAACACGCGGTCCTATCTGGTTACATTTAGCAAAAAAGAAGGGTAAGATAAAAGGTTAACAATCAGAAGAAGAGGAAAAAGAAACTGAACATTTTTTTTATGCGGGAAAGGAAGTGAGGGAGTGTAGTTCTACCCAACTTTCTCTGGTGCGTGTCGCAGCTCAATGCTTCACTGATTTCATCTTTCTGCCTCAGTTTATTGGAGCTTCATGGCTTAAAACAGCCTCCTGCTGCGGTTAGAAACGGAGTTTGATGAGAGCAGGTGATGATTTTGCATGGGTTTGCATCGTCATTTGATCCACTTTTAATCCAAAAATATTGATTAGAGCACCTTTACAAGAACATTAATGTTCATTTTAGTTATAACAGTTATAAACAGTTAACGGTGTTAAGGGTAGAATTCATTCACCTTTAAGATGACAGAATATGAGGCAGCTGGAGATTATGAGCAAAGCAACTTTATAGCAAGCAACTTTTCCCACATTAATTTCACCTCATATCCTGTTTCAGGTAGAAATGTGTCAAGACACGGTTTCTTTGTTTCTTAGTGATGTAATGGAAATTATTTGTATAACGCTCCAATCACTTGTTACTCTGTGATTTCACTCCCAAACAGTAAACATGCAGAATTAGACAGAACCTTCTTTTACTTTCCTGCTACACACAACATATTTGCTTCTTTTCCAGGTAATTCACATAAAACAAACGGAGGAAGTTGAGGTGTTACTCCCTTCTTTATTTCTTCATTGGTGCTGTGGATTGTGGGGTTAAGACGTGAGCGGAAAGAAGCGGTGAAGGCAGTGCACAAGCCACAGATGCAATGCATGCAAGCTTTGCTCTGCATGGCACTCGTCACAGTGAGAACACTGACAGGATGCCACTTACACATGTTTGTAGGCGGGTGGGTTGCGGGGTGGTGTGGTGGTTATGTTCTGCACATGAAGTCATAGTTCAGGAAGGTTTTTTTTTGTTTTGTTTTTTTAATGTTTCTTTAAAGTTTTTTTATGCCTTTATTTGATGGTGACAGCTGAAAAGTGACCGAAAAAAACGCAGCAGAGGGTTGGAATCAAACCCGTGCCGCTGCAGTACAGACTCAGCCAACCATTGGAAACTTATCATGACATTTGTGGTGTTATCCATCCTTATCTGAAAGGAAATTACATTTGAGGTGTTTCCACACAGTCAGCTGGTCTTGAGGCCAGATTACTGGACTATGTGACTAATCATCCGGTTCTCTTTCAGCGTTCCCGCTTGTTTATTAACGCAACATATTTTCAGCTATAAATTCTAGATTGCTCGACGTGCAGGGACTGTAGGACATATGCACTGGCTGTGGAGCAGTAGCACAAGCAGCCTTCAGTATTAATTTGAAGGCATTTTGAGAATATTTCTGAAGAGGAAGCTAAGCATTGTTATTGTAACACAAGCTGCATCCTTTAAAGGAAAGTTTTTTTTCTTTTGTTGTTGTTATTGTTGCATCATAAATATGTAAAAGGGCCCACAGGTAGCCTGTTATGACCAGGGTAAGGGGTAGAAGGAAGTAACACCAAGGTGTTACAGTTAATAAACAAAGGTATTTATTAAATGAAAGTTCAAATTGTGTTAACAAAAGGAGGTGAGGTGCTAAAGGGAACAAAGAGCGAGCGGATACTATTCAACAAAACAAAGAAATAGAACAAAAAGAGAACTCCAAACAGAGCCTGTACTATCTTTATCTAAGTTAAACAAAACGAGATACAAAAACCTCACTATCTAATTTAACGGTCAATAACAAAAAACACATCAAAAAACAAAAAAAACCTAAACTAATGGATCCAACAGAAATATTATCAAGTGTAATCAGTAATATAAACTAAACCCTGCCCAGTCCCACAAATAAACAACTCAACAAACGAGTTTCAATAAATAAATTGTTCAAAAAAAAAAACAAAACGAGTTAACCTCTGTTAACATTCACAAATTATCCAAGTTGCAACGAACGAAGCGAGCTCAAGACACAAAACACAAAACACAAGCCGCCCCGACGCTTTGGCGGCTGCAGTTTCAATGCCCGTGCTGGGTCAACTGGGCTCCGCGGATTGGCCGGTCGGGAAGAGGTTGCCGCGCCAATCCCGGTCCTGTACCTCCCGAAGACGTGCTGCCGAGCGTTACTTTAAAAAGGTATCCCCGGACGAGCCCCCATTTATGTTACGACCAGCGTAAGGGGTAGAAGGAAGTAACATAAAACCAAGGTGTTAAGGCTGTAAACAAAGGTATTTATTAAATGAAAGTTCAAATTGTTTTGACAAAAGGAGGTGAGGTGCTAAGGGAGCAAAGGGCGAGACACATCAAAAACAGCACCCTAAACTAATGGATCTGACAGAAATATTCTCAAGTGTAATCAGTAATATAAGCTAAACTAAACCCTGCCCAGTCCCACAAATAAATGAAAATAACCTCCACAAACTCAACAAACGAGTTAACCTCTGTTAACATTCATTCGTAACACAGGCAAAAGTATGTGGACACATATTGACACACATTGGTCTGGGGCTGTTCTTATGGCTTGGTTGCAAGTGCTTCCAACTTTGTAGCAACAGTTTCTGTAACAACACAAACAAAGTCCACCAAGTTTTCGCAATTTGGTGTTGAAGACTGGCCTGCACAGATTCACTCAACTGGAGTGAAGACGAGCTGCGTCTCATCAAACGACATCAGTACCTCTCTAGTCGAGCTGGTGCTAATGCTTGCGGCTGAATCGGAAATCCAGCCTTCAGAGCACACGGATGCTAACAGGTTTGAAAGGAGACGTTCACACACATGCCGAACGTGACCCCGCCTCCTCCAGTTGGGGCCAATCAGCGAACGGCAACCGCACCCCTGGATTTGCATACAAAAACACTACACACAAGAGATATACCGGGGCGAGAGGGCGGCAGCTGTAACACCCCTCCTCTTAAAACAAGAACTTTTTTTTTTTTTTTTTTTTGTTAAGCACCAAAACTAAACTATCTAAACCTGAACAACGCACTGATCAGCCTTCAGGTATAGGCAACACAAAAAACAAAGAGGGTGACTAAGAACGAAAACAGATGAGTGATCGGAACCGATTTGTACGTCACACTGCAAGCAAGTGGGTCATATCTCGTCAAGCACATACCAACTATGGTTAGTGCATTTGTCACACCTTTTGCGCGACGCGCACACGTTTACCAGGTAGGGGTACCTGGGAGGACACGTCTGCGCTGGCAGAGCGCACCAGCTCAGCATCACTTCCACGGGGAGTCTCCTTCTCGTTGTCAGCTTCCTCTGAATAAGCTGACAACACGTTATTAGACAACGGGACACTATTTTCAAGCGCCTTGGCACGTGAGACAACAGAAGAGGTAACCAAATCAGAGTAGGGCTGTGGGGCGTTATCCGCTTCTGTGCGCGGAGGAGTGCCAAGCTCTTCCAGCGCAGGAGTTACCATAGGTCCAGCTGCATCGTTGCCCATTTAAAAATGCAATACCTTTAATTGGCAACTCGCGGCAAACAGCGACCGGAAAGAAACCAGTGATCAACTTTCTTTGGACATGCACACGGTGTACGGGTCTGCGTGCGCGACCCATCTCAATGCCACGTAAAACCGTGCCATGTCCACAATCAGTTCAGTAGACGGCAAAGCAGAGGCAAGGGTCAACGATTGAGAGCCACCAGTGTCTCTCAGTATGCGCACCGTGTGCTGGTCTGCAGGTTTACCAGTTAATGATACGAGACCATCAAATATGAACGGTTTAAAACAGTCATCACCGATTTCATTACCACCCACAGTGCTGGTGCACGACACGGCCTTAATGATGTGACTTGTGGCAATAGGCCAACACTCGCAGTCCTCTTTCTTGGGACTCAGCACATTTGGCACACCATTTTGCTGAGCCAGAGCAGGGCGAGGCCGTTCTTTAACACCGACGGAAAAACGGTGCTGTGAGTCAGCACGTATTCATTCATGCATTCATTAATACGGCCGTGGATGACAATGGCGTAACCTTTTGTTCATTTAAACAAACCACAATACGTTCTTGAATTCTTCCAACAAAATGAACTCCCTTAGAGAATTAAAGCTGTCTGCTTTGCATGACGAAGTCCACTTATCCATCAGAGTAGACTTTACTCGAGCAAACTCCACATAAGTTTGATTTGAAGCCTTCTGGTGGGTTCTGAATTTTTGCCTCTAAGCCTCTGGGACTAATTCATATGCCCTCAAAATAGCAGTTTTCACCGAATCATATTTCAAGCTCTGCTCTAAGGGGAGCGCAGCCATGACTTCTTGGGCTTTTCCGTAAATCTTACATTGTAGCAGCAGTGGCCAAACGTCAATGGGCCGCTGCAGAGCACAGGCTATGCGCTCAAATGCGCCAAAATAAGAGTCTACTTCGGTCTCACGAAACATCAGTACTCAAGCAATATGCTTGCTTATATCAAAGGCAGTGTGAGATAACAGGGTGGAAGATGGAGACATACCCGAAGCACATGTGGAGCCACTCAGCGCGTGCGCCCCTCTCTGGGACTCGAGCCTCACGGCTTTGTCAGCCTCGATCTCCATCTTTTTTTAATCTCCAGCTGGTACTGTAGCTGTGCCTGCGCCTCTCTCTCTCTCCTGGGCGTCAAACTGGAGACGGGCAATGCGGACTTTCACCTCTTGCCTCGTCTCTGGACCCAGTGCTGCCGGACGAGAGGGGATCGTACCGAGGCAAGGTGAACGGCGTCCTCAGCCGCTCACCTGCCATTTTCTCCCCACCTCCAGCCGCCACAGCACCTCGAGGTTCACTCTCAAGTTTTAGGCTGCCCTCGCCTTCACTTAGGGCGCCATCCTCCCCAGACACAGCGAGCTCTACTTGCGCTGGCGCTACCAGTATCTCCATCTCCACTAATTTTCTAATCACAAGAGCTTTCAGCTCCTTCTTCAGCATCTGCCTCGGATGAGTTATCCCGAAGTAGGCTGCCATTTGCGCCAAGTCATCCTTAGGACATTTATCAATCAAACTCACTGAGGGCTAGGCCACAAAGCTTTCCAGATCAAATGTCTACTTAAAACAATCTGATTTTCCAAATAATATTTACCTTTGTTCGCGGGTTACTTTAAAAAGGTATCCCCGGACAAACCCCCATTTATGTTACGACCAGCGTAAGGGGTAGAAGGAAGTAAAATAAAACCAAGGTGTTAAGGTTGTAAACAAAGGTATTTATTAAATGAAAGTTCAAATTGTTTTGACAAAAGGAGGTGAGGTGCTAAGGGAGCAAAGGGCGAGACACATCAAAAACAGCACCCTAAACTAATGGATCTGACAGAAATATTCTCAAGTGTAATCAGTAATATAAGCTAAACTAAACCCTGCCCAGTCCCACAAATAAACGAAAATAACCTCCACAAACTCAACAAACGAGTTAACCTCTGTTAACATTCATTCGTAACACAGGCAAAAGTATGTGGACACATATTGACACACATTGGTCTGGGGCTGTTCTTATGGCTTGGTTGCAAGTGCTTCCAACTTTGTAGCAACAGTTTCTGTAACAACACAAAGTCCACCAAGTTTTCGCAATTTGGTGTTGAAGACTGGCCTGCACAGATTCACTCAACTGGAGTGAAGACGAGCTGCGTCTCATCAAACGACATCAGTACCTCTCTAGTCGAGCTGGTGCTAATGCTTGCGGCTGAATCGGAAATCCAGCCTTCAAAGCACACGGATGCTAACGGGTTTGAAAGGAGACGTTCACACACATGCATAGGTGTAATCTGCAAGTGTCTGCATACTTTTGGACAGGTAATGTGCCTAAACAACACTGGAGAGTTCTTGAGGTAAACACTACAAATACAGTGCTCATATTATTTATGTGCATGGGCCAACGCAGCACTTTGCTAGATGACGAAGGACACAGTTGCGTTTTTTGACAGGGTCACAATGTCAGCACAGTGTTCACATTCAAAAGAATGAGGAAGCTGTGAATTAACTCATCCGATGGGACTCTTCGATTGATCTGCATAGAGGATAATATGCAAAAAATTTTTCAGTCTAATCCTCTAATATTTCTCTTCTTACTACACCTGCTAGCAGCAACAGATCAGTTCAGGTTAAGGGTTAAGGAACCAGCACCATCCTTTAATCAATATGCAGTTGCATCCGTGTTATTCTACCATGAATACCTTGAATGCTTTTGTGGCCACCGTTGCAGCAGTCTGCATCATGCCATCAGCAATGCCCAGCCTGTCGGTGTTCTGGAGGAAGGGTGTTACCAGGGTGACATACTTGGCTCCAGTCCAAGGCTTAAGAAGATTCAGGGCCCAACGCTCCGTGTCCCCGCCAACATTATCCAGAATCAGGTCAAATCTAAAAGGTGGAGAGGGGTTGTGTTGGTGAAAACATGAGACACAATCAAGGATGCATTAAGTGTGGGCTCACTGAGTGTAAAGGACAAAGAGAATGAGAGGATATGTAGGTGTGAAAGGGAAATTAGGGATTATAAGGGAGAGAGAGGGCTCGGTTTTCTCACACTGATGAGCTGACTGCAGCTAAATGTCACTCATATAAACACATTTAAACACCAACATGAATGAAAACTGACTGTGGATGTGTGTGTGGGTGTGGTTCTCTCACTTCTCCAGTGCACTGAGCGGCTCCTCAACAGGTCCAGCGGTGTAGTCCACCACGCAGTCCGCCCCCAGGCCCTTCACAAACCGCTCAGCATTCTGGGAGCAGGTAACAGTCACGTGTGCTCCCCAAGCCTTCAGCATCTGGACACGGTGATAGTATTTCAGCACGGTCACATGACAAAAGTGCGTCAAAACTGATTTTCACTCTGATTTGTGTAATTCATATCAGAAGCGCAAAAGCACTATATGTCTATATATGTGTTACTGTGGGGAACAGAGTGTTACCAAATGCTTGAGAAACACACAGAATGCATAATTAATGATATCAAGCGCTACATCTGTGTAACGTGAGCTATATTATTCAGGTCACCAAGTAAAGTCTGAAACCCGAAACAGTGTTTATTTCTATACTGCTGCCACAGAGCAGGTGTGAACGTGTTCATTTTCTTTTTGTATTTAAAGCTTGTTGTGACATAATGTGTGAAATACATCCTCCTCCTCCTCCTCTTCATCCATACCTGTATAGCAAACGTTCCCACTCCCCCGGACGCTCCAAGGATCAAAACCCTGTGGAGATGAGAAGAACGCAGACAGACAATGTACGATGTATGTGTCAGTGTTTTCCGTCTGTTGTAGTTGCGCAGACTCCCCCTCATTAGGATTAATGTCAAACGCGCTCCGGGCTTTAAAGTGTCAAGTTCACGGCGGTGCAAGGGAGCGTCTGAGCCGCTGCCAGAGAACCAGAGCGCACATCACCCAGAGGCTCATTACGGAGCGGGCTAACAGGGGCTAAGCTCAGAAGGAGCACCGAGTGGAATAATTGGCTAGATCAAAGACAGGGAGCTTCTTTGGGGTGGAGAGGGATTAGGAACAAGTGGAAGTGTGTGTGTGTGTGTGTGTGTGTGTGTGTGTGTTGGTGTAGCCATGTGGCAGTGTTTTTCCACGTCCCCCCTCACCTCTTCTTGGCACAGTTGTCCTTGTTTAGCCCGCCGGTGTTGACCAGTGCAGACCAGGCTGTGGTTGCCACGTAGGGGATGGCTGCTGCCTCGGCGTGGCTCAGTGACTTTGGTTTGTGGGATACCTGAGCACAACACACATTCATAATGATAGCAGTTATAAAGAGTTGCAGCGCTACACCTGCTGAGTCATTGTGAAAAAGCACAACTCTGTCAGATTTAGCCGATCTTCGCTGAGTGGGTTTTTTCATTTGCACACTTCAATAAAAAGCAGCAAGAAGAAACTTTTGACTGATGAAGTGTCACAGAAGCAAAACAACAATCAACAAAATGAAATCCGCAGACTTGATACTGATTAAGTTACTCCAGACGCGTAGAAGCAAAGTGAGAAATCTGCTGCAGCACTAACAACATGAGCTCAGTGCAACATGAGATAAACAATACCTCATTGGCGCTCAGCACCACAAACTCAGCCAAGCTGCCCTGCTTCCATGGTGGGATAGCTGCCCACACCTGAGGAGGAGACACACGACATTCATGAACCAAAGACAGAGACAACTGTGTGTCTACATTTCTATTTATTAGGATGAGATTGTACAGTAGTGTGTGTGTGTGTGTGTGTGTGTGTAACGACGCCCTGCAGAGGGTCGATCTCTATTCCTGTAAACTTGCGGTTAACAGAAAGCAGAGTGCGACTTCATGAAGCGTTAAAATTAGGTTATTTAAAGGCTCTGTTTGCTGTCACACAAGTACACACAAATAAATCAGGCTGGAGATGAAAACTGTTAGACACAAAGTATGACTGATGACATATGAAATATGAGTAAAGAGGGGGAAACGTGATCATAGTCTTTTTATTCTGGGTAAAAAAAAGAAAGAACAATAATCATAAAGAGACTGTGAGGTGACTGAGGACAGCTGACCATGAAGTGAAAGTTATTCAAAACAGAAATGAGAAAGTTTCAATGATGAGTTTCATTCTCAATTAATGTGTCAATTAGTTTCTCAGTTAATCAGACATTTTAGAAAACAGTGAAAAAGATCCATGATGGTGTATTCAGAGTGTTGCTTTCCTTTCTGTAAAAGGAAATCTACACACGCAGCAATTGCAAAAAAAATAAAAATCATATTCTCTTCTAACAAACCATGAAACATATCACACCCAAACCTGAATTTATGCTCTGTATCAAGTCCCATCTTGCTCTCATGCCCTATCTTAATATATCACGCCAAAAGTTGATGATTTTTATCAATCATTAACAACAAGGGGGGAAGCAACGAATAAAAAAGGACACAAGTTTTTTTCTTTATATTTATATATTTAAATATATAGCGACAGCTGAAGACAGACAGGATGTTGCGGGTAGAGAGGGTATGACATGCAGCAAAGGGCAACAAACCAAGGCCACTGCAGTAAGGACTTAGACCCACTTAGATATATATAAAAAATATATTTTCAGGTGATTATTATACACTAATAAATCTAATAAAGCCCCAAATCTGACACACTGGACCTTTAAGTTTACCACTTCAGTGAGCAGTATCTCACAGTTTGCCTCCTCTACCTCAAAGGTTCTTTTGGGCTGAGACCTGAAAGAGCCTTGACTCGTCATGTCATGTTTCTAAGCCAGGTTAAAATGATGATGCATAATCCTGGCAGAGGGATCACTGTGACAAAGCATACACTGTGGCCAGGAATGGATGAACTAGGTCACCCGCTGCGCTCAGACACACTGCGGTGATGATGCTCAGCCTAATGTTAGCCAAGAAAACACTCCCACACTTTTACACCAGCAGCTGTTTGCACTGCTGACATGCTAACACCGCTCCTGCCAAACACTCCGACTCTGCCATCAGCATGGGGCATCGCAAATCACAGTTTAGTGTTGTGTCTGAATGATTCTGCTGTTTTCACGCACAGTTAGTTTGTGTTTACACCCGCGTGACTAGGTACTTTTACACTCATACTTTATTCATACATGACTCACTGTGGGCAGTTTCCATAAACAGTCAAATAAAGTGGTTAGTGAGTGTACATGCACACATCTCTGTCATCTTCTATTTGCTTCGCTTACCTCATCCCTTTCTCTGAAGTACTTCACATCCAGGCCACACTCCATGATGACCCCAGACACATCCCTTCCCAGGATGAGAGGGAACTCGCTGCCTGACTGATTGATATTCAGAGGGTCTCTCTTCATAGACAGTGTTGCAGCACCATAGCCACCTGACAGTGAGAGATCAGCACGAGATGAAAAATGTTTGTACTTTTGAAGGCTGCCGGACAGACTAACCGCTAAGATCGGACACGGATACACTGGATACACTGACCAGTCTCTACATTAAGATCAAGTAACAGAAGTACAGATGTGGAATCATGGCTGCAACTAGAAATTATATTAATCTGATGATTATTTAGTAAATAAGATAGAAGTACCTCATGTGACACCAGCTCAAATGTTTTCAAAATTTAGATAGAAGTGTGTTATCTGCCAAAGCAACATTTTTTTGTATAATCAGTAAATCCTGGATTATATACTGTAGCCAAACTTGTCATGTTTCTTCTCATGTTTCATGGCAAATGACGTTTGAGTTTCTTTTTCCCCAGAAGACAATATAAGACCCTCAGGTAATTCTACAGATCATGTTTAGTCAAACGGATACAGTGACTTCTAGACAGTTCCTGCTCTCACAAATTTCACTTGAAACATTCATCTTCGTCATCCCTCTATGACATCAAGCAATAATCAAAGTGCAATCCAGCTAGTCAAACTTCATTTTTTTTTGCTAAATGACGTCAAAAAAATATCATGTGTCCTCCCTTAAGCTCACAGTATGGTGTAACTGGCTGTGTGAGAGAAGGATGATGGGTTCAAGAAAAACATAGAACCACAGGAAACAGTTTAAGAGTCTGTATCCTTACTGTTTAGGAAAGACACTACAGGCAAAAACATGTTGTTTTTTTGTGCAATGCTTCCATAATATGTCTTCTGTCAGACTAGTGGAAAGAAAATGTTCAAAATACACAATCAGTTGTTTCTTTTACTTCACTTTGTGTATTTGCATCTGTGGATTTCATCAGAAGTTAGCATTACATAATACCTCATTTGCAAAATTAAACATAGAAATTCTGAAAACTTGTAATATAAAAAATAATTAATTAATTTAATTTTCATGGTGATATTTTTTTACCCAATTCACCTGTAATGTCTTACAAAATGTATGGAATTTTACAATACATTCCTTTAAAGGTCCAGTGTGTTATTATTTACAGAATATGGCAGAAATGGAATATAATACTGTATATGTAAGTAGGATTACATGAGTGTATAATCACCTAAAAAGAATAGTTGTTGTTATGTTTTTGTTACCTTAGAATGACCTTTTATATCTACACATGCTGCAGGTCCACTTCCAGGGAATTGGCCATGATGTTTCTAGGTAGCCCAGTAGCCAAGTACATTGTCAAATGCCACTAAATCCCACATTGTTCACACATTGGTCTTGAGAAGGTCGCTTTCTCAAAGGGATTTTTTTTTTCTCAGACTCTGAATCAGAAATCTCCATTTCACCAACACTAGCTACACCAAACATTTGATTTTAATCTGAAGGTTTTTACTGAGGGGTTTGTTCATATATCATTCATAGCCTGATTTATAGAATATTTTATTCATAAAAACAAGTCCAAAATAGATTTTTTCATGGCTGTTGACAGTATTCTTTCTGATTTATGGAGGGATAAAAAAAAGAAACCTAGCTTCATTTTAGAAAACTTTTAATACAAAGTAGTAGTCTTAATATAAGTCATAAAAAAAGACTCCATTCATACTATATTTCATGTTTAAAGGACCACTGTGTATTATTTAGTGGCGGTGTAGCAGCTGGTTGCAACCACCTTGCCTCACACTCACCTTTCGAATGGTAATAACGATAACGATTCTTATATTTAGGTTATATAAAGGTTAGGTTAAATAAAATATTATATTCCATTTCTGCCATAAAATAGAGTCACCTAAATCTGACACACTTGACCTTTAAGCTTGGATGTGCAGTCATGTATCAGATGTGGATTTGGTCTCATCACTCACCTCTCATGCTGACATCAATTGGGTTCAGTCCTGCTGCAAACACTTTCACTATGACCTCATTGGGGTAGTTTATGACGGGGAAACTGGCATTTTTAGTGAACCGCAGCACATCATTGCTTCCATATTTATCAATAACCCAGGCAGGCATGATAGTCCTGCAGGTTCTGCTGGTACTGAACAGTCTCGTCTGGCTGCCATGCCAGAAAACTGACGTGCTCACACTTGATTTACTGAGGTGAAACACGCATTTAATGCGTCTGACAGAACACATCATGCAGGCCTTAACAGATAACACGAAATAAGCCTTCAGCCCCTGAACGTACAGCCTGCTGACTCAGAGTAAATTAGACTTATTCATAAGCCACCACTACCTTCTGACTAGAAACATGTTCTTTTAATACAAACACGTCTACCTAGTCATTAAAAAAACGAAGTAATTCCAAAGTTTAGGATCATTTCGAGTCAAGGCGTCCTTATCCGACACATGCCACTTCCTCGACCGGTGTCCGGGAGGAGGCCCCGACAGCCACTCCACCAATCACAGCGCGGCTTCCTCAACAGCCGTCCAATCAGAGAAAACGCTGTTAGACGGTGACTTGTTGAAACAAACATGGCAGCCTGCTGGAGCGTCACACCGTGCGAAGGTTGCTGTTGATTTAAAGGTTGTCACATAAAAACTGTAAACATGCTCGGCCTGACAATCAGAGAGGTTAGTACGACTGTTGTCCTGTTCTCTGAGCCCACTGCTCCGTGTTTGTTTGGCGCCTTTAGCTGCTCATTGGTCTTTCTGTGCGGTTTCATAACTAGCTTAAGTGAAATAATATAGATATTTTGCTACTCCTGCTCTCTAACTGGCTTTAACAAAAACATATTGTCAAGCGACCGTTTATAGACATTTTATCTGGCTGTTATTCTGTCTGCAAATTGTGTTACATAGTTGTATGCATGTATTATAAGATGCAGCTGGCTAACGCAGGCAGTACTTTACCCATCTGTCTTCATAAAGTAAAGGTTAATGACTGATGCATTAACATGTAAGCAGCATTTTAATACTGTCCATGTGGCCCTTATTACACTTTACATACTGTTGGAGATATTTTATGTTGATTTCACAATTTCTATCATTTATTTAGCTGATGTGATGTCTGACTTATGGTTTATTTGAGTACCAGAATAGTTATTTTGGTTTTATTAAGTTGTTTAACTGAGACTACCATCAGCTGAGTGAGGAGGTACTGAAAGCTGTCCTCTGATGCATGTGAGACAGACAGGGATCGACAGTCTTTGACCTCGTGTTACGAGTTTAGAAATGTTTTGATGTTTCGTTTTGTTTTGAAATAGTCGACTATTGAAAATAGGAATGAGCGACTCAAGCTTTTTTCTGATCATTTTTTAACACCTGAGTGAGAAGCAGAGCTCTGTAACCTGGCACAGCGGTTTAAGTGTAAAAAAAAGGGACAAGACAGCTGGGTAGTTTAATCTGTAGCAACACACAAATCTTTGTTTTTGTGAACTATTAAAATAAAATGTACAACATTAACCTCTGAAATGTATAGGAGTAGCTGCTTCAGTTTCAGGGTCCTGTTTTTGTGCATGCCGGCTCACTCTCCTACTATCCAGGACACCCGAATAGGAAGTAAATGTCTGCTGTGAAAAAAGGCTCATTGAGTAAAGGACTTGTGATGCAGAGTCACACTTTAACACTGACGTTTCATCATCGCTCTTCAGGTGTCTTTGGCGCTCAGGGATGGAAGAATCTCCCCAACAGAGCTTTGTAGGAAGTGTCTGAACCGCATCAAGAAAACACAACATCTTAACGCATACATCACCGTGACGGAGGAGCTGGCACTGAAGCAGGCTCGAGAAGCAGAAACCAGACTGCTGCAAGGTACGGACACGTGACTGTTTCTATATAACCTGTGTAAAGTCCTCGGTTGTTTAATGTTTATTGCTGTTTTTGTTCAGGTGCCCCCAAAGGTCCTCTGGATGGAATCCCCTTTGCAGTCAAGGACAACTTCTGCACAGAGAATATCAAGACCACATGTGCTTCCAGGATGCTGAAAGGTCTGTGTGAGCCTCAGTGAAAGTGATACTGTATTTTTCACTGTATGTCAGTCCAGTGGTGATAACCCACCATTACTTTTGCTACAGACTACCGTCCACCCTACAATGCCACAGTGGTCCAGAAGCTCTTTGACCAAGGGGCTGTTCTCATGGGGAAGACCAACATGGATGAGTTTGCTATGGGGTAAGGCCATTGTTATCAATGTCAGAGCAGCTAGTTACGAATTAAACCTTTTTATTAATTGTTTGATGAAGCTGTGCAGGCTGTACACTTTCATGATTAACTGGTTGTCATTGTCTTACTTATGTATTTGTCTCGCAGTGCGGGCAGTACTGATGGGGCTTTCGGTCCAGTGAGAAACCCCTGGAGCTACGCGGCTCCCTACAGAGAGCAGACAGGGGCAGCGGCTGACTCAGACTGGGTCGTCACCGGAGGCAGTTCAGGAGGAAGTGCTGCAGCTGTGGCTGCGCTCACCAGCTTCCTGTGAGGGAACACATTCATGAGAGCGAAAAAAAAAAAAAAAAAAGGACACATGATATATGATTTTAAAATCATGATTACAAAATGTCCTGTTTTTACTTGGTAGGGCTTTGGGTTCTGACACAGGTGGTTCCACTCGTAACCCTGGAGCTCTGTGTGGTGTTGTGGCCCTGAAGCCCACTTACGGTCTCCTGTCCAGACATGGTCTCATCCCCCTTGTCAATTCCATGGACGTCCCCGGCATTATGACCCGCAGTGCCAGTGATGCAGCTATCGTCTTAGGTAGGAAACATTACATTCATACATTGATAGTTGCTCTTTGTGAATATGGTCTACATTTCCAGCTCTTTCTTTCTAATAGAGGGTTTTGAATTCAGATGAATACAGATCAAATTACTTAGTCTAACTGTGTGCTGTTCTTGTGGTCTTAGTAGGTTTAAGGGGCCAGCAGTAGCTCAGTCTCTGGGGACTTGGTTTATTAACCCCTGGAGGAATAAATAAAGAATAATACATTGGGCCAAAATACACCCTTCTTCTTCCTCTGGTCGCAGGCTGTTCTTGTGGTATCAGATGACTATAATCTATTTATTTATAATCTATATCTATGATTTATCGATTTATTTGGGGCGACAGTAGCTCAGGTGGTAGAGCGGGTCGTCCAATGATCAGAGGGTTGACGGTTCGAATCCCGCTCTGTCCCGGTCGCTGTCGTAGTGTCCTTGGGCAAGACACCTTACCCACCTTGCCCCGTGCGAATGTGTATGAATGTTTGGTGGTGGTCGGAGGGGCCGTTTGGCGCACATTGGCAGCTACGCTTCTGTCAGTCTGCCCCAGGGCAGCTGTGGCTACAAAATGTAGTGAGAATGTGTATGTATGAATAATGGTTTCTGTAAAGTGCTTTGGGTGCCTTGAAAAGCACTATATAAATCCAAGCCATTATTATTATCATTATTTAGGCTCCTGTGAATGGTTCAGGGTGATGCTACTTCTGGGACATGGTCGAACAATACAGCCCAGTCCATCCACTACATTCTGCTACTGCACTGGCTTTGGCTGCTGCCATCTTGGCAGTCCTGCCTCCACCGGCTCCTGGCTAATCAAAAAATGGGCAAATAGATCTTTTTCTCTAACATCCAGTTAGAAGTGACTGAGTTTATACCTATCCAAATACAATGAGGAATACTGACATTAAAAGTGAAACCCTGTGTTGTTTTTTGACCACTTAGTTTTGCTATGGAGTAATGTTAGTATGAGTAGTGCTTTCACACCATTCTGCTGATCAAGACTTGGCAGCAGTATCACACCAACAAATGTAGCAGCCGTCATTGTGAATGAATCAGTTGTCATATTAATGGACTATAATTTTGTTTATGTCAATGCAGATATCCTCCAAGGCCTTGATATTAGAGACTCAACAACAATCCCTGCACCTGCCTCATCACTAACAGAGCTACCTGAAGACTTTGATGTCAAGAACATCTGTGTAGGCATCCCCAAGGTGAGTTGAGCTGTGTACAGTCATTACCTCTTCTGTATTGTCTCAGTATCAGTAAAAATGAACTGGAATAGTCAATGAATTAAGCATTTCAATGGTAGTTGCCAGCTAAGAAGAAGAAACTGTTGATACTGTTGATATCTATATCATATGTTGTCTGTTGTCCATCCTGATCTTTTAAAAAAATATATTTCCTCTGATTCTTTGAATGAAAACTATGAATTCATGTACCTGAAAGGTGTGTGTCTATCATCAAACGTCTTGTGTGTCTTAATGTATGTCAGGAGTACCATGCCCCGGGGCTGTCTGAGGAGACTTTAGCGCAGTGGAGTCGTGTTGCTGACATGTTTGAGAAGGCGGGAGCGCAGGTGGAGCAAGTATCCCTCCCCCACACCCAGCACTCCATTGTGTGCTACCACGTCCTGTGCCACGCTGAGGTGGCGTCTAACATGGCACGTTTCGATGGCCTAGAATACGGTATGAACATTTACACTAAGGTGCCACATCACACGTGAGATTACACAGGGAATCTGAAAATAATGTTACACTGTTGAACTCTTCTATCAGGCCACCGTAGTGCAGTGGACAGCTCGACGGAGGCCATGTATGCCTCGACCCGACATGAGGGTTTCAACGACGTAGTGAGAGGGAGGATACTGTCTGGTAACTACTTTCTGCTCAAACAGTAAGGCAACAGATTGAACCTTTCTGATTCACTAACCCTAACTTCAAACCGTCAGTGTGTCAGAGCTGATAGTATGTCACGTTATCGCTTTGACCTTTTCTCTGCTCTCTGAACTCTATTGTTGTTCGACATTTAGTTATTTGCCAAGTTCTCATACATGAAATACGAGAGAGGCTGAATTTGTCTGGTGGAACTGCGATATTTCTAAAACAAGCATTAACTATGGACTTCCTCTATCTCCTCTCCTTGAACAGGAACTACAAGCACTACTTTGTAAAGGCTCAGAAAGTCCGCCGGCTGATCGCAGATGATTTCAAGCGCGTGTTCAACTCAGGCGTGGACGTGCTACTGACGCCCACCACTCTGGCTGACGCAGCCTGTTACTCCGAATTCACCCAGGAAGACAACCGAACACGCAGCGCACAGGAAGACGTCTTCACCCAGCCTGTCAACATGGCAGGTACAGAAAGAAAAAAAAACAAAAAATCAGTTCTGCGTTCAGGTATAGGAAGTGTGGGAGGATTTAGAAGCTTCTTTGGGTGTATTTTGCCTGCATGGATACACACACATGCTATATGCACCCACACAACCATGACTAAAAACCTTTCACCCAAAACTACATCCGCTCATGCTTCCTATTTACTATCCATCCCAGTCATAATGAAAATTACAAGGGGAAATGAATATTTGTAAGTAAAGCAGTTCTCTCATTACTCTCTCATTTCACTTTGTTAAACTCTGATGGCTAATCTGGTCAATGCATCTTTGCAGATCAGTGGACCTCACAGCCATAAAGCAGTGTGTTTGTATTCAGTTAAACTTTCTCCACCTTTTATTACTCTCCAAACTAACCTGTAACTAACCTTGAGATCTAATCATTGCCTTTCCTTAAACTTTCCTTCAGCTCTCTCTTTTTTTTAAATTTACCCCAGGACTCCCCGCTGTTTCTGTGCCAACCGCTTTATCAGGACGGGGCCTTCCCATTGGTTTACAGCTTATCGGCCCAGCCCTCCAAGATAAGAAGCTTCTTGGTGTTGCCCAGTGGATTGAACAGAGAGTTGGGTTTCCCGCCATCTGTGACTATGGAGACTCCAGCGAGACAAGGAATGACACAGGAATGACCAAAAGGGAGCAGACTTCAGCTGTATGAGGAAAACTGCACACAAATAACTGTTGACAAAGTCACTAAAGACAGGCACACAGACTATGGACTATGCAACTGTGGTGGACATTTTGAGCTTACAGCTCAGGGCAGTTTTGTTGGAGATTCAGTCATCACTCCAGTGCGATAGCTTAAAGTTTCCTTGATGGAATGAAGCATAATTACAATAAGTGATTAAACTCAATAATGTACAACATGCATCATATTTGAAGTGCAGGCATACTGTGTTCAATCTGTAACCTGCTACTGTATTGGTTGTATGAAGATGGTGCTTAATAAATGCAAGCTGGTTGAGTGGTTTTTATTATGTCATTTTTATTAGTGTCACTGCACTGTTGCTAAATTAAGTACATTTAGCAACAGTGCTAAATTGGTGACACTTAATTTGGATAGTCTGCCTACTAATAGTTTCTAGGGTATTTGTAACATTTCAACAGCTTTTAGTTAGTGTTTTTAGATATTACTCTGCTGTAGTTATGGTTTGGCTAGGTTTAGGCACCAAAAATATCTTGGTTGGGTTGGTATGTTCATGAAGTTTCACATATTTCGTAATCTGTTAAACATACAGACAAAGCCGAACAGTTGAAATGTTTCAAAATTTAAACTGTCAATAGGAAGACTATCCAAGTTACTGACACATTTTCTGCTAAAGGTCCGTTCTTCGCCTGCATCTGTTTTTTGTACTATGCCAGCTTCGTGGATCTAGGGATGGCGTCTCTTGGATGGTCTATTTAAGGAGTTGCCATGAAATCTTGTACATTAAAGTTCCTCAGAGTGATTCCTTACCTCTCACACAACCACGGGGTTTGACATGTATGAATTTTCAGTGAAATGTCTCTAAAACTAAGGATGGATCACTGCAGATCACTGAGAATGAATTGTTTGAAACACCAGAATATTCAATTTACTATCACCTTAAGGCAAGACAAAGCCTTCAGCCCTCACCCAAGAAGCAGGAACTAGCTAATTTGTGGCATTTTTAGTCATGCTAGTCATCTTGGTCAGGTTCAGGACAACTATTGGATGGACCAGCATGAAATTTGATCAACATTCATGATCCCCAAGGGTGAATAACAACACTCCATTATATTTAGTGCTAATAACAGCTTGCTGACACACTAAACTAAAATGGTGAACATAGTGGACATTACACCTGCTAAACATTTAGCTTTGTCACACCGGGCATGTTTGCATGCTGACTTTAGCATTTAGCTCATACCACTGCTGTGCTAAATGTTAGCATGTCGCTAGCATGACTATGAACATTTTGTTTTATATTTAATATTTATCAAAGTAAAGCCTTGCATATTAAGTCTTAGCAAGATCTTTGATGCTGAGTAGGTACACTAGTACACCAATCTATATGCTCAAGAAATTTGTATAATATTTCTTGGTAACAATTTTGCATGACCAAACACTATCAGCCTCTTGAAACCATTTTGGCTTACTTTCCCTGACACTCTAAGACTGTCCACATTAAAGTGTTGGAATCAACTTAAGAGAAATCAATCCAGTAAACCAATTACAGAACTGGAAGCTGCCCTAAACTAAGGCGCTACACTGAGTCTGCAATAACCTGCTCTAGCTGACTGCAGCTCCACATAATCCTGACCCATTTCTCTGCCGGTGGGAATCTATACTTGTCCTTGTAACAGTCATACATTTATATGTGTTTCAACATGTTTGCTTGCGTAAAAGCAAATCTTGTAACAGTCATACTTCCTTCTTTTAACATTATTTTATTTAATATTCTTACCTCACTTTTAATATACTACATAAATTTCAGTTTAAAAAAAGTCACTAAAAAGAGATCATTAAATTGTTTTCAACAAATGACTGTCAAGAATCAGTAAATATAACATCTGATTTCAAATATTGCTTCATAAATAAGGTACACTGGCAGATTTTATAATTTGTTCTGACAAAATTACAATTACAGGCAAAAATGATAAGAAGAAGCTATTTGACGTGCGGTGGGACCAGGTCCTCTCTAATTTTGTTATAGTGCCCCGAATCCCAGCTCACTGTTTCTACATTTAGCACGCAGCTAACATGTCTGCTCAATTTAGCATATAGCACAACATTAAGACAGTTAAGAATGGGATTAAGAGGCTAGTCAGAGCTTGTGCCCTTGTTTTGTAGGTACATTAGCAAGAGCTTCATCTTTAAAGGAATAGTTTGATATCTATGTCATATAACCAATGAAAGTCCATTTTAAACAACTAAACTGGCTGGTTTAGCAATGTGTAACAGCAATATTTTACCTTATAATGTCATATATATAATTATATATAAATATAATTAATGCACACTTTTAATCAAGCTTCTTCTCCTTTATGACAAAGGAAGTGACGCCACAGGTCAAGGTCATTCTGGATGGCTACAACATGAAGGAAACATTACAAAATGGATATCTAAAAAATATGTATGCTTTAAATCACATAAATTGAGCTACTTTTGCTATTTCCAATAAATCACACATGCATACAGTCTCCACTCTGGATGTGTGGATTTACATGATATCCCGTTCTCCTCTCTTTCATCCTCACTCCATCCCTCCCACCTGCCCAGCTCTTTCCAGTGCTTCTCATTTCATCCCAATCTCTCTGATCGCAAATGTTGCTCTCGGTCACAGCTGACAGGAAAGGATGTGCTAATGAAATCTGCAGCAAAGCCTTAATTGCCTCTTCCACAGACATATTTCTGATACTCCTACATGGTAATAGGGTCCCTACAGTATATCCCTAAAAATGTTTGAATGTCACAGACACTGGTCCTTCAATACATTCTCAAGCCTTCTTTTCACATTGGACTACAAGATATTAAATAATATGTCTACTGACAGAGCAGAATGCCACATCTCAGAATACTAATTTAATGAATATGTTCACTTCAGATTGTACAATGCCCTCACAGTGCTCAGTGCGAAAAGGTATGTTAGTTGTCATATTTTGAGGAAGTGAGAGGTGTGATCACCACAGCAGAGAGAGGGCAACTAAACCGTAAATATGTTTTTTCTGGTTTGTAAAAGTACAAAGAACAAGTTGTGTCTTTCCTGGAAAACCAAGGAAGTATAGAAAAACATGCAACAAGTGTGTGTGTAGGTGTGTGTGGGCCTGCTTCTCCTTAAACCAGAGGATTAGTAACACAGCTGGGTGGTGCCAGGTGAAGGGATTTCCCCCAACACAGAGGATGGTTCCTTCAGCTACAGTAGCACCTATTTTTGGAGTTGAAGTTTAAACATCACCGTGTGTGTAAATTTGTGTTAGGCCTGTGATGGACTGGTGACTTGTCCAGCATATATAATGCCTCTTGGACAATATCCAGTTTAGACTTTCTTTTTTGCACCTAACAAAAGAGAGGTAATATCAGTAACAGGTTAACTATACAAAACTAGTTTATGTAATTGACCACTGCCCCACTCATCTGTTTCCTTTACAAGACAAGTAGTATTAGTTTACAACTATTGTGCTTCATACACTTTTAAATATCAGGCTTTTATTCGTATTATAAAAATGATATTAGAGAGGGAACAGGCACAATAGAAAGCAGAGGCCATTTTGATGAATGAGACTTTTTGCTCACAAAGGTTTCACACAATATGTATGTAGAAAGGCAGCATGACATGAGGAAACCAAGATGTTTTACAGATGGTTGCCAAGGTGCCAGATAAATGGATGATAACCCTGTCATTACCTGCTGGCATTTGTACCTTGTACAGAAAGACATGTCTGATTGATAATTGGCTGTTCAGGCTAACAGATGTTTTATGCATAAGCCTGGGAAATGTGCCTATATGATATTATAACCTAGGTGTCAAAAAAACAGGAACAGGAAAGGAGGACATGCTGTCAGCCAAGGCTGGAGGCTGTGGCGGTTAATCTCTTTGAACCATGTCAGAAGTATGGTGATGAAGCACATCTGAACTTCCCTGAAGTGACAGACGCCATGATGGCTTCACTTTGTATTATAATTATATGTTGATTTGCCAAGTCTCTACAGCCTGATAGGGCACCATAGCAGTCAGCAGGTCAGCATTAATGTTTTCCTCATAAAATCTGACATAGTGAAGCCACTGTAAGTTAACTGTGTGCGCTCTTCATTTTTTTGTAGTTGTAAATACACTGATTTCAGTTGAGAGCAATGCATGAAAGCCAACAGAGAGATGCTCGTTGTAAATTTCCAATGCAGCCACTATTTCACAGCAGTCTTGAAATAAGATCTCTCTCTCTCTCTCTCTGTTTCCGTCAATCTCGTTGGCCAGGATGTGGTCACTCAGTCTGTCTTAGTTAATATCTTTTTTTTTTTAGATCATTTGTTCAGATAATTTGCCTCTTGGTGTTGTTTGATTGTGCAAAGTAACACAGACGTTTTGAAACAGATGTCTACTGGAGCTTTTCTTGGGCTATCTGTCAGTTGGTAACTTCCCTGTTTGGTACCACTGGAGAAAATCATTAATGATACATTTACACACAAAAAACAAACAAGTAAATGAATACAAGAGAGAAACTGATCATTTAAAGACATATTAGCCTGCATTAAACTAATAATAACATGAATAAAAGTTTACAACCACACCAATAGCTCCTTGGTCCTATTTAGAAGGTGGTGGTATGAGCTAAACGCTAATGTTAGCATGCTAACAAGCTAAATGCTCGCCATTTCAGTTAAATACATGACTAAATGTCTACAACAATGTAACACTAATGTCAGCATGTTAACATGCTCGTAAGGACAATGCTAACATGCTTAGCAGGTGTATTGTTTACAATGCTTGCCATTTTAGTTCAGTGTGTTAGCATGCCAAGATTTGCTAATTAGGTCTGAAGACAAAAGTACAGCCAAGGCTAATTGCAGTCTAATTAGTTTTGCAGGTATTTGGTCATTAACCGAAGGTTTGGAGAAATTTTGACCTGATGATGGCACTGAATGAAAAGTAAATGAAAAACTCAAAACCAGTACAGAAAAGCCATCAAAGCCATTAGCATTCATCGTATGATAATCATAAGTTGGTACAAAACGTGACAACCATTCTAGCATATCTAAAAATGAAGAAATTCTCAGTTCCTCTTAAATGTAGGCTGCTGTGCAGATGAGGTCAAGCTTTTTCACTCAACTGAACCAACTGAAAACTCTATTTACTTAATTTCCTAAAGGCAGTAAAAAATAAACATACATGTCATTATATAATGACTTCATGGTTTCAGTTCTTCCACAGTCAAAGTCTCAGCTCTCAGCCATCCTTAAAGATGTCAGGTGACGTAGGTATCGCTGTGGCTTCCCGGCAGTGATGGTGATGTGATATTCATTCTAGCACATGATAGTCCTTGTAATTATTGATAAGCAACAAACTCTGTGCTGTTGTTTTAGCCTCCACAGAGACACCGTGGAACAAATGCTGAATCAGTGTTGTGGGGTAAAACTCGCTGTTGAAGCTTGACACGCCCAGATGAGATGTAATAGAAGAAAAAATGCAGAAATGTGTGAGTGGTTGTCCACCTCAGTGAAGAAAGCTTTAGAGTGTCCTTCACCCCTCAGCGATCCCCCTCTCCTCTATTCTTTATTTGTTCCCTTGCATGTGCCCCCACCCCCCTTCTCTACCAGTGAACAAACACCTATACCTGAACTCAGGTTTCTCCTTACGTTTCAGGTGGAGGGGGTGGAAAGGAGGAGGAGGAGGGCCTTAAGTGGTCACACTCTGGCGGTCAACTAAAGGAGAACTCTTCTCTTGATCACCTGACCGCACTCCAGTGGCATTAAAGTTTCACGGGCACACTGCAGGAATGTGACTAGTACTCCGTCAGGCCTCTGTTGCTTTGGATTATGTAGTAGAGACCGAATGGAGAAAACAAAACATGTTTATGAGGAAGGAGCAGGGGTACCTGATGAAGAGCAAAGGGGGAGGGAGGAATGAGAGGAAGGCTCTTGGAGCAAAGGTCCTGATCTGGGTCTAGCTTTGGAGCAGATATGATGAGCTGGACAATACATCCTTTGTCATGTGATCAGGGTGGGATGCAATTCCCACACAGATCAAGAGTGGGTGCACAAGGAGGGGGTTGGGTGAGGGGTGGCAACAGGTGAATTCCAGCAGTCAGTCTGTCACAGAAAGAGATCCTTTGATGGAAAAGCCCCAGCACCAAGCCTGCCTCACTAGCCTTTAAATTATTCATCCCGCTCAGTTAATTATTAAAGTGCGTTTTATTTGTCTAGTACTCACAATTCTTCCTATGTGGTGAGAACACAGTATTTACTGTTACTAACTTTGGCACCTGATGGTTAACAAGTTGTTTTGAGACCCTGTAGCTTCACACCAGGGAGCTCAAAATTGTGCCAACTAAAACTTGATGTTAAAAAACTGGTTTAAATAATGGTTTCCTGATGTTAAAATAGCCTATATGCAAGTATTGCTTATTTCAGAACTGGCTGACAGAAGGAATTTGACTCAGGTTTCATAACAAGGCCCAGGCACACACACGTCATGTTAAACTGGAGATTTGGGGTGAGCACAGAAACACCCAGATGTCCCTTTAATTTGTCAGTGCAAAGGACAAAATGAGCTGTTAGCTTCTCATAGCCACCACATGACTTCTCTAAAACTAATGCATGCAAGGGTTCCTTTTATGCAGTCATAAACAAGCCTGTTCTGAGTAAACAGACAAATTGAGGATGCAAGTGAAATATCCACTGCAACTGAGGACTGTTCTCAGTTGAAGTTACAGCACACACCTGCCATTAAACCAATTTAAGTGGTTTAATGGGCCTTTATTTCAGTTTCTCCATTTCCAAAGCCTATATTACCAAAAGAAAAAGTCAAGCTCCATCTCGTCACTTACAATTCAAAGCTTTATTGGACTTACAAATTTTAAGATTTAAAAGCACAATCACATTTTACACACATATTTCCAGAATTTGTAATGTGACATTTTCTAAACTTGTTTACAATCACGTTTAGGCCTATGAAGCCTGGTCAAGTATCCATGATGCTTTCTGGGCACGCAGTGGGGAATAAGTGTTATACCAAATATATATATTCTCTCCCACCCCCCTTTTAGTAGCCAGTCCTATCCGAGAGAGACCAGCCATTTCCTGGAAAAGGGGAAATTTTGATATAGTCCATGGAGGCCCCTGCAAAGAACAGCGGGACAGGACGAGAGCAGCCGGGCGCGTCACCGGTCGGTGCGTGAAGACGGACACAGCACTCTGGGCAGTGCGCGCTTCTTTCAACACAAATTCCCAAAATGAGGACAGGCAAATGCTTTGGTGAAATCCAAAATGCGTTAAAGACAGTAGGGCTTTTTTTTTTTTTTTTTTTAAAAGAGAACTGCTCTTGGAATAACGTTGCGTCCCCAGTCCAGCCCCAGCCAGTCTTGGCGGGTCTGTGTCCAGTGCCAAGAGCCATCATTCCGGTCATTGGGACCAGCCGTGGAGGAGAGAAGCTGCAACAGCCAGCGGGAGCAGCATTGTGAAGGCGTCGATACTCCCAAAGCCGTTCTTATCTATGGATGTCACGTTCATCTGGCCCATGGTCGTGTTGTAGGGTGTCATGCTTGTGGACATATTGGTACTGGCCATTGAAGTGTGTGTGGTTGTCTGGGCCTGGACCACCTGTAAACATGCAAAACTGCATCAGCAAATGTTCAGAAAAGTTCGTGCAGCACAGCAGCTGAACCACAGTACAGTAGAATTAGAACATTATCGCATATGCGTGCGTAAAAGTCAGGAGGCAAACAGACGCGCACGATATCAGGTTCAATTTCAAACAAGATGTGCACCCAGTGATAAATCTGTAAACATGCATGATCGCAGATAACGTGGTTTTAACTTTTGGCCTAAAACGGACAATTTTGTCAACTCCCAATTACAAAAAAAAGAAAAAAAAAAAAAAAGTTTTCACTCGAGTTGAAGTTCGATTGTTTGAAACCTTAATGCACCCCTTTAAGATCCTCAGGGCATTAAACACCCAATTGAGTTACAAGCAACTGAGTCTGCGTTTTAAAGTTTATTTTAAATCATCACATCTTCTGAAAAACAAGTTTCTCTTAAACACAAGCTCCCAATTCACATCTTGAACATCCGTTACTTTGAAATTCAAGCCATTTCTGACCTGAGCGTTTGTTAGGACGGTTAGGAGAGGAAAAAAAAAAAAAAAAAACCCTCTTTCACAACTTTTTGAACACAACTTAGCTCAAACTGTTGAACTACACATTTAAAGGAGAATTTAAAGAGGTAAAAAAAGGAGTCACAAACTAACCTGTGATGAGAGGAGATGGAGAGCCAGCAGGAAAACTCCAAGGTGAGCTAAACACATCTTATTCATCTCGGTGTTGAGTGTGAACAAAGGCTGGGCTCGCTGCTGCGTTCAAGTCCCCCGAATAATGAAAAGGTGAATGAAACCGGAGCGGCAGCCGCGCGTTTTATACCCCCGGTGACATCATCAGCCACTCAGCACCACCTGCTGCTGCACGTGAACACCTATAATTTACCAGATCCAGTTATCCCTCCTCCCATTGGTCAGCTCACAGTAAACACAGTGTTATGGTGATAACAGGTGTCTTTTCAATAGTCTCCCCACACCCGCGTGTATATAATGTATACAGATAGTATCAGTATTAGTACTGGTAACATGACTATAAACAGGAATAGCTTAAGGGGCACTGGGGGGCAGCAAAGATAAGATAGACTTAAAATTCACTTTTTATAGCAGCTCAAAATACACAAAGTAGATGCGAAAAATGAAATAAAATAGAAAAATCAAAGATATATAATAAAATAAGAGTTATATAAACTATATACACCTTTCAAGTATAACGATTCGCATGATGGATCATTTGACCCCCCCCCCCCAATATATATATAAGGAAGGAGATAATTTTACAAAATAGAATAATAATAAATAATTAACAAATTAATTAATAAATAACAAATTATTAAATTCAATCACTTAATTAAAAACCAAATAAATTAAATGATTAAATTGAATTATTTAATTTAACTTTATTTATTTGAATGCACAGGTTATTAAATTATACTAAAATGTATCTATATGATATAATTATATAACGTATTGCCACAAAAAAGAAATAAAAAGCTAGAAAAGAAAAAGAAAATAAATAAATAAATTAAACACATAATAAGGGTATAAAATAAAAATAATAACATACATAATTCTGGCGACAGTTTTCAAAATAAAACTCAAACTATACGTGGAGAAATGGCGTCCTCCAGTGTCCGCTGCTTACACCGCCTGTAATGCGACTGCGGGTCACTGTTGACCCTGCTGGGTTTCCGTACTTGTCCTCACTAGAAACTCTTCCGGAGAAACACAGCATTGCAAGAAGGCGGAATTATAACAACAGCATACCTGTAAACTGTAACAACTCCTAAGCAACTCAGCAGATTTGAGTTTTTGTGGTTGTTGTCTGGCCGCAGAGCTACGTCACCTCTCCATGCTGCTGTGCCGGGTTTCGGCAGTAAGCCAGACGTTAGCGAGATGGGGACGGAGGTCACACCGGGGAGGTGGCCTTCTCCTCCACCGTGCTCTCTCCTTCAGCTCCGGCCGCAGTTCGGGAGAGGCGAGGTCTAGTCAGGGTCTGTACCGAGACACAGTTCTGCTACCCCACACCGAGTTCCCAATGAAGCTGACCGGACAGAAGCTGCTGGACCGAGAGCTAGAGATCCAGAAGGTACGAGGCAGGACCAGCTTCCACTCACAAAATAGCCAAGTTCATTTTCCTCTTCTCGTTGACAGCTGGACACATATTGTAGCACATGGCCTTCTTGTGTATTTATTTATGGTGCATTCTTCAATTCGGCATACAGCAGATGTGTCAAGAGGCAGATAGACAGACACTTTTCTGTAAGAAACAGACTGAAAATATGGCTTAAGTTATTATTGACTTTGGTTTGGTGACACAGCCACAAAATCAAATCAGTATACACAGTATCTTGATGGTTAAACACTGTTACACACAGCTCTATATTATTGTCATAGTAAAAATATTAATACTGATTATGTTTTGCAGGACTGTGGATTTGCAGATTTGTACTCCTGGCAGAGAGAGCGGAAGGCCAAGAAGGAGTTCTGTCTTCATGATGGACCTCCGTATGCCAATGGAGACCCTCATGTAGGACACGCACTGAACAAGGTGATCAGTTAACAGTGTGCTTTCTGTTACTGTTATGGCGCATTATAACAAATACTAATATTCAGTTCACTGTATCTTGTTTAATCCAGATCCTGAAAGATATCCGTAACCGTTTTGAGATGCTGCGGGGGCGACAGGTCCACTACATCCCAGGTTGGGACTGCCATGGCCTGCCCATCGAGCTGAAGGCGCTTGGGGAGTTGGGGACCGGTGGCCTCAGTCCACTGCAGATCAGACAGAAAGGTAAAGACGGACAGAAAGCTGGATGGACATGAGGCCTGTTAGATTTGCAGCTGCTGTAACGCCTTGTTCTCCTCCCATCCAGCACGGGCGTTTGCAGAGGGGGCCATAGCTCGTCAGAAGGCTGCCTTCCAGCGCTGGGGGGTGATGGCAGACTGGGACCAGTGCTACTACACGTATGACGGGGCCTATGAGGCTGCTCAGCTGAAAGTCTTTCAGGAGATGCACGGCAAGGTGGGCAGTGATGTGCTGTTCATGTCCTTCCCAGACTGAAAAGGCACAATGACTTAAAGGGAAACTTTGGTATTTTTCAACCTGGACCATATTTTTTCATGTTTTATGACTCAACAGTTTTTCAAATTGGTCCAGTACAGATTGAGAGCTCTGCAGCTGGTCGCACCGTCAATGTACCTCCACTAAACCTCGTTTTTGCCACTGACAGGCTCGTAAGTCTATCTACAGAGATGGAGCTTTTATATTAAAGAGTAATATCTTTTTTTTGTTTAACCAGAAACAGCTGCTCTATCGGTCTGTCCAAAGACACCAGACTGCATTGTCAAAAACATAATTTTACCTCATAGAACATGGAAGTTTCTGGTCCTGTGTTGGTTCTTGACTACAGGGCTCTCACTCAATACCAGTTTCAAAAAAATGTTATTCCCACACTTGGAAAAATAGGTTGAAAAAATTGTTTCACTTTAATAATTTATAATAACAATAGTAGTTGTAACAATGTAAAAGCAACAGGGAATGAATGTAGTAAGCACAGGCATTGACATTTATTCCACTTGTTGTTATTCCTCAGGGGCTCATCTACCAGGACTACAAGCCAGTCTTCTGGTCTCCTTCATCAGGGTACTAGGACACATCAATACTTTTATTCTGTTCCATATAAATATAATAACTTTTAAGCTTTTCTCATATGTTGTAATCTGATCTCTGTGCCTCTTTAGAACGGCTCTAGCAGAGGCAGAGTTGGAGTACAACCCTGAGCATGTGAGCAGAGCTATCTATGCCACATTCCCTCTGATCACACTACCGCCTAAGATAACCTCAGAAGCAGGTAATACAAATTCACACGCACATAAACACACACACACACACACACACACACACACTGCTAATTCAGATTCAATTATACTTGTGACTGTGATCTTTAACAGTGTGTGGGTGCACGTGTGTTTCTCAGCAGGTCTGGAAGGCGTCTCTGTGTTGGTGTGGACCACCCAGCCTTGGACCATTCCTGCCAACCAAGCTGTCTGCTACATGCCCAACGCCCAGTGAGTACCTGCATCCTAATATTACACAAGAAGCTCGCTGTGGTCAGAAATGGCTTACTGATGAAGATTTACGTCGTCGGGCTTAAATGTTCGACGCCTTGAGGTGTACTCGTTAGTCTTGTCAATGACGGCTCCGCTTGTGTTTGCAGGTACTCTGTGGTGAAGAGGGCGGACGACTCTCAGCTGCTCTTAGTGGCCACTGAACGTACAGCCAGCATGGCTGCACTACTGGGCACGGAGCTGGAGAGTGTAGGCACGTTCACAGGTAATGCTGACACACACACACATACACACAGAGCAGAGTATTCTCGGTGTGTCTTGTCATTTCCAAACATTTCTTCTCTTCTAAGGGTCACAACTTGAGGGTGGGATCTGCAAACATCCCACAATTCCTGAAAAGGAAGTGCCACTGTTGCCGGCTAATCATGTGACTATGGCAAAAGGAACCGGATTGGTCCACACAGCACCAGCTCATGGCATGGAGGATTACAGTGTGGCTTCACAGTTTAAACTGTCTGTGGTATGTTCTAGTGTTAAAAAAACAAGTGTCTTTTGTTGTACTCCAAGCAGTGCTGAAATGATCAGCTAACAGGCAAAAACATGGTCGACATGACATGGTGAAACATCTTTATGTAAAAGTGTGTGTTTTTTCTTCTACAGAAGGAGTGTATGGTGGACGAGGACGGCAAGTTCACTGAATTGGCCGGCCCCGAGCTGCAGAATCTGTCTGTGATGAGCGAAGGGACGGACAAAGGTGCAGCAAAAATATGTGAAAATAAAAAAAAAAATGACATTAGAGGTTACATTTTTTCACATCTTGGTCTATAATTTCAGTTTTTTCTCTTTCCTGTTTGTGTTTGTGGAATCTCCTGCCTACCCCTGTTAGTGATTTCCATGCTGAAGGAGTGTGGGGCTCTGGTGAAGGAGGAGCAGTGTGTCCACAGTTACCCCTATGACTGGAGGACAAAGCAGCCTGTCGTCATCAGGCCCAGCAAACAGTGGTTTATCAACACGGCGTCACTTAAAGACAAGGCTACGGTCAGACTAGTTTTTGTTTCCTTTTGCGCAGAATCTGAAGCATTTTGCCTTTCCAGGAAGAAATGTGGTTTATGTTTCAAGGAGGGGACTCACTTAACATTTCCAGTTTGATGTGTGCGTGTTTTGTCCAGGAGGCGCTGCAGAAGGTGCGTGTTTTACCGGAGTCGGCGCGGAGCAGCCTGCTGGCCATGCTGGACAGACGGACCTACTGGTGCATCTCCAGACAGCGAAGCTGGGGCGTCCCCATCCCGGTCTTCTACCACAGAGAGACCGGAGAGGCTCTCATCAACAAGTAAGCCGATCCACTGCGCAAATGCAGACAAACAAGCTTGTACACATACTTGGACACACACAAATACTTCATGTTGCATTTTTAAAGCTATTGCAGACAAATTCATACTCAAACACACATCTCCATGTCTCTGGTCTCTGCAGACACACAGTGTCCCACATCGCAGATCTCTTCAAAGAAAAGGGTAGTGACTGTTGGTGGGAGCTTCCTGTTGAGACTTTGCTGCCAGCAGAAGTGCTCAAGAAGGTGAGTACACTGTAGATGTGTTAATGTGTATGTGAGGATGAGGTTAAGTTGGGTTTGAAGCATACCAACCATGGTGAGGTGTATAATCCTTCTCTGATCTCTAATTATTATTAGAGATTATTAATTCTATTTCAGAGGTGTTGGCAAGAGTAGACACTAAGAACTTAGAATTACATTAATTAAGTTACATGTAAAACATACTGAAGATTTGTATTTAAATAAAATTTAAAGAAAGTAAAAAAATCACTGAAATTTATAAATTATTTTATTTTATTTATAATAATTTAGATTTTTGCAGTTGGAAGCTTCAGTCCTGTGAACATGTCGGCCTGTTGATCTTTTCTTCTACAAAATGTCAAAAGCTAACAACAAATGCCAACACGAGTTAACCAGAGCTCAGTCTCTAGCTTTAAAAACACTTCTTGTCTGTCCATAACCGCTCAGCATTAAGCGCATACATTTACTACATTACTGCTGACTGCAGTTTATTCATTTCAGTATTATATTGTTTGTTCATTCATTCATTCCCCGTTGCTGAGGTCTGTCTGTGTGGAGTTTGCATGTTCTCCCCGTGTCTGTGTGGGTTCTCTTCGGGTGCTCCGGCTTCCTCCCACAGTCCAGAAACATGCACTTAATAGGTTAATTGGTGACTCTAAATTGTCCGTAGGTGTGAATGTGAGTGTGAATGGTTGTTGCATCTATGTGCCCTGTGCTGAACTGCCGATTTGTCCAGGGTGTAGCCCGCCTCTCGCCCAGTGCCAGTTGGGATTATCTCTGGCCCCTGCCACCCTGATGAGGATAAGCGGTTATGGAAAACAGATGGATGGACGTTTATTCCTACATTTCATTGTTCTGGTTAACATCTCTGATACACCACTGTACCTGTACAGCTGACAGACGTCTAGCAGCTAAAGACAGATGAGATCAGTTTATTGGAGTGTATGGAGTTACTGTTATTCTGCCCCCATAGTGACTAAAAATTGCTTAGTGCAGCTTTAAACATGATTATCAATATTGTGATTGTATTATAAATCAGTTGGCCAACTCATTTATCGCTGCTTGTTCACCATCGTTTCCCTTTGTGTGTGTCTCCATCAGAGTAAAGCAGGTCCAGTGACTGACTACGTTCGTGGAGAAGATGTTCTAGACATCTGGTTTGACAGTGGAGCATCATGGGCTGCTGTACTAAAAGGTACAACTGAAATGTTGATCGTGAAACTGTACAAATAGATGTAGCTCATTTTGTGGCAATCAGCATCTGTGAAATTGGTCGATCCTGCTCAAGTAGAGAAGATGTGACCGGCGTTGTCCTCAGAGTAGCAGCAGTTAATTCTCCAGCTCACTTCAACGTCTGCCAGCTTTTAAAATGCCGTTAATCAAGGCTAATTTCATTAGTTTTATCGTGGAGAAAGCTACTTACACTCGCCTCACATAGTCCATTTAAGTTGCTTTGCCAAGTGTATCGTCAGCACAAAGCAGTCGCTTGCTGACCACAAACCTGGATTAGATGGCAGTGCAGCCTCAGCACACCAGGTCAACTTGAAGTAGAACAGCAGACGCTGCTAGATTAAGTTATGGTGGGTATCTCTGTCTTCAAACAAACATCATAATGTGTCAGTGTGGGATCATTTCAGCTGAAAAAGAGCAATGTGTTTATGAATCTTGAAACTTTTTCCCTAAACAGGTAATTGGTGTTGGTAATTCTGACTAGAGCATGACTGCTAATTATATATAACTATATATTAAAAAACATAATGAATAGATCTAGATTACCCCAAGTGTCTTTGTCCACATTATATTCTGTATATTCTGGGAAGCGAACAAAGTCAGAGTAGACGATCGTGCTGGAAATGAGTTTTTCACCAGTTTTCAGTCCAGGATTTTCTGGGCGGTGCTTAAAGGGTGGCTCGATGACACGCTGAGGCCACCCTGAGCATACCCCTGCACCCCTAGCAGAGAGATGGAGATTAATTCATCTCACTCAGAGTGTTTGAAAGTTAGTCATGTCATTTTCTGAACTCATCTTACACGTTTCAGTCACCTCAAAATTGCTGCTTGACTGCTGCCACGAGTGGGTGTGACTTCAGCGCATTCAGGGGGCACGCCCCCACAGTCCTGGAGCTGAGAATACTGCTCATTTTGACACCTAATTTCATAAACGTGGATATTTTTAATCATTCAAATTTGGCTGAGTGGTTAATACGTTCTTATTCTTACTTTACACGGACTTTAAATAGGGTAGATAAATGTCTCTATTAGCTGGATTTGCACAGACTTTCATCTCCACATGTGGATAAATTGCAATAACTTTGGTCGTCCTCTGACCTTTCCTCTCGGGCCATCATCAGGTCAAACTTTTTAATTTGTCCAGTATATGTTTTATGACCAAATGCCTGCAAAACTAATGACATTCCCGTGAGACTCAGCTGCACTTTGTGTTGAGTGATAAAGATGATGAACACTGTGAACACTGTAAACATTCATACCTGCTAAACATAAACATGTTAGCAGTGTAAGTTTAGTACAGCCTCACATTTTAGTTAGCATGTCTGCAGACTTTGCTGGTTGTAAACCAGATAAGTCCAGCAGCTTTGTGTCTTGAAATGATTTAAATGGAGATGTCACTTGTTTGCCTGTGAATGAGAACACACGGACCAGATGACCTGCTAAAGTGGAACCGCTCCCTGTCGTTCACTGTTTGTCATTTCCAGAGGAGATAGACGGAGACACTGAGGAGCCTGAGTCACGTCTCAGCTGGCTCCCCGCTCCACTTCGCAAACCTCTGGCCACAGGTTGTTCGATCAACACAGTAGTCCTCGTCTTCTCCTGTGTCTTTGGCCCACTCTGTCTTTGTTTCTCAGGCTTTTACTCTGGTCTCCTCATACATCCTCTTTCTGCCCTTAAATGCTCTCAGATATGTTGTAATTATACACTGAATACACACAAGTGTTGTGCCCTGCTGAAGTGGATTACGACATTGGTTACATGCCAGATGAGTTTGTCTCATCGTCACTCTGCAGAATAATGTCTGATTACTAAAAACAGATCTTCTCCAGTAAATTCAGAGAGCATTTGAGTGTGTTATGAGGGGTATTTAAGTAATGTGGAAGTAGGAGATTACGAGGAACTCTTCAAGACAGCATGAATCTAAAGTCCTCCTCACTCTCTTTCTCTCTTCTGCATGCAGAACACACACCACACAAGCGCCTGGCTTTGGAGAACACTGACAGTTTGCTTCTTTTTTTTTCCAGGATTGGCCCAAACTCTTCACTTCTTCTCTGCTGTCTGTTGTCTGTGGATTGATTCTGAAAGTTGTTTGTGCCTGTGATGCCATGGCTACAACACCTGTCTGTTTAGAAAGCGATCTACATAAAACATGTAGCCAGCTTGAAATGAAATAGACAAAACAATAGCTTGTCTTGAGCACCTCTAAGTGCAGTGCACACAATGGGTTGTTGCAGTTTTTACAACTAACACTGGCTGGTCTGTCTTGTCTTTTCCAGACACTTCTGTCCCCTTCGACATACACTAACCATTTTGTTTGCCTCATTTTTGTAGCATGAGTGCACAAGTGACTTATTTCATCCTTGTTTTTTCTCCTCCAGAGTCAGACTCCAGGGCAGATGCATACGTGGAGGGGAAGGACCAGCTCGGAGGCTGGTTTCAGTCCTCGCTGCTCACCAGCGTAGCCGTCAGAAACAAGGCACCTTACAAGTGAGTGTTCCATGCGCTCGCCGTGAGAGTAAATGACTATGTGCCAGATGCATAGACAAGAAAGGAGTCCAAACTGAAGCAGCAGAAGCTGAGATATCCTGACTTTTGGGTCAAAAGTCTGGTATTTCTGTGCACAAATCATTTTTTTAAATACTAAATCTTTAGCCACACTAACCCGAGTGAGACAAGTACGATATCCTTATTTTTGCTGATACGAGACCCTCGTGTGTGTGTGTGTGTGTGTGTGTTTGTGTTTGTGTTTGTGTGTAGGTCTCTGGTGGTCCATGGCTTTGCTGTCAGTGAGAAAGGAGAGAAGATGTCCAAATCTCTGGGCAACGTCGTGGATCCTGATGAAGTCATTAGTGGAGGGAAGGTAAGGTCAGAGGAGATTGTATAAATAGTTTGACCTCTGGGAAGCTGTGCTGTGACTTTAACAAGGTTTGGATTGTTCCTGTGACGTTATCATACAGAGAAAAACTACTTTTTGTTATTAAATCTTATTTTCCAAATATATGTGGGCAGTTTAGCTGTTAATTTTCCCCCTAATTGCCCTTAGAGGTGTGTAGCTAAATCGATTTTTGGTTCTGTTTGCCATCTGCTGCTGAGACTTTATCCATCATAATAATGGAGATGAATAGATTTTTATTGTATTTTGTATTGTACATTTCAAAAACTCATTTTGGACTGTTTAACACTGTAGCAATATCTCAGCTCATATTTCAAAACCATGACAAATGATGCTAACTCCAACACTAGATACCGCTAAGGAGCATGTGGTGTGTTTTTAGTGATTTGGGTGACCGGAGTCTTTAACTTTAACTTGTATGTAAGTCCTAAAACTAATAAATTAAAAATAAAACTCTATTTTTATTTCTACATTGTCAGGACGCCAGTGCGCCAGCCTACGGGGCAGACGTGCTGCGTTGGTGGGTTGCGGAGTCAAACGTCTTCTCCGAGGTTCAGATCGGACCGACTGCACTCAACTCAGCCAGAGACAGCATCAACAAGGTACCAGTGAGAGAAGCATGCGGTACATGTGCGGTACATTTTTCTTGTTTTATGAATGATACTCACTGCTTTCACACTCTATTCATCTTCCTCTCCCAGTTGAGGAACACTCTGAAGTTCCTGCTCGGCAACCTGCGGGGCTTCGACCCACGCGTGCAGGCCGTGGACCCCAAAGAGATGCACTACATTGATCAGTACATGCTGCACCTGCTCCGCGAGTACAGCATCAAGGTGTGCTTAGGTTTTTTGTTCAGCTTGGGCCAAACAGAACCAGACTGAAATGAGTGTTCCTGTGGAAGCCACTGAAGTAAGTGTGTGTGTTTATTTGCAGGTGACAGATGCCTACAGTGAGTTTGATGCTGGCAGGGTCATCCGTGTCCTCCAAGCCTTCATCACCAGAGACCTCTCCAGCTTCTACTTCAGCATCATCAAAGACAGGTAAAGGATTGACGGGACATGAAAACTACTTGGTTTAGCTGTGGTTGTATTCTTTACTCACGCGTCTCTTTGTCCTCTTGTGTTTTTCATCCAGGTTGTACTGCGAGCCAGAGAACTCGCTGGGCAGAAGATCATGTCAGACTGCTTTGGAGGAAATTCTAGATGGAGTGACCAGATCCATCGCTCCAATCCTGCCACATCTAGCTGAAGAGGTTTATCTACACGCACCAGGACATGACGGTATGTGTCTGTTGCTTTGTGTTGCCAGACTATTCGGGTTACTTCTTGTGCAGAGTGTTCATAAACTGTCATTGTTTCTGTAGAGGGGGAGACGTTATTCAAGAGCGGCTGGATCAAAAGCAGTTCTGTGTGGCGGCGACCAGGATTGGAGGAGGCCGTGGAAGGAGCGTGTGCCATCAGAGACTCCTTCCTGTCGTCCATACCAGGCAGACATGCAGCTCAGTATGACCTCACCATTGCCATTGAACCTGGTCTGCTGTTTGAGCTCATGGAGGTAAATCAAACATTGTTAGCAAGTCACTAAATTTAAATAAATGCAAACCAGTCCACACTGGAGATGACTTCACATTCACCACCTGTTTCAAATATGGAAAAAATGAACTTAATTACTCACAGAACTTAAAATTATCCTGGCAAAAAAACTGAATTGAAATTGAAAGTTAGTATTGTTATTGTTCAGTTTTGTATTGACTAGTATTATTATTTTTGGTTTCATATCATCAGTCTGTTTAAAGGGACAGTATAAATTCAAACTCATCCACTCCTCCACTTCACTTCCAGTCTCTCCAAGAGGAGCCCACCTCCACCTCCTCACAGCTGGCAGAACTGATGATGGTAGCGCGGGTCAACCTGACCAGCGAGCTACCCCGCGACCTGCCCCCGGATGCCGTTCTTAGCCACGGCACATTCCTCATCAACCTGGAGGGTGAGAAACATCTACACTAAACTAGTGACAGTGTTACAATGCTAGACCTCACAGAAGACACTTCCACCTGTTAAACACAGATGCAACTAATAATATTGTCGGGTCAGGGTCCTGGACCTGTGCCTGCCTGCTGGCATACAGGCACACCTGAATGAAACAGAGCCACTGTTAATGCTATTAGTTAGACGAAGCAAGATTAATGAGAGAGGCTATGTTTGGATTTGGCTCACCACAGTAATCTATGCTGCTCGTCTAACTCTCAGAGGATCGGATCAAAATCGAACAACAGCCTGACTCCTGACCAATCAGATCCATGGATAAATTGAGTACTGAGTTACAAACACAGTATTTTGGATTCTGTACATTAAAACAAGGCTATAATTTAACACACAAACCCAGTGAATGATGATCATAGTCACATCTCAGTTACACACAGTGTTAATTAGCTTAGTAAATTATGGATAGAACATTGTGGTCAGAGTTCAGGCCTTCTTGTGACTCTGTATTTTTCCTCTCTGCTTTGACAGCATGAAGAGATTTATTCGTTTTTAAATGTTCATAATTCATGTTCATTAAATTAAAATAGCACGTGTTACTATGTTAACAGTAACATGCCAAAAAATGGCATCCATATTAAATTCCTTCATTTATTTTTAATTATCAGACATTATTCCGACTGTTTCAATATCTTCTATCTTCTATTGTATTTTAGTTGTATGATTACACTGTGTATATTTTATCTTTTTGAATATTAAATTTTGCTGCTGCTGTAATCAAATTTAAAGAAGTGATACCTTCCAGTTTGCTCAGTGTGTGTCTTTGTGTGTCTTGTCAGGTGGTGTTATCCGCGAGGACAGTCCCTACAATATAGCAGTGGTGCCCACTTCTGCTGCTCGGTGCCCACGGTGCCGTCGCTACACTGCAAAGTCGGCAGACTGCCTGTGCCCGCGCTGCCAGACGGTCGTCTCACAGGCCCAGTGACGGGCCAGACGTCGCGTCACCATGACGACCGGCACACCATCACCTTGGCTGTTTTGTTTAGCTGCTTTCAGATGGAAGTTGCTCTCAAGGGCTGAATATAGACCAGGTTACTATCCTTGTCTCTGTCTGCTGAGCGATGTAAAACTGTCAGTTAACCTGCAGCTTGGCACAGGGCTGGCGTTGTAAAAGCAGATGCTGTTTCTCAATGTGCTTCAGATGTCACTACTGTTGTGCACTTACACTTCAAACTCCTCAAACAGCAGGTGTGAAAACCAAAAGCAGCTGTGGGCACTTGGCTGTGGCATGAATGTGCTAGTTAAACATTTGATCCGACACAGCATGAGCACTGTACATAAAGTTGGAAATTGAAGACATTGATTTTCAGTCTAAATGGATGTCATTCAGGCGAGCTTATGTGTCTTTTTTTTTTAATGTGGATACATGGAAAAGGAATAAATACCATGAGTGTCACTGTGTGACAACAGTACAGAATCTATATTGGGTTTGGGGAAGTTCTTGTAAACGCCTGCCTTTGTATAATAAATCCTGTTCCTTGTAAACTTTCCCATAAAACTGAAAGTGTATGAAAATGACTAAATTATAAATAAACAGTTTTCATGCATGTGAGCGTCAGCAGAATGAAACGCGTAGCCAATAACGCTGCGTTATGTCAAGAGAAACCTCTTTATTCTGCATCCGTGGGAGCAGCTGGACGTGGGGACTACAGAATAGGAGGCGTACAGGCACAGCTAGTGCAGTCTGCATATATAAATAAAAAATAAGGTCCATATTTCTTTATGATACATCTTTTGTCCATGGAGAAGGAAAGGGGAAGGAGAAATGTCAAACAGAACTGTGATATGGCACACCGTTAGGACACCCACACACCGACATCTGATTGAAAATGAGCGTGAAGTGACAAAGGAAAGACATGCCCCATTCCTTCACAACCATTTCATAAACATGTCTGCCCACAATACTCTTCAATAACACAAGTATTCGATATAATTCATGTTACATGCGCAAAAATATGATGGATTAAAAAAGTTAAAAGGCTATCATATCCACTCTATGTATCGCTGCCTTCTACAATTAAGCTGTGAGGAGGAATTCATCATATTAACATGAGCTGAATGACAAAACAAAATCAAGAGGGTGAGAAGGCCCTTTGTCATGAGGGTGGAGGGGCACGGCTTCAAAGATGTCCCCCACTCCCCCCTCTCCCTCTCAGGGGTCAGTCTTCAGTGGTGAGGACCTCCACAGCCTCCAGAAGGTGCAGGGCCAGGCTGTACTGAGCGTGGTTCTCCGGGAGGATTTCAATGAGACGGCTGACCAGCCTGCTGGTCTGCGACAGGGGGACCAAGGGGCACCTCAGCTCGCTGGGGTCCTGCAGCACACAGAACACATTATACACATTACAAAGAGGCTGCTAGGCCTTTTACAGCAACACTGTAGAGCTTCCAATCAGGTGCTGAATAAATAGTTATGCGACTGGGTCCAAATTAGACTCAGTCTAACTGGGTCAGACGTGGTTTTACTGAGTGGACGAGAGGAACCTAAGAACATGTATCAGATGACAGTGTTTTTGGTCTCTCACCATAGCCTTGAGCCATGTGCAGAGAGTCGGGGGCAGGCGGGCCAGCAGCTCCATGGCAGCCTGGGTCTGGCTCTGGCTGTGGAGCAGTGAGTAGCTCAGCCTCTGGCCCGTTAGCACCAGCAGCTGGGAGCCCAACACATCCTTATCTTCCACCTCTAACATCACCTGTGTGATAAGATGGCAACCACACACTTAAGATAAGCAGAACATTTAATTGCATGACTCTGCAAACACTGTGCTCACCATAAAACATTCCCTCTTACCTCTTCAGCCCGGAGGTCCAGACCCTGGTTGTAGAGCTCGCAGACGAGGTGCCGTTTCAGGATGTCGGGGTTGACCTGCAGCAGGGTGCTCAGCTCTTGACAAAGCGAGGGCCACCAGTCAGCATTGGGACCATCAGAGGGGACAGGGGGGGACCTGGTGCCAGAGGTTGAGCTAGAAGTGTCGCCTATAGCCTGCACCCAGCCGGTCAGCACCCGGAGGAGGAACTGAGACAGAGCAGAGTGTTGAGATGATTTAGAAGGTGTGTCAAGATCTTCTTTTTCTATTGACTTCTAGAAAAGTTCAATTCGGCTCTTGTACCTCTTGTCGTAGTGAGACCAGACCTGGGTCCATGTCTCCACTGGGCATCAGCTGGATGCTTGTCAGATCTCTGAAGAACGCATTCTTACCCTGGAACATAAACACACACACAAACATGTTGGTGCATAAATAAATCAAGACTGTAGTGTTTAGTTTTTGCAATAAATTCCATCAGAGCTGTGAATAAAGTAAACCTAAATTTTAGGTAATTTTAACAAACATAGTCAACATTAAATATTCTTTAAATCCAAAGAATAGTGCAGCTGTGATGACATGAATTTATCTAGTAGCTATTTAATGATTCACTTTCCTTCACAGTCAGCATGAGGATGTGTGTGTGTGTGTGTGTGTGTGTGTGTGTGTGTCTGTGTGTCCGTCTCCTCACCTTGCTGTCAAACAGGCTGAGCGGTTTCACCTTCAGACTGAAGGTCATGGCAGCATGTAGCAGGGACGCTAACAGGCAGTGGTGTTGCACCAGGGGGTAGTGGACACCTCTCTGCTCCAGGGCGAGTTCAGCTATGGACGCAGGGCCCTCGGCACCGAACCACGCCTCCTCCACAGACAGCTCTGGAGCGGGAACCTCCTCCACCGCCGAGTCCGCCTGCATGGAGAAAAAAAAGAGGGGAGGAACAGAGGAGACGATGAGGAGGAGGAGGAGGAGGAAGGGTTGTGTGCGGCTCATTCACATTATGATCGTAACTCACTGTTTAGTTCGCAGTTAAATGCAGAATACAGCACATGCACACATTTTAAAGTGCCCCCTCTAAACATGAATTTAACGTGTACATACCAGCAGGATTTGTGACATGATGAGTTAGGAAGACAATCATAGGCCAGTATGCAACCAACAACAGCAACTTTGGTGACAAAACCATATCAGAGCATTCATTTTAAAACATGTCTGAAGGGGATCTTTAAGTAAGCTAACTACCTAATAAAACCAAATTCATGTCAAGCGTAGGTGTTGTTAGCAGTGGTGGTAGTAGCAACACGTTTCTCCATGCTATTTTTTTTCCTGGAGTCTCTTTACTTACATAGTAATTTATAAAAGACAAAGGGCACTGATTTTTAACCAATACTCCAGTCACCTCCATGAGGATCTGCAGCAGCTGGACACAGCAGCCCAGGAAAGACGTCACAGCTTTGTCTCCCATCCCGACATCCTGCACACGGGAACACACGCCCTTAATATATGCATCTTAATAACTACATCTGAAATAATCTTAGAAAATCCATGAAATTAGAATGAATAAATCTGAAAACACACACTTACCCGTCGACATAAGCGATCTTTAGGTGATTTGCCCACCTGGGAAAAACAAGTGGGAACAGTTTATATATCGCCTCACAGACTTAACAACACCTTCCCTCAGATATACGTACTGTACTGTCTGTGCACTACTCACCTTCTCCATGAGGAAGGTTGCTGCTGACAAACGCTTGACAATGAACGTACTCCACATCATTGTAGAAATACCTGTGAGGAAGATTCAGTGAAGAAGTCCAGCAGCACACTGATAAGTTTCTTTCAGAAGGTGCTGATATAGTGGGGACATTTTATACATACATGAAGAAAATTACACCCATTTTTCACAATCATAGATGCAAACTGTTATTAGATACATTAGATGTATTATCATATAAAGATATTTGCAAGAATATAAAAAAACTGAGCCCCTCACCTAGTTGGATATGTGGACTAGAGACCAGCTTCAAATGTTCCACAGCCCAGGATAAGTACCGACCCTCCTAAGAAGAGAAGTCCAGATTTAACAACAAAGGTTCTTGTCATTTATGAAAAATGGTTTATGAAAACTTTCCCCTTTGGTGTAGCAGACTAACTGATAACATGACATGACACGTGAGCATAAACCAACAGCAAGATAAAATGAGTTTTTAAACACATACAAATACAATATGTGTGAATGTGCACCTCAGGGTCTTTGTTCCACTGCACTACGTATTCCCAGCAGCAGTGGGCGAAGAGCAAGTCAGGTGAGAGGGAGTGTGGGAACCGCTGGCACACTGCCACCAACAGCTCTGAAAACACAGTGGACAGTGTTTGATGAGAATATGAATGGAGGACATAGCGTGTACTGTGGCAGTCACTGTGTTGCTCGAGTAATGCTGCAGTTATCTACAAAGGTAAACAGGTAAACCTTTGTTAAAACTCTTTACATGAGAGCCGGTGTGTAATTTAATACCCAAATTCATGTACGTCAAAGCCGACACTGATCAGTTCTTGTCCGAACTTCATTCCTGCAGCTAGATCCTGTTTAGTCCTGACCTGCTGTCCTGTCTGCATCCTCTTGGCTCTTCTCCTTCTGCTCCTTTTGTTCTTCTACTGCGTTCTGCTCCAGTTTGTCATCAGCATCTTTGTCTTCTTTCTTTTGGAGGATCTCCTTCAGTCTCTCAGGGGCCAAGTTGTGCCTGAACACCCACTTGGAGACACTGTCGGCAATGCCACCTTCACAGATAGACGCGAAAGAAAAATGTCTTTCATATATATATATATATATATATATATATATCTGGGGATATTATGTTTTACTGCCTACCTGTGCCTCCCTCCAGCAGCGTTTTGATGGAGCACTGTGCTGCAGCTCCCCCTGCTGCTCCCTGCGGAGGAGGCACCAACAGCAGAGTCTGCAGCACCAACACATCCTCTAGCTGGCGAACACACACCACCCACTGCTCCAGCTCTAGGGACACCGTCTCCCACTCTGACTGCAACTGTCACACACACACACACAAAGAGAAAAAAAGTCTGAGTACTGAATAACTTTGAAGTGAAGTTTTTCCTTCTTCATGAGGATTTCTGTAACTACTGTATGTCTTTGAAACATGTTTTGAATTCATGACTTAGTTTGCATACTGTCGGGTACTTTAGACAAGAGAGTGGCTGGAGAAGATGTACTGCTTTTGTGTTAATGAGCATCAAATAGCTGGTTTAGTCTGCAGTGCTTTGTTTGAACAGTTGGTGAAGAATATGTGAGAAGTTCCAGCTTCATGCTTTAAAAACACATCAAATAACACCTCTTGCTTCAAAATCAACCCTGACTAAACAATTCTTGTATTTCAGAATTTCATTTTTCATGACAGTGGCTGTGCCTCGCTCGTGTAAATGTGTGTATGTATGCATGAGACCAGAGATGCTCTATAACAAAAGATGACTCATTATAAGTCACACCAATAGTGTTAAACCGTATACACTTATTGTATCCTAAGTGGGCGTGTGGATGGATCACACCCCCAGGACGTGCGCTGAATTTGATATGGTTGCCAAACCATGATATGACAGGAATGGTGTCAGGAAGTTGTCAGCTCAGCCAGGGGACGTCTCAAGTGCGCTTGCTCTATGGGTCACACAATGCAGAAGTAATTTTATGCCAGAAATCAGAATTTTTGGCTTCATGAGCCACTGAGCAGCTTCCATAAGAATGCTTGAAGCCCCACCTCCACTGCTGTATCCAGTTCTCTTTTATACATTTATCAGTGATGTGTGTTTGGCTTGTAAAAAATGGGTTCAATATTTACTACGGTGATTATGGGGCAAAAGAATAGAATAGAGTGAACAGATTTGGGACTTGCCGTAAGCCTCCTAAAGAGGCAGGGCCGTGACAACATTCATGTGACACAGATACAGGAAATGACTCTTAAGATTTCTCTACCTTGCTGTCAGCCCGGCTTGTGATGCTGGCCTTTGCAGCACGGTGTGCGACGAAGGCGACCAACAGAGCAGCGGCAGCGTTGTGGGACTGGATGCACGTGCAGCGGACTTGCTGCCACCAGGGGGAGATAGACTGGGTGTCCCACGACTCCTCGACTGCACCTAAAAATGAGAAAGAAGAAAAAGTGGTAACACTCCTCTCGTCCTGCTTTTCTGTTAACTTTCATTGACCGACGGACAGGCGCTTGTGCAAAGAAGTCAGCGCACGCTGGACAAATACACAAACACATACCTTTCATGTTGCTGAGGGCGATGAGTAGTGTGTGTAAGTTTTTAACGGTTCCTTCTGGTTTCTGTAGCATCTCCTTCTCTCTTTGCAACCACACACTTAGCAACAGAGACTGAAAGACAGGAAGCGCAAACAAGTAATGTTAGGTAAAAAAAAAAAAAAAACCCTCATTCACTACTAAAAATAACAATTATAAAAATATTCTTGATTGCTGCCATTCCCATTCTTTAAATGACACAAAAAATAACTAAATTCACACATCACGATCACTTTCATCTGATGATTTGTGACAATTTATCAGCTGTTTTATTTCCTTTGTATGTATTATCAATACAAATCTTAACTTCAGCTTATTCCATCTATCACTCACTTGTACATCATCTTACCAGTAGCTGCTGTGGACTGATGCCAGCCTGCTGCAGCGTGTCACAGACTTTATGGAGTGGGCTTTTTCCACACAGACAACCCCAGAACATGAAGTTCCCTGCAGAGGACACGCAAGAACAAAACACTCAGATTTGTTTGGTGTACTGTGTCATGGTATCTAATTGGTGTAACTGGGTAAGCTCAGTGCATTATCATGTGCATACATATGTTGTCATACCGAGTTGATTCCATTCAGTTTCAGACGTGCGGATCACTTTCAACTCCCCGTTCTCCATGCACTCCATCTGGGAGAGAAAGGCTTGGGCGGGCAGGTGTGAGTCAGGTGAGTCCTGAGCGAAGGAAACACTGGGTCTTGAGGTGAGCTGGGCGTACCGTTGCAAGGTGGGCCCAACACGGGACAATTCCTCCTCTATGCCTTCCAGGGAGTCCTGCTGGGTCCGAGAACAAATGAGTTATGAGGAACAACAAAGAGCTTTAAGGTGAACACTGGCTTAAATGGTAGCTTTACCACAAGCCTTAAGTCAGCCTGTGTTACTATTTATGTTTCTGTATGTGTGTGTTGTCTCACGTTTGTAGAGCTGGCCTCGATGTCTGCAGCAGAGTGCAGGTGCTGGATGTCAGAATAGAGCTGAAGCAGTTTCAGCTGTGAAGAGCAGAGCTCCAGTAATGGTGTATCCACTTCCTCTGGGTCTGTAATGCAGAAACACAGGAGCATAAATAAGATGAGAAAAATCATATGTATGTATGTATGTGATATGTACATGTACAGGACATTTTGCATTTCACATTTTCCCGAGCAAATCATTTAGAAACCAGTTCATGACGCCGTTTAGTTTTAGGATTATATTTTAGCTTAGGACAAACGGTTTTCTTCTTAATAATAATAAACTCATACTTCACCTTGCTGCTTCAGAGCATCATATAAGGCGGATGTGACGTTGGTGAGACATGAGACAGGAGCATTTTTGTTTGACAGCAGAGAATCCAAAGCCTGAAATGAAGTGCACAGACTGCAGTTACAAATGTGACTGTTACAGATGAAGACAATAAGCCTCTATTAGTGTTTGAGGCCATCTGTGCTGTCTCTCTGGTTATACCTGCTTCTTAATGGCAGGGTGCTTGATATCCAGCAGCACACTTTTGGCTTCCTGCTCCAGAATATCTGAAAAGAATGTATGATTAAAAACATAGGTTCACACCTCTCTCTCATCTCTTGTACCTACATCTCCATTCTGCTCTCCGTCTTGTATCTCTTACCAGGCTCCACCTCTCTGCTCCTTAGGATGGTAGTCAGTCTCTTTAACAGATGCATATCTTTAGCTCGCTCACTCTTCTTGTCACTGAAATGATGACACAGAAAGATGAGAGTTTGGATAGACTGCTGGCAGCCCTCGTTAAAAGGCTGTCTTTAACAGCTTTTGGATTGGAGACAAGGCGTAGCTGTGGTTGAAAACATTGGCTGTAAAAGTAACTGATGGCAGTCCATTCTTTAGCATTATCTTAATTAGGCCCTTGAGTTGAGGGAGTAAATTATGTAAAACACAAGTGTCATAGCTGAGGTATACAATACAAATATTACTAGAGCTTCAATTCCTGCATACAAGAACCTATACCTCAATAGAAAATGGGCAAAATTACAATTTCAGAAATAAACGTACCCCACATCTGCAAGCAACCCTACAAAAAACACTATTTGGCTGATTGGTTTTTGTATGATTAAGGGTGAGATATAGCATTTTAATTAGAGAGTGTTATAAGTGCTAAATCAGTGGTTGTCAAACTTTTTACACTGTGTACCACCCCAGAAAATATTGGGCTCTCTCCACAATTATGACCGTGATGTTAAAATACATCGCGGGGGGCTGGGGTGGGTTGCTGGGTGTTTATTTGCGCTGAATGTAACCGCTGTGAAACAATCAGGAAAAAACTTCTCAGATTAACCTGCTTTATTGAGGCCGGTGCTCACGCACTCTCATTCACTGTCTATGTCTCTCGACCAAAGCTCTCCTTCTCTCTCTCTCTTTAGAAGCTGGATATCTCATAGTTCCTGATAGTTCCAATTTTATAATTATTTTAATTTGACTTTTAGAAGTACTTTCACAGTATTATATGATTTTAAATTCATTTATTTCATTTAAAAATTCAAAATAATGGTCGATTGCTCCGCGTACCACTAGAGGGAGCTCATACCACAGTTTGAGAATCACAGTGCTAGACTATTCCTTTAAAAATGCCAGCTGATCTACATTATCTTTGAGTGTGTGTACCAACCTGAGGGCCAGGTGGAACGGGATGTTCACTGTCCTCAGTGCTCCTGTGATGGGATCGAGCAGACACACCTGCTGAGTGTGGAGCTGCCAGCCCTGACTGGTCACACTGTTCACCCCCATCAGACGGTAGCCAGCATACAGCAACCTGGTGTTAAAAAAATATATTATATGCTATTCCCCACTTTGTTTGTCCAATATGAAGCATTGGTGCTGCTTTGTTTGTGAAGAAATAACTGCAGAAAATAAGAAAAAGCTTCAGCTTCATTCTGTGAATGCTTTGTTCGTACCTGCAGTGTTTGCCTACAGTGAAGGCTCCGACTCGAGGCCCATGCTGCATCCCCCACACCTCTAAGATTCCCCTGCGGGGGGCGTAGATGACCAGGAACAGAGCATGGCGTCTGGGGAGGGAGGCGGAGGGGGAGAACTCCCGATCGCCTCGCTCCTCTGGAACCTGCAGCCAACCCAACTGAGCATCTCGGTAACCTGCAGTTCACAGAAGATACATTAAACAACTCACTCATTATGAATAAAGACAACACAAAGGGAATACACAAGAAAGATATAAAGGCTCTACTCTCATCTTCCTCTGAGCTATTCAAAGACCCCTTTACAAACCCTCTACATTATTCACTTCTTCACTCTTCTCTCTACTTTCTCCTCACCTTTCCACATGCGAATGGCAATGCCCCTGGCCAAGTCCAGCAGTGTGACTCGACCAAAGTCATCCGTCACTCCGGCCAGCGTGTTGCAGGGGGACAGACAGATGGACTCGCCGTGGCGACGAGAGTCCGGGAGACCAAATCTGCACAGGAGGGGTCAGAGATAAGATGACGAAAGGACATCAACAAGCTTCATATTGCCAATGTCAACAGGGCACAATAGGGGAGTGCTGCATTTGTGCTGGGATATCATGACTGGTACCTGATACCCAAGGGTGTTGCAGCCTCCACCTTCGGCTTCTGTTTCTGAACAGCCTCCTCTTCACTCTTGTTCTTGTTCCAACCTAACCATCCACTGAGAGGGAAACGGCAAAAGAGAGCGATGAAATGATGAAAAAGCAGGCTCAGGGAAAGTGAGCACAAGAAAAATAAGATGATAAGTCGGTTTAAAGAGAGGATCAAGGGAGGTTGGAGTATAATAAAAGGTAATATAGGATAGAAGGCAACAGACAAGATACACTTCAGACACACCAGAAAGAGAGTGAAAGGGAGGATAAACTACCCTCCTGTATGGATTAAGCAGGCATTGAGCAGAGAACGGGCAATAACTCAGAGTATTGATTGGGCTGCTTTGTGCTGTTACAGCAACAGAGGACTGTTAACAGAGAGGCATTCAATCTGTGTGTGTGTGTGTGTGTGTGTGTCTGGCAGGAACCAAACACACACACAGAAACACTGGACAACACTATTAGTCTTTTGAACAATGCACCACACAAATTGAGATGTGGGTGTTGGTTCTGTCCTGCTCCTTTGCTCTTATTACTCATTGGGTTTACTTAGTGTCACTGATGTCATTCATAATTGCTTGTACATTTGATATTTTATTTTCCTTATACAAACACACACACCACCATACCTGGCAGCACTGAAGAGGGCTGACGTGAGTTTACTGGCCACAGCCAGAGCCACGTGAGAGAGGAGAGGCTGGGAGCTTCCCTGGAGACGGGAAGGCAGAGAGACACAACAAACAGCTGAAGTTATTTGCACACTCTTATCTTGTGCTTTTCTTTGCAGCTCACGTCACCACGTATGTGGATGCACAACACTTAAGACTTACCATAAATGTACAGTTACTTGTCTCTCTCACTCACCTCTACAGCATAGTAAAAGCCTGTGTATGGTCCACCTCCCACAGTGATATACTGGCTCATTGCAGGAGGGCTGCCTTTAACTGAAGCATTAAACCCCCCCAGGATGGACGCATTCTTCATCTGGTCAAACACACACAGCGTCATTATGCCTAACAACAGGAGAGATGAAGAGAGAATGGATGAACAGAGATGTGAAAAGGTGAAAGGAATTAGTGCACTCATTTATTTTCATCCATCTATTTTGTTTTCCGCTTCTCCACAGAGTTTATGTTGTGAGAATTTTGTCATTAAGTCATAAAAAATGCAAGAAAAATTCCCTCTAATCTCTTGTGATGTACTAATAGATCTAAAGGCGGGTAAGAGGCAGTGGTATGAACAAAAATAAGTCTCTTACCCACACTACTGTGGTCCACAATGGTATCCATGTCCTGCAGACCCCACTTCTTATAGGCCAGGGGAGGAGGCTGGATCACATCACTACCTGCCGCTGCCGCTGGATGCAAAGCACAGTTCATGTACCATTTGATTAGCAACTCTTTAATGAGGGAGTTCATCATCTCTTTAGCCTTTAGCTAGCAGCAACATTTAAAACTGGGTCCTTAAAGAGTAACAAGGGTTGCTTAAAGCACAGGGAGGTGCACGAACACCTACACACACACACACACACACACACACACACACACACACACACACACACACACACACACACACACACACACACACACACACACACACCACTTCTAGAAACACCGACTATAAACTTTCTAAACACTCCACATGTGTTTGTGTGTATGTCTCCTTAGTACCTGAATGCTTTGTGGCAACCACTATCCACCCAGCGAGCAAGTGAAGAACACATCTCTAGTTAACACACTTTATATGAATGTGATACATAAATACTAGAATATTTCACACAAGGAGCCCAACACTCTGCAATATAAACACAACAGCACAAGCAGGGATGGGAACTGGTTGGATTTTATTGATATCAATGCTATTATTGATTCTGCTTATCAGTCTGATTCTTTTTTGATTCCTGCATCATTCTCATTTGGATTTCCTCAGTCAAAGAAAATAACTCTGCTAATTCTGCCTGCGTGGTGCTAATGTTATTACAACAGGATATTAACCCTTATGTAATGGACATGCTGCTTGCTTGACAGAGTGTCAAATACATGGCATTTCTGCAATTTAAGCCCATGTTGTTAAGAAACCTGTTTCAGCATACTGTTGGTGTTTCTACCTTGACTTGAAATGATCACTGATGATCATCAGTCATTTTACAGACATTAATTAGCGCTGCTGTCATCTTTCTTTGTGAACTGAAGCCACATTCTTTCTTTCTCTTCACCAAGACTCCTTCATGTTTAAAGTTGTCTAGCAGTGTAAATATACACATATATAACCATATCAATATAATATCAAATCATTTTGATGGATTGGACAATTTAGAAGCCGTACTCGATTCCCATCCCTCCACACAAGCATACGCACGTACTGTAAATATTCCAAGTTGGATGCACACGTACACACACAGTTACACACATGCTCACACAAGCAGCAGTACCTCTTGCAACCTGGTTCCTGCAGGCGCGCAGAGACTGAAAGAGGCTGAAGCCATCGATGGTGACCAGAGCAGCAGGGTAGAGGATACTTAACTCTTCATGCTGTGGAGAAAATACATCATTAGACATTTTTGGAGTATGAATAGAATTAGAATATTTTATCGGAAAAATGTGTTTTTAGTCTACACTTTTTATACTAATTATAGAGTTAATGTGGATACCACACTCATGTCTGTATGGTAAATATGAAACTACAACCAGAAGGAAGTTAGCTTAGCTTACAATAAAGACCAGGACCAGATGGGGAACAGATATCCTGGCTGTAGGTAACAACACTGATTTTACCGCACCTGTAAAGCTCACTAATTGACACATCATAACTCTTTATGTAATCAGTATGGGGTTATTTCAGACCCAGAGAACTGACTCATGAAGCCTGTGTTAAGGTGACCTACTGCTGGCTTTAGATTCTGTATTTCAGATATGAAAGTGGTACTGATCCTCTCTCTTAACTCATGGCAAGAAGGTGAAAAAATGTGAAACTTCTGTTAGATTCTTTCATGCACAGCTCTGAACAGGAGTGCTGGCTGTGTGTTACCTGCTCAGTTACTCCAGGATGACGAGGGATCTCATATGTGCGACACTTGAGCCTCAATACGGGGTCCTCGTGCAGCAGCTGGGCCAGGAGCAGAACCCCGTTCTGATGAAAAACAATCAATGTCACATTTAATACTGTCATTCCTGACTATTCATAGAGCGTATTGAACGGCTTGCTGATTATCTGACAAAATAAACTGTTGCACAAAAGCACTGTAGTACTGAGAGACAACGCTGTACTTCAGATTGATGAGGTACCTCTGTGTAGAAGCGGACATAGCCAGAACTAAAACCCACGACTACACATGTCCAGTCAGGCCGCCCTGTGGAACTCCTGCACACACAAACATATACTGCAAAAACAACTTTTCTGAAATGTATACATACACACAAGAATGTTGTACTTCCACAGACATCTCCTTTATTTCATATATAATGAACTCTTACCTCTTCTGGCTTGCCAGTGGTATGCAGATAGAGCTGTTCACACACTCTCTGCGGTGAGAAAACATACACAAAGAACAGAAGGATGTTCACTTTACAGTTTTTTGTTCCTCCACTATCAGACAACTATCTCTTTTCAAAGTGACCCTTCTTAACCTTCTGGAGTTTTCCTTGTCACGGTGAGGTTCATTTTTATTCCTGCCTATAAGTTTCTTGCCTTTAGTGTCACCTTCCTTTTTCAGCCCTTCTCAAGTTGATACATTACCCTTCATCAGTGCTGAGGATTCCAGTCCAAGTCACAGCCAGGGTCATCTCCTCTCTGCCGCTGTCATCTGAGCGCCACTTAGCTGTAAGGATCAATAAACATTAAAAACAATATGCAGTGCAACTCTTCTGTGTACTTAAGATACGAATGTGTGTCTGAGTATCTGACCGGAGAGAAAGACAGCCTTCTGTTCGCGAGCCACGACCAGCAGGTCGGAGCAAGGGGACAGGGACACTACGCAGTCTTGCAGCCAGGGTTCACTCTGCCCTGTGGTCTCCTCCTCCACCTGTGGGGCAAAGAGGAAAGTCGATTTCATCTACCAAGAAAATCAAACACTTCTTAGAGATTCAGCTCCATTCCAAAATTACATTAGTTGCTGTTTAATGTCAGTTTATTTCCAGGCATTCTCCATAATTCAACTGGTTTCAACAAGAGCTTTAACTGGATAAAATATAATGTAATTATGGAGCCAATGAATCAAGTCTTATTAATTTCTTCTGTATGTTTGCTAACAACTGAAGCAAACAGAATTACAAGGTGAGAATAAACAATGAAAACAAAAAGGGCATACTGTTGGGGCAGAAGTTGCTTCCTCCTCTTTATTTTCACCACTATCCCACGCCGACTCCCACTCAGCGGTGTCCCAAGACAGCTCATTTTCTGGAAACCGGGAAATTCAATTACAGTTAGTTTCGATTTGTAACAACACGCTGACAGATGTTCAGACTTCCTAAGCAGTCGATTCCCTTTTTTGCTCAACTCTTGCTTTCCTAAAGTCAAATCACCAATAACTAGGAAAACGGAGTCACATTTATAGTAGCAAACACACAGCAAACATAACAGTGAACATAAGTTCCAGGGCAAGACCAAAGCGAGTGATTTAGCTGTTACAGGGGGGTGAAATGACCGGTTTTACAGTCAATAAAAAGCTAAACAAGAGGGGAATGACTGACGGAGGTTGTGCTGCAGGGGAATGACCTAAAAATATTCAAAAGTGGGTGGAAGACAAAAAAAAAATCCAGGATGAGATCCAGTTACCATGGACATTTACAAGGCATTATGCCTTGGTGCACTGTGTGTGTCTCTGTGTGTGTGTGGTCAATGTCACTACGCTACAATGCTGAGGTGATGACACATACTGCTTGTCTGAACGCATTAAGATGAAATGAAGACGACAGGTGAAGGCGACTGAGCGCGAAGCGTACTGAAGTGCCCTTTCAGTGTGTGTGAGCTCTCTTTTGTTGGGCACCCCGCAGTGATGTGTTCAGGTGCCTCATGTGGGATGACTCATAGCACAGAGGGCAGACAGATTCTTCATCCTCACCCACAAATGAATCTCCATCATTCACTTCAGCCTTATCATTAACTTACTCTTACTACACTGACAGTGAGGCCTTTTAGTTGTTACTAATGGTATCCACATAAGACGCATTTACAGTATGAAGAGATATATTTTAAACACATATAACGAAGGAAAACTGTAATTCAATACGAGGGCGGTTGATTTATGTCGCTTAAGATTATTTAATTTGTCCAACTCGAACCTGTGATTAAAAATTAAAGTGTAGCCGAACTTATCACCAAGTCTTGCAACCATACACCTTCCTAAAACGTTATTTACCTAACATTACACGTACAGTGTAGTTAGTTTAGTTTAACTAGCTACTCTGTTAGATTAACTCAATGCTAGCTCGTTTCAAAGGCAGCTAACAGGACTGTTGTCACTTCACAGTTGTAGCATGCTACAGACAAACATCTGTCCTGTCTCACTGTCCTCGGTACCTGTTTGATTCTTCTCCCCCACCGGCTCACTTTTCTGGCTCTGGAACAAGTAGTCCCGGACCGTTTTGAGCTCTTGGAGCCGACAAAACTCCAATAAGCTGCAGGACATCTCTCTCGCGTCCCGTCAGGACCAGGAGTAGATCAGTCAGGGAATCAGACACTTAGCTCGCTTGCTAACAGTTCCAGTTGTGGAAAGAGCAACGCAGCTTAGCAGTTTGAGTCCGTTTGCAAGCTGCTGCTGTCGTGTTAACTTTATGACAGCCCGCTCACAAACACACTCTTTCGTACTTGTCTTCAACTCTCCCCAAAAAAAATATTATTACGAGTCTAGTACTCTTATTTTCTCCCCAAACATTTGCACAGTTCCCACCCGAGCCCTGCTCTGTTGACGACACAGTTAGCATAATAACATTGGTGCACTTCCGGGTTAGAGGTGAGTCGAAATTTTCAAAATAAAAGCAGAGAACGACGCATTTGTTTACAAATGAGAGCTCAAATGACACGAGCGAATATTAAAGACATGTTATGGTCCTTTTTAAAGCCAAAATTGCAAACCTAAAATATGATTTATTGTTATTTCAAAACGTGTATTATCACATTTTTTTTTTCCAGCAGAGGGCGGTAGAGGAACATTTTTATAGTCCTTTTCTGTCCTGAATGTTATGGTATATTTTTCCATTGTCAAAGGCGTTCAAAGCCAATGTCCAAACTCAGTCATGTACACTAGTTGCATTGATGTAACTGCTCCGGTTGCTGTTTAGTTAAGATTTGGCTGAAAAAATATGACTTATTTTTAAATATACAAATGTTGATGCATTGCTTTATTTGGCAACTATATATAGGCTAACTTACAGAAGTGCAATATTTTAATGGAGACTGAATGAAATCAACTCCATAAATTTCACACTCTTTACACAATTACCATATGTGCCAGAAAGAGGATTACATAAAGTACCTACAAATCTTGACGGTGTTTGGATACTCTGCACCCGCAGACTGGAATGTATTTCAGAAAGTAAAACTCCAAGATCTGATTTCATTGAGTGCTTTTAAATCCAGTTTTAAAAGCCTGGGGAAAGAATCGTTGGGATGTCATTGCTTAAACTGATATTGTTGGATTCACAGTTGTACAGGACCTTTATTTTTGGGGATATTATGTGTTATAATACTGTCTGTTTTGTCTTGTATCTGTTTTAATATACTTGTTGGCCTACCTTGTAAAAAGAAATTTTTAATCTCAGTGGGACCTTTCCCAGTTAAATAAAGATTAAAGAAATAAATAAAAAAAATCTTGTTCTTTAAAAGGTTTGACACATTTGTGTTTATCAATTTGAGATATTTCCCCTGAGTTTGCTCACAGTTTTGTTTATTTTTAACTTAGAGAAACTTTTTAATGTTCTCAATGTATGACTGAACATGAGGTAAAAAGGCAGTTCTGGCAAAAAGGCCAGTACTTTTTAATCCTGGGGACTGACATCAAAACCTAGCAATTACCACCAATGTTTTAGATACATAAAGGTGTTGGTGATGGAAATATCTGAATGTACCAAATTTAGTCAGTTATCCCCATAACAAAATATACACCACAATACAACAAAACAAAGAATAATTGAATTGTTAACAGAAGGAGTTTTAGGATATATTCGTACAGTGTGATCCTACTTACTAACTAACTGGTTACACGTCACAGGTCACAGCTGATTTAACACTGCTTATTGCCCTACAAAGGTGTTTTATAACTGTCCTTCACTCTATCAAGTCAAATCTTCAGTGTACGAATATACAAATGTACATGCTGTCCTTTCAAAGTAGACTCTTGGACTCCCTTGACCACACACATGAGTTCCATGTTGGTGGAGTCTTGTGGGGTCAGAGGTCAAGGGTACAACTTTCTTTCCTTTGTGAACACACTGTTGCCCATAGTCAACACCAACGACCAGCTGTTGTTGGCATTGTTCAGCACTGCTCAGTGTCCTTCTTTAAAAAGAAATGGGCATTTTGCCAGCACCCTTCCCACATCTTCACTAACAATCCCACCCAACATCGGAAATACACACACACATACACACAAATGTACAGTACAGTGGATGCACACATAAACACAAAAATACAAACTCACCTCTGGGGAGTGCCCAAAAGTTCCGGTCCGGAAGACTGGACACAGAAAATCAGGAAACAATTGAGTGTCAGAAAGGTCCTTGGGCCTGTCTCAGTCACATTTCCCCCGTTCTGTGCCATTGCTTACTGAGCTGCTGTTGCGTCAGCTGTTTTACAATCCGCAGAAACAACTCTCCATCTGGTTCCCCCTCTTCCTTTGTTGACAAAGAAGTCAACTGGCATCATTCTGTCCCAGGATAGATGTGTTGTTGATGCACAAAGAGAGATGGCATTGATTCATTCGAACACACTGAGCTGTTAGTCACTGTTAAAAGTCTCTGGAAACTTTGAGGATTGTTTTGTTGCTTGTTTCTTGATGGATATTCAAAAAAACAAGAGGGATGTGCCTGTCATGTGGTACCATTAGGAATCATATAGTGTAATTAGAATAAATCAAATTAAGAAGACAATTCCTTTTTTTTATTGGTACAATAATGTGTTATATTAAGTGAAATGGTTGCTGTATGATCTGACTTTAAGTGTGTTTGCCAAGCAGCCTTCCTGTAATCTCTTCACAAGTGCACTCTACGCCTGGGAAACACAAACTTTGAAGGAAGTAGTGCAGTGTGAAAGACGGGGGCCGGCATGCTGGCCGATTTCAGGACTCCTTTCAAGATATGAGTCTAGTAAAAAGTCTGAAAACCCAACAGCTCACTGGGAGTTTAATATTACTTCTCTTGTCTTAAACTAGAAGGAAGAGATTAGCTTTTTGAGTGTGATAAATTCAGCATCATATGAATGAAAATTTTAAAAATGTTAAGGCAGTTTTCTCACATAATGACAAGATAATGTGTTAGCTTAGGCCCATGGTGGCTGGCTGTGTTACGCCATTCAACATATCTGTGTAAAATTTCAGCACCTCATCACACCAAGGGTTCATTTTCTGCTCTGCATTTTACATCTGGTGGAAATCATAGCCCTTTTGGATTCTTACATGTAAACGTTGCTCATACATCTTACTAGTTCAGTGGGTAGTGGATAGTTATCAGTGCTACAGGGAAGGATACATTCATAACTGCATATGGGGAACTAAATCAAGGTCTAAAGCGGACTTCCCTGAACTCTACATTCTGATTCTCTGAAAATGAAATGGTCCACTTGTTAATATGCATCTTATAAAAGTGTGATTTATTTTATTTTATATGCTGCAATCGACATATCATGGTGTGAATGTTGAATGTTATGTGAAATCGAGTTCTATATAACCTCATGAATAACTTTAAGACAGTTATGACAGTAATATAGATCCAAAGGTCAAACAATCAGGTGGTAACTCTTTTATGGCAAATAAAATCTGCTCTCTGACCTCTTTCTTTTAGGTGTACGACAGTATGTAGCTGGTTTATGATTGTGGTTTTGGTGCAAGATTTCAGGTTCTCTCAGCAGTGAAGTCAAACTGAAAGGAGGCATATGATCTTAGAAGAGCAAATGTCTCCTGATCTGTTATCCTCCCTCATATAATCTCGCCCCTAAAATCTGCTGTGAAGTTAAAAACACGAGACTCTCTGATCCTCCTTTACCTGTGGGTATTGAGCATGAGGACATTTATAACCACAAAACTATTATATGTACTGTGGCTCCCTTTTTGAGCTAACCGACAGACAGCATTGGCTGTGAATCAACCCTTTGAGTCTCATCACAAAGAGCGACTGATACTAGTCAAAGACCAAATGGCAATTTTCACTCTCCTAAGGCATCATATTCATTTTGATGATGAGAAGGACATTCATCCAAATGGCAATAAGAGTACATGGTCAAATTACATTTTTTGCCGGCCTTAGCTGTTGCCATGATTAAAAAACCTGTGATCTCCATGAACAGATGACTAAGATTTTGGTACTGCAAGCATTCTGGATTCTAGTCCATGTAGTAGATTGACCAATCATGTTGAGCATACATTCAGGCCTTTGGGTGGAATTTGGTTGTAACAGTGCTTGTGGAGAGCAAAAGAGGCAGAAGACACTGGCTGAAATGCAATCACAGAAGCCATCGACTAATGTTTGATGATGATTTATTAAAAAAAAAAAGTTATATGCATTCATATGCATGTATCTGTTTATACAGATTTGTGTCATTCTTGTGTATCAAGGTACTAATCGGACTGCAGAGAATGTCTTGGCCCAGATATCTTTTATCTGTTTTCTGGATATCCCCCGGCTACACCGGAAGCCCAGAAACATTGGCTGTTGACCCCAGAAGCCAAATAGTCATCAGACAACAGCAAATGGTTTCTGAGATTGAATATCCTGAAAAACTATTTTCTCAATCATCTTCCTGTTATGAGCTCAGATGATGATACGTGAGCACAGATTAAGCAGAGTTTAAATAGTTCTGGTTATTTCAATCGAAAGATTTTGTCAGTGCTCTTTTAGGTGGTTTGAAGTGGGCTGGGTTCTGCTGGAAAAGGTGATATAGTCATAGTCATATAGTCAAACAGGTAACACATACAGGAGTATAAGTGCAGTCACACGACAGAGAACAAACATGAGTACAAGGACACGCCGACCATGATATCACAGCTAGCTCAATCCCTGATAACAGTTGATGGGTTATTTGTTTCTCTTGCAAGGCTACTGTCAGTCAAATCTGATCAAATTGCAGTTGTAACTGTGTGTGAGTTTTTGAGAGTTAAACTTCAAGGTTAAAAGCTAAAATTCTAACTTCAGTCGCTGCTTATTAAGTCATGAGTACCTGCATTTGGAGTTGTGTTTGCGTCCACCTGAATCCCCGTCCAGTATTCACTCTCTTTTAGTTCTGGTTTTAATCTCTGCCAGCTTCTGAGTGAAATATCTGGCTCTTAAGCTGCTAAATGCTCAACCATGTTCACTAGCTCACCTTGTCCGACTGCTGATTATTTCTGAGCAGGTAGGGTACAGCAGGGTTTAAGAGCTTTTTATTGCTGAAAACAGCTGCGTGCTGGAGCTGAAAAAGGACACTGGTAAGAACAGTGAGAGTAAACCACAGTTGAGGGCCAGACAGCCAAACAATGAGTTGAAACTATGTGGAAAGGCCTTGACAATGTCACATTGTCATTTGATACGTTGTTATTATTATAATATAGACTGTAACCACGTTAATATCTGTATATATAACAAGAAAAAAGGTTTTCAGGGGCTTTCAGTGGTGATTTCTTTAAAATATACAGATAATTTGCCCTCAGCTAATCATTTTAGTTAAATCATCTTAACGTATACGTTTGAATTGTAGCTTAGAGGTTAAGATGATGACAATGAGCATTAACATAACCGGTTTGAGCCCAACCGACGACCTTTGTTGAATCACTCTCTCATGTTTCTTATCATCTCCTGTCAATCTACTGTCTGGCTGGTATAAAGGCACAAAAAGACCCAAATATATGGTTAAGAAAAATGGCTTCAGTATCCATAGTAATGTATCTATACATAATGGGTCACACTTTGGAGTGAGTAACTTAAAGAAATTTAAAAAAAAAAAAAAAAGACTTTATGTTGCGCCTGGAATCCCACAGTAACAGGAGACATTCTGGTTTCCACCAGGCTCAGCACATTTTCACAGTGAACCCTCTCTTTAGTTTGGTTCAGTAACCATCATCAGTTGAGTTAACATTTATAAGGGCAAAGAGCCCTTAACACCACCCATTCTAGTAAAACATTGATAGCAGAAATGCACTAAAATATGTTTACACAATGGCATCATATAGGTATTTCAGAAAAGTACCAGTGTATTGCTGTTCAATTCAATCTTTTTCTAAATGCGTGTAAAACGTGCGTCTGTGAGGTAACTTTTTCACTCAGAGTGGAATCATGGAAAGTTATTCTACTGAATCCGTTGAGGCAGTGGTGTTCATTTTCAGCCTGTGCCAACCACGACTGAATGTTGTGCACATGTTAATCTTGTGTTTTTTTGGCAGATCAGGATATGTCAACAGCCTGGCTCCAATGGCTCCTCACTTTCACTCACATTCCAAACATTAACTGATAGCCTAAAGTAAACATGTAACTTTCAAACAAAACACAGATAATGTGCAGGAATTCACCATTTGCGTAGATTGGTACTCATTTGTTTTTCAGTGTCATTATTATGGCTAAGTTTGTATATTTCTGCTCCTTTTACAGTGGGGTTCATTTGTCTGAAAACATGACCTTGAAGTTTGTATGCATAATGAGCACTGCCAGATGTCACAAGCACACCATACAAATTTTGCACAAGAACTTCTTGACACTGAATGGGGGCTGTAATTTCATAAGAATATCTACAGGAAAATGTATTATTATCTTATTGTACCCTTTAGATACAAGAATGTAGATGTTACTCTAAGTAAAACTTAGCAATGCATGTTTGACTCTAACAAGATCTAAAAATACATATTTAATACAAGCCCACATTTTACTTAGAAGACTTCAGTGCTGTCTTGTGTGTCTTCTAGGTAAATGCTTATGGTTTGTTGGCCTATGCAATGCTTTCTTTTTTTAAAATTGACATGCTCAAGAGGAATACATTTAGTTGTATAATGCATGCAAATACCACACAATATGATCTGTTCTAATATTAAAATATCATTCTAAACTAACATATTCTCAATGACAATGCTAAACTGCAAATATTAGCAGGTACAATTTTCCCATAATCCCTATTGAATTTTGACCAGATGACACAAAAAGTAAAGGTCGGGATCACCAAAGTCAGCACAATGTCTCCTTGAAATATCATCTAATATTTGTTGATATTTCTGTCTGGACCAAAGTGGTGGACAGACTGGACATAGCAAGTTTGTGTGGATCCCTGTGCAGCCCAATATTTGATTATTAATAGACTATTCACATTACAAGCGCACATGCCACAGCTGGATGCTTGTTTCGTGCATGCGTGTACCATCTTCACTTGGTCTCACCATCTCACCTTGGTCTTACCGGACAAGATTGCTGGAGCGCCGTTTTATTGATCACATAAAAAACACTCAAGTAGTATTAAATGTTTATTTACATGAAATATACAATTTTGTTTGGAATTCATATACAAACATGAATAATTTAATCATAAAAAAAAAGACAACACAAACAACTATGCTGGAGTTTTACACAATGGAGCAACATTAAGAGGGAAAACTTGGGGCAATCATTTAAACCAGTCTAACCTGTTTTTCAGCTAATTATCTAGAAACATGCTTGAAATTCAGTCCAGAAAAGTACCATGGTTGCATAACAATGCTGTACTAACACATCAAAGAAAACCAGTGACAAGGAGAGAGATTGAAGATAGAGTGGTGGCCCTGTGACTAAAAAAAAAAAAAAAAATGGATAAAAACACCCAGTGTGAATGATTGCACCTTTCCAGTGAATCATAAGTACATTCAATAGATGTTACGCTGTACTGTATAACCCTCCATTTGCAGTGGATTTAAGGCATTTTTAATATCTGTAAGGCAGAGTTAGGCATTAGAACTGTGTGGACCATGTGTTCACATAAAAAGAAGAAAAAAAAATTCTGGACCACATTTACATTATATTGTCCAACTGGCTTGAATTAAAAGTAGCCCTGTGACACTGCAAACACTGCCATCTTACTATTCAAAGTAATACTGTATTAAGTTTTTGTGTGCAAGTTAATGTGTGCAAAAGGCAGTGGGTGAGCAGGACTGAAAAGCAATGGACATTATATTTTTTTCCCTCAAGTTTACAGATGTTGTGTTCACATGAAACAAGAAGAGGGGCGGCGAATACTTTACTTGAGAGCACAAATGCTGCTGACTTCACGCCTGGTGACTAAAACAAATGTCAAGAAAGCATTGATCTGTTACAAGTTAACCTTGGCTGCTTGTCATCAGCGGTACTTCAGTCACCCTTGCCAGTACGAGCCCCCAAAGGCAAACACGAGTAGCAAGGCCATGTCCTGAGTAGAGCTGTGTTTGTGACTACTGATGGGCTTTAGGCCAATATTTACAGGGCAAATACAATGAAGTGAGAGGGTGCTAAAGAGGCAAAAAGTGGGAATATTGTTGCTGTGAAAGTGTTGTTCCCATTAAGCATTGCCATGGTAGAAGGCCCAGGAGCCACAGATCAACTTGTGCGGTCAGCAGCAAAATAACAAAAAAGGAGTTCACTAAACCAGTTTGAGTGTATTCTGAGAGGCGTCTACTGTATGACACAATATGAGGATGATTTCCAAAGAACAAAAAACATAAGTGTTTTAAAAAAGGAAAACAAATCTCAGTTTAGAGTGTCTCTCTGGCAGGATTTTCTGGCAAAATTAAGATTTTGCCATAAAGGCTTCTGTTTGTAAAATGAATGGTTTTCCTTTTTAAATTTACTCTGGTTGGTTCTAGACTCTCAGTTGCTGCCTTTGCATCACTGATAACCTCTAGTGCAGTCACAATTCAATTTGCTGACAGTCAAAATAAAACAGCAATGTCAGACACAACAAGAAAGCAAGGACTTCACAAATGAAAGGAGGAGAATTGGCTCTTAACCTCCTTCATTTTTCTATAAGGACAAATGTTTGGCTCAGGTTTTTAAAAGATAATCTGCACTGAAATGGACTCTGAACTGTCCTCATTCGGTGGTATTATGCAATGGGAGAACCCGTGTAGCCAGTGAATAAAAGCTACTACGTCCTTCATTTTAATAAATATTATAAAAACACCAATATGGTGAATATGCGTAGAAGAAACTACTGGAAATCAAATACATCTCCCTGTATAATTTCTTTAGACTTATGAGTAGAAAAAAAAGGACTTGTGGAAAATAGTTATTGGTCTGAACATTACAATAAAGATGTGGCATATAGTTTTTCAAACCGTATAAAAATACAAAAAATAGAGCAGATGTTAAATACTCATGGGGTTACATGTCATGCTCTGTAGTCCATATCAAGACGTAGGATATATTTGTTCAGGAGTTCATAGGAAGCTCATCTCAGTGACTTGGATTTTCATTTCACAGCTAAGAACAGAACATTCATTTGAAATTTGATCTTGCCTTTGCAGTCTTTTACTATCAGATCCACAAAAGTGCAATGGGACTTCTGATATTCATTTATAAAAATTCATATTAGAATACATCTACTTCAATACCAGTCAGCAACAGAAGATCAGGATTCTGTATTTTCTTCCTTTGCATATTCCTCTACAAGTTTCTCATAGGAGTGGCTATGCTCTGAACAGTCACTAGTGAACACAGACCCTTCAGATTCAGAACTCTGTTCCTCCTTGGAGTTTGTTTCAATGTTTTCATCACACGTAGTTATGGATAGTTTTGCTTTTGAATCGTCATCGTCATCCTCCTCATCCTCCTCCTCCAAGTTGTTGCTGAGAAAGTTCTCCTCGTCTATAAAAGTAATGTTTGCATTTTGGAACCGTAGGGAATGATATTCTTTACAGTCCCATGTCCTTCGACCACCAGCTCCACAATCTCCCACTCCGCCGCTCTCTAGTTCGACATCCTTGTCAAGCTGATTCTCATACATTTGGTCCTGGTCAAGTTCTAGGTCACCCTCTACATGGTCGTCTGTTAGCAGCAAACCATTATCTGTGCCCAGGAGGTAGTTCTTGGACTTTGAAAAAGCAACAGTGACTCGGTCACTGAAACTATAGCGTCTCTTCTGGCGTGGTGAACGGTCCAGACTGAGGATGGTGTGACCATTAAACATGGGAGCATCATTGCAACTCTTGGAACGACCAATCTCTTTGCCTTTATTGATGGTGTTGGCACTGCTGCTGCTGTTGTTTCTGCCATCTTTTTTGGTGCCAATCTGCTTAATCAAATCATTGTAGCCTTCTTGCTTTTTTGACAGGAAGCTGAAGATGTTGACATCGTTAGGAGTGGGTGGCAAACGAAGAGAGGCCTTGTGAGACTCTTTGTAGTGGCGGAGCTCATCAAGAGATAGCTTGCGTAGTTTGCGGCGTTTCTTCAGTGCCTTGTGGGCCTCAACCACCATCCGCACTTTCCAGTTGAAGAATAAAGAAAGCCAGGCCAACCCCAGATAAATCCACACTTCCACAAAGTAACGGTAGAGAGTTGGGTATTCTTTATTGGGTTCCACACCTAAGGAGAAACAAAATGGTCAAAGATCATTTGAATCCAAAGTTCTGGCCTGGTTTCATTTAATCAGTTCAGTCCAAAGAATTGTTTAAGAGATGGGCAATAATCTCTGGACTCTGGAGTCTATGTACAACAATAATCTGGAGTCTATGTAATACAATAATCTCTGGAGTCTATGTACAACTTGGATGTGATAAAACAATTAATGTAAAAAAAATGTATTGGAAATGTGGTAAGTTCAATGTGAAAACTACAGGTTTTCTGTCTTAAGTTAATAACTAAAAGTATTTATTTCTCAGCTTACCTGCAACCAAATCCCCAAAACCAATTGTAGTCAAGGTGACAAATGAGAAGTACAAGCCTTCAATATATGTCCAACCCTCTTGGGACATAAATACAAAAGGTGGAAGGACTAAATGGACCAGCACACCCCAGAGAAGAAAAATAGCTGTGCAGGTAAATTGAGCCTTTCTCTGGAAAAGAAAAAAACAACAACATTACTTCAGATGAAAATTTTGTGACACCACAGGGAAATTCAAGTACTTGTCCAACAAGTATGGAAAAAAGAAGCAGCTCATATCCACTTACCAGAGAAAATCCTTTCTTGGTTAGATACTGGCCCAGGTGCTTGGCTCTGCCACCAAAGAACTTTCCTAGCTCACTGATCCAGGTAAGACATAAAGGTACACCAAACAGCCCATAGAAGATGCAAAATACTCGGCCTGCTGACGTTTTCGGGGCAATGTTCCCATACCCTTTAAAAATACAAAATGACAAAGTGGTTAGGGTTAGTTTGTTTAAACTTTCAACAACTATGTTTGTCTGTTTAGTATGTTTTTGTATGGAAATTATATAAACCATTCCAATAGTGCAGATTATTCTGATTGCAATCAAGTTTGTCCCAGTGGAAGAAAGTCTGCCTGACAGCTTAGTTCAAGTTGACAACTGAACATCCAAAAGGACTTACCGATAGTAGTGATAACAGTGGCGGCAAAGATAACAGCATTTGGCCAGTTCCAGTTGTTGAAAGTCTTGCTGCCAGTTATAGTGACCCCTTGGCCTGCAGCATCGGACACCACCTGAGAACAAAGAAGATTGAAGAACACAACTGAGTATAAGCTTGTATTTAGATTCAGTTCACTTAAACAAGAAATTAATGGATGCTAAACAAATTGATTCTATCAATTGGTGGTTATTAAAATGTCCAATCTGACTAAGATAAGAAAGACAGGAAGTTTGTCCTGTGTAAGCTCCATTTCTTCCACCACATCCTTCCTGTGATATGTTGACGGTATCAGCAGTGCTACTGATGAGCTGAAACGAGACCCAGGCACCCTGGAGAATTGCTGTTAACCTGAGGGCTTTATAGTTCTCAAACACTGCTTACATTGGTGCAGAAACAGGAAGGCAAGTGCCGCATCTCTAAACAGTTATTTCATAATCACCATGATGATGCATGGCAATATTTGTTTCTAACCACTTAGGGCACGGGATACACCAGCTCACTCTTGCAGGGAAGCTTTAGTGTTGACATCCAAAGGAGAGAGAAAATGCTTAATCAATCATTCCCAACCAAATGTGTGCTTGAACAGCCACAACAGACACTGAAATCTGTGGTGGGACAATGCATACCCCCCACACAAAGGTTCTTGTTTCTCCAAATGTGCTTGAAGAGGGGAAATCTGCAGGGGTTGGCAAGATTCACATAAGCACTTAAGTACTGGAAGATGCTTAGTTCTTTAATAATAACAGGTCTGTGACAGTTCTGCTCTATAATTACCAGCACGAGGGGAGGCCTTTCTTTTGTCTACTGAAACAACAGAGTTCCTCCGTTGGGCTTTAGGATGACAGCAATGATGACCAAGTTTGTGTTCCAACCATGACTACAAATTAAAGAGGAAAAACCTCACTTGAGGTCCTGCTTACGCACTTTCACATATGACGGTCCTCCTGACAGTCCGCAGCATCTAGATTTACTTGTTACATTTATATGCATGGGATAACCTCATTATTGTCCATGTTCTGGCTTAAATCTTATTTGGTGTAAGCAGATTACAGGAACGATGGATATCCCAAAACTGCATATCCCTGTTCACCTGATGATCCTGAACACTAGTCATGTAGATATAACAGTCTACAAGCAAAAAGAAAATGTTAGGTTCTATTAATCCTCCAACTGTGTACAACAGAAAGAAATGTCCACCTCTTGTAATTAGAACAATACATTTTTTGCACAAAAGGTGGAAACACAGAGACACCACAGCAGAGCGTATCAAAACAAAAATCAGTTACTTTGGAAACTTGATAAAGAACATGCGTGTTCACTCCTCAAGTTTGCCGAAAGAAAAACGTAAAGGGCATAAAGGGCATCACATGTACACTCAGTTTTCAGCACTGTGTCTTGTATGAATGGAAAGTGATAAGGAACTAACAAAAACACAGCCGCACAATGTTGAAATGAATGATTTCATTTCTGTAAAAACAGTCAATTATTCCGTCGTTCCTCTCCACTATGTCTGAATGTGGGGTGGGGGCTTTGGAAAAAGTGAAAAGGGTGACATGTTTCTGCGTCATGTTTGCGGTTTATGTGTGTGTGTGTGTGTGTGTGTGTGTGTGTGTGTGTGTGTGTGTGTGTGTGTGTATGCTCAGCCCTGCACCTGATTCAAGCCAAATGAGGGTGATTTGCACATGTTTAGAGTCTGTCTGGCAGATAAAAAGTGCTGAAGCTTGAGACATACAAAATGCTGATTCACAGGAATACAATGAGGGCAGAGTGCAAGCTAAACCATGGGAGTTAGCATCGTGCCCTCAATGCATGTCACTTAAAGGACGAAGGATATAACCTTTAAAACTAAGGCAGACTTTAGAGGTTAACATGTTTGCAGTTATTATAACACGTTAGGATGGAGACATATTTTTTTAATCTGAGGTCTACAAACATTAACCAGTAAAAAGATGCATGACGCATATCTGAACAGGCTTTGCAATGCACAAGGTCCTCAAGAGGTTAAAGGATCAGCCACTGGTCAACTCAGGGTAGCTTCAGGTCATAAATGATCCTGGGAACTAGGCAAAAAGCACAAACACACAGGGAGAAAGATAAAAGATACTTTGTGCCATTCAGAGTCCAAACCAGTTTAGGAGGAAGTTGTTTAACCGGCTTCTCTGCAAGCCTAACCACTGGACGACTGCACATCAATTTATGAGAAACAGATCGGATGAAATAGAAAGAGAGCAGCTAATTCACAGTATTGGAAAAAACACTGAAAGATGATTCACTAAAACCTCACACTGTTGGTAGACTGCATTATTGAAGTAATAGAAGAACATTAGTGGCAGAAAAATATGCTTGCTTTCTTGGGTTGTGGTTGACTCATCGCTGTCCAAAAATGTCCAGTCTTAAAATACAACCAACACCTCAATGAAGATACCCTGTCCATCTATACTGAGCAACCTTTCCAAAACATTTGGTAGGTCTGTAAATATGATCAGAGCTAAAAGAATTAGTTTATTCACAGAAAAATAATTATCAACTATATGTATATATAGATTTTTAAACAAAAAAAAAGCAAATGCCAACATTCTTTGGTTCCTGCTCTTTAATATAGTAAACTGCATCTCTATACTCGACTGTTGCTACTTAAAAAAACTAAACAAAATAAAAGATAAACAAAATCGCTGATAAAAAATGAGCTGCAGTCCTAATATGACATTTTATCTTCAGGAATGGTGAATTGTACATAATTTATCTCAGCTGCAAATTATTATAATAAATTGAAAAATAAGGCAATAGTTGACAACAATGCTGCAAAGTATCGCTTTAGGGTAGGACGGGTATATGCACAACATATGCTGTCAACTGCTAGAAAGAATGCATGGTGGAAGCAGTTTTAAATTTCTGCAGGATCTCAAACAAACTAATAATAATTTACTTACTGAGAATACATATTTTGGAATATGGTTATACTGAAACGGTCATAAACTGTTGAGCTACAAGCAATTTATCCACTTTACGTTATACATTCATAATAAAAGTGCACAAAGCTGTGACAAAAGCTTGATATGAAAAACATCACGCTGACTTACATTCATATGGAATAATCACAATGTGATATAACTTTAACACATATCACACAAACAGAGTCAGTGCCACTGGCACACTCGAGGGATTCCCTATTTTTTGTGGAACATATTACCAAAGTGCAGGTATAGCACGCTCTGATAACCAAAGACAACCACAATGACAAACTGCATCTGTTAACAGGACTGTTATCAACTGGTGGCCCAGCATACTGCTCCAGTTTCTAGGAATTTAATTTTTCCAGCACATGTGCACAACACAGCAAACAGCTGCTTGTGGGAATGACTGACCAACCAACAATGAAGTCACCCAGGCTCGTCCATGTTATTGGGTATTGATTTCTAGTACAAATTGGTTGCAAACAATGCATCGCTGAGATTTCACCAATAAAAGATAATCAAAGACAACGTACAGAAAACCTGTGTCCATTTTACAGCTTCTTCTGGTACAGACATGAAGGGGCAAGCTGTAAAATTCCCAGACAGTGAAAGGATTCTTACATCTGTTAAGCAGAACATATCACACCATTAACAGATCTGTGAGTGGCTGTTAATACCACATGAGATTGAAAGACTTTCATTAACATCACATGTGGTATTTTTCTTTATTCCTCAACATCTTTGTTGAGTTTAAATATATTACACTCAACTTAAACTTGTTGCAGTGTCATTGTTAAACTAGGTTAACCTCCAGAACTGGTTATGCTGATGCATGTATGCACTGTACAGTACGTGCAGTCATCTGAGTCTAAAATCTAATAAGGTATGCAAGACATTTCTGCCTTGCTAACCAATTGCCGAAACTCATGACATTCGAAAACATTGCTACCTTCAAAGACTTTTTTTCCTACACTTTTCAAAAGGGGAAGAAAGACATGGCTATTTCCACCCAGTGGCCTCTGGACAGCACCCTAGGCACATGACAAAGTTAGCTATCCCCGAAAAACAGAGTGCTACTTCATTCGCTTGTGCTTCTTGATTCTAACCAGGGGCCATGTTTCACTTTACCCATGTGACAGCAGTGTGTCGAGCAGTGTTCGCAAACTTCTTAGTTGGCCACACAAACGTGATCTTTGAGTTACACGGAACAGGACCAGAACCGAAAGAAAAAGTGAAATCAAATAACCTGATGCTCCACTGTGGAAAAGAACAGTTTGATTTATTCCAGGTAACATGAGCTGTCTGTGACAGTAAACTGAATATCTTTGGGCTGTGGACAAAACAAGACGTTTGAGGGCGTCACCTTGGGCTTTGGTAAGCAGTACCAAACAACTAATGGTTAATTAAGAAAATGATTAATCAGATTAATGAAAATAGTCGTTAGTTGCTGCTCTTTGTAGTATAAACGAATATAGATTAACTGGCACAGAAAACTGCTCACATTTTGTATTAAATTCAGTTTGTTTTATAGTAGAGCTTACAACAATTAGTTGAACAAGAGAAAATTAATTGGCAACCATTAATAACTTTTTACATTCCATTCACTGATTAATAAAGAATATAAATCAGCAGATGAATCAGTAATGACAATAATGATTGCAGCCCTACCTTATGCACAGTAAAATGACCATTTACACATTAATAATTTATTACATAAACAATGACAAGTTTCTGTGTGATTCGAAGGGGTCTTTTTAAAAAACAAAAAACGGTCTCAAGCACCAAACAGACCAAAACTGAGGAAATGATGGGACACTTGGCGGGTTGTGTGGGATTAGCTCAACACTCAGAAGCTCAGAAGGAGCTATAGAAACACACACACGCTACTTTTAATGACTGAGATCAACACAAATCTAAGAACACTTTAGAGAACTATGTGATTTACTGTAAACGTTATAATGTGTCGTCTTCCTGCCTGTGTCCATGGTGCCTCTGGACACTCGCAGTGTTGGATTCTTATTTGCAGTACAGATAATGTGCAAACCTTCCCTCCCTCCCTCCTGAACTTTTATAACTGCCTCTCAAGAGCCAGCATTGATGGACCATAAAATCCAATCTGTAAACTGTGACCACTTCAAGGGTCCTATAGTTAATAGTAAACTCCTTGTTAATAAAACACAGAAGACTGACTTTTACAAGAATGTCGCCTTTGCTTGTTAAGCCTGCTTATATATTTTAATTGCTAACAAGCAGTGCAAAGTTTCCACAATGGAAACCTAATAGAATTTCTGCTCCGAAAACAAATAAAAAAGGCAACTCAAGGCTGATATACTGCAGTGTTTATCCATTTTAATACACTGACTCCAAAAGCCTTTGCAGCAGGTGTCTTGACAAAGGCAAACAGAGGAAAAATACCGGTATACTACTACTGGTAAACTGCAGATAACAGCACAGCTGCAACAAACCGACCTTGTGACTGGGGAAAGGGTTAAGAAGTCAAACATAGGATTTTAGATTATCTTTTCAGAGTGCCTTGGAACCCCTAACAGATGGTATTATGTGGTCTTTGTCCCTCAGAGAGCACACAGGAGCAGGAAATGTTTCAGTTGAGCTGCCTCAACTAAAGAGTTCAACCAAAAAAAAAAAAAAAAGTCACAGCTCTTTCAGCTGGTTTACATCAGCAACTACCAAAATCTATCAATCCTAATACTCCCCGACTGCTATTCAGAGGCACATTTGGATATTGCAGGGATTTGGCCGTTATGGAGGGAGGCTCATGGGCATATCCCTTTCACCCCCCCCCCCCAAACACAAAAAGGAAAAGCAGATGGAAGGAGAAGGGGGGATGGTGGGGGGTGTAATAAATCTCCCCAATACTGATGTGGGCCCAAAAAAGGGGCACAAGTTGAGACATGTTTCTGGTCATACTTGCAAGTGCAAAAAAAAAACCAAAAAAACAAAACCTGATAAAACAAAACTAAAACTGCAATAATTCCTGATACAGAAACTAACCGCTGTCAGGTGACAAGGATTCCTTACAAATTGTTGCATACGCCACAGCGCTCTTCTTCCTTTTAGTTAAACGTTTTGCACCTGACTCGGTCAGATCATATCTGTTTGACTCAAAGGTGCCAGACAAATAAGAATGGATCATGGTCATAAATCTTCCACGTTTCACGGAAGTGAACATACTAAAAAGTCATGGGGCAAGTCCCTGTCAAAGTGTTCACTTACAATGTGTTCATTCAAGTGCTGCTAGTAAACCCACAGAGGTCAATGGCAACTGATTTTTTACTGCTTGTTAAGGAAGTGTCATCTTGACAAGAATTGGCACACCAGCTGTACTGCACCTTTGAAAGGATTTGAATTGGCAACTCCACACCTAGTAACACCACCACTGCACCAGACAGACAATTATGTTATTCTAATGATAGCTATCACACATTGCATGATGCCGCTATGATACTAAGTCAATTAAGTTAATAAGTTCATCTCATAAACTAAATAAGTATGTGTGTGTTCACCCACAAAGATGAAAGCACGGACTGATGAAACCTCGGGAGGTTTCTTTTTAGTGTTTAGTGTAAGCTTCCACACCAGCTGAGGCTTATTTAGCACTCATGTGTCACCAAGTCAGAGAGAAGTGCAGCGATGCAACATTCAAACAATGATTAGAGGATTCACTTCGAAATCATCCTCATGTGGACTCAAATAAGAGTGCAGCAGTTTAGTTTCAACAGGAAAACAGTTTAAGAACTTGTCCATACCTCTAATATTTTGTCCAAATCACTTGTCGTCAGACAGGGATAGTCCTCAAGTATTTTCTCCTTCTGGGCACTATACTGCTTTGCAGCCTGCTTCCAATTTGGCTCCTCCAGGACTTGAAAAATTGCTGCCCCAATGGACAGGTAAAAAATAATGGCAGAGGTCAACAAGGGGCCTTTATCTACCATACTTTATGGACAATGACCCAACTTGGAGAGAGACAGAGCGCGGGACAGGGGTAAAAGAAAAGGAGAAAGGAGGGGTGGGGGTAGATAACAACAATAATCGAAGTTATGCGGGACTCATTCTCAGTAAGTCTTTTGCTTTACAAAATGCTTCTTCGTCCGCGCGAGGCCTCTGAAAAATGAGTGAAAAAGTGGCGAAGTTGACAGCATTGGGCTCGAGACATAACAAAGATAAAAGTAGTCATAAAGCGGGACGGAGCGCGCGTGGAACCGCAGCCGCAGTAGTAGTGTCTCCACGTGCGCAGCCGGAGAAACAGTGGCTGCTAAAGTACTAAAGTCTGAGTGTGGGGAGTGGAGAAGAGGACAAGATCCGCCCAGAACAAGAACTGTTAAAAAAAAAAAGTCACGGGGGGTGGAGGAGTGGAGGTGGGGGTGACACCTTTTCTGCTGCGTTTTTCTTTCTTCTTCTTTTTCTTTTTTTTTACTACAGGTGTTCAACTGGTGAGACAGCGTGCAAAAGTTATCCATCACTTTATTTCACTTACTTTGCTCGAAACAAAAGCGCAAACAACAACAACAACAACAAACAAACAAAGTAGCTATTATAAAGTTGTTCAGTCCTCAAAAAAAAAATACATTTAGCAGAATAAGATTATATATAATCGAAAAGTAGAATAATAATAATAAAAAAAAAACTTAATTATAAAAATCAGATTTGTGAAGACAAGAAAAAATCATTTCAAGACAAAATGAACAATAACTTTTTTGTTTTATCTCTGACTATCTGACTATAATATTCCTTGACATACTCTTGAGTTTTAGTGAGTTTATATAAATCCTATTTATTATCCCATTATCTGTAATCGCTTGTCCTCATCAGGGTCATGGTGGGGCTGGAGCCTATCCCAGCTGACTTTGGGCCAGAGGCTGGGTACACCCTGGACAAGTCGCCAGTTCATCACAGGGCTGACACATAGAGGCAAACAACCATTCACGCTCACATTTACATCTACAGGCAATTTAGAGTCACCAATCAACTTTGCAAATAGGGCGGCTGTGTCTCAGCAGGTAGAGCGGGTTGTCCATTAATCAGAAGATCCTCCAGTTGATGTGTCCTTGGGCAAGATCCCAAACCCCAAATTGCTCCTGAAGGTTGTGTGAATGAATTAACTTCTGTCTGATGAGTTGTCACCTTTCATGGTAGTGAGTGCCATTAGTGTATGAATGGGTGAATAAGACGTGTGGTGTAACATCGCCTTGAGTGGTCAGAAAAGTAGAAAAGGGGAAACAGGGGTTGCACCTGATCCCAGCTGGCAATGGGTGAGAGGTGGCATACACCTTGGACAGGTTGTCAGTTCATCACAGGGCTGACATATAGAGACAAAAAACTATTCACGCTCACATTCACACCTACAGGTAATTTAGAGTCACCAAATGTCTTTGGGCTGTCGGAGGAAGCCAGTGTTTGAACCAGAAACCTTCTTGCTGTGAGGCAATTCTTTGACATTTGCCTCAGGATGAAGACCAACCATTGTAGGTGGATGAGTAGAAGTACCATATTGAATTATTATTGAATATTGAGTGCAGCTGTCAGGTTTTATGGCACGTGTTGCCATTGACTGCATTGATTTCCACCCTCAAAACTCCAAACAGATTGACTTGACCTGACGTTGTTATCAACTGAAAAGAAATAGGCAAACACTGACTTGTACTGACACTGTTTCCGTGTCTCCCTGCAAAACATAAAGTTTTGGATTTTATATGCTGACGGTTGCAAATGTTATCTCGTAACTTTATAGAAAGCCACCACAGATAGTAAAAGACTTACGGAAAGTTTTCAGACCCTTTCAAGTTTTCCATCCAGTTCTCATGAATCTACACACAATTCTCCACGATGGCAAAGTCCTAATGTTAGACTTTCACATTAGGTTTTCACGATGTTCCCGTTTTTTTCTTGGTGGTATGCTTTAGTCTGTCGTCACAGAAAAACATTCCCACAGCATGATGCTATCACCACCATGACTGACTGCAGGGATATTACAGTATTACAGAGGTGAAAGTGGCCAAAGTACCAGTACTTGCCAAAGAGTTCAGTCTTTTCATCAGACCAAAGCATTTAGCTTTTCATGATCTGAAAGTCATTCAGGTTACTTCTGGCAATCTCCCAGCAAGCAGTCTGACTGGTGAAGTGCTGCACTGATGGTTGCCCTTATGAAAGGTTCACACCATCTCAACCCATTGGGTTCTTGGTCCTTTGTCCCTGATTGCTGAGAATCCAGATCTGTACATTGACACAGGGCCGGCTGCTGGCATAAGCGGACTATGTGATTGCTTAGGGCCACAACTGCTGGGGGGGGGAGGGTTGTGAGAACACGTGTTACAAAACGGCTTCATTCAGCGTCTCTACTTTCCCTTTGGCACTGTTAGTTACTATGGTTACGGGAACGCCCTGAAACTTTAGAACGATTCTCAATAAAATCACGAATATAGCCTGATTGTTCCTCAATGCTGAAATCTTGGATTATAACATAATTGTACGTGACAAATCTGAAGCCAAATAAAAGTGAAGCCTCAAAGCCCCTCCCTCATGAAAATATTAGGTCTGTTAAATTGTCCTGTGTGTAAATCATCATCATGTTTTGGTATTTATCCTCGCTGTTATTGATCAGACAGGTCCTCTGGTTAATATCTTCATTTGGCTGTAAACATGTCAGAAGATGAACTGTCTTTGTAGTCTTTTAATAACTTAGTCTTGTTTAACTAATTTCGTTGTTTTCTGGACAAAATGATCCTCCATGATCTTTGAACAGTTTGTTTGTTTTCTCCATCATTTGCTTTTCACATTAGGGTTCTGTTTGTAGCTACTTTCCAACCCTCAAATACAGCAAGAGATTTGATGTTGATTGATTTATAAATCTCTGTTGTGTGTGTAGTGTTCATTCAGTTATGAGTGGTGTGTGTGATTTGTTGACCGCACTAGGAGTTTTTTGGGGCTACAAACGAAATCTTGCTTAGGGCCACTAAATGCCTAGGGCTGGCCCTGCATTGACACAATCCTATCTGTGCAGGCCCATATATCTTGACCTCGTGGCTTACTTTTTAGTCTGACTTACTCTATTAACTTTGTTTATCTTATGCTACAATCCACCTAACCTAACATAACCCTAACTCGGTATAAAATGACCTCCAACACTGAAAAGTAAAATTCAAGTTGGAAACTCTGCAAGCTCACATAAACACACCTGACGTCACAGCATTATGGTGGCACACATAGTGAACATCACTTTTTTTCTATATGTAGTGTTCGTGTTATGAAACGCGCTGTAACAACGGCGTATCTTTGTATCCGTGTCTTTGTGGTACTAGACTACTCGTCTCGTCTCTTTCAAAATGTGATAAATAGATGCTTTTGCAGTTCAGAGACTTGCCACACAAGCATCAATTTCCTGCTGGTGTTTTCTTGTTGTTTTCCTGAGCAGATGCTCTGGGATGCATTTAGATCAGAATTCAGGAAAACCAACTTGGAGCTATTGACTCATGACTTTCTTTGATGGAAGTAGGATGCACCAGAGCTCAATCGCAGGCATCATAACAAAGGGTCTGAATACTGTAAATGGAATATCAGTCTTTTATTTTTAATAAATGATCCAAACACCTGTTTGTACTTCATCGTTGTGGGGTATTGTTTGTAGATTGATAAGTGGAAAACTTCTGAAAATTTTCCGTGCTGTATGTGCAATAAATATCATAGTGCTTTCTCAAGAAATTCAATACACATCTGTTTGACATGTCGAGAACCAGATAGTGTTTATCAATATGCAGCTATCATGCAAATGAAGGAGTGGAATTGAATAGTTTAAGGGAATGCTCCTGGGAAAACCTGTGTCAATGTCCAGAAATCAGCTGCTCAAATGTTTGCTCAGGTGATACGTTCTGTTTTCTTTGTCAGTGCTGCGAGGAGCAAAGATCAAACAAAGGAACAAATATATTGATTAGTCAAGTAGAGTCACAGATCCTCAGACGGAGATAACATGGTTTATTATCATACATGTCAAAGTACAGAGTTGGACACTGCACGTCATTTGCATCAGTTGGCGTGAGAAAAATCAAATCGTCCAAAATGTTACATTGTACAGTGTAAGTCAGGAGCTGTGTGAGAATTTGTGACATGACATGCAAGACAACCAGATATTGCATCATGATCACTGGTTTTCTAGCCCAAGGCCAGTTTTCTCAGTGTGTGTGTGTGTGTGATTTTGTTTTATGTTCCTGCAAGTACAAGTTAAGTATAAACTCAAGCTGCTCATTTTTAGACAATTGCACTCCCACATATTTCGGCAGTGCATTTGCTTCTTCCAGTTAGAAAATATTTTAAGCTTTTACAGTATGTCAAGAGAAGCTTTTTGTCATAACAAATGGCTTTAACGTAATTATGCCTTTCCCTTTTACACAATGGCATTAAATCAAAGGCAAATCACTGAAATGCTAATGTTCAAAATATACTGTATGAGAAACTGTATAAAAGCTAGAATTATGTTCACAAGAGTAAGTACTGCAACTAAAGTGGCTGCAGAGTTACAACTCTGTGGAAACAAATCAACAGAATCAGAAGATTCTCAAACATTTTTTTATATTTCGTTGGATGTCCCACAGCGAAACACAAACATCTTCATCATGTCAAAGAACACGTTTGACATTTTATTATTTTAGGAATTAGAAGTAGCCCACAGCTCAGTTTAATTACCCACAAAGTCCTCCTTCATTAAAACAATTAGGTTAGACTCTAAACAGTAATTTTGTGTGTTTATAACAAGATCCTCCTTTTATGTCTGCTTCTTTGGACTGTTCTGTCACCTCCTGAGCATTTAGTAAGTAAAGATCAATAATATTTACAATCATAATCTAGTGACACACAAGCTGATTACAAAGACTTGGACTGAAACGTACTGACAACTGACATTGTTAAACACGCCTTACTTTATGAAGTACGTTTCAATCTTAGCTGGTGCTCCAATGATCTGCATTCATTAAACTTCTGACAAAATTAAATTAAAAGAATAGTTCCATATTTTGGGAATTTTTGGATTCATTTCATTTTCTTGCTGCCTTTTTGCTAAGCTGAACGGCTGCTGGCTCCTGCTTTATATTTATTGCATCAATCTTATCTGACTCTTCACAAGAAAGCGAATAAGCATATTTCCCAAAAATGTCAAATTGCTCATTTGAATATTAACATAAGACATTCAACGCCAATATGTAATCTTAAATGTAGTGTAGTGCTCTTTCAGAGTTATGCAAAAGCAGGCATTTTTTTTAAAAATCAGCTGACTCAGCTGTGTGCTGGTTTGGCAGACCTGTCGCTGTCTTTGTCATGAGGATAAAGATCAGAGATGAACAGTGAGACAGCTCAGCATGTTAAACAACACAAATGCTTACATAACTTCCATTCCTCCTTTGTTGTATCAACACTCAGTGGAAGACTTGACCTTCCTAACCAAAGGGTAAATATAGCTCAACAGTGAACGACTCCTGTGACGTTTCAAAAAATCCTTTAAGAGCTAAGGCAACCAACTGTGGTATAAACTACAGGTTCATAAAACATTGATTTCAGAGCAGAAAAATAACTAAACTAAAAAAAGGGAAAAGTACAAGACTGTGTACATCATTATTTTAAGAGTGAAGGAACTACTCATCCCATAAACCATTGTGAATACCTTACCAGTGACGTTGATAAAAGCGTGCTTCTTGAAATGAACCTTTATCGTCTTTATATTGTTGTTGTAATGACATATGTCTTGTATGTATGTCTTGTCTTTTATTCTGGTCCTGACCATAGACGGTATGAATATGGGCATCGTATTTGTGATGTCACCCATATATGAAGCTCTGGTTGGTTGCTCTGACCCTGAGGTGGGCTGCATGAGGCCTAGTTGCTTCTACAAACCACTGGTAATGGCACCAAAGCAGCCACACTGTTAATTCTGCATAACTCTAACTTTAACTTTAACTTTATGAATGGTAAAATTAGCTATAGAGACCTGTTTTTTGTACCAGGCTGTAAACATGTGTATTTATTTGTGGATGTGTATTTATTTTGCCATGTGAATCAGATATCTATCACTATTGGGGAGTGTAAGTTTTTTGTTTTCACATGCTGCCTAAAGGTGAAGCGAAAGAATGCAGCCAACTGTTTGTGCTGTTTGGATATTTGTTTTTTTAAAATAAATCTACAGAGACATGTTTTTCCATTGGTCCTTTTAGGCTGTCAGTATATGCAGTCTAAGGCCAAACATCCGCAGATGTTCAGAGATATCACATAGTGAAGGCCATCGTGGTGGTCTGGTGAAAAGCCCTTTGGGATACAAGGAGACTTCTGGGAGTTACAGGCAGGCCTGATTAGACAACCGGAAGAGCCACATCAGATAACACAGTATCTGTGGATGCATTAACACGTGTTTACTAAGAGGATGGAATCTTCTTAGACATCTTAGAAAGCTCAAAGCTTCTGTTGCATGAGGATGCAACATTGCTTCAGTATGGTCCTCAATGATTATCACAAAGCACGAAGGTGTGAGCTGTTTATGTCAGCTATTATCATATTCCCAGGAAGAACACACCCAAAGAGACTTACGAGACAAGCTTTATAGCACTTTGTGTAAAAGCCAGGCTGTGTAAACAAAGCATGAGAACAAGAAATACACTTTGAGAGACAGAAATTGTAAGAAAAACAAAAACAAAAACCTTCTTTATGTAAACTGTTCAAACATTCAAGGTAAAAGCTTGGCATAAGAGCTAGCATACGGTGGCAGTTAGTCAATAGTGTAAATTTTATCTCCATGAAAACAAGATGTTCTACCTGATGTTCAGGCAGCAAAATCACAAGTGAATCCTGCAGGAAAATTTGGAGAGTTGCGCCTAAGAAACTGCTGAAATCAATAAATCATATGTGAACGTTGACATGGAGACGATTCACCTGGGTGTAGAAACTCTTGCAGTTGTTGCTTGCATCAGCATTTCTGGGACAGCGGGATGTTAAATTTGTTTAACAGACTGTTACTCAATCTGGTTACTCAGGTTCAACATGACCATAAGCATTTGACCTGCTGAAGTGTCATAGACAAGTCGGTTAAGGTGATGCTGTGGAGGAGCTGGGACCGACCTCTGACCTTACAGTTTCATTAAAAAAGCCCCTGATTCAGTTGGTAATAGCCAATATTTAAAGAACCAGTGAGTTTTCTCTCAATCACTGAAATGTCAAAATGTATATGCTTCCTGTTTGTTAAGTTATACTGTATGCCATCTCTTTGTAAAGGATTATTTTTAGTGCCTGTAGGTGTGTACAGTGATTTGAGCATGTGAAATGGCCACAGAACCACTTCCTATAGTCCATTGTTTTATGTTTGTGTTGTGTTTTTTTTCCCAGAGTTTGTCGGTGGGAAGGAAACCTGCACAATCAGCCCGCTAATTTGCTTCTGGTTTCTTTGAGCTTGCGTTTTTTTATTTTTTTTATTTTTTACAGTATGTGTTCCCAAACACAAAAATCAGAAGACCCAAAGACAAAGTTAGACTCATAATGAATACTTATATCGGTGCATGCTCTCTGTATTGTATAATAGTTGATAGCACACACTGATATCATTTTTATGGTTTATGATTCGTGTATGGACAGTGTGTCTCTAAAGTGTGCACTAAAAAAAGATATCAGCTGGTTGTATAGTTTATTACCTCATGGTATTTAAACAACTACTAATTTAGCACAGAGCACTTATTATTTAAACTTTATTGATTTTTCCTTTTTACTGTTTTTTTAAGTTTCTATTTTCCAGTACAAAAGTAGTAGTAGTAGTACAATTAGTAGTACAATTACAACTTTTGTAAGCACCTGAATAGGCTGGAAAATGGAAATGCTAGAGGGCAGGTTAGGATACAGTGAAAACAAGTTACAGATAGTCTCGAGGCAAGGCGCTCCACTGATTTCCCTGTCAGAGTTCTTGCACTGTGGATGTCTAAACCGCAGAACCTGTTGGTTCACCAGACGAATCCTGAATCCTCTAAAAGATCCTGCACCGAATATGAGACATTTTCTGTAAGCTTACTATGTTAATGCTAACTTGATAGCAGGTCGGTGGACTTTGGAGACACAATGAACCATTTTTTGCTGTGGGAAAAGTGAAATCATTTTAATACTTTGTTTTGTGTGTTTCAGATTTTTATCCTTTGTCCTGCATAACAAGCTGTGGCAGCTTTTGCGCAGCTGTGCAACATAATCCCTGTGCCATGTACTGAGGGCTTTCTACAATGAGGACAATTCAGTCAGTTCAACAAAATATCATTTGGATCAAGGGAAGCTCCCACACCTTTTAAGACAGGCTCTTTCATTCTGACTGTAAAATGTCGACTCACAGGGTGCTCTTCATTCACTTCAACACAGGGCTTATTGTTTTTTGTAACAAAGAGCTGTAGCAACAGCACCATCAGCATGAAAGTTACAAGGGGGTGGCACAAGAGTGAAGGCCCATAGATATTCATGATCACCTCGTCTACCACGGATAAATGCTTTTTAAATATGTTAAAGGAGCACTCTGCCCATTTAACTCATCTACAGTACATCTGTTTGTCCATAAGGAGCACTAATAAGCCTGGGAAACCAGTTCTGGGGGGAGCTCTCTATGGTCTGAACAAACACCCTGATAATGTCATGAAGGTTATCTTCATTTAGGCTTGTAGACTACAAATCTTTAATGGGCAGTCTGTGTAACAAAGTGGGGGAGTGGAGATTGAAAGACATGGCTGTTGCATCATGGGAAGCATTTTTGACATTTTATCCGCCTCTTACAAGTTTCCCAACATTAAAGAAGTGCAACACTACAGTAACCTTTAACTTGGATGATAGCAAAGTGGGCCAAATAAAGAACTGATAACTGATTAAGGAATGTAGAAAATTCCAGAATATTATCTGCAGTTAGTGACTTTAATCACTTGATGGCTATGTTGGAAACCACTCCCAAGGACCTATTTTTCTTGGCAGTGCAATGACCAGGTGGGAGGAGAGCCATGAAACAGGTGGGAGGTTCATTCAAATGAGGCAGCACAAAGAGAGCTGTTGATATTTCCCCCCATTTGGTTGCTGAGTTTGTCTCAGCTGAGAACACTGGACAAGTCATTTGCAGAGCAGAGAGACATGTTTGCTATAGCAGACTAAAAAAATTGCTAAGTGATAAATCTGCAGCCTTTGATTTGAGAAGTGCTGCGCCAGAGTGCAGTACACACAGCTGTTCACTGTGTTTACCTTGTAAAAACACATGCAAATGACACCAGGCTGCTAGAACATAACCACACACACACACATCTACACACTTCGGATCAGATGGGTTTGTTATAACTCGGTGTTTTGGCTTATTCTGCCCGAGACATCAGATTACTGGAGTTTATTAAACTTTAAAAGAAAATTTAGCAATTGTTTTGCTGCTGTGACACATTTTAAAGCAGCACTGCAGAGCTTTTCTACCATAAAATAACAGGTTTAAAATAATTTTGATGCTACACTGACTTGTAATCAGGTGAATGGTCTCACAGTATGCAACTATGTAACACCCACAAGAAGTCACACACCATCAACTATTTCACTGAAACTGGATCATATTTTATGGAGAAAATGTTTTCTCTAATGTTCCTCTGATGTCCTCCAGCTGCTGCACATCAACTTCCTGTTACAGAGTTTCCTGATGGACAGTGAAGTAAACTGCTACCAACTGTAGTTGCTGTTAGCTAATGTTAGCTCAGTTCGTTAGCAGGGCCGCCCAGACTCTGAGCTCAGAGCTCCGAGGGAGTGTTAGTGTTAGTGTTTTGGTCCACCAGGAAGAAGAAGTTTTCAGGCCCGGGGGCATGGGGGAATCTTTGAGTGAAGCCGGTGTCATGCCAGAACCGGAGCTGGGCATGCAGGCAATGTAACTGGGCCTAATCTATAATACAATCTGCACGGTATTGTAAGCAGAAAATATTGTACATGCGATGGACTCCTCTATGAGACTCTTTGAAGGAATCTCATAAAGGACAAGAATTTGGACATTTGAAGATAAATCATTGATGATAAATGTACAATACAGCAAAGAGGAACTGATTTCAGACAGGGTCCATGTGATTTTGAGTTATATTTGAACTACAAATACAAAACTTAGGATCAAAGGCTTGTAAAATCAAGGTAATCAATATCACATGTTAAAGATTCGACAGATCCAAATTCACACCCTTACAGTCAGGGGCGTAGTGGTGGGTGACTAAAGTAAAATCTGAGAGTTAACTCACCTATTTTCAGATCAACTGTATAAATCAGTGAGGGGAAACAAGACAAGCATCTATGCTTACTACTACACCTCTGCCTACAGTATATACTTCAAATGTAGTTGGTTGAAGGACAAATGGTGTGATTGCGGAATACAGATCACATAACACAAGGTCAGCGTATCGTCAGTGTATGAAGTAGCAATATATTTACCAGAATACCAGGCCGTGACATTTCTTTGAACAATATGCAATGGAAAAATCATTTCACAAATGCATAACAAAATTGGATAAGGATAAGGTGCTGGTCTTGAGTATGCTTTACAAACATCAATATTGACCCACTTAAAAATGTTTTTGATTATCACAAGGTCTCCTGTGAGAAGTCTTTTTTTCCCAGTTAGTCTTAAATCATGATTCATGGGCTCATTGCCTAAGGTTTTGAGCATTTGCTCCAAATCGTGGTTGCGAAAGGTTGAAACAGGCCAGCAGAATTGCTGAGTAAATGCCACAGGTTTTTTTTTTTACGTTGCTGCTCTCCTTTCCTGTACAGGCTTGTCTGAGCTACAGAGAGAGTATATGCCAGAAAGGAAATGCTCTGGGATGAGCAAGGGCATGTTATTTGCTGGTGGTACAGTCTCTAACATTGTGGCACACTGACTTTACCAGAACTGCCCCAGAAACAAAGATTAGTCTTTCAGGTGTATGAGAGGAACAGAAGTCATGGAACGAGTTCGCAAAATCAAAATACACTCCATGTCATATCAGAGCTCAAGGTTTACTTCCATTATCAGGAAACTTTATCACTGGATTACATCACATATAGCATTTAATTCTAAGATTAGATAACTCATTAGTCAGGAATACCCCATCAACAAAACCCAGTCTCCAGCTGCAATTGAAAAATATTTCAAAGGTGCATTTCTGCATTGAAATCGATAAAAAATGGCCAGACCTGTTGAGTTGTGTACTTACATTATCCCAAATATTTCATACAATGTTCAAACCCAGAGAAATCATAATTTTATTAAGGTAATGGTGCGTTTCATTTGGTGGCCGGTTAATGGCGTCACATCCTCTTGAACTGCTCAAGTTCATAATTTCCAGGAAACACAGGATACGAAGGAAGGAAGGAAGGACATCTGCCAATGTGACTAAAAGTAACATGAATGAAACTTACACTTACGTACATTACCTTGACATGATTTCTGTCTGAGTCATACTCCCATGGTAATTCATGGCATTTTTAAATCATGTCTTTTCTTATTTGTTTGATTTGAGAGAAGTAATTGTATACTGTCCATTTTTTTTTCCAAATTCTTTTTTATTGGTTTTTAAGCAAGTATTGATAGATGTACAGGATAATCTTTAAAGGTAGTCACAGTATTCAAACCCACCCCACCTCCCCACGTAAAGAAAATATTAAGTAAATACATAAAATAAGAAAATAAAATGAAAATAAAATAGGAAGGGGAAAAAAAGAAAAAAGAAAGAAAAAAAAACCCAATGCAGAGAGAAATACAATTGTTATTTAAAAGCATATATATATGTAAATAATATAGTACTAATACACATATGAATGAAGAGGCATACAAAAACACACATTACAAGATCACAACAGGACAACTGCTATAAGGTACCGAAGTTTCATTTTGGGAGCCTGGTCTGTGGGTTTTACTAAGTGCTGGAACGTCAAGGGCAGCAGTGGAACTATTAGGGGTCAATTATAACATCAGGTCTTTGAAAATAGGCAAGGAGCGGTCCCCATATCCTATGTATACTGTCCATTTAAAGCAACATTGTGTACCTTTTTTTTAATACCATAAAATAGCAGGGTTAAAATCATGTTGATGCTACACTGATGTGTAATCAGGTGAATGGTGTCTGTGTCAAACATCTGCGCTCCGGATATTATCACCTGTGAGAAGTACGTAACGTTTAAAGTCACACTCCACCAACTATTTGACTGATTTTGGTGAAACTGGATCATATTTTATGGAGAAAATGTTTTCTGGTTTTCCCTCTGATGTCCTCCGGCTGCTCCGCCTCAACTCTCTGTGATTTACAGAGTTTCCTGAAGGACAGTGAAGTAAACTGCTGCCAACTGTAGCTGCTGTTAGCTAATGTTAGCTCAGTTTGTTAGCCGGGCTGCCTGGACTGTGAGCTCAGAGCACCGGGGGAGTGTTAGTGTTTGTGCCATAGATGTTTTGGACCAGGAGGAGGATTACAAGTGGTGGGAATGCTTACGGGGAGTGAAGTTAGTGTCGTACCAGAACTGGAGCTGGGCAAAGATCGAAGAGTAAATCTGGGACTGACTTTTAGTGGTTGGTGAGAGCTTGGTGAAATAAAAGGCTGAAAGACAGACGCCGAGCTGGGCTGACTGCTGTTGGACTAGTAAGTAATGTAATCGTAACAAATACACATGTACAGCTATCCATATTGTCCAAATGAAATCACAACAATACCATAGATCGAGTTACCTTTCTGACCTTGTTGCAGAAACCTCATTGTATAATGCTAAAAATATATTTCCTACTCATTAAGAAGTGCTTTTTCTATGTCAAGAAAAGCTGATACAAAGCTTTGAGTCAACAGCGTTCATAACCATAAGTTATAAACACAACAAGCATTTTATCACAGAATCATATGACAACAGTCACAAGTTTACAAGCACAAATTACCACAGTTCAGCATATAGACATCTTTATAAATCTTTGCCCTCTGAAGTCCTCACACGAAGCTGCGAGCCAGCAGCCTAAAGAACGCACCCTTTTATTTTACACTGTATCTTTTTTTTATATCTCAGAAGCATTTTAGTTACACAAGTTTTCATCTTTTTGATGGGCAGATTACTTTTTGCTGTGTTATATAAGGACAAGCTATATCTAGGGTGAGAAAGACCCTGAGGCTGAGAAGAAAGAAATGATGAATGAAGACAAAATACTGTATCTTCTGTAAACTATTAGCTGCTTTCTGGTTGCTTCAGTTGCTTTAACGTTTACCAGCAGGTCCAATAAAAAAGTTTGCAACCCTCTTATAACAATAAACTCTCACCAATAAAACCTTTTAATCATCAATCATATGGGGGGTTGATTGTTTTTGGTAACCAGGGTGGGGATGGGACTTCAATTTTCCTTGGGTTTACAACATCGTTTGACAATTAACATAAGGATTTGTCATCTGGTGTTGACTGACTTTATGGCACATTCTATGAGACGCGTGTACATGGAGTTCAGAATATCACGGGATCAAGTTTTCCTTGTCTTGTTTTGCCTTAAAATGTATTCCCATATAAGAATCCAAGTGGAACAGTCAGCCTGTACCGCACCGTGTGTTTTGCACCCTGGTCACCAACTTGCAATTATAGCAGTTTTAGGGTTGGCTCAGTATGACAAAGGTTTGATGTACAAAAAAAGCTTGAGATTTTATTTTATTTTGCAGCCTTTTGAATGCCCATCACCTCGATTTTGAGGTATTAAAACTTTTGGTTTCAGATGATTTTATCAAAAACATTAATATATGTATGTTACATAACGGAAAAGAAGGTCCTGAAGTCAATGACCACATCTTAAGTAGCCAGAACAGCATGTTTAGACTCTGCAGCTGTGTGGACTGTCAACAAGAATACACCCACTTGTGTGCACTCAGGATTGGTTAGTAACAGTTCATGACAGTTCAGTTAACAATTACATTGAAGTAAATTTAGCATTGTTATTTTTAACTTTAAATTATTCAAATTACAGCCTGAAAATGCAAATTAACCATTTATTAAAAGTATAATCTGTACATGTTTATTAGTTATTCTAGAAGTTATTATGTTTTCTGCACTTTTGTAATTGTGCTATGGACTTGTACTTCAGGTTATCACTAACCTGTAATCTGTCGTGCACGCTATAGTGAGTCAAACACAGACCTGCAAACATGCTCATAGTTTCCCTCAGACAAACTCAGACAGACACACTGATCACACAGGCTTTAGACAAAAGTCCTCGCCTCTAGGCCCCTTAAGTGACACAGAATCTTTATAGTAGTCTGGGTTACATGGGGGTGTGTAAACAGACCACTGTTTCAGCTCAATTAACCCAGAAAAATGATGAAATGTACTGCTTGTTGCACAATAGGTCAGGTCAAGGTCAACGTTTATGTTCTGTAATCTACAAATTATAGACTGTTATTTGTAACAAACATGTTTCTGTTCGGTAATGTTCTGTTAAAGGTGGGAGTGCTTTCTCTGTAGTCATGTGACGTTTAGTGTAAAAAAAAAGATCACAGTGTAGTGCAAGAATATGGTGCAAATATATTGTGCATGGATTATAGAAAGTGTCTCTTATCTTTAGGTCATTTTTTTAGCATCTTCAGTACAGAACAGAGACTAGCCCTTCAGTAAATCAATGGACTCAGCATGTCTTTCATCTGCCTTTATGGAAGAAATGTTTCTAGTATTTCTACATAAAATCAACATTCACTACAGTGTTTACTATTAGAAATGGAAACCTTCATGATTTTAACAAAGTTGAGTGATTACTTCACAAGCACAGAAACTACAGTTCCCATGAAAACGTACAGGCACAGCAGCATGGGTACAAACTCCTTTGGGACTGTGTTTCATCCATATCCATAAAATTTCTCAAAGCTCTCTTCTTAAGCAGTTTTTCCAACATGCAAACATCAGCGGCTGTTTAAAAGCTTTTTCAGTGCTCCTTTCTGTCCCTAGGACTTATGGGAATTGGTGTTCATTACAAAAAAGAATAAATAAACAATCACATACATCACATATGATGCGATCCAGGGCGACACACTGTTGTGAAAGGATCTGTTCCAAGGCTGGATCCAGTTTTGCTCTCAGTGGGTGGCAATATCTGTAACTGTGGTAATGCCCTGACTTTTCATCTCTCACCAGGTCAGAATTGGATCTGTTTATGTACTTCCTGGATGCATCAATGTGCTTTTCTGTCTTCTGTCAACAGCTGCGAGTCAACAAATATAGACTGCACGGACAGCTTTGACCTCATCATGTATACATCCAGACATGTTTTGGCACGAGTGCTGTTAATGAATACTTAGTCGAAGGTGAACTTTAACAGTGTTTTGGGCAGGTCGCCACAACCTGGGATTATTATCTGTCATGCTGTTGTTAGTAAGAGTTTGAGAGTGGCCTTGCTGGTTGGTGTTTGCACTTTAACGCTGGCAAACATCCTGTTCTTCTACGTTCACATCTTGCACGCAGCCTTGTTTAGGCACTCTGCCATAAGTGCAAAGACGAGAACGCGGATGAGCAGAGGGGCGGCGATGCTCGCATGTCTGCGACCTTCACCACACAAAAACATCCAGGTAGACACACGTCGATCTTTAGAGTGACTCAGTACACAAACTCACATGTTTTTTTCAGTGTTTAGTCTGCCTCCTCACCTCCTCTAGACATTTACTTCTGTGTCATAGTGTATCATAGCCAGAGGAGGCTTGACAGAGGACGGTGGAGAAGGCTGGAAAATGGTGGAGTAATTTGGGATGATGCAAGTGAAACCCCCTGTTCAGTTCATGAAAAGTCATCTTTTCTGTTTGGCCATCAGCTCCTCTGCCCTCATGCCATCCTCTCTGGCTACACCTTTGTGTTTCGGTTTGTTGCAGAGATTGCTTACTGTTGTCAACTCAGCACAAGCCTATCTGTACGCTTGCCTGATTACAGTAATTGTTGGGATTTGCGTGAAGCGCAGTTGATGCCTTGTAATGGAAAGCAAATCAAGTAAGTTCAAAAATGCACGCAAACAGAGGTAAAGCTGTGATTCAGAGGGGTGGTGGTGTGAGGGGGTGAGTTAACTGTGTCGCAGGGAGGCAGGGGAAAATAATGCCCACAGGACTTTGGAGGCAGGATGTGTATGTTGTCCTCTCATTGGCTTAGAGCAGTTAGTTCAGGTCCAATGAGTGGGATAGAGAGGGACACGCATAAGGCAAACATATCAGAGGCTCTGGAGCCAAACATGAAAGACAAAAATTGATGAAAACCTGGACTAAAAAGATAAGTGCAGTGAAAGAACACCACCTATTTATTACATATAATATATGGCTCTTAAGAATGTGGTTATTGATATTTGGACAGCACTGTAGCTGTACATGTCCTTAATAATTAACATTCCTCTGGGCCATGTCAATATTCTTTATCACATAGTTATCACTATTCTTTTACAGCAGTAATATTCTTAATTGCAGTCCAGGTTTAGCTTCGTCTTCCACAGTTATCTCAGTCTAGCTGTTTCGCTTTCGCCAGTCCGATCAGGGCAGATGTTTTGCTTGTCAATGATTAACATCCGCAGAGATGTTGTGATGAGAGTTGGCGCTGCTGAGAAGGTGTTAATGTGTGTCAAACTGAATACTTAAACTCCTCACTGCAGTTCACCACAGGGCTAAGTTCTGGTTGAGCTCTTAATTGATTGTGGATAAACTGTTATGCATCATTAAACCTGATGAACAGAGACTTCAGGGCTGCAATGTTATTTGTCCATTCAAAACTGCTGTAGTTTTAGCTTCCCTGCAGTGTCCAAGCAGCAGTTCCAAATAAATTCTGTCATTAGCATCATGGTCAAAAATACCGATGTTAATCCCTTTTATTATCAATACTAAATTGTTGTTAAATACTCAGTTTTGATTGGGCAGTTAGGGCATTCTACGGTCTGTTATTTATGCATAATAAACTTCATTTTTATATCAATAAAATTTGGCATTACAGGAATAAATCCAATCTAAATCAATATTTTGTGTCAAATTATTGACACAAAATATTGATATACTAGTACGTAGCTGCGTGATAAGCAGGATAATGTACTGTGAGCCAGTCATTGTTGCAAAATAAACCCTGACAGGATGATGTAGGACCCCAGTGTGAAGCGTATATTATCCCCGATTGTAGTTTATAATAACATGGGACCTTGATGTCGCCAGTGGTGATTATGGGACCTCATTTGTGCTCTGAGTGTGAGCAAAGTGACTTACTGTATTAGCAGAAACAGGCTCAGTATAGTGTCATATTTGTATCATAATAAAATCTCAATCATAAGTCCAGTGTACCGTGTTTTAACCGTCTGGCATGTTTTCACTTTAAACAACTATCCTGAAAGTTGATCTTAAGAAAACAACAACCCTCAATACTGTTTCCTGAATTGACACGAAGGGTCACACAGTACAGCAAAGGTTGCACACAAGCACATCCACATGATGAACAGGCCAATTGAGATGCATTTCATGTGACTGACTGCTGCTCACGTGTGCAGATGAAATAAAGAGCACACAGTGTTGTGCGTGTGTTGTGTTGTGTGTGTGCATTTGTGTTGTTTCCTGCGTGACTGCAGGATTAGATGCATTAGAAGTCACATAAGTGACTTGTTTGTGTGATTCAGTGGGTTGAGCGTCATTTTTGCATCCATCTAAAACCTGACCTTGAATTTTATGCATGTTGTGTATTAGCATGACAAACATTTCTTACTTGCACAAGGTGTTACTTACTGTAGACCCTAACCCCTGCAGCGCACTCATTTGCAGCTGTTCAGCTTGCAGCTGCACAGTTATGCACAAGCAGACACACCCACATATTTCGAATATTCTCTGGAGATTTTGCAATACGTTACGTGCTATTTGGTATGTGGGTGAAACCACATGTTGTTAAATCCACATACATTATAAAATGCTGACTTGCAAAGTGACTTGCAATGTATGAGTTGCGTGTTGGTATTAAATATTTTAACATGCTGCTGTTTTTTTCATTTTCTGTCAATTGACATTTAGGATGTAGAAGATCATCTTCAGTCCAGTAACGTCTTCATACTTTGTGTCACATGAAAGAGCACCTAAAGAAAACACTCCATACTGTATTAACCACACTTTGAAATTGGCAGTTTGAGAATGAACGACCCAAATAATTTTTCTAATTGTCATGGAACGCAAAAATAATGGTCCGTCACTCACTGACTTCTCTAGCATGTCTGTGCTTGTATATTACTTTGAAACATGTGAATCAGTAAAAGAAGATCCCAAACATAAAGTTTCATGTTTGAAAAATGCTCAATAATTTCTTAAAACAGTGGGACACTCTAGTTTCTCTCAAATGTCACTCAAATAAGAGGAAATTGTGCATTTTGGGGGACTATTTTCAGCTGTGGATTAATACATGCTTCACGTACTTGTTAGAATTTACAGAACAGGATAGTGTACAGTATGTATGGTTGATTCAATTTAATAGTGTGCGTGTGTGTGACTAAAAGTCCAAAACGCCTGTACGACAAACATTAACACTCCCTGGTGCTCTGAGTTCTGAGCAGCCTGGCTAACAAACTGAGCTAACATTAGCTAACAGCAGCTATAGTTTGCATCAGTTCACTGCTGGTTCTGCTCACTTCACTGCTTTTATTCACCATAATAAAAGAGAATATTGCCTTATCTTATCTTTTAGGCAGTTAAAACCATGTTGTCAATGTTCATGATCATGATCATGTATAAATAATAAAATGTCAATGATCCCTTCTACATGAGGCCACATGTAAAAACTGTCTGGCTGCTTGTGCACCCGCTTAACCACAACAATGTAACACTTACACTTACACTACATACTGGTTGTGTCATACCACTCCCTGCACTACTACTGAAAGTTTTGTGACATGAAACGTGAACACATCTCAAGTTCAAGCAGCCCAGCGTATACTGTGATGAGTAATATCTGTAGTTTGTCTGCACCGGTGCTGGGAAACAGTATTTCTTGAAATGAAACAGATAGATGATGATGATGATGACGATGGGGCCAAAAGCAAACATAGCCTCAATTTCAGTGCCTTCTCTCACTGTGGACAGTATGCATGTTAAACAAGTGTTCGATTAGACAGAAGAAACTGAGAGGCACCAATCCTCTCACACATACTCAGTCCTCATTGAACCGTGGCCAGAAAGGTATGTGGCATTCAGTTGTACAACAGTCCTGTCACTCTCACTCATCTCCACTTCATATTGTCCACACAGAGAAGAAAAGCAGAAATTCCTTAACCTTCTTCTTTCCTTCGCTGTTTGGAATTTTGCACTTTCCCTCAAATATCTCCCTTTTTTCACCAACCTAATTTTTACTTGTCTTAGAATCCATCTCTCCAGAACCATCTCATTTTCCATTCTCTCGCCCCTGCTGCTTGCCGTCTGTCTTTGTCATTCACTCCTCCTCAGTATTTCCTGACTTGCTCTGTGATATATGAGCCTCTAGAGGCGTTTGTGCCTTCGAGTGCTGCTGTGACCCATATTGTTCTACCCTAGACCGGATTATTGTCAAGAAAAATACGCAGCAAAAAAAATGGAAAAAAAGAACGCATAATGAAATCATGACTGTACATTTATTTATTTAATGGTGCAAAAAGGACAAGAAATTACATTTGATGTTTGAGTTTGTTCCATCTGACTGACACATGATATTCTTTTCTGAAGTGTAGGAATATATTGACTGTGAACAATGTGGTTAGTTTATATGATTTCAACACTATGCTGAACAAATACACAGTATGTATTGGCTGCTTTGCCTTTGGTTTGAATGGATTATTTCTCCAGTGTTGGTATAGTAACACCACCTAGTGGATACAAAGCTAATTTCAACACAGATGAGCTTCACTAAATGCTCGTAAGACATGAAAAAAAAAAAGGCATAAGAAAAGAAATAATTAAAATATGGTAAAAATTAAAAATAATAGTATAAATATAATGGAGATTGTAACAGTGTTTTAATATTTGATATAACAGTGTTAATTACATAAAATTAAAAGCAAACAGGGAAATATCTTCTGTAATCTAATCACATTAATTGCTCCGTTTTCTTTCTTTCTTTCATTTTTACACATTAAAAGCTTCCAGTATTTGGTGTACTTAGCATTAGCATTAGCTTAGCATTTTAAATAAAATTAAAATTAATAAAACTGATAAGTGTCAATGTTTAATTATTACAGTTAGTCAAAAACTTTATACCACCAATTTCCCCTTCCACAATGTATTTTTGAATGTACATTTTCATCTAGTCATAGTAAATCAGAGAGATGTTCTTTCAAGGCCATAATGTCTTCAATGATGGCAATTTCAGGTACTCCTATTATGCAACAAAAATCACATTATTTACATGTATTTTTAATTGATTGTGGTTTTGACTGTAGGCATCACCAGTGGTTCAAAATGCATGGGTCATTGTGTCGCTCAGTCAGTTGCAAAATGACTTGGGTTTGTGGTCAGTGGTAACACACCGAGAGGCCAAAGAGCAACAGACAGGCTTACTACAGTTTTCCACCAACCACGAACCCGCAGACAGATACATGAGGCAAAGGACAGGCTGACCCACTACCCTCCAGTAGAGTTTAATCTCAAATGACTCTTTTTAACCAGGTAGTTTAATTGGCACAGGAGTGAAGAGTCACTTGTTTACAGTTTGGGAGACAAAGTGCTGACAGACCAAACATTATGTGGGCGTTGTCTGCTGTCAAACAAACAATCCTGACTCAACAAAAATGAGTCAATATTTGAGCAGCAGTTAAAGAGAAAGGGGTCAAAACCGACACATATTAAACCATCACAGACTCTCAACATTTACAGTCTTATAACACAGACACACACACACACACACACACGCACACACACATCCTGCCACGGCTTAGCCACATTCCACGATATGCCCACATCCTGATCTACAGACAGATAACTCTACAGCTAGGTCAACGCACTGAAATCTTCACCTTATTTTGTACATTACTCAGTTACAGGAGCCTTCTTGATCTCATCTTCCTCCTCCACCTGTGTGTCCGGGGTGTCCCCCTCTGCACTGCCAGACTCTTCCTGCGTCTGTCCGCCCCATCGCAGTTTGAAGTGGGTGTTGAGCCTCTCCAGGATGTCGATGGAGTGATTTATGAGCAGGGCCAGCCAGGCCAGGCCGAAGAAGATCCACGAGGCCATGAGCACGCTGTACCACTCGGGGTACTTTTGGTCTGGATTACTATCTGTAAAGGAAAGACTCAATGAACAAAGCAACGTAGCAATGCTGATACAAACCTGAAAAGAATCGAATGGCCCCTCAGGTGGAGGTGGTTACTCTGCTTTACCTGCCACAAAGTCTCCAAAGCCGATGGTGCTGAGGGTGATGAAGCAGTAGTAAATGGCCTGGGAGTACGTCCAGCCCTCATGCTGCTGGAACACAATCATGGGCACGATAAAGAAGAGAGCTGCCCCTGACAGGTAAGACACCAGGTGGACAAAAAAGCGGGTGCACCTCTGCAGTGAGATGTGGGAAGGAGAGGTCAGTCATGTTCTGAAAAATCTTAAACATACTCAATCATTAGTGATTAAAGATCTCCTCACCCGCCCGGTCTTCTCCTCAAGGAACTCAGAGAGGTTCCTCTCTATAACGAGCATGTACTTGCCAACCCTGTTGAGCACCACCATGTTGAGTGGGATACCAAATAGTGCGAAGAACACACAGAAGATCTGGCCAACAGTGGAGCTGGGACTCATGTTCCCATAACCTGCGAAACTGTAAGGTGTTAGTATCTCATCATGCTGTTTCATTAACACCACTAAATACGTGACGTGCCTCACTTTAAAGAGCTGACTAAATTACAGAACAGGTTAAATGTGACTGAAATTTATAGAGATTTGTTCATTTGCATTGCAGATGCTGATGATTGCAGATGATTGGCTTTCTGTCATAAAGGCAAACAAAGCAAAGATAAACGAGAGTCATGGTTGGGGCTCCACGAGTCTTCATTCTGGGTTAATTATTTGACATAAAAAAGCCTGCCAGCTAAAGTTTGCTAAAACACATAGACAATAAAGAGGATCGAATTCATTTAAAAGCCCACCTACTGCTCAGAAATATTCCATAACATAAATTAAATTAAATTAAAACTGCTCCCAAATGAGTCTAATTGAGACATTTTTTGATGTATTTTTTGGGCTGTAAAATCCAACACAAGATGAAAACTCATGTCATGTGGTGTCGTCGACCTTTTTAAAAGCATGTGTTACAACACATGATCATAAACCTCTCTCATGGGTTTCATCCCATGCTGTCTAACCTATAGTTGTGACCACGGTGGCAGCGAACACAGCTGAGCTGGTGAACTTCCAGAAGCCGTCCGAGGTGTAGTTGCCTTTCAAACTTAAGCCCGCCTTGGACGCATCTTGAACAATCTGAAACACAGATAAAAAAATACTCAAACTCGATGGCGTGTGCCGTGGACTTGGGTCAGACGTTATGACTCACAGTTGTATAACTCTTGTATGTACTGATTTAAAATGACCTTCTAGGACAATGTGGTACAGATGTGGGCGAGACCCTTCTCGGCACTGTGTCAGACTGAGCAGATATGTTGACACAGTGTGTTACATAAAAGTCTTCACCAGTGTGTGAAATTACTCCAAAAGAAATACATAACAGTCTGAAACTTGTGGCCTTGTTATGTAATATTTCCTCAACTCAAGCAGAATTGTTACTGTTGGTGTTGCCCTATTTAAAAAAGAAACAGCAGGAAGTGAATAAAAATGTAATATCTTCATGCATCTTCATATCTTCAAATCTAGGTTTTTGTTTTTTTTAAACTCTCGCTCACATCACCTGCCAGTATTATCAACAATCTGTTGTTTTTTTTTCCACCTTCAAATGAAACATATCAGCCCTTTCTCGAGAATGAAGCTCTTAAATCTATTCCAAGGAAAAGATTGCAAAATTTAACTGCTGTGTAAATCAAGTCAGGGCAAGACAGACGGGCAAAGTAGTACGTGCATGAGCAGCTGGTATTTGCATGAACAAAGTTGCCACTTTGCCACATACGCACGATAGACAGGATTTAAAATAGGGCTCTTCGTTTTATGGCCACAAGCCCTACATGTTTTTTTGTTTTTTTTGTTTTACATTATAATAATAATCACTTATCTCTAGAAAGTGACTGCAAATGACCCTCTGTTGTTTGTAACTCTTATCTGTGGTAGATAAGTGGTTACTGTTCTTGTTTAAAGGCCCAAAGCTGTATTGCGTAATGGTGCCACTACTGTTGAACTTTCATGCCACATTGTTGATAACTTGAGTGATTTATTGGAAGCAAAGTTAAAAACACTGCAAGCATGTAAGTGCTTAATATGTGTCTAAATCTATTTTTATCTCATTAAAAGTGGTTGTATTGGCTGCTACTGAACACTCAAACTGTTCACTGGTGCTGTTGTTAAGCATGTGTGTAAGAGGAGTAGGGCTGTGGCTCACATGTAAATTCAGTGGTCTCTCTACAACCCATAGTTTGACCCAGATTAAACTATTCATTTTAAGATACTAGCAGATATTAACTAAGAAAATGAGTGTAATATGCTGACATCTGTGATGGTGCTGCCTCTTTTAAAGCATTTTCCGTGTCTCCTCCTCACCCTGGGAGAAAGGGTGAGGATTCTATTTTATGAACCTGCTTCTTTTAATGCTGTGTTTCTGTGCCTCACCTGAGCCACCGACTCCAGGCCTTCTTGGTTCAAGCAGGTGTACGTCGCAAGCAGCTTCTTTTTGCTTAAGAGTAAAAGACTGATGTCCTTCTGTCCGAGATCTCCCTCCAACTTCCAGAAAACCACCCCGCCGATCAGCACATAGGCCACGTAAACCAGCCCGAGCATGAGGATGGAGGGCACCCGTGCCAAGTTCAACATTTCCTTTATTTCCATCTTGGCTACCTGGTAAAACTTTTGGATCCAGGCAAGTTTAGCGTCTCAACCTCTGCAGCCGGGCACAGCAAGGGTGTGTTGGTTTACCTTCGCTGCTCCTCGTCTCTCCATGCATTGCATGCATGCAAATTAACCTCCACCTGCACTACTGTTTCAATCACTCCAATGGTCTGTCATGCAAATCTAGTGGAACAAAATGACAAAAGACACCGGCAGAGGTTGGGCTGTAGGTGATGACTACAGGAAAGGTCAGATATTTGGAGTTTCTGTCCATGGTCTATGAGGTCATGCAGTTCACCTTGTCATGTCATGGCAGGGATCAATTCAAGACCACCTACAGTTAAATCACTTCAGTACAGTACATATCAGTTTGTATTTCTTTCCTCGGGACAACAGTTCTCACACTGACCAGCATTAAAGACAGAAAGTGACAGTTCTTTCTTTGCAAACAGTTCTGGTTTCATTATGAGAATAATAATAATAAAACAAAAACATGAGCTCTTCTCCTGTGTTCTTCCAGCTGCCTGTCTGGGATCAGTCCTGGCTGCTGTGTCAGGTCACCTCACATCACCATCTTGACTAATGGGTTTGTTTAAGATAGCCCTCCGTGCTCAATTCACCACAGGTTACCATTGGTACACAAAGGCAGATGTGGACTCACGCGATCACACACACAAACTCACAAAAACACACACACACACACAAACTCACAAACACACACACACACACACACACACACACACACACACACACACACACACACACACACACACACACACACACACACAATGTAGAGCGATAACATACAATAAAAAGTACATAAAACGCATAGTTCAACAATTATTTAGAGTTCTACATGTTGTCTGAGGATAGAAAAACATTACAGGATTCCTACCTGAGGTAATACATGATTAAACATGTTTTCTTATTGAGACTATAAAGTGCTCAAAGTAGAATTTTGGACTGAAGTTGAAGATAAAAACCATCTTTCACTTTTACTTCTGGACGCAGACTTAAAAGCAAGAGAATTAAAGAAATGTATAAAACATTACATTTTTTTGAAGCTATATGAAATATTCAGCAGGTAGCATTAGTGTGCTATTAAACGTGATATGAACATTTGGATGAGGTGTTACATGGCTTATTTTATCGTTTTTGTCAGGAGTGTCACCACACATAAAGCTGGCATTGGATTTGTTTCTCTGCATATGAAATTGTGGTACTGCATTCTCCTTTTTGTATGTTTAATATGGACTGAATATTGTCTCATTGTCTACACTGCTGCAGTTTGGTTTTCTTTTTGTTTCCATTTTAGCCAAATGAGAGTAATTCTTAGAAGTTTGATAAATATAGACTGTCTGGCTTAACTGAGGTAGAATTGTCAAACAAAAACCTGCAATGTTTTTCTAGCCTGTTGTATAACATATTAAACCACTCCTCGACAGGATGAGGCATTATTATAAATTAAAGGATTTAGAGAAGGAATTTTACAAAACATTTTTCTGAATATATTCTACATAGTGAATGTTACAGGTCAATAGTCCACTGTCAGATCTTTGACGTGTCTTCTAGTTTGCTGGACGATGTTTCCTCTTCGACCTCTTGGTTCCTGAAGCCTGGATGAGTCAGGCCAATCAGGTGCTCCATTATTCTGGCTCCCATGTTGAGGATAAGAGCAAGCCAAGCCAGGGCAAAGATGATCCAGATACCTGCCAGGCTGCGGTACAGAGAGATGTACTCCTTGCCTGGGTCAGTCCCTATAAGCAGTGACATCGCCTTGTTTCAAATTAAAGCACAGTAATTGTCTCAAAGCATTAAAGGATTAGTGTGTAGGATTTAGTGGTGTCTAGCGGTGTGGTTGCGGATTGCCCTCCCATTGCAAGCATGAAGAGTAACTACGGTGGTTGCAAAACACGTACAATCACGAAATACTCTATCTAGAGCCAGTGTTTGATTTGTCCCTTCTAGGCCACTGTAGAAACATGGCATCTTTAATATGAAAGGCTCATTCTAATGTAACAAAAACATAACAAATCTTATTTTCAGGTGATCCTACACTAATGAATTTATTATTATCATCATATAACTTACACACCGCACCTTTAAAAGGCATTTTCATCTAGGAGACTGCTGTGGTCTTTGCACCACATTAGTGCTTGTTTGCTCTCTCTACTCACCCACCACATAATCTCCAAAACCAATGGTGCTGAGGGTAATGAAGGCGAAATAGAAGCCCTCGCCAAACGTCCAACCTTCCACGTAACTGAACAGCAGAGGAGGGATGACCAAAAACAGCAGGCTCCCGGTGATGAAGAACAAGCTCACAGCCAGAGCCTCAACTGTTTGCTAAAAAACAAACACAGCAAAACTAAGTTAAGGTGAGATTCACAGGCATCAGTTGGGAATTCTCTTTTCTTGTTTGAGTACTACAGTAAAGGGTAGCAAAAGCAGAAATGACCTTAAATCTACATATCTCTGGTGCTTTGGTTGCATATAATCATTTCTGTGGGTAATGCATTAGTACCTTGTGTGGAACAACTGAGACCATTCCCTTCTCCAGTCGACCGAGGTGGATGGTGAGACACTTCCCGAGCTGTTTGAGGAAGGCCAGGTTCAGTGGGATCCCGCACAGTGCGTAAAACACACAAAAAACTTGACCGGACACAGTGCTGGGGGAGAGGTTTCCGTAGCCTGCGAACAAGATAAACATTTGTCATTATCAAATCATACAAATCATCAAATTAGAAACAATATCCAAAACATGCTCACCTATAGTTGTGACTACTGTGCCGGCAAAAAAGAAGGAGCTACAGAAATCCCAGTTACTGGGGTTTGTTGAGTTGCCTGAGGGATTCACCCCGTTTTCCCAGGCATCCAAAATCACCTGCAAACACACAAAAAATCCTAGAATGACGTCCCACTCAGCTACTTTTACATTCGGACATTTAAAAAAAGAAATTGACCTAGTCACCTCACTAATGCTAACAGTATACTCCACTAATCACACATATTTTGGATCATGACACACTTATTGATTTATTAGGTCAGGTTACTGTAATACCATTTATTGCTATGTACTTAACTTTGTCATAAAATTGATCCAATTTCTCTTTTTTATATTTACACTGTAATTAAAAAAACATATTTGCACATACTTGTATCATCACTACTTTGATATGTTACCCTTTTGAATATGAAGAAGAAGAAGCTGACAAATTCAGTCTGATTTGATAAAAAACAGATTAGTCATGCATTGTAAACTGAGCGTCTTCTCCTGCTACATTTCAAGAACTCTCGATTGCACTCTAACTAATAATAAAATACATAAATAAATGTGAAGAAATTAAAGGAAAACCTGAACAAATTTCTCCAAGGCTAGTCCGTCCAGGCAGGTATAATTAGCCAAGAAATTCAACTTCTCCAGTTGGAAGTGGTTTCGGTTGTTGCTCTCAGCCTCACGTTCCAGTATCTGGAAGATGGTGGCCCCAACCAGCAGATATGTAAAGTGGGCCAGAGTCAAAAGTACTGTCCAGCTCACTTTGACTCGGACCAACTGGAACCTCGCCATCAACCTCTTCCAGCACCAGAATGGACACAAACAATGATGCTCGAACTCAGAAAAGAGGTTAATCGCTTCAGAAAGGACAAACAATCAAAGTCATGGTGAAATACGCAGATCTCATGAGTAGTTCCTCAAAAACTGCGTCCATCACTGCAGACTGTGGCATTTCTCTCCAAAAGGGGGGGAAGGGAATTGTCAAAAGTAAATAAAAGACAAGAGTGTTTTAAATCACAGCAACACGAAGAAAGGTTGATGTTTGGTAAAGCTGCAACTTATCTCCAACTGGATAATCATCCAAAGGTAAAACATCTCCACTCAGTGCTCTTATTCTGACTGGTCAGACGTTGGTTAGATTGTACATTGGTCAGATGTTGATTTATGGGTTTCTTTGGTAACGATCAAACTCCTCCTTCTCCATTAGAGCGACATCTGGACACACATACACTTTCAACTGTTTCCACTAATAAGGAAGCGGTGGCAGCATCTTGTCAGCAGAACAAAAGTTAATATTTTACCTGCTGTTGGTTGTTGGAGTGCTGATGCCAGAGCCTTTCAATAGGATTCTGCGTTGTGGGGGACTAATTTAACAAGAAAATATATTTCTACCACAAACTACTGGATTCCTGAATTGACGTGCTTTGCATAAATTGCTGTTGAAATAATAATGATTGGTGCCCCAACTTGAGTCACGTCAAGAAAGATAAATCTACATTAATTAAGTATGGACACATCTCCTGAGGCTAAAAGCTCGACTTTTCTAACCCATAGAAGACTGCTAGAGCAATCATCAGACATTTTCCCCCCATTCAGGAGTCAGGCATGTTTATGGTCAAATAGAGGGGAAGGAGATGACATTTCGGAGCGGTTTAGAGAGGACTACTTGATCGTGGGCCATAAACCAAAGGGTTGAAAGAAGTCTCATGAGAGATCCTAATGGAGCTCTATGATTGTGGTCTTTATGAAGCTAGCATGTTAAAAATGCCTAAGGATGTAAGGAAAGCATCGACTTTAGAGTAGATGTCAACAACTACAGCTATAATTATCATAGAAATGTTCAGTCCTGCTCTGGTAGGTTGATGTCCCAAAGTCACTGCTTGCCTGCCTGAAAAGAACTTTCCAAACTCTCACTTGAGGTGGAGTAGCAGTGTGGCAAGAACATAGCAAAATGTGTAGGGATCTCTATGATTGCTACATATCATGCAATATAATGTGATGTGTGTTACTAATATAGTTAATAATTATTAAACACATCGTCAGGAGTCCCGTCTATTCATGAATACACTGAGCATGTTTTTATTTTTAGCAACATGTTGTATATTATGTAGAAACAAGCTGAAAACTCACATTGAAAATACTGTTATGAATGAAATACAAATACAAGTTGGTATAAAATCACTTTACATGTAAACAGAAGGTATTATATTATTCATATTGTTATAGTTTTATTTGTTAATTTTTGTTGTTGTATTTGTTTGTACAAATGGTGAAAATCATGTTTTTTACAATCCAGAAATGTTCTATAATATTTTGAGTGATTATGATTATGACTATATGATGCTGATGCAAAAATCTTTTTTGGTTTCTGGCAGCTTTAAATTTTGTTAAATTGGCAAAATGAAATGAAAAAAAAGAAATAAAACATTAAAGCAGGAAATGCATGTCAGAAGACTTTAACTGGCCATTCCAGTATAGCTTAGGCTGCAATTAGCTAGTTGGCTCCTGCCTTACAACACCATTTCTCTTGACAGCATTTTGCTATTTTAGCTAGCTAGCAACTCAATATTAGCAAACAAGCTAACATTAGTCAGCTAAAACCACAATGTCACAATATATAGTAACTTCAGCTTTGACTTTGGACTTGTGTTGGATTTGTGTTGCACACTGTTAACATTGCCGAAAATTTTATTCAACAATGGTCAGTTCAGTCAGTGGAGAGAAAGTGCACAGGAGTCCATGGTGGCCTATGCTGAAATGTTTATTGAAGCTTGATCAAGTAGAATGGAGGATTTATCAATACACTTGATGTTGAAGCTATCCTCTCTGGCTCGTCTTCAAGCCCTCAGGATAGTGCCACAAATACTCAATGCATCTACAGGATAAGGTTGCCAATTGGCTGATAATCTACAAACAAGGAAATATGTCTTCCCTTAGTGACTGACTGACATTGCTATCTGACTAGAGGCGTAGAGGCTTCTTCGTTATTTACCTATCTGTTGTTTCAAGGGAGTGAGACAGCCCTATCCTCTGACTTGGTTACCATAGTAATGATCAGAATGGTGCCTGCTTTCCTTAACACAAACAAGGAGAAGTAAGGTATCCTCATAACAATCTAAGATTTAACAGTATCCCTACAGTGACCTCAAGACATATGCTTGACCCTGTGGATCCCCCATACGTGGCATGCTGGAACAGAAAATTCCTAAAGAAAAAAGGCAGTTGGGTACGCATTAAGGGCATGTTCTTTGGATTTTTGCTCTGAAGCCTTTACATATAAATCAGTCCACAGGCTGTTAAAGGCAACAGAGAATGTCACGGAAGGTCTCATTTTTTTAAGTGATTTAACCGGTTCACAAACTGACAATAAAAAGTGATTAATAGCTACAATTAACATGCTTCAGAAACTGTCACCTTTAAATATAGAGTTATGCACTTAGTTATCTACCACTGCTATTTAGTCTGAGGTAGAACTGTAATTTATGTCATTTGTGTCTAGTTCTGTATCAATTTTGTCAATTAAAAGTAGTTACACTCATGTCATGAAGAAAGTCCCTAATGTGAGACAAATAACAGATAACATGACTTGACCAAAGAAGACTTTCTCCAAGGCAACTCTGCCTGGATGCAAATTTTGCAGCTGCTTGTCATATGTCAAACAAATCAACGCAAAGCCATGCAAACAGGTTGTTCCAATGTTCACAGGTTGTCTTCTGTTTGGGTAGGCGTGTAGTGATGGCTCTGAGGTGACTAGATGGGTCGATTTAGATTACCAGCTGTCAGTGGCTGATACAGAGAATGTCAGGAGGAGTGGGACGGTGGGATAAAACTGATCTGCTGCCTCATGGGAGGGAATTTGTTTTCATGTAGAGAAATAGTATTTAGTACAGAACTGTGTGTTATTCATACAGGTCACCTACAGATAACTGTGCAGAAGTATTAAGATTTAGAGAGACATAAAGAGAACATTTCTGCACTTCAGGCTTGTAGGTCACTCATAAACTAGATTGTGAATTAACTAGTTCAATGCTAATGTTCAATATCTCTTCACTTGACTGATATTGTCTACACTGGAATATCACATTAAATGTTAAAATAATTGACTGTAAACAGCCATAAATGAGCATTCAGTTCAATGCTCAATAATCAATACAGCATGCAAAGAAATACTTGCAACCCTATTTGAATTTCAAATACTGCATCTTAAGGGAGCTCTGCACAGACTGGTGGCCTGTTGAGGATGTTTCCCTGCCTTCTGCTCAGTGCATGCTGGGAGAGTCTCCACCTCCCCGTGTTCCTGAAAGCAGTAAGCGCCGATCCGATGGATATTTTAAGGACGAGATGATCCACTAGTAAAACTGTGGCACAATAATTGATTTCACTTTTGCTTATAACATCTCATACACTGTACAATACTTACAGCCTTTGGGATGTAACTACGAGTGAATTCCCAGATTGGCAGTATTGGTGTAAAGTGGAATAAATTTGACTGCTAATGGCCAGTTTTCCTTGTATCACTGACGATGCAGCCAGTAGTCTTAGTCATTCTAATGTTCACGGATCACACACACACAGCAACAGCTTCCCACAGGGTACAGATCAGGCAGATAGAGTGCCAAAAAATGGATACTATGTGTAGTGTGGGTTTGTCAGTGGCAGCTAACAACTGTAAATACAGTAATACACATTATGGAATCTTGCAGTTCCTCTGGTTGTTGACATTTTGTCATTATGCAGCTTTATTTTTGATTTGATTTGAAAACACTATTTTACAGAATATTAGAAGAAAATCTGTCAAACCACTGCACATGTATTTACAACATTTTACACAAAATGTGTTACACTGAGAATAAAATGAAACTAGACATAAATAAGAAATGCATTTGTCACTGCTCATGTCGATACTTCCTGTGACTATTTAAAAAGTCATGACACAGTCAAGTCAAACACATATTGGAGCCAACTGGTTTCCTATTGTCTGCTCCTTCCTCTGATATCTTGAGACAACATTTGTTCAGATCAAATAGCCGGCGTGGGTTGTAATTTATACTGCTGTCCATTATATCACTGGCATAATCTCCAGGAGGTCAACAAGTGTGTGTATGCAGGATGTGTGGCTTGTATTTGGTGGAGAGGTCTTTTTAAAAAAATGACAAATCTAGTATGATTTGGTCCCAGTTGAGATAACTGTCTTCACACATCTTCATTGTCAGTCCATCAACAATCAATAATGTCTAATACAAGTTTGTAAGATTGTTCTATCACCTGACACGTGGAGGCTGTACAAGCAGTCCTTACATGATTCATCAGAACGTTGTGTTGTTACTGAGGTGGACCTGAAATACATAAAATAACACAAGGCAGATTAGACATCCAGTTGAAAGTTCTTGGGAAATAAGTTTTGCCAAAAAGAAATATGACAAGACTGTGCACTTAAAGTCTATTTTTAGAGAAACAATCTTTAAAAATCCACATATTTAGTGCACTTGGGCAAGACACTGAACCTGTTTGCTTCCTGGCCACTGGAGACGCACAAGCCAGTGCATTACTAATTACTACTCCTGGACGGGTTGTGTCAGGAGGGGCATCCTGCATAAAAAGTCTATGCCAGATTAAATATGCGGATTGTCAGATGATCAGATGAACAGATGATCCACTGTGGTGACCCCTACACAGCGCTGAAAGAAAAATATAATGAAACTGTACTGTCTCTTTCTTTATGACATATTCCCTACACTTCCCAGAATGCACTACTGGCTCAAAAGCTGTTTTGATAGGAGGGATAGCACCACACAGGGGTTACCAAACAACCAACGAGAGGGGCTTTCCTTTCAAAACACAGTTGCTATCCAGCTTAGTAGTGCCAGGGTAAAGAGGCATGAAGTTAGTCAACCTTACCTAAAGCAGGAAAGAAAGAAAGAAAGAAAGAAAGAAAGAAAGAAAGAAAGAAAGAAAGAAATGACTGTTTTTCTGTCTGCTGTCTCTGCTCATTTGGCCATCATTCTGTCTGTTCACATGACCTCAGCCGTTCCGGCAAACCACAAGACAGCCAAGTTCACTTACTGTCTGCCAAAGTAAGCAGCTACACAAAGGTCAAAGGGAGAGGAGAGTGTGTGTGTGTGTGTGTGTGTGTGTGTGTGTGTGTAACAGAGAGAAGAACCACGAGAGAAAAAGATAAGTTGGTTATAGAGCTGCTAAGGGGGTCAGAGTGTTTAGTGAGACTTGTTTGTGTGAAAAAACCCATCACTGCTGGAATAGGATGACCTGAATCTTGTCCAAAACAATTCTCACAAATCATTTTTAGTTTATCAAGTGTATATTATAATAATGTAAAACATACAGTGCATGGTATATACACATGAAATACAAGTCTAAAAAAACTCAAAATAAGACAAACTTTGCTGTACGGTGAAGTGCATCACACCACCAGAGGGCAGCGTTGAATACAAAATGCATATTGTGTGAAAGGCTAGGGTGTGTAATATTTCTTGCTTTGTGTGTGTGTGTGTGTGTGTGTGTGTGTGTGTGTGTGTGTGTGTTTGTTTTACCTGTCCTGTTGAGGAGGTTTTGTCTGGCTCTGACAAAGGCCAGGATGTCCGCATCGGCCTGTTGGTCTCCAGTCAGGGGAATAGAGGAGGATGAGAGCTTGGTGGTGGACAGGGCCCTGAAACAGACATAAATTTAATGCAGTATGATAATATCATCGTAAATTCTCCATAGTTTCTGTACCTTATGGCAAATCATTTACTTTGAATGTATGCTGGGGGAGGGCAGGGCTGACCTTACCAGTCTGAACACCACGGCTGTAAAATGTTTTAACAGTTCTTGTTCCAAAAAGCTTAAAGGAAACAGTTCCTCATGTCATGAAGCCTCTGTATGAAACAATAGTATCTCTGTACTGCAGCTGGTTGCTGGAGATGGTCAAAAGCATATATATATATATATATATATATATATATATATATAATGCATCGAGTGTTTTACTGTGGTTGTAAAAAGGTAGTTTCAACAGCAGCGTTCAAGCGAGACCCTAGGTCTTTGATTTGTTAATAGAGTTTGGAGACATTACTTCACAAAGAAATAAAAATTTATGGCCACATTCATAAGAGGAGAGAAAACACAGTGCAGCTGTAAAATCTACAGGTCCAGGCTGTAACATATGGACTTAAGAGCTACTGCAAACATGTGGAATACGCTACTATATTGTTTGCATTTGCACATAGTGTACACATGGTTCTTAGATTAAAGCGGGCCTAATTACCAAACTTAAAGAAACTACTCATCTTTATGTGGTAACATTACTTTATACTGTTGTATGTGATTGGTTTTCACATTTGTTGTCATAAGACCATTACAACTGTGTCAAAAATAATTTCCTAGATCACGTAAAGTGATAGTTTTAATGACATCTTTATGAAAGTTCCAAAATGTTTTACTATAAAGCCTGTCCTTCATCATGTACCTCCACTCAGATGAAGGAGTCACCCTCCTATCCAAGGACTCTTCCTGCCAAGCTGGGACAGCAGTCAAGGGTGGTACGCTTTTGGGGATGAAGCTTCTGTAATTCACAGAAATGTACAATTTTATGATGATGAGAGCAAAGTGTAATGTGCAGTATAATGCTGTCATACCTTACAGGAAATTTAAAGGATTAAGTGAAACTGGGCTGACCTGAGATCTTGAACAGAAGCAGTGGAGCTGTTTGGATTTGGGTCTGGGCCCACTGGAGAGTGTCTCACTGTACTGCTCACATTAGGTGTGCTGTATAACAAGTTACGAGAGCATAATCCCACAGATGACCATTATACAGCATAATGTCCTTATGAATCACCATGATGTACTCATTGCCATTCTCTCTTTGTTTTTCAGTGTCATCACCAGTGTGTGCTTGATTTAACCACAAGAGGGAGCAACAATGCAAAGAAGTTTGCACAGGGTTTCCACAGGGTTCACCATGTCAAAGGCCTTTTTAATACCACATTAATACAATTTAATACCTACTTTATGATCATACCTGCTTATGTATGTATGTATGCTGCACTTCCCAGCAGTGATAAATTAATGTAACCTGGACCCAGAATTGAATGAATTAAAAATGAGACAGTGAGTTTTCTGACAGTGTTATATTACTGCAACACACCGCAGGCAAGAGAAAATATATGAGAGAGTCACGACTTCACAAGACCTTTTGAGCAATTCAATGCTTTTTAAGACTTTTTCAGACCTGCAGACACCCCAATGTAGTCTGAACAGAGAGGTGGTCAATGAGTACGCACAGCCTGGACAAAGAGTCTGGACAAATACTTTGTTTCTGTGAATGTGACATGATATCCAAACATTTGTCAAGGCAGACTTGTGGCAGACATGAGATGTCAAATACTGACTGTATCACTGCTAAATAGCTAATTACACTGTGAACCACTTCCCCTACTAATGTCACCATGAAGCAAACAAACACAATGGCCTTTCAACATTTGTTCAATATTTGTTCCATGGAAACAGACGCAGAAGAGCTGCAGGTTGTTGGACATTAATCAAATGCTATTCAGGCACAGATGGTGAGAGGGTAAAAATAACATTAATGAATTGTGTGGAAATGAGTCAGCGACGGGAAGTTGTTTCTCTTTGTAACTTGGCTGCTTTCTGCATACAACCAATCGGCTCAGCAGAGACGCAAATTGGATGCTTAATGACATGACCATCGCATCAAGGTGCACATTTACATCTGCTGGAGGGATGGAAAGACGGAAAGAGAGACAAAAAGCAGTCAGTGTCTCACCGGAATCCTGGAGTGCCAGGTGAAGATGGCTGCAAGGTTCCACTTGGCGATGCTGCGTGACATCTGGCTGCGGCTTCTGACTCAGATTCCTAGTAACATTGATTGAGAAATTAGTGAAACATTTCTGTTAAGTAAGCACAATAGTCAAAACACAATGTGGCCATATGTAACTAGGGGGAACAGTCAGGTATTTTGTCTCCTCTCGCTCTGTCATACCTCTTGCTTAAAGTTTAATCAGCTACATGTGTACTGTTTTCCAAAAACAGAGCAATAAATGGTCGAACAAAGCTGTTGAATGTAAGTATACTGGCAGGGAAAACGGCCTGCTTCCTGCTCGGAAGACCAAAACTGCATATGTAAGGCCTGTCTGTCAGACTTCCTCTTCCATTTGTCATTCAGTGATAAATTCTCAAACTTTGCTCAGATGTGAGTGAGATATCGTTCTCCATTCATAAGATCAAAACCAAAAGACTAGATGCCAGCGGTGTCTGCTGGTCAGATGTTCCGCTTAACATCTTCTTTGTGGTTGGTTTCCGAAAAATGCGCAACAGCCATCAAAGCCGAACAAAGTGTGTCAGACCAGAGACTTAGTTGTCTCTTAGTCAGGATTATTAATAATTTGGGAATTGTTAACTCATCTTTCTGTCCGAGCTTTCACAAGCATCATCTTTCACCATACTCTACAAGTCTCTTATGCATTCATGCTCGCACACAAAATGATTTTTTGGGACTGAAATATGCACTGACTCACTTATTATCCCCCACTGTGTTGCTGAGAACCCTCCTGAACATGTTGTCATTGTTAAGACTTTACTGCATTGATGCTCTTGCTGTCTTGCCTCTAAGCTGCTCTCCAGGCCCTTGTTTGGGCCACATGGAAAACTCTACAAATGTGTTTCCGTGTATTCGCCTCCTACGTATCTTCCCACCAGGGCCCATTCAACGTGATGCAAAACAGAGGCTGGAAGGGTCACATTGGTGCCATAAAAGCCTCCGAAGTCAAGAGACACATGCATATCAACTTGCACACACACACTAATGTGTCTATAGAGGCCAATATCCAGAAAACGCACAAAAGAAAACGTCCATAAATATGGAGACAAAAAGCCTTCCTGTCTAATGTCCCTAACATGTCTTTGACACACTAGTGTTGTCATTATGTCATGCTGACAGAAGCTTTATGTGGTGTTGTCACATAGATAGGTAGAGAAAAGTAAGGTAAGTCACCTGCACACTGGAAGCCTCCTGGCTCCACCACTTAAGGAAGTCCTTTTGGAGCTTGACCTTCGCCCTCTCCAACAACAGCTGCAGGTGCTCAATCTCTGTCCTCAACGCTTTCAGACGGCTAACGGTGTTCTTGTACCTGACAGGACATATTATCAGCACCAAATTCATCTTTTGTCCACATTACACAGAGTCTGCTGTGTCTAATCAATCTAAGCAGGGTCTTGGGAGAAAACATTTGGTATAGTAATAGATTAAAATCCTACACTCACGCCTTTTTTTCTTGCTCAATCTGTTTACACAGTTTTTCTTGCACCGGGTCGACCTCCTCTTCAGCCTCTGTGTGATTCTCCATTACACCTACGGTGGAGTTGGACAGGCAGAGGGCATGACAAATGTTTTAAAGACAGAGAAACATGTGGACATACAGCAGATAAAACCAGAAATACAGTCACAATGTTTTCTTGTTTTTTTTTGTTTCAGGTCCAGAGGCTAGCAGGCATGTGTTGTGTACATATGAATGCATTTCACTTCATTCTAAGACAATGTTTTAAATACTTGTCCTGGATAATAGAAGCCAGTCTGTGTTCTCTGATGCCGGACTCAAAATAACAAGAAAAGCATTTGGCGCCAGAACTGGAGGGAGATGTTTGTGTGTTTTACAACCGGATTTCTTCATCAAAGCATTTATGTCACTGATCAAAACAGTCAGAGAAGAGTAAATGAAGGAGTCGTAGAGTCACGACGCCCAGTCTTTGGTCACTAAGCTTTCAGTCAGCGAGGCCTACTGCAAAGGCTTTGAAGTGGGCACTGCCTTCAAGAGCATCGGCAATGTGTTCACAATGTTTACCACCCCGTTCTGAATGGAGTTCAGTATTACAAAGATGAAAAACAGAGCTTGCATTGGTGACGGCTTGATTCATCCTTTCAGCTGACACTTGAAGAGCCAAGTTAAAAGTCAGAGGGGTAAACCTGGATTTTCAGTTATTCTAATGTCTAAATTTTTCCATGATGCATTTAATTACTTCAAGTGTACATGCATTGTTTAACAGCTGGTGTGTGCGTAGATGGAGTTAGATACAGCAGGTAAAATAAGTATTTAACACGTCACCATTTTTCTCAGTAAACATATTTCTAAAGGTGCTACTAACATGAAATTTTCACCAGGTGTTGGTAACAACCCAAATAATCCATACATACAAAGAAACCAAAACAAATAAGTGTGTAATGATGTGAAATGACACAGGGAAAAAGTATTGAACACGCTTACTGATATTTATTTAATACTTCGTACAAAAGCCTTTGTTGGTAATGACAGCTTCAAGATGCCTCCTGTATGGAGAAACTAGTCGCATGCATTGCTCAGGTGTGATTTTGGTCCATTCTTCCACACAAACAGTCTTAAAATCTTGAGGTTTCCGTGGGCCTCTTCTATAAACTCTGATCTTTAGTTCTTTCCATAGATTTTCAATTGGATTCAAGTCAGGTGATTGGCTGGGCCATTCTAGCAGCTTTATTTTCTTTCTCTGAAGCCAGTTGAGAGTTTCCTTGGCTCTGTGTTTGGGATCATTGTCTTGTTGAAATGTCCACCCTTGTTTCATGTTCATCATCCTGGCAGATTTATCAAGAATGTCTCTGTAAATTTTTCCATATATCCTCCCTTCAATTATATGAGGTTTGCCAGTACCATACGCAGAAAAACAGCCCCACACCATGATGTTCCCAGCTCCAAACTTATGGTATGGTGTTTTTGGGGTGAAGTGCATTTTGTCCTCCAAACATGGTGGTCCAAATGTTGTGCAGCAAACTTTAAACGAGCTTCAGCATGCTTTTTCTTCAGCAATGGAGTGTTGCGTGGTGAGCGTGCATACAGGCCATAGCGGTTAAGTGCATTACTTATTGTTTTCTTTGAAACAATTGTACCTGCTAACTCCAGGTCTTTCTGAAACTCTCCGCAAGTGGTCCTTGGCTCTTGGACAACTCTTCTGATAATTCTTTTCACTCCTCTGTCAGAAATCTTGCGAGGAGCACCTGGTCGCGGCCAGTTTATGGTCAAATGATGTTCTTTCCACTTCTGGATTATGGCCCCAGCAGTGCTCACTGGTACATTCAGAAGTTTAGAAATCCTTCTGTAACCAATGCCATCAGTATGTTTTGCAACAATAAGGTTGCAAAGGTCTTGAGAGAGCTCTTTGCTTTTGCCCATCATGAGATGTTCCTTGTGTGACACCGTGGTAAAGAGACACTTTTTTATAGGCCATCAGTTTGGACTGAACCAGTTGATATTCATTTGCACTGACAAGGGACAGGGTCTTCTGATCAGATCTGATTTCAGCTGGTGGTTTTCCATGCCTTTTTCTACCTCCCTTTCATCATGTGTTCAATACTTTTTCCCTGTGTTATTTCACATTATTACACATAACTTAATTTCTGAACTTATTTGTTTTGGTTTCTTTCTATATATGGATTACTTGGGTTGTTACCAACACCTGGTGAAAATGTCATGTCAATAGCACCTTTAGAAATATGTTTACTGAGAAAAATGGTGACGTGTTCAATACTTATTTTACCTGCTGTATTATGCTGCTCTTCTATAGACACAAGGTTCAAGTTTTGCTAGGGAATAATCCATTGTCAGTTTGACCTTACCATGAGCTGCCCTCTGCCTCCTCTGCATTGCTAACTGGGTCTTCAACTCATCTGAGAAAGACAGAGGGAAGGAAAAAAAAAAATCAACCAACTCTTCAACCTTATTCTCGTGCTTGTACATTACATTATCACTATCTTTGTCTGTCCTTGGATGACATTTAATGTTCACACTTTAAAACACAATTTACAACCACCCATAAAAAATCTTCTAAAAACCTAAAAAGTTTCTCACATAGTATTATTCTGAGGAGAGACCTACATCAAAGGATATAGGATTTATTGCGAGAATAGACTGTTCCTGAGGGTGCTGCACAATAAAACAAAGTTCAGCGTTCAGTGGGGATACAATAAAGTCCACTTTGAAAGTGACCTCATACAGATCCCATAACACAAAGATAGTGAATATGCAAAATGCTGCATGCGATACGTGCCATTATCAAGTGTGAGAATAAGAGGCCATGAGTGGAGGAGTTGAAATGGTGGTGGGAGAACATAAATCATCACATGCCTGAGCATTTGAGTGTGCACAATGGACAAGAGTCACACAACACCACTTTCATCAATTGAAAATGAAAGTGTTAAGGAAGTAGGAAGAAAACCCAACCAGCAACAGTAGCATTATAAGTAAGAATTATAGTGAGAACTTTCCATCAATGTTTTATGTATGACCAAAGATGTAGAAGTAGTATCATTACTGCAGGCAGTATTCGTGTCCTGTCACCTGATATTTCCAATATATTGCAAGATATTTACAACGTAGCATGACTGTTAACTGTTCAACAAAACAACAGGAGCCTTTTAAATAGCACAGTTTTTCAATTGGTGCACCAGCTCCACTTCTCAGAATCCATGACACGAGAACTACTGTGTGCAGCAACAACAGTTTTAATCATCTTAGTTTCAGTTAGCTGCAATGACGCGTTTTCCAGTGTTGTTCATGGGGAAGAGATGACTGGCTGCAGTGACTCACCGAGGTCAAGATATGTGTGTCTAATCCACACTAATGGAGTACTTTAAAGCAGTTTGTCAAGAAACCTAAGCTCCAGAAGTCAAGCTCCAAACACACTAGATCCTAAAATTCCAATAATACAACTCAATAGCGTCTTTCATTAGACCAAGAAGAAGATTATTTTAAGTTAAGACGGGACATACTGCTGGGTTACACACTTCCACAGTCCTCAGAATGAACTCTTGTGACTCCAGTGAGCCTGGAAGCAACATGAGGGAGGGTTTTTGGGTCACTGCCTCTCTCCTATGGCAGTAATACTGTTGACATATGGGTAAGTAATTTGTGTCTTTTCTTCTGTTTTTGCTGTCTCTCTTCCTTTAATTGAGGTAGTTAATTGCCCTATTGAAGATATTTAATCAGTGATGCAGTGCTTCAGTGGCAAAGGACAACTGTAAAACAAATCGACTAAAACATATTGTGTAGGCCATATTTGAGGCCATTTCTATTGAGACTAAAAGGCCACATTGTTTGTGTAAGAGCGTTTAGGGTTACATTTACGCCAGCACAACAAAATGAGGTCATTTCACATTGAGATCAAAGATGGTGATAGTGAATGACCAGAATAATTATGAGGCAGACTGGAAGATAAAAGAGACATTGGGAAGCAGTATCTTCTGTGGTGAGTTTCCATTACAGTCCCTCAGGTCTTATACACATGTAGACAGGGCTGTGCTGCAGCTCTTTTTGTAACATGATCCTGTCGCCAATCTAAAAGCTGAGGTCCAAGCTCCAAAAACGAGAAATCCAGATGAAGTATCGCTTTGCAAAAAAAAAAAAAAAAAAAGGAAGAAAAAAAAAGGGGGCTGTAGGAAGCTACCTTTCCAAGCAACACCTCTCATGGTGCCATAAAACAGTTGGATTAGAGAAGAAGAAGTTGAAGACACTCAAAGTGTTTACGGCAAACATCTGTCCTGCTGAAGTGACCTTGAGTAAAGCTCAGTCTCTTATAGCAGTCCTGGGGTTAATAAAATATAACATTCTTATCACAGACTTCAAGTTGAATTTTATATCAGCTCTCAACGTTCCACTGATAAATGCTTCAAACTGTTTGCAATCTGCTTATGCAACACACAGACCAGCTCATCTTTTAAAACTCCTCACAAACACTTTTTTAAGTGTAGACCACTATTGGGGGTTTCAGTAGACAGTGGAGAAGAGAATGGATGATGTGAAATGTTACAAATGACACACAGAGGCATATTGTGGCCATAATGACAGTGTTTTTCCTAATGCCTATAGAGTAAGAACCAGGGTTTGGGAACCCCTCACAAGCCATGTGTCTTCATACAACGTCAGTAGTTAGGTTAGCTGAGAATTTAAATGAACTGAAATGCCTTACAACAGATACAACTTTTTAAAAAACATGAATCACAACTAATGGATGTACAGTCTCCTGCTTTCACATATAACACAAAAAGGATTAAGAAATATTTATGCCGTGAGTTTGCCATGTTGACAGGATGAAAAAGTGCAGGGAGCACGTAGCAGCAACATACAGAGCACATGGGGCCAACACTACCTGTGTGGCTTAAATCAGTCATGGCATGTACTGAAGCTTTTCAAAAAACCCCAAGGCCAAGCAGTTACACATGATGACTATATTTGTCAGGGTCATGGTACAACAACTGGATGTGCTTTCATGCCTAAATTATTCCCAATCCTAGATTACATGTGCAATATTTTGCTCAAGCGATCTTAAATATGGGGTGAGAATAAACTCTGGGGCTGTTGGCCATACTGCTAAAATTATACATATCCCAGCAATGACTGAAGAGTCAAACATTACAGACGATTCGGTCAGGACATCCTGTTGAAGAACTGACTGCAATTCCAACAGTATTTCTGACCATCAATGACAAGAATTACGTGTCAAGTAATAGTGGTGTGCGGTGTGCTTACTGCAATACTTCATTACACCCGAGTGCTCCTATACCCCGTCCAGGACAAGACTGTGGGTTCAACACCACAGCCTCTTCCAAACCATGCAGGGTTTCCCCCCACAACGTCAGGAGACGTGCCGTCGTCTTAAAGGACTGGTTTCAAGCTACAAGCCTCAATAAATATTTGGTGATTTTTGTGGCTTAGAGGTTAAATGTGATATTCCACACAAATACCACAGTGAGCACGAGATCCAAGGATCATACATACTATCCAGCTTCTTAATATCTGGGTGGGTGTCGATTCAAGTGTATTTGAAGAACGAATGCATCGTTAAGTCAGTGCACAGCGTAACATGAAAATCTTGGAAAAGTGCACAAGTATAATTTGACTAATAAACAACCGCCACAAGAGTTGCATTATATAAAAGGAAACATATAAAAGTTTATTAATACTAAACTGAGAGTAGAATTCTGTGTTTTTATTGGACAGCTGTGTTCATGACAGTGTTGTCTGAGGCCATAACCTAAACCAGGAACATCACATAAACCACTCTAATGAGCAACTGATAACATTAGCACTGCAAGTAAATCTCAGCAACAGTCATGTAAAATCTAGTGGCCGTTGGTTAATAAGACCACATTCTGTGCAGAAATCACGTTACTTTTATCCTACGATATTACTTCGCAAAGGCTTTGGAACAATCTTCTTGGCAATGACGCACATTGGAGACTCCAGACCTTTCTTGAAATCTATTCCAAAGTCCTTGGGTCTTTGGGTCACTCCAGCAAAAGGTAAGCAGAGGATGAAAGCAGGATACCAAAGGAGTTACCAGATGCTCCATCACATGTGGCAGAGAAATCAAGAGATGCTGCTCATTTCCAGCTGCCCTACACCTTTCATGCTGTAGAAAATGTGCATCGCTGAATAAATATATACCCTCGCACTTTTTGGACCTAAGGGCTTGGAACGCATGCTCCTCTAGTGGGATTGGATTCCAGAGCCATATGCTGTGGCCAAGAACAATACTGTAAACCAGGGAAATGTTTAGACACCAAGGTCTCCACGGGCTACCGCCTCACTCTTTCTCCCCAGCCACTGACCCTCATGCTGGGTACATCCATCAGGAAAAGCGACACAAAGCTTTTGTCTATATTATGCGGAATGTTTCCATGTTCTACATTAACCATGAGACACAGGTAGTGTAAAATTTCCACGCGGGGCTTCCAAGATGGCAAGGAAACACACAGCTAAATATTATGGTACTACTTTCCATCCAGAAGAGGCAACCACGTTCCACTAAAAACACTCTCATCTAGGAAGAATGCAGCTCCGTGTACCTAACAATGTAATAATATCTGACAGCATCAAGATGTTTTTTGGGTATATTTCCAAATTTGAATGAGTTGAATAATCCAAAAAGTTAAATATTATCAAAAAACATTTGAAGAGTTAATATTTAACATGATGTCATAGCTGAATTCTGCATGATACATGGCTGTGTCAGCACCTCATGGACTGAATGATGAAAAAAAATGAAATTCCAAGGGTGGTAAGTGTATGCTGGCATGTATGAGGGTAACAGCCCAATGCTACCAAACCACCAAGCGTGATCTGAGGCACCAATGATGCCAGGCACTGGTGTGAGGCAAGCCTATCCATTTCAATGGCATGTGAAATGAGCCACAAACACACAGTCCAGGGAAATTCATAAATGTAACTTGCAATAGTAAATGCAAACCAGATTGAGGCATAATAACACATTTTTAACTGCTTTCAGTTTACTGGAAAATTCAACCAACGTGCAGTGAAGTCATTTAAACTTACTGCCACCGGTGACAGAACTTGTCTTTACGCAGTCCTGTGACTTATTATGATACATTACCGCATAAAGTTACTTGCATCAAATAAATGGGAGGCATTTTCTGTTATATTTTAAATTGTATTAAATAATCAACTAAGCAATAAACACTCTAAATTACATTTACTCTCTCTATTGTAACAAAGTTTATTCTGTCTTTGTTTACACATCAGTGATTTTACTTTTCCTTCGGTAATGTCATATAAAGTCATATAGTCACATGAAAAATGTCTGAAAGGAGCCAAATCAGCAGAATAGAAGCTGTTGGTGTGACTGCAGCCACAGGAGAGCAGAGCTCCAGAGAGCTCCATGTCCAGAGATATCTATGCTAAGTGGTGCGACGGGAATGGTTTTCACTAGTCCACTAGTGTATACACTGATAGATTAATGCAGTTTATTTTGAAGCCTAAAGGTGTAATAGTTCTATCATGCAAAATTCTCATCATGTAACATTTTTTCTTAACCCCACAGCCCCCTTTTACAAATGTAACTCAGTAAAATTTACTCATTGCATTTTAGCTGGCCTACTTTTTACATTCTTTACAATAGCATCACCTTTATCTCTTTCCATCCCTGCTCAACGACAATCCAAGGTGTCAAAGTGTTGACACACAGTAGTACGCACGTATGTTTAACAACAGAGAAACTCCGGACAGAAGCCCAGTGGATTTCTTGGAGGTAAACTTCATAATCAGTCAGCACTGACTGAAGCTAGGGTTTATGCCAGGCCTCATTTTGGCATAGTAAGGCTACCTGTCAAGGACATTGCCCAGAAGAACACATGGGTGTGCTTACAGAGTCATCATAAAACAGCCTGGGCCAGGCTAGTAAAAAACACAGGTTGGAAGACGGGGTGGGTGGAAATCAGAACGCCTCTTGGTCCTGGAAACGTTCAGGAATGTGCTGAACGACATTTCTACACTCCAGGGAAACAGAACCCTGACAGTGATGTGCTCATAAACGATTTCCAGGCAGGTAGGCTGGTGTCTTTAGGGACCCAAAGAAGATTAATGGAAATTATCAGCTTTCTTTAGGGCTCGCACCACAGCTTTTGTTTGCATTTAGGATAATGATGATGATGAAAATAAAACGTAAAATGGAACGTTTTCACAGCTTCTAAATGTAATGTGATTTCCGGAGGGCAACTTACATGTTGAGACAACTTACTTATTCTGTCTCTGGCTTCGTTCAGTTCTGCCCCAAGTCTTTTGGCTTCAGCTGACCTGTTCAAAAGACTGCAGGTGTTAATACAATACAGCACAGACAGACATTTTATGAATTGACTGTGGTAAAGTAACAATAATCATGCCCAATGCAAGATCTATTTCATTTTGCAAGGCAATAAAGCATCTGGAACACCACATCTTTGTTACTCAAAAAACAAACAAGCCCTTACTTGATCTTACCAAGTTTTTCTGGTTCCAGATATGAATACAGTTTGAAAACCTAGCAGCCTCTGCAGGTGCTAATAGTTATAATGAAAATAAAACATGGCCCACTGTATGTTCTTTTCAATATCCAAGGTATAGTGCTTTCATGCTTTATTGGGGTGTCACTGAAATAGAGCGTTTACAGAACCAGTAAGTTATGTTTTCATTTTGATTACGGTTTCGCTCGAGTATTTGGATGTAAATCTACACTACAAAAATGGACTTCATTAAATATTTTTGGGGCTTTTCACCTCTATTTGATAGAGCAGCTGAAGGCAGACAGGAAAGTAGGAGGAGAGACGGGGGATGACATGCAGCAAAGGGCCGCAGGTTCGTGCTGAACCGGGCCGCTAATTAAAAGTTTTTCACCAATACACCAATGGTGGTGGCCAACAAATAAGGAAGTTGTTGCATGCACGTTATATGCATGTGTGTTCTATAAGAGATTTTAAAATGACCTGTCACATATTTCCTGTGTGATTTAGGAGAAAACATAATTAAATGGAAGCTTAAAATGAATACCCCGTATGACACTGCTCATATTGCAGAACAAGGCAATCTTGGGCAATCTCGGTATGTGGATTTATCAAAACTGTCACCACTAACCTCTGTTTGAGTAGGTTCTTGTTGTCTTCAACGGTCAGGTGGTCCTCGTGGTCCCTGATGAAGGTCTCAAAAGCCTCTTGCTTCCCCATAGACAGCTGTGGACCTGAGACAAAAAGAAGATCCCGCATTTTTCATATGCTTTATTCTAATAATCAGAAGCTGCTACTATACAAACTACCATCCTAACAAGACCGCATGCTTGTCATGCTGCTGAAATAAATCTACTAACTACGGGAAGTTGTATCAGATCCTGTTGTGCACAGAGTGAGACGCGAGCTGTGCACGTTGCCACATCCACAGGTTCTCAGCTCCAATCTGGCAGCCAGATGCCAACTAGAGCCCCGCTGATATAGCTGACCTCCCAGTTATTACTAATTGCAAACCTGAAGAACTATTAGCCTTCCATTCCCTGTTTATAGAGAACATAAACACAAATATAAACAGCAATTATGAACACGTCAGCACTACATAGTGGATGCCACTCACCTAACTAGGCAACCTGACTGGACATAACAGCCAGCAAAAGTGATATAGACCTGCTTCAAATACTTTGCTGTCACCAAAGAGAAAGAAACCAGAACAGTTCATGCTGATTATGCAGTGTTTTGCTTTTCTTATCTGTGACCCTCCAATTTCATTGAAAAAATGACTGACTTCATATTTGCCTGAACCGAACATTCACATTGTGTGATGGGAAGTGATAGGGAAGACTCCTCTCATATGGGGGCTTCAATATGTGGCAATGGTAACGTAGAGGTTGTAGGTTCATTCCCCAGAACAGCAGGATACATTTGAGTGGGTAAAGTGAAAGGCAGTGCTTCCTACTTCACTGAGGGAGACTATGCTGGGCAGCTTCCTGGTGTGAATGCAATCACACCAGGAAGCACCTCTGAATAAATAAAGGTGAGGGAGAAATATTTGGCAGTAAAAATATAAGGACAATTCATGTTGCTGATTAAAAAATGAGTATAGTATATATATTCACAGCATATATTTTGTGTCATAGCAGGAAAATCACTGGTGTAACTAATTACCCCTAATAATGAGAATATTTTAGAGAAGTTTTAGAAGTGGCAGTAAATAGAGGGCTGTTGTTATTAATATTGCTGACTATTATTAATTACACCTGTGCTTTTCATCTATATCAAATGCCTGCTGTGACAAAGACCTCTTTACTCTGAAAGTAGACCATAATTAAATGTAGACGCTGAATCATGTTGGCAGGTAATTATTCAGAACTGCTGTATGTAGTATAATCAGTGTATGTTGTCATGTTCAGAAACATGCTTGATGTTGCCTTGTGGTGATATGTCGACTCGTGGGAGTTTGGTCGTGCATGTTAGTTCCTTGAGTCAAGGGAAACAACCGCAGATTGATCTGCCTATCAATCAAAGCTCTGTCTCCACTTGACACGAAATTTATAGTAAAACAAGTTTGTGTCTCCAACAAACCAAAATGTTTTTTCCTGTATGCAAGACAGCAATAAATTGTGTGTGACCTTATCTTATAATAGAATAGTAACCGCCGTTATTTCGCAAGATTTCAGTGGAAAACCCAAGGCTTCACAATAATGTCCAATAAAAAAAAAAAAAAATCCAGCCTTGTTAAAATGTGTGGACTTTGCTGTGACAAAGCTGTTGCAAGCAGAGGCATAAACAGGACAATAACTCGTATGAGATTAATTGTAGGACAGTCAGGAATTTGTTTCTTTATTTTTGGAAAGTCTTGATTGAAACCAGCAGGCATTTCACAGTATGTCGCAAGATCCAACCTCAACAAATCAATTTAAGAGGTTTCTTGAGGGGAACGCACTCCATTCGACTCTTCATACAACATTCCAGGAATATCTCGGAGTGATATGACATCATATTATGTTGTACTAACATAATTTGTGGGGTAATGAGATCACATGGACTTTGGGCCAACTTTCCTAATTTTTCTTTTCCGTGCTTCAAGTGCTGACAAACCACAGAGGTTTTACAGGGGGAGGAATGTGTCGTGACTATTGTTGCTGTTTCAACAAATTTTAGAAATGAAATACCAGCAAAATGAAGCATGACGGTACTTTTCCATCAATTTATAAAGAAGAAAAATGTCTGACACCAATTGTTAGCTGTTTGCAGAGAAGGTTAGAACTGCTTGATAGAAAAATAATATTTCTGGTCCGTTGTGTGGTCCGACTGTGGCCTCCTCTCTGGGACCTGGGACAGTAGTATTTGATTTACTGAGATGTCCCTATCGTCTTAGGCTTCTGCTTCTATCACAGAAATGTGTAGACCTGGTAGAATCATCAGCGTCTCATTACATGCTAGCAGGATTTACAGTAAGACCTAAGTCTCCCTGTAAGTCTGAAGCCTCCTTTAAGTTTCTGCAGGTCATCACCAGACTGAATTACAACAGGAACACCTTGTCTATCCATTAGCCACCCTTACACTATAATAACTTACGAGCACAAGAAAAAGACACTGTACATCTGTATCTGTGAAAGAAGACGATAAATTAGGCATCTCACACTTGCATAGTAGAAGAACTTGTGTGCAGACTGCTTCTGCAGAGACAGTGGTTATCAGAAAGTCAAAAAACCCTCTAATGTTCATGTTTGACTTTGTGCTGGCAAAGCTAAGACCCCAGTACAGCGGGATGTATTATGGAAAGAATAGAGTCGATTATGCACCATTCAATCAGCATGAACGGTTTCCATGGAAAGGTCATCATCATTACATTTACAGTCAATCTTCAGGGGACAGCAATTACCCTCTCTGTAACCATAGAGGCTGTTGGCTGCAGCACCAGAACCCTCAGATTAAACCTAAATTAAAACATACATAAACATTCAGTGACCCATTGAGCATAAGGAAAGGATAAGTGTAGTGCATTTGTTTTGAATTAGGGCAGAGTAAAGAACAATGCGCATATAGTTTAGTTATGAGTTTCCAACTGGGTCATGGAAAATAGGCACTCCAGATGTGAAACATATGATATATAACAAAGTGCACTGTATAAAACAGCTGTATCAGTTAGTGTTCTGCACATTCTGTGTATTTAATGGTAATATCAGTATGAATGTAATGGTCTCTTTTGACACAGCAGTATTAACTGGTGCTTTAAATAAACATCCCTGACACCAGGTGTGCTCCGTGTTGTGAAAGTCAGAAACACTGAAGTGTGAGAAGTGTCTTCTCCGAGCCTCCTGGAACTGCTCAATGTGTTCTTAAAGTCTTTCTGGACAACATCAAGTGTTTCCTGCTGGTTAACAGCTGACGGAAGGTTGTTCTGCTCACAGCGTTGGTTGCAAACAGAGCAGAAAGAGACAGAAATTTCTCATGAAGTGTGAGAAAAGTGGATGAACATTCCAGAGGGGACATGTAACTGCTAGCAAAGGACTGCAGGATATGGGAATTTCTGACAGGGGTAGCAACCTTTTCACAGAAAGTGGACAATAACATACAGTAACAATACTGTTGGCAAGAGTGCCTAATTTAGTCTCATTATATAGTCTGTGTTTATGAGTGATGTAATCAGCTAGCACCATCTCAGGTCATTACTCTGGTGCTATGCTGAACTCCCTGAAACTGATTATCTTGCATTTTTCTTCAGAACCGTCACTTTGATCTACCAGCAAAATCCATTTCAGTCATAATTACTTAATGTATGGTTTACATTTGAACAACTGAAATAGCCATGGCAAATGTGAGCACCCCTGAGTGATTCACTCTGTGGTCAATGAGTCAAGATCTGTAAAGGTGATATACTGGCACCCTTTCAAGGATTACAGTGAAGAGAAACATCTTAAGCATAAACCACTGACCTGACTGCACCAGACGGTTTGTTACTAAGAATGGGAATCAAGAACTGGTTCCAACTGATTAGCTGATTAGCTGCAGGGCTGTGCAGTGGCGTATTGGGAGGTGCTGGGGGTGTGGGTGTGTTTATTTGTAATGAACTGCTCTGAAATAACCGTTTATTTCTCTGACTCACTGGCTTTCAGGGCCGGCAGTTGCTTAGTCTGTACGGATTTAGCTCGGGAACCAGGCGGTGGCTGGTTCAAGTCCAGTATGGACCAAAGTATGGAAGGTGGACTGGTAGCTGGAGAGGTGCCAGTTTACCAATTGGGCCTTGAGCAAGGCACCAAAACCTAACTGCTTCCTGGGCGCTACTCTGTGTGGCTGCCCATCACTCCACCATCTCTCCACATTTGCATCTACGAGCCCTTTGTGTAAAATATACATGTGAAAAAAATACATGTAAAACAACTTCAGTGAAAAAAGAATTTCCCCTCGAGGGATCAATAAAGTACCTATTCTATTCTTTCTCGCTACTGGCGCTCGCTCACTCTTATTCACGTCTACGTTTGACTAGCTACTTGAAAAGAACATAATTTCTAAATCACACTGCAGTCAATTACAACAAATTATAAGCTGTTTCTAATTAAATAGCTGTTTCTAGTTCTGATGTGATACATTATTTGATATTAATTCCACTAAATGATGATACAACTCAAAAGTCTTGGAGCAAGTCTCAAATATCTACCAATCTGTGATCGCTGCAAGCTAGCACCTGCTACATTAATCTATATTCTGTGCGATTGATGTAAACTTCATGTGTAGTAAAATATTGGCGGGGAAATAATAGTAATGACTCTGTTTTCCTCTTGCATATGCTCCATATGGAGCCGACTACTTCTAAGCTATTTTGTTCAGACTGCAGGTCATGTATGTATTTATGTTTCTCGTCATTACGGGTGGCAGACTCTCACTGTAAAAATGTGCACACCAAATGTACAGTAGACATAAAGCCTACTTTTCTTTCCAGATCATATACTACACTGCAATATATTAAAAAACACGTCCAGACAGCATCATCAAATAGTTATCACCATTGTCTAAGTATGTGGTGTGTGGTTATAAGGCAGCAGAAGCCACACAGCCACAGGTCATCACATGCCATGAAATGGTGGAGAGACTTGTGGGGCCAGGTGAAAACAAATACTCTGGCGGGATGACCCAGATGATCATACTTACTCCATGTAAGATTGCATACCATTCTGAGAGACTAATACATATGGCACATCATTTATCAGTGGTTTTATAAACCTCAGCTTCACAGCCATCAATCACAGTGCTCCGCATTGTCCCTTCGACGAATGACTGATCGGCTCACTAATTCTGACTGGACCGAGTTCAAACATGTGTTTGTTTTTTAATAGGCTCTTCTTTCAGAGACCCTGTTTGCAATTACCCCTTTGCTGGCCTTATTACTGCACTGGGCACCATTACACAAAAATGTTGAAGAGGATGAGGGAGCTGTGGTTAGCACAGACAGCAGCGCAGCCTCAGTTTGATGAGTTGCTGGCTCATACCTCTGTGCCCGATGGCTATGACCAAGCTCATTATGAGGGCTCAGGTTTATCATCACACTTAAGGCTCCACTTAGCCAAAATTAAACAGGAAAAGCTAAATAAATGCTGCCGCTGGCTAGGGAGCACATCTCAGTGCTTGATTGGCTTGACTTTCAAATTCCTGTTACAATTTAAACCAAGTTCAAGTCTAAAAAAGGTACAAATAGACGGACAAAGCAAGAGGAGTTCCAGTCAGAAAACTCTGCGACTTCTGCCATCTCCTCGTTATACTTTCTCTTCTCTGACATTATGATTTGATCTCTAGAGGGTTGGATGAGTAGAACCATTGTTTAATAAGGTATTAATATAAACACACTCTGAATCAGTTGCAACCAAACTGTGACTTAACCTAACTTTAATAATCTCAAATCTCAAGCAAGATACGGAATCCTATCTTCCACAGACCTTTGAGTTAGGCCGATGTTGGCAAAATCCTGTCACTGGGGTATGCGATCTTTAGAGTTCGGGTCTGATGCTGATGCTGTTTCGCTAGCAGTAAGCGACTAAGATCTAGCTTTCACAGCTGCATTGCTGATCTCTCATTAATCTTTTATTTCTTCATTTATCTTCTCTGTTCTCAGTTGTTCATGCAAATTGCTCTATTATTTGCCATTATGAGTCTGATAGTGGTCAAATATTACATTTCTACTGCGAACACACCAAACTCACACTTCTTACCTATTTTATTTAGAAATAGAAACTGGTCCAATTTTCTTCCCTCCTTTTTGACAAAGACATTTTCCACCTGTGGGTCATGCATGAAAGTAGTAACACTTGACAGTATCGTGTCACGTAGCATGTATGTAAACACGTGGGATCTATGGAGTCAGCACTATCCTCAGTAGACAAATCAGGAAATGCAGTGCATCTTATTAAACAATTGGAATTAATGATTTCAGAAAGTCATCCAGTGGGTTGGATTGGTCACTTCGGGGGGCCCTGATCTACTTTCTTAATGAATGTGCCATGGCCAAAACACATGGAGATAACTAATCGACTGTGATGACACTCAGTCCATAACCACATGTAATTTGCGAGTTACTGGAACTGCATGATTTCTATGTGCCTAACAAAATATATATATTGCAAATATCCCCGGCATGTTTACTTATATGAGCTATAGTCCTGTATTAGTATAAAATAATATAAAAAATGTGGTATTTAGCATTTGGTTTTAACTTGGCATGAACAGACATCTGAATGGAACAGTGCCCCTTGTGTTTATATTAAAGCGTTCTCAGCCTTTGGTCTCTGCTTCATGTTCTTCTGCTTCAAGTATTATAGGTTTAAAACTCATCAGCAACAAATTACAGGTTTAATATATTGTACTGTCTAATGTTGCTTTGCTGACATGATTACACTGGGCCACATGTGACCTCTAAAAGGAAACTCCTAAATGCATGCAATCCTGCTGATGACATTGTTTAGAAATAAGACAATGCAGGGAGCTCTGGGATGTCAGACTCTTTGCCATGCAGTAAAATCCAGAAATCAAGGATTTGTCATGCCCCACAGGCAACCTCAACAGGCACACTGAAAATCAGCATGACCGCAAAGAGCTGCCCACATTCCAATAGAGAGAGATCACCTGTCTGCACTTTTAGCGGCTAATTCATCACAAAGTCATTGCTTCTTCCAAGTCAGAAAGACTGACTGTCACGTTTAATGGAGTCAACATCTGTGAAAATTTTTGTTTCATTTATACAGTAATTAATTAGTTCCCATGGGATGCTTTTGACCCATTATTACTATTTAATAGGAGTGAGCAGCCACAGTGCAGTGCCAAGGGCTCAACAACTCAATTTCTGAGTGTTAACATAGAGAACATCCAGATAGAAAGGCCATAATGAAAACAAGTATGGTTCAAACCCAGAACTTTCTTGCTGTGAGATGATAATGAAAACCACTGAGCCACCCTGCTGCCTAAATAGTACAGTCATAATAGATTGGTTCACCCGAAGTATTAACAACAACAACAATAAAAAAAATCATGAAATGAAACACAGTATTTAACCATACAGATTGTTTTGGTTTTATGTTCCAAGGTTCTGAGATATCCATCTCTGAAAATTCTACCACCACCCCAATACAATGGATGGGTGGGTGTGTTGTTGTCTGTAGCGCTTACAGCAGGGAATAAAGACATCTAAAAAATTCAACAGCAGCATCTTTTACCAGAGTAAGTGTCCCTGTTACTCTGGATGGTCCAAATTGCTGCTGACAGTTTTCATTACAAGTACTTTCTAGTAAAAAATCCCCATTGTCTTAGGGTGTATGCAAAGTTTGACATCTTAAAACCAAGGAAAATAAAAACAAGAGTAACTACATGGCTAGCTACCACTGTGTGTAATTTAAAAAGGCCCCATGATTGTGTTTTTATTATGTATGTCGAGCACTTTGGCTCTAAACATATGTGTATCTGGCCAGTATTTGGTAAAACAATGACAAACGTCAAAGTCATTTTGTAAGGGGAGAGTCATATTTTGGGTGAGTTTGTAATTTCCTGGAAAATCATTTTAAAAATGCTGATGAATCATCCAGCACTTGCAATTTTGTATCTAATGAAACTCTGTCTTTCTTTTGATCCCAGAGCGGAGGTTCTGTTTCTGAGGGCTGGTGTTGTGCCTCATCAGAGATGGTTCTGGACTCACTGATTGCTGTACAAAAACAAAACTTTATAACTTTAATCAGTGATTTTTGGTGAAACTGGATCATATTTTATAGAGAAAATATTTTCTGGTCTTCCCCCTGATGTCTCCCGGCTGCTTCACCTCAACTCTCGATGATTTACATTGTTTCCTGGTGGTCGGACAGCTTTAGCATTACTTACTAAAGTAGCTTATCGGTAACTTCTGTAGCTGCTGTTAGCAGGCAACAGAACTAGACTCAGCAGCCTTCCAGGGAAGGCGGCCGGACCGAGATTGACATTTACCTGTGGTTCCTGATGGAAAGATAGCTTATCTGGCTTTACTCAGTTAGCTGTGCAGTTAGGTTAGGTTAGCTGACTCAGCCCTGGGAGCCAAACCAGGCAAGAAAACCACTTCTGTATTGTATTCCCTGCCATCAAACCGGCCACGTCTGTCTGCTGTGTTCGGTCTCAGTCTAAGTCAGCTAAAAAGTTCCAGAAAGATTCAGCTAATAGCAGCTTGTCAGCTTTAAATGCCAATCACTATCTGCAACAAATTCCTCCCTTGCTGCCTGTTTAGTACCTGTTTCATGGGAACTATAAGGAAATATGTTTTTTGTATTTCTATTTTTGTTTTTAATGCAGTGCCATCGTTATATGCTCTTAAATTGCCATGGTAACCATGCTCTGTGTAAATGTATTGAGTAACAGAGCAAAAGGCAGCACCACACGTCACAATTCAATTTGGACCCATTGCTTAGAGTGCTACATGTTAACCCTATCACAACACATTTGAAGGTTTTACATTTCAAATCTATGAAATTCAAAACGTTTGAAAACATTGCTGTGTAAAGAAAAAAGGATAACACACCTCTTTTCATGTACTGTATAGCTCGTCCCGCATGGTCTGGAGAAGTAGTTTCTGTGCTTCCATCCCTTGACGATGGCCGCGTGGACACCTTCAAGGCACTCTGGGAGGCCAGGTTCTGGCCATTTGTGATGTTAGCGAGCTGAGCAGCAGCATCCTGGGCCGCTTTTTTCTCCTTCTTTAACATCTTAACTAGAATACCTGTAGGTACTGGGTTAAGGACTCCACTTGACATTACTTTGGAAAAAGTACTGGTTGGAAAAGAGATCCTTCACTCACTCACACATGCCTATCAAAAGACCTACTTCAGCAGACTGACTGTGTGGAATGTGAATCTGCCACTGGTGGCACTTTCAGGATATTAGAACAGCTTGACAGTTCTTCCCAAATTTAAATCAGCTAATTTTGGACTGAATTGTTATGAAGTCACAGTATACAGTAAAAGGGTAGCATTCATACTGAGTCCCTAAAGGCAGCAAGCTTCATTGTGGGCTTTTAATAATGAGTGCTGACATGTGCTCAGCATCTGACGTTACAGGCTCAGGAAGATGTCACGGTCTGGGATGAATCAGTGGAGAGAAGAGGAGCCAGGGAGGCTGCAGAGACTCCACCGAGATTCCACAAAATCTTCTGCCACTGATGAGGTCGTATGTATGTGTTTGTCTACTTGAGTCCAAGAGTAGTGTGTGCCGTAATGTAGTAATGTGTCTAAAGGCCGTGGTGCGTTCATTTAAAGAGAGGACGGAGGGCAAGAACTGCCGCAAAGATCCTGTTCACACTTTTTTTGCCATGACACATTTCACTTCTCCATATGCAGTGCCTCTATGTATGCGGACAATTTACTATAATCGTTCCCCTGTACTTTGCTTCCAACTCTACAGTACTACACTGTATGTGATCAACTGGCTCTTTCTCAAACTGCTTTCAGCTGGCCTCACACATTTTTTAATAATAATGCACGCAGCTGAGCACAGATCCGTACAGATACAAATTTGATTATCGAATTGACGCCTTGTTGCTATGCCTCATGATTTGCAGAGTGACTTTTACTGTATAACAGGAGCACACTGCTGTTTCCACAACTGGTGAGAAAAGAGAAGACGGTGCTAGCAGAGACATTTTTTTTTTTTTTGCAATCAAAACTGCTGACAGAGGGAGAACTGCAATTGTGTGAACTTGAGTTTTATAGGAAAAACATGATCAAGACAATTTAAAGAAGGCTGCCAAGATTGCTTTTAAGATGTCAACTGAGAGCAAGAAATCAAAGCTTGTCACAGGTTAGCAGGTAAATGGACAATAGCTTAGCTGCAACCTTTAGTTTTAATCTTTGTATACATTACATACATGAATAAAACATAAAATATTCATTCAGCTCCTGACCTGCGTGTCTGTTTTTCCACTATAAATGTAAGTGTGTTTGATGGCCTAATCACAACAAATAATTTGGGCAACACAGTCTGTTCTTCAAGCATGCTATCATGAGATTAGCAGACATCTAGCTGTGGCCAGACTGAAACTGTGGTGGTCAGCAGATAATTTGGGATGTAAGAAAAAATGTCATTATTTTGGATGATGAATGGATGTAGTTCTGAAAGAGCTGGAGACGTTAATTTATATTCCTGTCAGCCAATACAAAGGGGATGTCAGTGGGAACAATAACATACAGTTTCCAGTGAAACCAACCACGCAGTCTTCTCAAAACTGCCAAAATCTAAACCGAACACAATTCCAAATGACCTACAGTAGCCAAGTTTTACAGAGAAATATGACTGTTTCTGTGGCTCCTATGTCATTGTTTCATACAAGTCATTACTTCAGACTGTTGTTCACAAGGTTTTTCCATTATTGAGATCATCTGATCCCTTCATTTATGCCGAACACTACCATAGACTTCTAGTATATGATGAAAATTTCTCTTGGGGGTTGCATGTTAGATCTGCGGGCTGCTTGACATGCCATGCACTCAAAATGTGGTCATACACAGCTCATGATGTGCATTCAATCTCTCCTTCTCATCTTTCTTGTCACTCTCTATTATACTGTCCAATAAAGCAGACATCACAGGAAATAAAGAAAATGCCTTTAAAATTACCACAGCTGGCAAAGGTGCAATGCCAATCTCAGCGCTGCCACAAATTGCTCCAATTTCAATGTACCACATAATATAAGTAATAAAAAAAAGGCAACAGTACGATGAGGCACAGCTAAAATCTGTGCAGCGACAATAAACGTGTATTTATAAGGTGACTTATGAAGTGATTATATTTTCTTTGTATCTTCAAAAATGCAGAACACACTATGAATACTTGACACTTTAAATGATCCTTGCACCCAGTTGCTGACAAGGATATGAGTCCTGTCAGCATTGGGCTTTACAGAGATGATTAAAGAACAGAATGCCTTAGTGCATGAAAACTGATGTATGAGTAGTCATTGAAGTCCCAAAAAGTTGCATGCTCTATTGTTTCCAAGGAAAATATCCATAATTGGATGTTCAACAGAGTTACTGTTACTCAGTCAATGTGCAGTGCACAAAGATCTGAAAAATGCGAGACTAAAGCCAAGTTGTCCATAAGACACTAAAGGCATGTCACTGCTCCTGATACGAACAGATCAATAAGTGCTAAAGCAGCATTCTGTATTATTTACTTACCTTTAGAAAATGGAGTCCTTTTCTACGTCAAATCATTTAAATGTAAGACCAGAGTTCTAATCAGTTTAATCAAGAGCCAGGCAAACATTTCCAATCTGCAAACAGAGCAATTTAGGTAATTTCATTCAATCAGCATTCATTTGCATATATGCAAAAACACTTTGCAGCTGGCGGCGAACCTAAACTCTTGGCTGTATCTATGTTTGACAACTTGGGTACAAAGTTCTTACAAAACCCACTGTGGTTGAGCACAGCTGACTCACAAACTCACAATCGAGTGACAGAAACTAGCAAAATATAAAACCCTCTCACTTCTGCAGTGATTGTCATACTGGATGATATATTTGCATATTCATGAACACTGTAATAGAAGCAGTAATGATGATTACATATCCAGCTTGTTGAGTCCCTGTTTCATCACACCCAGAGGTATACAGAGGATATTGAGGTAATACAACTTTCAAACTATGAGGTTCAAAAGAAGTTTAATGTGTTGAAATGTCAGGACAGAATTCCTTTTTCAAAAGTGATAAAATATACTTAATGTTTTTTTCAGTAAGCACTAAAGCACAAACCAAAGCAAGGTTCACATCTCTGCTATCCCTATTTCCTCCACAGCCTTTTCTGACCAACAGTAAACCTGATGGCACTGAATGAAAAGTCAGGGGATCACCGAAGTCATCAGGACGCATTGTCTGGGGAGAACAAATGACAGTGCCAAATGTTGTGCATATCCGTCTGGCAGATGTCGACATAGTTCACTGGCTAACCAAAATTGCCATCCCCAGAGCCATGCTACTAGTGTGGCTAAAAATATTCATAAACATCTCTAGCCCAGTGCATAAATTACTAGAGCTACGAGACCGGAGGTTTTTTTTTCAGTAGATGAAGCTGTAGAGTATTTGAGCAATAAATTTCATGGCATTATTTTGATTGAGTGGAGTTTTGAGCACTAATGTCTTAATGTAAGAAATCATACTGAACAATGGCCAGAGTTGTTAAGGGAATCCAGAAAACCCTTGCCAATGCAGTAAACACGCTGTGAGATAACTTCTGCGCCTCATCACGGTTGCAATCACGACATGGTATTAGCCAAATCTGTCTTGGATACATTCGACAGCAAGTAAGCCAAAAGAAAATGAAATGGAATAATCTGCTGCTTGTGAACACTATCATTCATCTTTTCTACCTGAAAATGTTGAAACTTTATGTCTCTGGATCACTGCTATTGCACTGGTGTTGAATTAAATAAATGGACAGCTAACTACTGTCAAGCCTCTTTATGTCAGTCTGCAAAACTTTGTTTAAAGAATAAGTCATGGATGTGCAGTAAGATCCTAAAAATAGTACTGCGGTAAGGACGAGCTTAAATACTATTAAAAAATGAAACCTTAAATCTTGTGTTGTCTCAGGCACTCGGGTAGTATATACAGTAAGCAGCATTGTTTCTTTGTGCTACTGTATGTTCAACCAACTGATCTGAATAGCAACTTGCTGTTACAGAGCGACATGTTAGTATTGTAAACCTGAGACTCCCAGAAACCATGTAGGATAAATACAGTAATAATTGTAAAATGTTCATAGTCAGAAAGAGTTCAGGATGTTTGTTGCTAAATTACAACCTTAAAGCTAGCAAAAAAGCTAAAAAGCTAAAACTACCAAATTAATGTCATTATTTGACAACACGTGTGTGATACACACAGCTTTCATTGTATTTCATTGTATTGTCTTATTTTCATACCACACTAGACTGACCTGAAACCAGTCGTTACTTGGAAGGTAGGGAGGTAAGAGGTATGGTATGCTTGAAATATGGGATGTACTGATTCTGTTCCTTACTAGTGATCTGTAGTAAGGAACAGAAGCTTATTTGGGCAAATGTAGTATGTATAATATAATCAATACAATTTGGGAAATTCTAAGAGCTCCCTGGTGCTTTTACGTGGCATTGCATGTGTGTTGTTACTCTCTAAATCAGCAGTGTTTGTTAGTTCTCCCTGTTGCTCTATCATCATGCTAGCGGTTTATGTGACATCACTCAAGCAGAGTCAACTAAGCACTACCAGGTGCCCCACTCCCATGCAGGGTCAACCATGCATGGGAACACACAGGGGTAGTGGGTAGGGATACACCCTTTTGTTTTACAAGGAACTCTCCCATCATTAACCCTGTGAGGACTCGGTGTCAGTCTGGGAACAGTAAGTCTGTAGTACAGGAACCAATGGCTCCAAGTAACGGTTTTAACAGAGCAGAGGGTAGGACAGTTCAGACATGGAAAGCATGCTGATTAGCTAGCGGATACAAGCTTAAGTTGTAGAAATGGTCTGAATCTAGATAGTTATTAGGGCTCTGGCTGGAAATGATGTCACCCCTACAGGTTTGGTCAACCCAAACTATAATGTTACGGGCTGCAGACAGACCACCCTGAATGAGGGATTGACAGTTTAGGCTACTGAAACTTTATATACAAACTTCACAATGAAAGAACATAGAGTTGATATGGTAAGTAAAGCGTGTGCATTACTGGCCGAAATATATGCTTTTAAACACGCACGGTACCAATTTTAGCAATTACATTTACATCATGTGAAAACCAGTGTATGACATTTTTAGAGGGAAAATCTACAAAGAGGAGAGGATTTCACATTACTCATGCTTGGTCCAAGAAACACTACGGTGAAATATCTGCATGATAATATTCTATTTATTTTGGAGAGCTGAGTTTTTGCGGCTAAATAATCAAGCAGACATCTCAATTTTCCGACTAATGTGCTGTGATCTAATGACAAGCTGCAGCAAGAGGGGCTGAGGGAAGAATAATCCCATAAAGCCATTAGAAATATCATATTCAAACGCAAATACCATAATTATGATTAATAGTAATTATGATTAACTGCAGTCATTAGTTGAAGATCTATCTGAACATACACATTAAAACAACATTTCATGTGTATTTTAGGGCACTGGTGATGAATACAGGACTACTTACATTTCATAATTTATGTGTTTGTAGAAGTGCTGTAATCCAACCATGCAATAACACAGGCAGATTTACTTTTGGATAAATATCCCTCTGCTAATGAAGTACTATCAACAGTAAGTGCGATTTAACTGTGAGGCTGGATGCAGACACAAATTTAAAACCTATCCAACTCAATTTATTTTTGTGGATTCTTCCCCATTTTCTATCAATTTGGAATGCAAATTCCAAATAAACACTGCAGTCACTGTCTCTGCTAACTCTACTCGTTGCCCAGGGAGGCTATGAACAGCAGCGTGCTTCCACTTTGATACATAGTGTTGCCAGCTGCCTTTATTAACTTTTACCCTTTCACCTTCATGCTATCTCTCTCACTTCCGCTCTTTCAGGTGCCCAGACCAACCAATCAGAGTCACCGCCGATGTAAATGGACCTTAAATCCACACAAACAAGTCCAAGGTATCAAACCAAGGATCTTTACACCTGCACCACTGTGCCACCAGCATTATTCTGTGCGCTACAGTAACTCCCAATGCAAAGTACAACTAGAGTAAAAAAAAGTATGAATCAGTTAATGTCTGTATTCACAGCTGCAACATGTCAAAGGATACTGATCTCATTATTACGTTGCGTCAGCGTCTTCTTTAATTCGGTTACCTCTGCTGCACTGTGGTGGCTGTCTTCAATGACTTCTTCCCTCACTGTGGCTGCTGGTGATTTTTGCCCATCACTGCACCTATTTCCTCTTTGTCCTTGCTTGTCCATGATCATTACCTGTACAAAAACAATAGAAAAAAAGACAACCATTACAAATATATAAAAAATATAGAGTTAGAGCTGCAATTCATACCTTAAAACTAATACAAAAAATTCCACAACTTATCTATGATGCATTTATATATCTCATTTGCTAAAAATAAAACGTATATAGACAGTATAACAGTTGGGTTTGTTGTTGAGAAATTTATAAACATCCATCTAATGACATGAAAGCTGCAAAATACATTGTCCTGTGGTGTCCTGGAAAGTATTGCTCCTCTAAATTCTGTGATATTCCCAAAATGTCTTTAAATTCGGCTCTTCTCCCTGTTTGCAATATAACTCTAGAATTTCAGTGATACTCCAGGTTTATGGACAGGTGGGAAACTTGTTAAAGGATTAGACTTTTTTCCACATGGAACAGATACAGTAGAAAAGACAGGTACAGAGGAGGGGTGAAGGTGGTCCCACACAGTTTTGGGGACATATACTGCACGGAAGCACAGTGAAGTGACAGTGGAGTTTGGGCTGAGATTCCCCAGTTTTGTAAAATAATTTTGTGACTTCATGCCATCCCTTACAGTGTGACCTTGACTACATACAGTGCTAGTCGAGGTTACAGTATACTGCACTTCTAAGCTCACAGTGCTGACAAGATAAAACTGCAGATACACACTCTTGTGTCTGAACATCACCCTAAAACAAGGAGAAGCACAGAGTTGAGCAGGAAAATGGCTAGCCAGCACAAGGGAAAAAGAATAAAGAAATTAAATTCAAAACAGATCCAAATTCCTACAGAATCACTGGAGTGTGACTGGGGTGATGCTCAGAGGAATGTAAACTGACCAGGATATAGAGTGTGTGGAACATAACAAACTGAAAAAGAGATAAACAGACATTCAAGTGGGATCTGGAACTGCTTCTGGTGGCTGCTCCAACTCCAACCAAACTAGAGCGCGGGAGCGGTACGAGCACCGCAGTGTTTTCCCTGCATTCATTTAGCAGCAGTGAGACATCGGCTGCTGTGTGAGAAATGTTGGATAAAATCTATAACCAATATGACTTTCTCCAAAACAAAGTCTTTAAGACCTTTTGTGTTTTCTACCAACATTTGGCAAACTACATTCAATTACAAGTTTTTTCCACGGCTGTCTGCGTGACAGATCGTCAGTGGTCTGGGCATGAGCCAAAAACAAAAGTCCACACTCCAATAAAATAATAAAAATAATAATAAAACAGGAAACAACTGACACTGACTGAACCACCCCTTCCAGGTGGTTACTTCCGAGTATTGTATTCCCAATAACACATACATAGTAATGCTGAACCCTGTGTGTTTTGTAATAATGGGTACATGAAAATACATTTATTGACCCATTCATAACAGATTAATACATGAGCTTACTTTCAGCAGTTATCAAGTGCTTTCACTATCGATTTTTTCCCAAGTTGTTCACCTGTTTAGTATAAAAAAATATCACAAAATTGTTTTTGAGCCTAAGATGACATCCCAAATTCTCACAGTTGATTAAAAACAGAGACAAGAAGCAAACGCTCATATTTCATCATTTCAGCACTACAAAAAATACTGCACACTATAGCACACAACAGAAAAAAAGTTGTATGTTGTATGTGTTGTATGTAGTTATGTCTTGGCTACATTTTAGCTGTTGTGCAAATTCTTGAGAAGACCTGTTTTTTTGTTTTTTTTGTCACATTACACTTTGCCTCTAATTAGATGGCAAATAACTGCAAAACGCAGAGCGTCTAGACGAAAGTCAGGCCGTGGGAAAATCAACAGCACTGGATAAAGTTTGGCATCCCTGGATCTTTAAACAGTTTCACTTTCTAGTCATTGCCTCTAGTCTTAAGCAGACACTATCCAGTTAGGTTAGAGTAAGGCTTCTGTGTGAAATCATTCAATCATCAGCTTTTTATGTAAAAAGTTCACAAAATTCTACATGTGCAACTGTATGAGACAATCACCATCTCCAGTAATATTAACCACATTAAAATAGAAAAGGAATTTAAAGGAATTAATTCAAAATTCATGAGGCATATCCTAGAAGAGGACAGTAGAGGGGGCAATTTAGAGGAGGTGACTGGTCAGCTGGTCACTGCTGAGCTAAAGGATAAAGGGACAAGTGTTGAGATCAGTTGAGTTACAGTGCAAATAAAACTCAAGCACTGACTAACAGAATTAAAACTTTAATTTCAGTGAACAAGCCTAGCAACCTGAACTATGAATATCTTCTACTGTCACACTAGCACAGTCATGGCATGTGGATCCTGTCATAAAAAGGAGAGTAAAAAACAAACCAACAAAGGAAATGATGGAAAGACAGAGAATACACAGATCAGTGGTTCAACAAGGAGGCATGCTTGCAGAAACTAAACATGGAGGGACTGTTGCCATGAATACATTACCTTCAGCAGGGAGAAACAGTACTGGATTTTTCTCATGTCTGGTCCCAATGAAAGTGTCAGGTCTGGATCAGGGTCATCAAGAAAAGCCTTGACTAACTCTTTCAACCTAAACACAAAGACACACACGTGCAGAGAATTTCTAATAAGCTACCAAAGCTTAAACCAGTGCCACATTCCAGGTTACACTCCTCCATCACACTTAGCACAGGCCAAACAGGCACTCAAACAGTTAAGATCTATATTTGAGGAGCGCTTCTAATATTTAAAATGTGGGTCTGGTCAAAGAAAACTATTTACTTAAACGTGTGTTCCAGCTCCACTGGGCTGGCCTGTTGATAAACTATCACTGGATGTTAGTCCAAACATTGGTTCTTCAAGCTCTGGAAGCGGCCACTGGAAAAGACCAGGAGGTAACCATCCAGCCGGATCCAATGTAGGCACGACAACGTAAGGTTTTTATTTTTCGCTGTACTGTGTGCACTGTAGAAACATGCTACGTTTACATGACAAAGGGCTTAAAACGGTCTTGTTTCAGGGCCCTGCGAGGCATCAGTGGTTTTGCGATACAGAGTTCGATTCTGGAGAAAGCCCTCCATTGCCATGTACAATATTTTGTAAGAGAAAACACATCATCTTTCAAATGCCAACATTTGATAGTTTCCAAATAGTTTTTCCAACGTGTGAGGTGATATGTTATGTCGCAAATGTTGCAAACTAATATGGTATTTAGAAAACTAAGTTTAAACTGGATTCAGTTTATATGTGAATGGATTGATGCTGAATCTTACAAAGCACTGAAGGCAGCATGAATAGCGCTCTGGAAAGGCAAAAATCTGTATGCCTGAGGACATATGTGTGTTTGGAAATGTGACAACAAATAAGCCAGGATATGTGCAATCACTCAGCACTGGTGATGAGTCAAGGCATAAACTGGAGCAACAAAAAAAGTCAGCATGTCCAGTGAATGTGGTCACAACAGACATCATTAAAGGTTCTCTGCGTGAGTTTGACCACAAACAGAGGGAAATCGAGGATAATCGCCCGGGTAGAGAGGAAATAATAAAAAGGCGGACTAAGGGGGCCAAGGGGCAGTAAATACATCAGCACAGGACGGGCGAGGTGCCAAGTCCTCGATGGAACCTCTGGCCTGAACTCTGGCCCTGACTGACTGGGTCCCCCCTGCCATTTATGAGTATGAGAGTAGAAATAAAGCAGTCCTGGGAAACACCATTAGATCTGGTTAAGCCTCAGCAAATGAGGCTTCACCTCAGCATTGATGTATATCCAGCAGCATAAGTTATGTAGGCACTTTAAGCAAACCCCAAATACTTATAAATCATGAAGCGCATTTGCCCAAGAATCTCCGGGTATTTAGCATTACAAATACAGATTAGAGTCCAAAAAAAGACTGTCTGCTCTGTTCCCTGCGTCTGAGGCATGCTGTAAACATCAGCCTAAAAGGCTGACGGGGCTAACCCAGCACTATACACGCCTGCACTGTCCTGAGATGACTGGCTCACCATGGTCACACCGTGACACACACACACATATTGTACAACCCCCGATATCGCCTCTAGAACATTCTGATTTAACTCAAGAGTTTGCTGAATACCATCATCTGTTATCTGTGAATCCCAAGATAGCATCAAAGATATATAGGCTACGTTGAGAGATGGCTTGGATTAAAGGAACAGGATGTGACATACTTCTGGATCTCTTCCACAGTTAGCTGGTCCTCTCTCGGTTTTCCAGCCATCATGGCCAGTTCTTCCTTCAGAGACTGGTTCTCCCTCTTCAAACGCGCTATTAGCTGAAATACACACAGAAAAAGCAGATACACACACATTGTAAAAAAGCACTTAAACACATTCGTACCTACAGTACAAAAAAAAAAAAAAAAGCACACGCAAACAGAGTCTATTTCGTTGCTGCCAACTGATGAGACAATCCTTTTGAAAATGATCTTGCGGCTTATCTTCCTGATGCATTTTGAGCACAAACTTAAGTGATTCCAGACAGGCAGGAAAATGCAGGAAGCAAAACATAGATTAGCATTAAACAGCTACGGTGGCATAAAAAAAAAAAAAGGGGACACATAAAACCTTCTGCTGCTGTCTGTCCACACATGTTTGGTTAAGGCCTTGCACACTGAGCCAGTGGGCTGGTTGTTATTAGTAACCGCTGTCCGGGTCTGGTTACTGTATACGAAAAAGCAACATCTCAAGTGCAGACATAGCTTCTTAAATAAGCACTGAAATAGCAATCTTACAGTAACAGCAGGCAAATCTATTAATGTCAGAAATCATAATTAGAGGAGAGATTATTTGACAGCACCAGGATGCCGTTTTTTAAACAACCTAAAGCATGATTTCCCCGATTAATAGTGACAGCATGTGTTTCCTAATCTGTGTACCTGAAATATGACATTCTCTGAGCACAAGAAGGCTCGAGAGAGCCACTTTAATGAAACATATTATATATACAAAAGGCTATTTAAGGCATGAAAGGAGTGTGTTCAGGCTCTGGCCTTCATGACATATACTCTCTAATCTTTACAAATAGGCATGTGGTTCTCTCTTTCCCCTTTTCTGAAAGGGTCCATGTCCAGAGAGGTCAGTTTAAGTGGCGTCATGTCTAGGTAAGGATTAGCAGGCATCTAGCTACCTAGCACCTAAAGGATTAGTGAGTTCAGATGATAGATGAAGTGGAATTACATGTACATAGCAGAAGCCACAATTCAATTCTCACAATATAAGCTCCTCTGATGGAATATAACTATTTCAAATTGGTTATTGATTTTCCTGTGTGTATGAATTTGGACTGACTGAATAATCAACTGGACATCAATATGATTTACTAAAACTGGAGCTGCAAATGTTATTTGTTGGAAAATGTGATCATCAAGCATCATAACAATTTGAGTGGTACACTGAGTTGTAACAAGGAGAGTGCCTTTTTTATTCTGACACTATATAACTTTGATTAAACCTCTGTAGATTTTCACTCATTTTGATGAGACTGGATCATATTTTATGGAGAAAATTTACAGAGTTTCCTGATGGACAGAAAGCTTTACTTGCTGTTGAAGTAACTGCTATGGGCTGCTCCCTGTAGCTGTTGTTAGCTACTTAGAACAGTTAGCCATGGTGCCTGGACTTGAAGCTGGGAGCCCAGGTGAGGTGTTGGTGTTTGCACCGCTAGCAAAGGAGCTTTGGAGGATTTCAGGCAGGGAATCCAGTAACGGAACAGGGCTCAGCAGCCTCTACAGATATCATAGCAGAGGTGAAGAGACCTTAGAGGATGTTGACAGAGAAAATTAAAAAGAGAAACAGTGATCAAAGAAGAGATTGCGAGACAAGTGTAAATCTTGGACTGACTGACTTTAGTTGTGTCTGTGACAGATGCCGAGCAGGGCTTCTTGCTGTTGGATTAGTAAGTAATATTAGCTGGCTTGCAATTGCTTGATGTTTGGTTGTATTAGGAAAGTTAAAGATTTTTTTTTGCCTTTTTGAGCTTTATTTGACTGAGACAGATTGAAGAGTGATAGGAGGAAAGAGCCGCTGCGGCAAGGACTGAGCCTTTGCACATGGGGCGGATGCTCCACCAACTGAGCCAAACGACACCTGTGTTAGGAAAGTTGTCAATTCACAAGTTCCTGATAATAAGTTTGCACATTTACAGCAGTGTAGTGAATTACACTCGGCTGTAAGGACACCAAATCAGAAAAAAGACACCAAATCATGCATAATGTTGCCGAAGGCACTCCCTTCTCGACATCACTAACAGCACTTTTCATATTTATTTCTTTGTTCTTGGTGCCACAGACCTGTTAAGTGGGATTAAATCTTAAATCCCCTGGTGCACAGCAAGAGGAGTAAGAGGTTAGAGGTGAGCCCACTTGACATGTGCCCTCATTTTGATGCTGAGCAGTTACTAGTAATGTGCCTTAACTTGAACTTAAGGTGTTATGATTAAATGTGAAAGGGGCCACATACTTAACAGACAACCCAGAAGGACTGATTACCCAAATAAAACCTACTGCTCGATATCTCTGTAGCATATGAGATGTTAACAGGGCATTCATTCATTTGCCAAATCCCTTGAAAAAGGGGGAATCCGTCCAAGAAGAGAATGAGTCTTTCTACATTACATCTAAACAGAGACGTGTAATTACATGTTAATGGTAGGGAAAATAGGCCAACACCAAAATCAATGGATGGTGTAGTTACTGAAAGCAAGCCAGACCAGTTGTAATAAAAAATCTGCACAAATCACACCGCAAAACAACACACAAAACCACCTAAAAAAACAAGTGGCAATTGTTCTTTTTCTCACATGACCCACTTCTTTCTTCAATATAAATCCCACTTAACAATCACCACTGAATTTGACCGCACCGCAAAATACTAAAGCAGACTGAATGGCTGGAACTGTTTCAGCTGCAAAGAGCAAATACAACAGAAAGTGGCGACTGTGTGCCAGAGTTACACAGTGACACTCCTGACACAAAGTTGCTAGGGAGCCAAAGTTCAGTGAAAGCTCAATCAAGGTCAAAGGTCAGACTGAGTCATCAAAGCAAATATCTGCAACTTCTGGCAATCAAAACCTTTAACTGGAAAGTCAGAACCAGTCATACAGTCAGACATCGTCAACTCAAGATGCTCTTGAGAAGAAACAGACCTGCAGTGTGGTTTGGGGTAGGTGCCACCTCGCTAAAAGAAAATCTTATCCCTAATCCACCCCATATCATATTTTTTAACATTGAACATCATGGCTGACCATCCCTCACCAGAGCCACTCCCTGTATCTCTTTTTTGGAGCCCATGGTCTGATGTAATTCTCCCAGCTGCATCCTGAAACGCTGACCGCCAGTAGTTGGTCAGCGGAATCGCGCAGTCTATTTCAGAGAGCCGAGCCCACACTGGTACCACAGCACCGCGGCAGGCTTCCACACACTCTGAATAAAAACTGACTCATGTGACTGATGATGGCAGCATATCCTATGGAAACCCATGTCAGTGCAACGGTGCAAAACGCAGATTGTTATGGGCGATGGAAAAGGGACACTAAATGAGTTACTTTCTATGTGCTGACAAACATGTTACAGAATTAGGTTGGAAGCATTACAGAGACTTGTACAAACAATTCTAACTTTAAATTATACAGCTTCTTCTTGAATACATACTATCCATCCCGTGCAGAAAACCACCCACAGTAAACTGTAAGCACTTGCGGTATAACCATAGGTTACACCTCAAATGCATATGTATTATGTAGTCTGCCACTCACATACATGCTGCTATTATGGGGCCTCTTTTAATGAAGGAACAGGAGTCATAGTTTCCCATTACACCTAAACGTGGGCAAGGTCTTGTATCCCCCACAACAAAATGATAACACATGGGCTGAGTTCCATGTGAGGCACCATTTAGGCATTTTAGACCAAAGCAGGGAGCTGTACTGCACCACACCACTACACTTCCAAACTCCTTTCTGTCCTAATGAACACCAGCCACTTGGACAAGACAGATGAGGGACCCAGGGAGAGCAACCACCCGCAGGAATTTTCACACCCGCTTCTCAAACATGTCTCACTGGTGGGCTATAAGCAGACCTCTGTTTGACTCACAGGTATGCACTAATCAGAGCTGTCTTCTCAAGCAAGATGTTGTGTGTATCTTTAAGTAAAGGAAGAGTCCTGGTTCAGGAGGGTCACTCAGCCTCTGATTACCCTCCGCTTAGCTGCATAACAACACATAAAGATAAACTTTTCTGACCCTTTGAGATTAACAGACAGAAGCCTGGTGGCTATTCAGTTTAACTCAAACTCCTGCACAAGATACTCAAATTGAGTACCCACTTGAAATAAAGGTAGTGGAAGTGTCTCAGATGATCCAATAACTGCTGACAAAATTCCTCTGACTGCAGACCGGGATCAGCTTGGTCTACACGGAGGATTATGACTGACCTTAGTGCACTTAGAGGAGCCAACAGAGCCAACCTTATATGGTATGGTCACTGTGGCTGACTTCGTTATGATCACAGGTCACTTTCAACACCTCATTCTTTCCCTGTCCATGAGAGACATGTTAAATGTTTTGTCTGGTCTGGCTGGTTTCCTGCTGTTCAGGCTTTGAAGAAGTGCATTATGTAGCCTGTAGGCTACAGTATAGGACCATTAAGACAGTGTGTGGTCTGAGCGATGTACCAAACACTGCCTGCAAGATTGTGAAAGTCAGACTCCAGGTTTCAAATCAATTACCACAGCCGGCATGTCCAATAGACAGTGTGCCTTCAGACGGGGCAGGCCAAAAATGGGAGTCTGAGTGTCACCCCAAACCACAATAAATGACATCATTCTAATCTGCAAACTGCACTGCTGGCTTGACTTTTTTTTTTTTTCTCAGTAAACCAGGAAGAGAGATAGAGGCAGAGACAGAGAGACGGGAGCAACGAACAAAATGAGAAACACACTAAAAAGTCATAAACGGAGACAAGAAGTTTGCCCATGGAGTTTGGGTTTGCCTGGAGCTGTAACTGTGCCGGACCCAATTGGGAGCAGCCAGACACTGTCACAATTACTGGGCCGGCCGCAGACTCTCTTAAAAATACCTCTGTAGGGTTTGCAAGTGGCCAGCCAAGTCTCAGCAGCAGTAATACAGTAGCAGTTGATCCTGAGGCAGGTCATGGCGGGAGGGGAGGAAGCGGATATAGCCGTGATGACTTACTACTGTATATCCCCTGAGGAGCCTAAGGAATTACCAGGTCTGCTTCCTGGCACATAGCAATAGGGGAAGGTGTGATAAGTATTGTAAGAGGAGAAAGTAAAGGGGGGGAAATATTGTCAAGGGCTAACCTGGGTAAAGTGCTCTGGAAACTTCCTTTTACTTATATAATGTATAATAAGGTGTAACAAAAGGCAGATATGGAAGCTTGTGTGAGGTCTATGTAAAGAATTGTGGCCTCTGTAACCGCATACTGTATCATGCAACGATCCAAGGACTTATTTTTCGCCAAATCTTTCTCTGTTCCTAATCCTACTCTGGCCTCTTCTCTAACTTACCATTATAACAATGTATTCATAGTATGCAGATACTGAATATAATGAAAGGCTGACCACTCACATTTTAGAAATGTTACAGCGTGTCCTCAGATCTGCAACATCTGGGCAGGAATTTCTCTGTGGTTACATGCGTGCAATGCATGCTTCCTAGCATGAATGTGTGTAAAGACATATATACACACCAGTCTCCAGCTGGATGCTTTCTCAAGAGGCTGTAAGGTATTGGGATACAATACACCATAACAGAATTGGAGGCATGTAAACAAGACGGAGAGAGAATGCAAACAGGACCTGTGAGCAGTCTAAATAACGCAAGATGGACAGGCATCCACGTGTTGAAGGTGGAAAACTGCTTCTTTTGTAATGACTGACTGACACTGGAAAAACCAGTTTGGTATTGGAAACCTAAAGAGGACACTTAAGCACATGGTGGGTTACACTTAGTTACATTTAGAAGCTGGATTCTCACTACAACTCATTCATGATCAATTTAAGGTCTGGAAGCTCTGAGGAGGGTCTGGCCATAATGAAACAGCACATTAAGTCATGCTTCTGTGGTGTGATTGTGTGGCTAAGCTATGGTATTTGTAGTGACTGGTGAAGCGCTGTGAGTGCCTGGCTGTCTCACCAGGGCAGGATCCAGTTCTTCATTCAATATTGCCTCGTTCTTGATGAGAGCCACGCGCTGAGCAAAGCGGCACGTAGAGATGGACTCCTGGAGAAAACGGTTTAAAAAAATGTTTTAATAAAAGTTTTTCTGCCTGAGGGAAGACTTTTACTCATAATCAGTCTCTATGAAGCAGTATATACTGGACAACATGCCAGAAGTACTTGCTGTCTTAATAAAAAATGTAAGAAAATATTGCTTTTGCTTGGTTTAAATACCCAGAGAATCCTGGTAAGACTTTAGGAGAGAACATGTTTATCCACTACTGAGCTGAACATGAACATTGCCTTCCTTACATCAAGGTTCCTCTTGTCAACTGCCATAGTGGCAATCATTGTAGTCATGCAGTTGCCTCCGAGGCTGTCCCTCAGCACAGAGGTCAACATGGAGTTCCTGTAGGGGATATGGGATCGGTTCTTCTCTGACAAAGCTATGATCACCTGAGGAAGAGAGCAGTGGAAAGGGTTGAAGATTGAGATAAAGAAAGCAAATAACATAATAACATGTCTAAAAGAAAGTTATTCTTTCCATCAGTGTGGGCTATTACTGATCATGCATGGGCATTAATCATACCAAATGTCTGACATAAAATGAAATGAAAATGAACTACTTCAGCATTAAAGAGGCAATGTGTAATATATGGCCTGAATTACTAGCTCATGAATGTTTGAGCATTTTAACATGAAGTTGAACATGAATATTATGAGCAGAATACGAAGAGGTAACAACTATGCCATTCTGTCGGCTATTCAGCTAGCCTCGACCCACACTTTCTTGTAATACCACTTGTGCCTCGAGAGGCGATACTGATCTACTGTAACACCTGCAGTCACGTCAGATTCTGCTCTTATCTGGAGCTGCTTACAGGCGAGAGGAGAGCTCATGCTGCATTCACATGGATTCAGGCAGATATTCAACAAATAAACAGTCCGATAGAATGGCAGGACGGCAAAACACCCACGATTATATGTTGTTCTGGTCATGTTGTATTGTTTACAAAGACTTTAATAGAATATGTTTAATAAAATGCTTCTGTATCTATTATTTTACTTAATGAATTAATTACTATCTTCTCGCTGTCCAGATTTCCCGTGTTTTCTCCTTGTGCGAGGGAGTGGATGGCCTATGAATTATGGATGGCAATGCCATTTATCGATACCGTTGACAGTATTCTCTGCTAGCCTCACTTAATTTTACCATCCTGCTCTCAACCTCCAAAATGATTTCCAGTTTGCCATCTGCCTCCATGTTAATGCAGCATTAGAGGTGTAGATGTTAGACTATCTAAGTTCTAAAAATATGTGTCTTTACTTTACACTAAAGTTATCATAGCCCTCATCAATGTGAACTCTGTTCAGAAAACATGCTTTTTAAAAGCTTTTGCTTGTCATCTTGTGGGAAAACTTGACAAAGTATGAACTCAGACTTTTTACAAATCATCATCATCATGAAGTTATTTCAGCATCTTTTTGATCCATTTATTGTAATCAAAACATGACCGCTCATACTACGGTAACGCAAATAAACACAAATGATCCCACAGTCATATTGTAACCACTGGAAATGAATGTTATTGTGTTTGCCACACATTTTTGAGGATATTTGCAGGTTTATTAAGCATGGAGCATGTGGCCATTAATTACATATTGCTCCTTTAATCTTCCTGTGCTAAATCACAAACAACCAAACACAAGAATACAATATATTATTTTAAATAAAAAATATGTCTCAGAAGTGGCTACCTGCTCCAAGTAGTGGAGGGACAGGTTGATGTACTTGGCCTCAGTGAGCAGCTGCCCGTTCAGTCCCGTCTTGCTAACCCTATCTGATCCAGCCAGGTCCACCAGGTGAAGCTTGGAGCGCCGCAGAGTAGCCGAGCCCGGCTCACGTCTGCATAAGTGCACAGTGAAAATACAGTGGGAACGTGTGGACGCCTGGTTCATTGGAGTCTGGAGAGAAGAAGAAGAGAATAGAGTGGTGAGAGAACATGCTGTAATATTCTTAGGTCTGTGTGAGAGTATTTTGAATCCTCTAAAATCTGTACACATGGTGGACACACACACAGAAAAAAAGGGAATTTTATTCTCCATCTGCGGTATTTTCCATATTCCAACAACAAAAAACATGTTTCCTTTGATTCTTATTTTTTCTTGCTCCCGCTGGTTTGAAGATCAAAGCCACACCATGTGTAACCGATGAGGAGTAAACACATGGTGGTGGCTTTACAAAAGCTGAGGTTGATTTTCAGATGGTCACTGGAACAGCAGAAGTCAGGTTGAGACCAGGAGGAGACAAAAATAGAGTATGAGTCACTGTGAACAAACAAACTTTATTAACTAGAGGAGGATGGGTTACTCATGGGGTCCTCAAAGAGAGAATAAACAGGAAATGGACATTAACTGCCAAAGTGCTGATAACAGACCTCTTTTTGTTTTCTTCTGTTTATGCCCTAGCACGTAAGTATCTTGAACACATGATAGTGATTTTAAATAACAGCTTTTGATTACAGTATTTATCTACTTGAATTAGCTGCTGATCAAGGCTGATATTCTTTTCTGTCTGTGGAATGGTCATTGTTTTAAGATATGGACATGACTTACTCTTTCTGTCTGCTTGAAAACATCATCATCGACATTCCAGGTTGCTCATTTTAAAAAGGTGCTCTGACCCTGACTTGTTGTTGGCGTAAATGTGTCAACACCTGTCTGTTAAGGTCATGACAGCTCATGACAGATCTTTCACTATCTTAACCCACCGCTATCATCTCTTTCCTCAGTCCGAATTCCCTTCACTCTGCACATGTCCAGGTTTGCTCCTCAGGGTATCCCTTAGAGTAATATGAAGCAGGCCTTAGATGTTGAAAGGGGTTGCATACCTAGTAGGATTGAATACAGGGTCAAATGTAAGGATGGAGTGTCCATGTTGGAGAATCAGTTTTGCAGTCTCCCCACTGACAGCTATTTTCCACAACAACCAACACGAAGCAGGTCAAGCCTTGAAAAGCGGCCGGTACTGTAAGTTTGTCAAATTCCAGACAGTCCAGCTATGAGTCCCAGCAGCCAATAATAAAAGGTACTGTTCATGTAATAGCTGCCAATAATGTAAGAATTTTTACATCTTGCAAATGAATGTGCTCATGCTCCATTAAGGAGTTGGAGGCAGGGCCAGAGATAAGTCAAGTGGTAACTCAAGTACCAAAAACAAATAAATAGTTCTACAGAGAAAGTAGATGTGCATCTGTGTTGTCAGGTTTTAAGCAGTTATTTGAAAGAGGTATGGAAAAAGTGTCATGGAAGTGTAACATTTTATAGCCAATAAATAAAACTAAAAGTATATTATTACATTGTTCATGTTTTTTTTAACCCAGCCAACAATGCAATTTTTTCAACAAGCACAAACGGTTATTATGTTATTGGTCATTTATTATATTATCAACTTTTATTACATAAGAATGGAAAAATGACATTATTGGCTGCTACACCAGTTTCTGTTGAAAATGTTTTAAAGAAGGCTTGATTCAGCTTTGTGATCATTTTGGTGGATGTCGTTTGTGGTGCTGTTGAACTGTATTGTATTGTGCTGACAGGTGTTTCTATTATTTTGTCCACCCAATTTATATCAATGAGGGCTGGCAAAATAATAGATACACCTGTCTGTATAACACACAGTTCAACAGTACCACAAACAACATCCACCACAATGACATTAAGCTGAACATAAAACTAAACATTATAACGTTCATAAGGTATTTATTGTAGGACTCTTATATTAGACTGTATTAGTTTTTAGCTTTTAGCTTTTAAGTGTGACATATACTGCAGGTGGCTGTTAACGCATGTACTACAGTGGAAATCGATGCAGCACTCAGGCATGACAGTTAAATATTGGACGACCGTTAAGTATTCAAATACACTGGCAGCTGTCCTCAGATAAGAAGTGACCGTTCTTATCTCTTTGTGTTGTTGTCATTACTGAGGCATTTATCAAGACTGAGCAGTAGCTGGGAGACTGTTTGGGCAGGTTTTCAGACGTGCGTGCAATATATACACACACACACTGTAGTACACACATCAAGTACAGTATACGTCCACAGAGGGAACAGTGTCCGCACAGGGGTATTAAAGTATATCTTTAGTTATGAAAAATAAAAACAGCTGGACAATGCAATCTCACTGGAGTCACTTCCTTTATTCTCCTGTGTTCTCAATTGACCACATGTTGATCTTACATGCACCACATGCTGACCACACACAGTGCTACATTGGGTCAGCAGAAAGGGCCAATCTGGTGCTACGAAACCCCAAGAGATTGCTGATTCAAAAGATTAAGAGTGCAATTTAATGTTGACCACTTGCTATGCACCCTACTCACCCCCACATGTTCAGGAGGATGTAAAAAGGGGGCAAAGATCCAGGCCCTGCATCCCCGCACATTAGGAGAAGGGAAACAGGGATGTAGAAAAAAAAGACCATATGGGAGGAAATGTTTCCTGGTGAGGTTGAAGGAAGGGTGAAGAGTTGAGAAGGTGTATTTTATTTCCTGTCCAATAAAAGTGCAGAGGGGATTACCATGTCTCAAAGCAAGTGAAATCATTGTCTGTAGAGTGTGGCGTGAATGTGTCATCTTTTATCCACATGGCTGGGAGCAAGAGAAGAAAGAAAGCGTTACTGTTAACTTTACTGGAAGTCTACATGGAGCAAGGACTTCGGGGACGATTCTGGCAGCGACAAATTGACTACGATGACACCACTTTGTTTGCTTGGGGTCTCAAGAGAAACCTTCTTCTAAAGAAGTTCCAGAGAGGACGAGTTCACAATGGTCTATGTGTGGGTGGACTGGACTGGACTGGAGGCTCCCTGCTGAACCGCCTCAATTGCCTGATCAACAAACTAATGGAACATCCAAGAATGTGTTTCCACTGAAATATACCCCTATGTATAACAGCAGTGGACACAAGCAATGGGCTATGTTCAGTGGAAGTTCTAGAGAAATTCCATCTTTTGAACTGGTTTTGTTTCATGGAAGAATCCCATCCACATCAAAAAACTGACTTTGGAATACTTGCCAAAACTGAAAGTCTCTGACTGAAACCTGATTATCTGGTTCACTTTTACTGTCTGTTATTTACTTACAAACTAGCAGCAGGGGTAAACAAGGTGAGATCAGGCCTATGCTCCAAATCTCAGGTTGCAAAGCAAAAGCTGACCCACCGCATGTCTCATCAGCGTGGGGAGTCTGGGTGTCTGAGTGTAGAAAAGAACCACCGCAACATAAACAGAAATTACAGAGAGAATGCTTGGTTTTACTGGGAAAAAACATGGTAAAAGGGACCACAGGGGACCAAAATAATATTTTTGAAGGGTCTTAAGGTAGCCTTTAGAGGGCATATTGCATTTGTGGTTGAAAAATACCCTTTATGCCACTTAGCCTGGGAGTGGCCATGTATTTGTGCATACTGTTTACAATCCTCACTAAGAACACCACGCATATGCTGTGTAAATTAAAAAGTGGAAGTTATATCATACATTTTAGAGAAGAATCTTTATGTTAGCATGTGTTTCCCACTTTCTTACTTCTGCAATCATACGATTGGTGTCACCCAGAAAGAGCAGATTCAGGGCCTCCTCCTCATTTGCTGACTGCTGCAGTGACAGATTCCTCAGATGGATGTTCTGGTCTGGATCCTCCATGATCATTACTTTTCTGGAAAAGAAAAAAAAAAACTTGTTATAAGGAAATTCCAGCAAAATAAATGAACCTGAACTTATGAATAAAAAATGATAACACTGGACAAATCCAGTCATAGCCCAAATAATCCAACATTGAAGCAATTATGAAAAACGAATTACGTCAGTTATGTCATCTATTTCCCTCCTGTCGCTTTGGCCTCACTCAGCTCTAAAATCCAAACAAACCACATCTGCAAGTCAGTGTGGGCTGCGACCCGGTTTGACACGTGTGCTTTATCTATCCGGGGGTTCATAACTTGATAACAGACAGGGCTTGCTTTTAAAAACAAACAGGTAATTGGTTCTTGCCCACATCAAGCACTCAGAAACACAGTGTGCTTGGACAGATGGGGCTGAAATGACTCCTATGAGCCTACCATATCATTTCCATCATGCTGCCAGGGTTGTGACAGTATAGCTACTGGACTGAACTGTCAAAGAGGGTGAAATGACTGGAGAACAAATGTAGATAATTATGTTAACATGTGTAGGTAATTGAGGTCGTTTGATAAAACAGTATTAATTTTAACATGATTAAAGGGCTGTGCTGAGGCAGGGTTATTTCCCAAACAGCCCCTTCAACCTAAAAGAGGATTTGATTATTGTATTTTTAAACAAATATATAAAAAAATGATATAGACGTTGAATTAACTTACAGACCTCTGGGTATTTAGAGGTTGGAATGCTGGACGCATGATGGAAATAATGCACAGTACAAGAAAAAAATTAGGAAGGGGGAGGCAGTGAAAGACAGGAGACCAGCAGTTAAAGAGAGAAATTTGTCAGTGCCACAGCTTCTCCTTGAATCAGCAAGTGTGGCCACAGCATGGTTAACAACGGGCACTGTCTATTTCCAGAAGACTGTGATTTGTGGGTATTGAAACCTTGAGCTGGGTCCTCTGCGAAAGGAGAGAAGAGACTTAAATGGAACTGGTACAAGGAAATACAAGGAAAACATCAAAATGATGACCAATGACCAAGATGATGTTGTGCCTAGAAGTCCAAAGTCTACTTTGAGATGAATAAGTATTGAGTATGAGAAAAATAAAAGACAAAATAAGATCATACACAGACAAAACCTCCAGACAGATGGAATTTATAATTACTAAGAAAGATGGACAGAAAAAGAAAGAATGATGAAACAGGATTGAAGACAGTCTCAAAGACAGGGCACAGAGAGAGAGAGGGAAGCAACAGAGGACAACTGAGTGAGAAAAAGAAGTAGATGGACATACACACACACACACACACACACACACACACACACACACACACACACACACACAAAAAAAAGAATTTCCCTCAGACCAGCTGCAGCAGTGACTAGCTATGAAAAGCCATTTCTCCACATGACCCTCTTGCTCTCCACTCCAGTGGCAGAGTCTGCCACCAGGTTGACCACATCCATTGCTGTCCCACAGTCGCATTATGTCAGTTGGCAGTTTGTAGTGAGGTGGTAAATACTAAAGTCTCCATATTTCACCACATGCTGACTCCGAGCCAGGCTGACAAACGGCTGTTCAGGAATAAGGCTCAGCTGAACCCACAAGTGTCTGGGAGAATAATAGAACCAGGGATGATTGGTCTTTTCAACTTTAAAATAAGTGTATCTATTACTTCTAAGTGAATATTTTCAAGGCAATACACTATTTGACAATGATTTTTTACATTTTTGATTGTAACAGGATGTCTGTAACATCAGTGTGGCACACGTTACAGTAATAAAAAAAAAAAATCACTGACGGTAGGTCTTCAAGTCGGGATGCTTCATGTCGGGAATCCAGGAGGTCATATCCCATCTCATTGTAGATCTCCAGGTAGGAGATGTGTGTGGTGTAAACCATACTGCTGTCCTGTGGAAAGAAAATATAGTGTGTAAAATTGGACTGGGTGGATGAAGATGGAAATATTAATGTTTCTGACATAACTGTTCAAATTTTGATGTTTTGCAGCGTAAGGAAATGAATGATGGTAGAGACACATTTTTCTTGGATGTATCAATGTTTGTGGCCTGTATGTATCAGTGAATGAATTGAAAAAAAACAAGCTAACCATGCTGTGCTGACCTGGCTGAAGCGCTCAAACAGGTAGGAAAGGGTGCGGGGAATAATGCCACGATCACTGTAGCGCTCAGCCCCTCCTGTGATGGTGAAGGTCTTCCCACTGCCCGTCTGACCATAGGCAAATATGGTGCCATTATAGCCAGCCAATACACTGCACAGACACACATACGCTGATTGATTGATAACCTTGATTGTTGACTTTAAAAATTGATTGTTAACCTTTAAAAATTGTTAAGGCAGATTGTTAAGCCTGTTAAAATGTTAATTGTTAACCTTTAAAAATACAGCCTAGCAGACATTGACATGTTCCGATGACATCACTATCTTGATTTGCAAGAGTGCAAGGGACTGTCAAATACGGCTAAGCAGACACCAAAAGACTGAGTGAATTGAATGTGACACTTTAAATCCGCAGGAAAAGATGGCAGTGAGTGCAAAACTGCTATGGCGACAGACATCTGCCGGTGAGGGAGGAATGTCTCGCAGTACGAGTGAAGGAAAGGGTCCAAACCCACTCGGCTAGGCAGGGCCCGGTAAATTTTGGTTTGGCACTCAATTGCCCTTCTGCACGTGCACAGGGCCATGGAAACCAATGGTATCTAGTTCTGTGTGAATGAAATGAACATCCAGTATGATGACATTCATATGAAGTAGGATATTTTGGCATGAAAAAACCATCCTGTTCTGTAACCTTGGAAATAAACCATGACGGAATAGCAAAATGAGGGGCCTCTGATACGTGAGCTGGGATCAAAGGTGAGTATAAACTGCTCTTTGAGTTGCCCAATTGCAAGGAAAAGGATATCTTGACACTATATTTTTCAAGATGAATTATAAATGAACTTAGGCCTCTCACTTATTCTAATGGAATTGCCAACCCACTATTTGAGCAGTGTGTGGGTTTCCCTCCCTCTGCGCTGTACAATTCCACACCCTGCATGAGAAGGGTAAAGGAAAAACTGCATGTCAGTTTATATAAAACACTATGTCCACTCAGAGAATGGTGGTTGGTTAGTCTGACTTGGACGGCCACTGGGCGTCCATTTAATCTAGTGTGAGTCATTGCAGTGATTGGCAGCAGGGAGAAAAGACATAGGCTCAGTGTTTAGTTTAATGTCAGTGCTAATGATGCGGCCTGGGCCCTGCTGCTGAGGCTTGGGCGTTTCCCAATGCTTGTTCCTGTTTACACCTCAGCTTTCCTGGAGATCGGCAACTCATCGTCCAGAAGATCCTTGTTCTTCTTGTTCTTTTTCTGAAATGCAGTATGTCCAGACATTTGAGGTAATTAGGGATAAGTTTAAAACCGAACTTTGAACTTGCGCTGCAGGTTTCACAACCATGTGAAATGGGACTGCAATGCAGATAGAAGGTTCACCTTGCCAGCCCAACATCATTACATTGGCTCTTCCTCTCCTGGAGCTGTTAATACTGGTTTGTTTTTAAACTACTGTGTTGGGGTTGAAATGACTGGTTTCGGTTACACCACAGCAGAGACAGGGACTAGTGCAAGTAAACGAGTTAGAGCTTTTAGCTAAACTTGAATTGTGCCAAGTATGACAGAATACCAACCAAAACACCAACCTGACAGTTATTGCTAGTTGAGAGGATAGGCGCCTACGTGTTTTAGTGCGGTGACAGCGAAACTGCTGCGATTCAAAGTGACTCCTGAATAATTGTTTCCTGCCTACAGGAGCTTTAGGGAAAAAATATTCTGTCAGTCCAGATTTTATTCTGTTTCTGATTTTTGTGACCAGACTTGCTTCTGTAATTAGAACCAACATAAGCTTCATAGTTATCAGCATACTGACTAGGTTTCACATAGCTTAGTCTATGTCAGTCCCAGCTGAAGTGCTTTTCATAATCTCTTTCAATACTCTTTGTAGCGAGGATATGAAGCTTAAGTCTTGGCCTATTCCTGTGATTGTGTTTGAGGGCAACAATTTCTAATAGGAAGTGTGGGCTGAACAGGAAGAACAATTCAACCCATTCACTCTTGTCTTTCAGTCGCTGTAGTGAGACTGGATTTAAAAGGATAAAACTTGGAGGAATTCAAATGTTCAGTGTATAAACGGGCAACCTGTAAAGGGGACAAGGAACTGACAGTGGACTAAGAAATGTCTGATTGTGGAGACACATTGGTCATGGCTAGACAGAATGACTAGTTCCCTCTAGGCTACAGACATAGCCATATCAAAGACTAAAAGACGCCAAGCTCAAATTGATATGGCAAGACATAGTCTAGTTGTGACAGAAATCTTTAACCTGATGTTGACCATCTGTCACACAAAGAGGGGACTGTTAAAAAGTTGGCTGGGGAGGGCAAACTAATACCCAAGTCAGTGAACCCGTGTGCGCCAGGTCAAACACAAGTCCTTAGTCAGCCAATCCAGACATCTCAAAATGTTGTTTATACGTCTTCTAACAGCAACGATAATGGAAAGCAGTTGTCTGATTCCACAAATAGCTCTTATTGTGACTAAGAAGGCCAGAGTGAAATGCTGAAAAGATGTTAGGACTAAATTGATTTGGTGAGGAGAAGGAGAGAAAAAAAAATTGCTCACATAACAACACAACTAACATTTGATCACAGGAAATTCCAAGTAAATTCTTTCTCCTCTTGGCTGTTTTTTTCTTCTGGAAGTCAGTCCAGCGTCAGACTAAGACTGGGCATGGGGTGAAGCTCTGACAGACACTGAAAGAGTTTCCCTTTGTTCAAATGGAATGACAATTATGTGTAGAGCTATCTTAGTGGTGCAGAAGCAAAGAACTGAATTCTGTCATTGAAGAAGAATGAAACGTAAATGCAACTACATTTAATTATGTTTATTAAAACTGAGTGAGATTCATGTATATAAATCTGATATGATGTTAAAATTTCTACTAACATCCAATTGTAAAGCTTCCATGTATCTACTTTCCACTAGTGGAGTTCTAACAACATCTTAGTTTTTAGTTTTTTTCCCCAACCAGGTAGATCCTGGAACTTAACTGTCGCAGTGTTGCCAAGTGAAAATATCAAGAGGAGAATCTGCTTCCTTCAACAATCAATTGAATATTAACTTAATCCATTCAAAAGTAACTATACTGGTTGAAATTGAGAGTGGTTTACCAATGAATGAGAACAATGCTTATGCACTTATACTTAACAAATCAAATTGGCCCAATGTGTGTGTGTGTGTGTGTGTGTATATATATATATATATATATATATATATATATATATATATATATTAGCATTTTACATTTAAAACAGGCACAGGTGAACCTCCTGTTTCCATGAAATCAAATAGCATTGATGAATTACTTGTATTGTTGATCACGAGGGACAGATTTTTCAGCGAGTTAGTCTAACGAATGTGGTACTATGGAATGACAAATTAAACAACAGCTAAAAATAAGCAAGCAGCTAGAGTACATAGTGTGTTGGGCCTTGCCAATGTTCTCACACTCACGATGGCACAGTGTGCCATCTTGCCTGCCAGCTCCACTCCACTTAGTGGTTTAAGTATGTAAAGCACGCCAAAAATCACAGACACCCTCCATTTCCATCTTAAAGAAAGCTAAGCCTTCCTGACTTCCTGTCAACAAGGCTGGCTAAAGCCTGTGTGGCCCGACCACAGCATGCAGAGATGAGCATTGCTGGGTACAGGTGGTTAGTGATGGCTTCTGAAATGTGTGATTTGTGAATGGGATGATTAAAGGTTGTAGTTTTAAGGGTTGACAAATGGTTTTAAAGTAATTACAGAAACTTTCAAACGCTTATTTAGATTAGTCATTTTGTAAAGTACAGTGTCAGGAAGATTTTACCTGTCTGCAACCGGTTTTGCAATGTTTTCAAATATCTCTTCTTGTTTGGCTGCTTGATCAAATACCTTTTGGAACCTGGACAAAAATGACAAGAACAAAGACAGTACCGCCATGACACATTTGGCAGAACAGAACAGGTCTATGATAACTATTGTTTAATTTACTACCATGACGTGGTAAAAATGGAGGCATCCGGGGCTCAACACAGTCACCAAGAGCAGTACTGAATAAGCACACAAGCAGCCTATTTAATTGCCTGAGTGCATGAGCAGGAGTTTAGTCATTCTGTTTTCTAAAACAGTCTCAACCCATCATGTTTTATCCCACAGAAAGATGAGAGCGATGTGAGAGGAATCCGCCCAGGAAGACTGTTAAATGTGGAAATTTTATTTCTATAAGGGCACAAGGGAACCTCCACGGACTATTTTAAGACTCTGTGGTTTTCAAAGGCTCTCAGTGTCCACTGCTGTCTAACTCCCTAACTGTGAATTTAGGGCTTGGAAGCGTGGCATGGGCCCTGCCCAGAGGGTATATAAGACTGTAGCTTTCACCACCAGCATTAAACAGATGTTCTGGCCCTGCAATGACGGTACTGGAGGATGAATTATTCATGGGAAAAGTGCTTATGCAACTTTGAGAGCGTAAATTTGTACGTCGTATGATATCTCTATTCATTCTAAATTCTACAGTTACACCACTCCTGCAATTTTTTTCTTTAGCATAATAGAAATCAAGAGCTGAAGCAGCCATCTGCAAGAGTCTTGCTTTTGCCAAGTTTTGCATGTGTTGGATCTCAGTCAAAAGTTTTTTCTTGATCAGAAGATTAGCTCCAACTTGCTAAATTATTAGGTCCAAATTAGGTCAGATAGTATTATTCTTCAGGTGAAAAGAATAACACGCAGGATTCATCAAAGTTGGCAACAGATAGAGCTTTTATTATCTTGTCAGGATTCATAAGTCCTGCCCACCTTTGAACTTTCATTCACCTATGACATAATGGTGTAAATTTTACATGTCTGGACATCCCCAGGCTCATTTTCTTTTTACGCTACATTCTCCAAGATTACACTATTAAAATCTAATTTACTGTATTTCTATTTTTTAAAAACCTTTTATTACTATTTTCTTACACCATTATTTCATCGATGTCTTCTACTGTATTTTTTTAAAAACTTTATAAACTTGCTCACATGACAAAAGGTCTGTGTTACAATCATTCACATACCTCTGGTACAAACATTACTTGTCTCTTGTTACAATTACACATTCACTACATTCTACCCGTTATACCATGGTGCTCACTACTTCATTAACAGTATTGTGTGCTCACATAAAATCAACTTTACTTAAAACATAGTGCTCTTTTCTTGATTTCCAGCATTCAGTGCGATTACTTGATTCCAGCATTTCGTGTTCACATATCATTTTGATTACACTTGTCTCTTAAGAAAGAATTAAGCTTTGAGGCACCCATCACTGGGGCCTCTGATCAAAGTTAAAACATAAAGATAAAGCACGCATTAAATTTTATACTACACATGAGAGGCCGTCACTGTTTTGATGTTCTGCACGAACCTACTGTAAGACTGCTATACTAATAATACTGATATTAAGTCACTACATGTATACTGTATGCACTTGTATTTTTTAATAATCCTGTTTCTGTTTATATAAACACACTGCAGCTGCTTTTACTCAGACCAGATGGATCGATCTTGGGAATGAGTTTTGAACAGTAAATATTTGAACACCAAATTATTTCCATTGTGGAATAATCTGCCAATTGTATTTTAGATTAATTGATTAATCTTGATTAATAAGGTCTATAAAATGCCAGAAAAAAGCAAAAAAACGTCCATTCTAGGTTAAGATATTCAGATTAATCTGACATTTTTGCACAAAAAATTACTCTAACAATGAATCAATTAGTCAAATAATCATTACAGCTCTAGCAAATATAAAAGCTTTCACTGGCTGTAAGCTCAATCGGTAGTCTACAATGATAGAGAGAAGTATTAACATTTGTAGAGATGGACTCCATTGACCCCACCAGTTGAATTTAAGTCAGCCAAATTAGTTGGCTGATTAGGGAGCAACTAACACTTTACCTGAACTTGTAGCACTCCCTCTTGTTGTTAACAAAGCCATCAGCCAGGTCCCTGGGCACCACAAACTCCAGAGAAGCACCTGTCTGCTCCTCATTGTCGACAGAGTACACCTGAGGGAGCCAGAGACAACAGTACAGTCAGTCCTAGAGTGGAACAAGGCGTACAGGCTGCTGTTTATCAGCACAGAGCGAGGTAGAGTGCTAATTTACCACAAGGGAATATTTAGGGAGTATTTGAGAGTAGCCATTTACAGTAGGCATTCTTATACTGTTTTGAAAGAGCAGTCTAATATATGGTCTATGACTTGTATGCTGTTATGGTACCATAAACACAAAGACAGCACATCATGTTAGGTCTAAAATATCAGTTTGGCCACTTGTGGTTTGGATATTGCAAGGCTCAAAATGAAGAAATGGAATTTATGAAGCATATATCCTGTGGAAAGCAATAGAATTGAACAAGCAATCATGATCAGTGTACAGTGTAGCCAAGTTCACCTCCGCTCACCAGAGCCTCAGGGGAGACAAGAAAAACTGTAGAGCATTAAACCTCTAGCTAAAGCTTTAGCAGTGGAGGACATTTAAAGTGAAACTGGCCTGGGTCAATCTAAACACCCCCACCCTCTGTTTTTGAGCTTCCACATATGTTCCGGCATATGTTTCCAATGGACGCTGATGCAATTACAAGTCCCCTGGGTTTCAGGAATAAAAGATAAGACCTAAATGATTGGATTGTTTTTCACCGTCACTCCGCCTGCAGTATCGCCTCCTGATCACCACTGTTCTGTTCACATGGACATGTGCAGAACCTCACACAGCCCCGAAGGAGGTAGCTGCCTGTGCTCATTTCATTTTGCTGGATATTGTCAGCTCAAGCTAAAGTGCAAGAGAAACCCTCAAAGTAATTTGATTATTTCATCCATCAGCTGCTGTGCTCAGATGATAAACTGGGCTTTAGAGAGAAGAAAGTGCTGCCAGGGGTGTTTCACATGGAAACAGGCTTTCTTTTTTAACATGTGCATCTAATAAAGACGACCCCTGTCTGATAGTAAGTGAACATTAGTATGCATATGTGTAAAACCCCAACCTCTATTATGTTGGTTGATATAAGCTTGCCACTTTTTGACTGCTTAAACAGTCTGGCTCAGTATATTTCACCGTGATGGCTGTCCAACAAATTACATTTTTCTGGACGACTCTGCATTGGTTGTCACATTTTAAATGAAAACTTTTAAACTGGTATCAGTCCCAGAAGAACACGCAGAGCTATACACAAATAAAGTGGGGTCATTTTGCTAGGCACAAATGAAAACAGTTTATTGCATTAATATTGACATGTCATGGCAAGATAAGCACAGGTGTAATTAGTTTGGATTGCATTCAGGTGTGCCAGCTCCCGGGCCATGGCACGATACTGTAAATTTTTAATCACTGAAATAATTTGTTTAATGTCATTAATCACACCTGTGCTCTTCCTGCTATGACAAGCCAAATTGGATGTGGTGAAAAAGTTATTAAAAGTTTGAACACAAAGTTGTAAAGGCAACTTGAATAGTATTATGTGCCGACAGGTGTGTTTTTAGCCGTTGAAACCTGTTGTTTGGTGATAAAAATATATATTTTAATATGGGATACTTAACGTAATGGGCAATATAAACCAGCATGCTTCGCTAGCATTAGCTATGTTAGGGTTAAATAAATAAACATAGGCTACTACCCAGCATTCATTTTAATACCCACTCTTAGTTGTAAACTTACCGTCGCAGTTTTCTTAGTAGGTTTAACACGACCAAATATCTGAATCGTGTGTTTCACCATTTCTTCCGCTAAAACCTGTTCGGTCTGCTTGGTTTTCTCTACATATACATACACATATAGCTAGCTAGCTAGCTAGTATAACTACAGTCGGTGTTTCGGTTAAACGAGCGACCCTGTTAACTGGTAACCGTGAGGCCAATGCGTCTGCTGTTGCCGTAGTTACGAGGGCATTTGAAACAGAAAGACCCGTAGCTGTCCCAGTGAATGGCTCTTTGTTTAGTTTGTTTTCATTAACTTTGCAATGTAAAAAAACAATGATGTTGTTTGACAGCTTCGTGTTCTCGTCGGAAGTCGTCAGTTAACAGGGTAGCACATTAAGCCGAAACACCGGTTAGCTCGCTGGCTAACGCTAGCGTTAATATCGACGCTGCGTTGTGTATTTTGTTGTAGCTGGTTGCTAGGTGACGGTGGCCTCCTCCTCCGCTGTCACCACAAAGATCGTCTAAACTTTTCAAGATGATTCATCGGAGTAAAACAGCCTTTCCAAACATCCTTCTCCTCTCCGTTTCCCCAATTGCCTGATTATGAGTCAGAGATGTCCAGGGACGTGTGTGTGTGTGTGTGTGTGTGTGTGTGTTTGTGTTTGTGTAGGAGGGTGGGCATGTGAATAACATTAAACACATTGTCAGAAGTAAAAATAAAGCAAGGATTCATAGCTGTTTAACTTCCTCTGATGTTTATTCTTCTCTACTAAGCAGGTGTTGTGTATATTCAAGACAAAAGGTCACTGCAGGTTCAGTGACTCATTCAGTAGGCATATTGACAAGTGTATTCAGCACTGTAGGCACTCCCCACACATTAGGCAAATGGCAGTCACTCCTGGTGCGTATAGGTGCCTACCACAACTTCCAGATTTGACAGCTAGAGTGTGGTAACCATATAACTGCTTCCTCTATAGGTACTATAAATGTTGTATGAAAAAAACTTAAAATAAAAAAAAAAACACAAACAAAAGTAGCATCAAATCATAGCATTTAACCAGCTTTTCTTTGATCCACCACAAGCCAAAATTCTGTGTTTTGGAACTGAAAGATTAGAGACACCAGAGTGTGTTAAAATGAGAAATGAGAGAGACCAGACTGCCGCATTTTGTGTGTGTGTGTGTGTGTGTGTGTGTGTGTGTGTGTGTGTGTTTTAAGAGTGGGGCAAATATACACCCAGTGGAATGCAACAGTCCTATAAGATACTAGCCAGTTTGCAATTAGACACAAGCTCACATGCAAACACACACATATATACATAAACGTCATGCTGCACCTGCTAATGGACAATATAGCATTACTGTATGTGTCTTCTTTATTTTACCTGCACTGTATGAGACTTAAATACTGACAGAGATGTGCAGCGGCTTTTACATGGATCCACCAGGAAAACATGCTCTCTCTCACACAAACTCATAAGGAACACAAATTCACTTATCAGCTGATTTACACAGAACCATATGTCTTGTGTTTGGGAAGGTGGGGGTGGAGGATGGCGGGGGGTTGGCTTCGACCCTGTCTCTAATTTCAGAATATGTGTGTCACGCTGTTTCTGGTATTTCACCTGAACCCTGTATGTTCCCCCAAATATAGCCCAAACAGGAGGCCTTCCCCCCGGAGCATGGAGCATTCAGGAGAATGTATCATGTTTGTTCCAACACATTCTTTGGTACCACAGACAACTACTTCTCGTGTGGCTTAAATAGAGTTGTGTGTGTGTTTGTGTCTTGTTTTTTGCATGATTATAACGATATAAACTGCTGATTTCAGAGGACCGTTTGGTTTAAATGTGCAGATAATCATATATCAAATTTGCTATTAAGAATGTGTGGTATTACACAGCAATAATCTCAGACCATTGTGTGTGTGTGTGTGTGTGTGTGTGTGTGTGTTTGTTATGGGCTACGAGTTAGAATGACCACTAAGCATGTTAATGTCAAAATGAAAAATGTAGTTCAAATTAACTTTAATAAAAATCTAAATACTTGAAAAGCCTTGTCCCCTGTGTGTCTGCTAATACGTGCAGTACTTGTTTTGTTCCCAAAGCAAACATTTTTATAACTTAAAAAAATTAAGAAATAGAAAATTCCATGCAAAACTTATTAGGATAACCTAAACAGTTAGTCCACTCACACAAGGAAGAGCATTCACTGGAGGATTGTGTGAGGATAACCAATTGGACAGGATGTCTTTCACATGGGTTCCAAATGGGCTAACATGCAGCCCTGCATTCCTCCAGGTTAGACTATGTGTGTGTGTGTGTGTGTGTGTGTGTGTGTGTGTGTGTGTGTGTGTGTGTGTGTGTGTATGTTTGGGATATTATGTGTTATGCAATGGGCAAGGGCTCTGTGAAAATATAGTGTAGCCTTTCAGCAGATCATTGCAGATGCTGGTGGTGGTGTGTGCTGCCGTTTATCAGGCAGGTACTCCTAGCCATGCATGGCTGAACAAACGCAGTGTTAGTAGAACCCTGCAGCAGTAAGACAGCTTCAAAGAGGCACCTCTTTTACAGAGGTTTCAGCTAGCGTAACGCACCCTCTGGCAGCCATGTTGGAGGTCCGCAGCTCATGGGCAACACAGTTTGAATAACTGACTAAAACTTGGAACACCAGTTCTTACCAGATGCATGTTAAAACAAATATACTGTAGGTAATTCTGCTAAATGAGCCCAGAGAATAAGACTAAGCTGTTTGTTCAGTTTTCAAGCCACAACCCTGCAGCACCTTGTAGCCAAGAGCAAAGGTGGTGAAGACATTAAAGCGTTTTGTGCTGCACGATTTGAATAGGAATGGAAAGTGGAAAAAGACATTTTTTGGTTTCATTCATAGGCTATTGAATGTGTATATATATATATATATATATATATATATATATATATATATATATATATATATATATATATATATATATATATAATATTTATATAATATTTATATATTTATAACATTAACTTTGTCTTTTCTGTTTATGTTTATGCACATGAATTTAAGCATTATTTCTAAGGTATTTGTTGATCCAGTCATATGATTGCCCCTCACTCCACTATTGACAGTATAAAGAATGGGCAGAGCTTCCCATAGGTTTCTGGAGCGCCGTTTTGAGTGATATCGGTGGACCTGAAGCGGTCCGAGTGACGCCTGGGCGCTCTAACAAGGCACCTACCTGTCAGTCAAAGTGACCATGCTGTTAATTCTGCATAACTTTAAGCTTTAATATCCTTTGAATGGAGTGAGTTACAAAAAAAATCATCACCTGTACAGTTGTCATGAACAGGGAAATTAGCTATAGAGAACAAAACTGGCTGTAAACATGTTTATTTCTGCTGTGAAGTTGGGCATTTTAATACGGGAGAGAAGAGAATTTCTTGCATTGTGGAGACTGGAGCCATTGACAGTATAGCATCTGGAATACTGTACAGTTAAATTAGTATGGGAACCCTATGTTGACAATGTCTCTCATGGAGCTCCTAAGATTATCTGATTGTGAGCTTTGCTTTATCAATTGTGTTTTGAGTATTACGCATGACAAACAGTAATTGTTTGCCTATTATCTATTTTTCCCTCTCTTTCTTATCAATGGGAAATAAAAGGAAACTTATTTCTCATGAAGTCCATGGTAGCCAATATCAACAGTAATCTTAAACAAATACATACACTATATCACATGATATCAAGTGAGAGCCATTGTATAGAAAATGCAGCCTTTTCAAAAAGTTCCTTGAGTTCCAAGAAGGAAGCAGCCACGTCCACTTTCTACAGAACAATTACACAGTGTAGTTAAATCTGTTTCCTTGACAGAAAAGTGAACGCAGTAAACACCAAACAAGGGCTGGACTGGGCTTGTTAGGGAGCTGTGAACTCTTTTTTTTAATATCCTGTTTTGGTCCAGGAGTTGTCTTTAGCTTTAGCTGACATAGCTGTGGTTTCACCCCAAAAGAGGCAACCAACTGTACTGCATGAGCCCGACACACGCAAACGGACTTGAAATCTGTATGCAAGACATTTTTTCACAACAAATAACTGGCAAAAACACTGTTGTCTGTTTTTAATCTTCAAATGTGTTGCAAGCACGCAACCCACACTTTGGCAAAGGGAAGTAATTGAAAGTTATTTCCTGGGTTCTTATCAATAATTTCCAGCAATTCTTTCCTCCTCTTTTATGTTTTCTATTTCCTGTTGGGTTCACAAGAAGATCAGGTGACGGTAAAAAAATATGTATGTGTCATAATGGAATTGTCCCCACAGATGATGATTACACATGCTGACATGTGCGAGCATGTGTGCGCACACACGCACACATGCACACACACCTACACATACACACAATCACACAAATACATGCTTCATCAACTCTGAAAGGACTGAGGTACAGTAAAGACTGTTGTTTTGATACAGATAAAGGTTGAGGCTACTTGCTTCAACCACGTACATTTCAAAACCCGTAGAACCTTAAAGGCAAAAACAACTTGTGCTCCAGCAGCAAAGAAAAAAACCTGTTTTTTCAGTCATCTTTGCCAGCATTCAACACCATTGTCTGTAAGCGCCGGCCTGGCAGTTCATCAAAAAGGTGTGCTCAGTGTCAGAGGATTTCAGCCTGCATGGCTGGGAGTGTATGCCGCACTCTCCCGACAGACTATTCGGTTTGGTTTGTGGTTGTGATTTTGTTTTGATGTTTGCTAGATGACTTGGTACCCACTTCAATGCACCAATGTACCATTACAGCAGGATCAAACGTGTGTCATGCAGTGGGGATAGAATCTAAAATTAACCCTAATGGAAAAGCAGACAGAGGAAGAAACAGTTGTTGCTCCTGCAAATATAATGATCTTAAACTAGATGTCATGTATGTTGCCATAACATCAACCAGTCACCCTGGAATAACATCTTGAAAAACCTGCCTTAGACTACATTAAAAGCAGGGCATTAGAATGCCTCCTCTTTATCAAGAGAGGAGCTGTCTCTGCAGTTTCAGTCCTTGTTATAAAATCGGTTCATTTGATAAATTCACAGAAGTGGATCATCAGCAAGTACTTGCCAGTGCTTGCTTACAGCGCCAACAGTATCCTGACAACCAAGCACAAGCAGTACACAAGCAGTTTGTTTCTCTGTATGCCTATCTGTATGTACATGCATGCATGTACTGTAAATGTGAACATGCAAGTACACACAAACAGCTCCTGGCTAATCAATCCCTTATGAAGGCATCTTGGCATCCCATTCACACAGGGTGGTTTAGATTTTGGCCAGGCCATTATTACAGACTAGGGGAAGATGATGCTTCAGTTAAGTAGCTGCCTCTCAGTGGCTTAGTGGTTGAGGTTAGATAGATTCCATAGGATGATATGTTGCTCTGCGACTGTGTGTGTTTGTGTATGTGAGTGTGTGTTTTGTCCCAGTTCTGTCTGAGGGTGGCCACAGAAGCTTAGTGGTAGAATGCCAAGATGCTCCTTTAACCAAAGAGACGATTAGAGACAAGCATCTGCTGCTATGATACCTTGCTTATACTGTAAGCCACTGAGTGTCATCGCACACACGTAAAATATGCACATGCTTACATACGCAGTGGTGAATGGAAAATCATGTTTTGAAACCAAAACATCAAATGCAGTGGTCCCATCAAAAAGATGCACGCATAACCCCACCTTCAGTCATACTGAGCGCTTATGGGAGATGGCTTCAGTAACATCTGCATACACCACATTTACACAGCTATATTGAGTCAGCCTGGGAAAAAGGTTGATTTTTAACAGCAGTGCATTTGTAAAGTGACGCTCGAGTCAGAGAAGGAATGACGCTAAGACAGATATATTCAGAGCGAAGAACTGTTACGGTAGCTGTGTTGAAAGGAGGTCGACGCATGTGACCTATACATGTAAGTTTGCGTGTAGGGTGTATATAGCCTATTTTTACCACGTCACTACTGCTCTTAAAATGTTTAACATAGCAGAAGCAATCATTTCTTGAGTTGCAGTGCACCAGATTATCCCATCCAGTCACACACACAAACCACTTCTTCAAGCATGTTCCCTTTTACTTTTTAACTTTTTATTTTACTTTTATACACACACACAAATCTCAATAAGACACAAAAACAAAGTAATAAAGCAATAAATGGAACAAAGGTCAAAAAAAAAAAAAAAAAGAAGTGTTACTGAAGAAGTGTTCAAGAAATCGATCATAAAGAGTTCAGGCACCCAAATCGGTCTATGCTATGTTTTCAGTTTCTGTGCTCAGCACAGGGGAACTGCTTTACTTCACCTTTTGTATTGTATCTTGGAAAAGTAGCATGGTGTATAAAATCAAATAAATAATGGATTCTTTATGATAAAATGTTATAAAAATAATATATTTATTTAAATAACAGATACAAAAAGAGGAATAAGAGAAGATAGTCTCCCATAATAATAATATCAATATTGACAATATTAGTTGGGGTATTATTCATATAAATAAAAAATGTTCAGTGAGTTAAAAGCTTAGATTTTCACACTGACAACATCACAGACTGATACTTTGACACGTGCAGCAGCATTTTTTTCCCCTTTTTTTTTTTTTTTTGACGTTTTATGTTCAGCAAAACAAACTATAAACACAACATTGCAATTATCTGTTAGCATTAGCATTTGTTTTGAGCTGTTCTAACCAAACACAGAATATAAGTTCAATATTCACACCCTGTTTTGGTCTCCCTACTTCTGAGGGGAAATCTCTAGCTTTTTGACAACTAGAAGCTCCACTTCTAGTGGTCTGTCTGCTGTCTCTGTCTGTCTGCTGTTTGGTGCTAGGCTTGTAGTGCTCAATGGTGACGAGAGCAAAGTGAGACTAAAGTAAAAACAGTAGAGTTGCAGGCAGAAAAATGAAAAACAATGAGCTGAAAAATGCTAAAATGGTGTACTGTACTGTTGAGTTGTGGGGAACTACAGAATTGCTAATAATTATTTGTGGGTTTGTCTTCTTATATTACACAAAATATTGATTAGTGCACCTCTAGTGTCAAGACTAAACTGCAAGTCTAGCTGCTTTTGACTTACCACCATCCTCCTACTTGACTCTGTGTGCATACTATTTACATTTGAGTGTGTAATATCAAAAATGAATAATTTACAGTACAAAACATCTAATATCTCTGTCAGTATAAGGACATTGTAAATATATCTCTTAATCTAATTTCAGTTGTAGCCAGAAGCGGCACTAACCAAAGTGCTGAGTGTCTCAGGCGGTCACCAGCTGTGGAGTCCATGCTATTTAAGTCTGGGGTTGCAGCAGCTCTCCTGCCTTCCCCTCCAGTGCACAGTTTTCTGGTCAGTACTGTGTCCAAGGGAATTCTTTAGGGCTTTGGTTATGTGTTATTCTCTGAGGCTTCTGCCTACTATTATGCTTGCTAGGCTCAGGCATATCAAACTTCAGTCTGCATTCTTGAAATACTGTATATGAATCTCCAAGACCAGCAATATTGTGGGATGGATTTAGGGATGCGCAAGAAGTCACGGACAGGGTGACATTTAGCAGATTTTTTTTCTTTTTTTTCTTGCTCTGTTGGCTTGTTTGTCTTTCTGTCAGTATGAAGAACAGTCAAGGAAATATGAAACTGAGAAGCATTTGCTTTTCAATGATTTGTTTAGGAATGTTGTGTTTTTGCTCTACAATCTAAATGAGTTCTGTTTCACTGCAGGCAGAAAATCATGTACTCTCTGCACAAGGCAACCTGGATATAAAATATAAACCAGAGTAGGAGGAGAAAGCTTATTTAACATTTGGCAGCATCCATGAAAATGCCCTTTACAGCAATTGTTTTTCATCTTTTTAAAGTGCAAAAAGATTTTTTTTTCTTGCCAGTATTTAAATGTCACAGTAACACAGCATTTCATTCAGTGGCTCTGCTTTTGCACTTTACAGTGACTAACTTATATTAGTCAAAGATTATCTTAGTTATATTTCCTGCTGTCAGTGACTATTATGTCATCACATAGATCTCTTGGTAGGCCTCGTGATAACAGCTTGATAAATACTCATGAAAGTGCTTTAAAACTATAGATGGCGTGTACAAGTGATCCATTTGCCTGGAAAATCTGATGCATACCTTCTCCTTTTATAGCAACTCTCATGCTTGGCATTTTTAGCAAGTGGGAATTTTTAGGCCATCCGTTGCATAATAGACATCATGTCAAATGTTTTCAGTGATTGTAGCCCAGCAAATCTCTCTTGACTCTTACTTTAGAGCCTTGGAATTCATCTCGAGCCATCTGTTTAAATAACTGCTAAACATTTTTTTTCTTAAGTCATTATTTCTCCATTCTTAACTCCTCAGACATTTGTATACATTTTTTCTGAAAATATCTTTTGGAAAAGATGAATTTAGGCTCATGCAAAAGGCTGTAATTTGAATTTAAATTTAAGTATGGAGACGAGTGAGTGACCAGCACACAGTTTGTCCTATAGCTTCTCATACACCTCTTACAGTACATGCTTGTCAAGTGACTCTCCCTCCCCACTCCTCCCCCATGTCCATTCCTTCCATCCGCACCATCTCTCCATCCCAGCTGCATGTGGTCAGGAGTTTGGACAGTGGGCAGGAACACGGCTGGGCGGTCCTGCTGGCCTGGCGGTGCTTGACGGTGGGGAGAGTGGGTGGATTAGGTCCTCCCTCCATGGGTCTAAAAGGCCTGGAGCTCTGAACACAGAGCTAACCACTCTAACTGCACAGTATAAATAGAACAAACTTGGGTTTTAGAGAGCCCACATCTTCACTTCTTAACTGTCAAGCAGACAGAAGAGCAAGAGCACAGAGGACAGAAAGAAACAGACAAAATGTGTGTGTAATGAAAACACAAGTAATGTTATTGTGAAGTGGAATTTCCTTGTGAACTTTTGTAGGTAGCAGGAAAAGAAGGAGAGGGAGTACGGAATGGAGAGAAAATAAATGGATATGAAATGAGAGACAGGGTTGAAAGAACGCTGGAGGAATAACGCTGGAATGACAAACTAAAAGAATTGTAATGTATTGGAAATATTGGCAGAATCTCCACAGTAAATCCACTTTCTCCACCTTTTCCAAGAGATGACCGGCCAGAGCCAGCAACTTTCTGTCCAAATCCATTTCCCAACATGAGCCAAGTCCAGGTGATGGTTCAGCACACACATACAACGTTATGTAAGAATAGCGGGAATGCTTTCTGGCTAACTGTAACGAGCTGAGTGGGAATTTGACATAAGAGCCCCTGCAGATCTGCAGAATTCCTGCTGCCATAGAGGATTCCAGCATCCAAATTCCTCTCCTCCTCTGTGTGGCAGAGTTATAATGGGATACCGTGCGGTGCTGAACTCTACTACCTTTGAAGTCCTATTCAGGACTGTGCGTTGGGCTACCGTTGATGCATGCCATTCCTCACACAATAAGCTGTGTTATGTCACTGTTACCCCTGGCCAACCCCATGATGTGTCACACCAGAGGAGGCCGATCCGTGCTCACATCAACTCAGCCAAACTCTCATTTTTTTGCTTTTGAAAAATCGGATTGGACGCACGACAAAAACCACACCGTGGTCTTGAATGCTTTACGATGCAGATAATGTGTTTTTTATTAAAAAAAAAATATGATTGCTATGCAGTATTGACCACTTGATTACATAATGCTATAAATGCAAACAGTGTGACTCGAGCAGACAGTACGTCTACAACGGGTTTGTTTAGAATCTGTGGCACAAACAGGAATGGGGACATTTCATTGACGATATTTCCATAGCAACAATGAGTTTGTGTATTGATTAGTAGCAATGTGTCACTTTCAATTAGGTCATACTGACAAGATTAGAGTGTGTGTGTGTGAGGACGCTGCTTCATTTTGTTTTGATTTGTTTCTTTGGCTTTTTTCTCCTGGCCAGAGGCTAATGCAAATTCCATTTCATCTCTAGTTGTTCTTGAAAAATCGATATTTTCTGCCAACATCAGTATCTGTGTAATGGCTATGCTGTGAAAAAGCTTCTGAAAATCTCACACGCAAACTCAATCTTACCAACCAGGGAGATAATAGCTCCACTGCTCAGCAGTCCAAGATGGAGAGAAAGACAAATGTAGAGAGACTTTGATGACAGCCAGGAAATAAAAGGGAATGTATTACACTAGGCAGAAATAGAACAGAGAGGCGTCTTATTGATTCTTAGATGTTGTATTATAGTCATCGCATATAGGGAAGAGAGGAAAAGGGAGAGTAATGGAGGCAGGATGGGAGTCAAAACACGTACAGATGACTTTGCATCCTTCCAGGGTGAAAGCTAATGTAGAAGTTTTGTTGGACGTGTAACTGAGCTGCACTTTCTCCTTCTGTATTTCACCCTCCATCAGAGAGGTTACAGAGAGAAACTAGATACTATATGTGCACACAGTATCTGTGTGTGTATGTGTGTCAAAGGAAAGTAGACTAAAACCAGCAGAGCACGCAGTTTGACGGACAATAGAAAGCCTCTGTGTTGTGTTAGACAGCCCAACCAGGTCAGCTGTTCGTAGCATGTCAAAGTGAGGGGAAACAGGAAGCTCGCTGTAAACGAAAGTGATTCATTTTGTCAAATTGTAGCCATGTGTCTCTCCTGTAGGATCACAAAAACTTCCAAACGATATTACGGCTACAGTGTATTGGTGCATAGTTTATGTATCCCGACACAACTCGGAATCCATTTGAATTATAGGGCCATCCTGTTTGTTATGCATGCTTGAGCTGTTTAAATACAAATTGGGTATACATGCTGCTCATTTCTCAAAACATGTCATTGCATTCATTTGGGAAGGACTGATTTTAGGAAGCCATATACAGTAAAACCACTGTCTGTCATGCAACACAGCGGCCAAGCATTTAATCTTCTAACAGTTTTAAGTTTTGGCAGAGACAACACAATACATGTCAGTCAACCATGTGAGATATATGTGTCTACTTGTCTGTCTTGACTGTTTTGCCATGCTGATGGCACACATGCTGTTTTTGTTTTACTCGTGCGCAAGGCGGCCATATGGACTTGTGTGGTGTTGTGTGCCTAGCTACATTTTATATGATGTTTTTAATAGTTTTAATAGTAAGATGTCACAGAGTGAAATAAATGCTTGTAAAACATTTTGTCTGGACAGACTTGGATTCCGCCTTTTGCTTTTCAAAACAAAACAAGTCGCTTCTGGTTTTAATTGTGTCAGAGTCTGATAAGCATTCAGAAATGACACATACCAGTATACTTATGCTAGAGAAAAAAAAAAGAAAAAGAAGTTGCAACTAGTTTTTTTAATAACATGTGGCATTTTACCACAGTTCATCCATCACTGTGGAGTGATCTACTCCACATGAATATTCTTTTAGTTAAATCCTGAGGTCAGACCTCTAAAGCAAACTGACATGAACACTACTGTGAATAAATATGGCCACGAATATTCAGAAATGTGTCATTTGGAAGACATGAAGTCATTTCCCTCATAGCGATATCCTTTGATTTTCCATCGTCACTCATACAGCTGAGTGGACACACTTAACGGAGTCATTTTCCCCAGTCGCATTGAAAGTTTCAGCCATTTATTCAGCTGGTTCCTAACCAGGCAATTTGAGGTAAGTGCCCTTGGTCAAGGACGCCGAGTCATTTAGACCTCACAAGCAATCTCTGTTCTGAAGGCCAATCATATTATGCAGTTATGCAGCACCTTGTAGTATGAAGAGAGTGTAGACACTAAATAAAGGTGCTATCAGGCTTGTTTACCATGGCAACAGCGTTTATTTTTATTTTGATCAAGATGAATCTAAAGTAGAGACTTACTGACTGACCTGAATATTTCAACCTGGTTAAATTATTTTGTGATATGTACTTCTGAAAGAGATCTGAATGGGGTACTCCAGCCATTTAGCGCTGTCCCTATTATTGGTCAAACTCCAAAATCACTGGATCCTACACTGCCCATAATGCAAATCAACAGCATCTGTCAATAGGCCTTCTATGCCTGGCAATATGCTGCAATCCATTATACTCAATGTGCAATGGAATTCCAAGTCAGAAATTTGGGATCCATCTAGCTCAGGTTCGGCCACATAAACACTGACCTCTACTAGCCTCCTCCTCTTTTAGATACTTTTGCAGTTCATAGACCTGCCATACAAGCATTGGTTTGCTGCTGGAGTCCATGTTTTCCCAAATAGATACTCTGGGAAAGTCGAGAATACCCAGGTTCGACTTCTGAATTGGAAGGATCTTCATGACCACCTTCATGACATATCAACTGATCCTCATGTGTAAAGCTGGTGAGGTTGCCCTTTGGGTTTTCTTGAGTGTTCTGTGTGTGCATTTCTGCAAGTTTCACTGTACACAAAAGCATGCACGCATGTGTGTATGTGCATACTAAATGGACATGTGTGAATTCAGTTAGCACCATTTCTGTTCTGCCAGACACCCTTGAGACCCAGAGGTGTCGACTGGACCTTTTCACATCTGCAGCCCTGTCAAATCAAGACTGTCTACAAACGACCTGGCTCCTGTCTGATAGACGTTCAGAGAATCCTCATTGTAACTGCATCTGTTAGTCTTGGCTTTCTTATGTCTGACCTGAGCAGGGATATAAAAGCGATACAGTTACAAATTATTTGAATAGTTTAAGGTGTGCTTGATTTGTCTGCCTGGACACTCCAGCAAGCTCAGAAGTAAGCCTTTCCCTTGTGAGATTGTGAACTCCAGCAGTCCTCATGTCTTCCAGTCTTCTAAAGAATCCTAATACACTTGAGCAGTGACTTTTCCATGGCCCGTTCCTCACTAGTCTCCCTGAGGTCAGTGTAAAACCTGGAACAACTAACTCTGAGCATTGGCCAGATATTCCCACTCACTCACTGGATTCCCTGGAAAAATACTTTTTGTGATGGCGTTACTAATGACACTGTTCACTGTGGCATTAATTATATAATATTATATGTCATATATTTGTGTTCCAAACAACAGAATGGTTAAGATAAGTCCGAACTGACTCCTGGCACCATATAAAGTAAACCTTGTGCCATAATGTGTGTGTATGTGTGTGTCCACATGTTGCCAAGTCTAATTCACTGACTGAGTTTTGGGGGTCAGGCTAAAAGGCTCAGGTTAAAGTTACTAACGGAGTGCCATTATCTGACATGAATCTAACTCCCCTATGATATACTATCCCCTCTGGATTATAGATTTGACCTCCCTTCGGTTTTGCCAAATTGAAGAGATTAATCGAGGCCTCTTGCCTGGTTTTCTCCCAGGGGCTGAATCACTGGATAATGTCATCCCGGCTTTGACAGGCTGGGCTGTGGAGCATCTTGGACAACTCTTTCTACTCTTGAAACTTTAAGACACACACTCACTATCTGACACACTTGACACTTAGCTTGACACAGTAGCTGACATTTTTTTCTGACCAGAAAGTGAAACAACTTAATGACAAAATGCTGAACTCACACTATCTTACATACTTGAAGCGACATTATGTAGAAATGAGTATTTCCAGTTTCACAATGGTAAATATGGACAGCTGTACACGCATTTGTTAAGACTATACTACTTATTATCAAAAACTAGCGACAACTTTGCTAATAGGCAAACATAAAGCAAGTGCAACAACACAAGACATAGCAGCCAGCTAATATTACTTACAGTACTAGTCCAACAACAAGAAGCCCAGCTCGGCGTCTGTCTTTCAGCCTTTTATTTCACCAAGCTCTCACCAACGACTAAAAGTCAGTCCCAGATTTCCTCTTGTCCAGTGGCTTCTTGTTTGGTCACTTCTCCTTGGCTTCCTCGGTCAATGTCCTCCTGGTCTTTTCACCTCTGTCATTATGTCCACAGAAGCTGCTGAACCCAGTTACATTGTCTGCTTGCCCAGCTCTGGTTCTGGCACGACACTGGCAGTGTTGCCCCTTGACCAGATCCTAAAAACCTCCTGTTCCCAGTGGTCCAAAATGCCTGTGGTACAAGCACTAACACTCCCCCGGTGACCCCAGAGCTCACAGTCCTGGCAGCCCAGCTAACAAACTGAGCTAACATTAGTTCACAGCAACTACAGTTGGCAGCAGTTTACTTCCCTGTCCATCAGGAAACTTTGTAAATCACAGAGAGTTGAGGCGGAGCAGCCGGAGGACATCAGAGGGAAAAGCAGAAAACATTTTCTCCATAAAATATGATCCAGTTTCACCAAAATCAGTCAAATAGTTGGTGGTGTGTGACTTAGTGCTGTAAAGCATTACGTACTTCTCATAGGTGATCGCATCCAGAGCACAGATTCAGAAACAGAAGACGTATGGGGCTCAGAGTAGGAAAGACAGAGACACCATTCACCTGATAAAAGTCAGTGTTATTTTATGGTAGACAAGTTATATAATGTTGCTTTAAAGTACATGTGAGCTTAATATTCAAAATAGAAGTCCAATGACCACAAAACAGCGACCTTTAACTGCTACGCTATTCTGTGCACTTAGAGCTTCGGAAACTTTTTTGTGCTTTTGTGAAGGTATTTGGGGAATCCCAAACAATGCAGGTAGCAGCTGTGTTCTACTTTCATTTTGACACCATATAGCTACATCTTTGTAACACTGGTGCTGGCTGCAATCTTAACATCGAAACAGTTTACTGGAAACCTCCATACTTCTTTCAACTGTATTTAGATCACATGAAAAGGATGGGAAATATTATTTCTATCAGCCCCTGAAGATGTTTGTTGTCTGATCACTCTGCCAATTTACCATATCTAATGTTATAATCCTTGACTCCGCGTTGGTTTCTACAAGCAAATTGCCTTAGTTAAAGAGGAAGTTAGACTAAAGAGAAATGAAGCATCAGGGGTTATGATATCCTAACTTTTTGTCCTCAGTTTCAAAAAGAAAGGAACCTACGCTTCACCAGGGTTATTTTGCTCAAACCTTAAAAAGTTTCCTGTGGCGTCACAAAGGACGTTTTCCCAGGTTAAAGCATTCCCCATGACGAGTAAACTAATCTCCATGTGTAAAATTGGTGGAGTGCCCGTATTCTATGTTGCCAACTTAGGTTGTTGTTGCTTGCTATTAAAGTAAATTACAAAGTCATCATCTTCATGTGTTGACAGAAAGCACAGCTCTGGTTATGTCTTGGTGCCCTGCCAGGCTCTAAACATATTCTTTCATGACCATAACAAGTTTCCCTCGCAGCATTTATGAGCAGCACCAGGCTGGTCTCTGGTACATTCACCCAAACAGTCTCTACAGCGTGAATGATCTTACATTTCATGCTTACAAACTCCAGACTGTGAAGAGTTCAGTTCAGGCCACCAAAGTCACCCTTATCGGTCTTGTTTACTGGCCTTCAGCAAATTTGTTGCTGCAGAAATCTTCTTGCACAATCGACCCAATAAATTACAGCGGAGACCTGTTGCATTCTCAAACACATGAAATTAGAATGATGTCCATGTTTGAGCCCAGGTCAAAGTGGATGCCCAGAATTTGCAATTAATGAAGGATTACAGGCTGTGAGGAGATCAAAACACAGCCAGTTCATACTGTTTCTTCATATTTCAGAGGATTAAATGCTTAGCAGCTGGGGCAGCAAGACCTTTGGCAAACTTTATTGGATCTTATTTTTTTTGGCAAACATGATACCTAACTTCAGTTTGTTTGTAGTTACTCTAATTACACTAAATGTATGTATGGCTGCTGTAGGATTATTTCACATGCTGGTTATCTGCTATATTACTTTTCAAAAAAAAAAAAAGTGGTGCTGTTGCTGCAGCTGTTTTCCTATAGGGAGCATTTAAAGGACTAGTGTGTTGAATTCAGTGGCACCTTCCAAACATGAAAGAGAAACTATGGTGGCTGTGAAATGAACGGAAAATGTGAAATGCCCTAACTGGAGCCAGTGTTTAGTTTGTACGTTCAAGGCTACTGTAGAAACACGGCGGTTCAACATGGCGGACTTCTTGGAAGAGGACCCAAAGCGTCTGTAGATATAAAGGGCTGATTCAAAGGTAACAAAACCACAACAATACACTAATAAAAACATAATTCTGAATATGATTTTCCATTTCTGCCATATTCTGTAAAAAGAGCCACCTAAATCTTACACACCGGACCTTTAACTGCACTGCAGTAACATGTTATTGGCTGTTATTTATTGGTAGCTATGAAGACAAGACAATTCATTATTAATGAAATGAAAAGTTATATTCATCACCTCCAGCACACACACACGCAGAGAAGAAGAGACAGACGACAGACAGACGGACAGAGTGCGGTAGCTTTAAGAGGGGAGGCGTGGTGCTGCTGTTTTGACCGATTTGTCATCAATCCCTTCACTCTCCACTATCATTCAGCTGAATGAACTGCCTCGTACAGCCAGCAGCGCAGGGCATCGGCTCTCTATTTATTCAAGCACCACCGCGAGACTGATTTTGGCCATATTTGCTTGCTGACAGCGACAAGGGATTATTATTATCGAGCTGTTAATTGTTTCCCCGCAACCAAGCTGCAAGGTAAGTTTATAATTTGACTGACAATTCAGGCTGAATTGAGAGGTACCCTCTGTGATGGCTTCTCGCTTCCCCGGGCTCTCCCTTCAGGAACCGTGGAGATGAGACTGATCCACTGGAGACGTTTTTAATGGACATGATGAATTAAATGGCAGTTATGCATTTAATAATTTTGCATTTTGAAATAAGATTGAAGCAGCACTCCTGCGGTTTAAAACGCGCGTCTGTTTTTCTCCTCATCATGCCAATTAAGACCCAACACCTGATTTGAAGCCCTCCATCTGCAGGATGATTTCATATTAAAGGAGAATGTGATTAATGGTTTAATATCACACGTTATTGACCGCCATTAGACGCATATTGCCTAATTTATATGCACTTCTGCGCATGACATCTGCTCCCACCGGTGGATCTGACGTTTCATGACAACATGATCATTTTCAGTTATTGATACTGACATGTGATAAAATGATGGACTGCATTCAGGCTTCACGTGATGCGCAATGCATTTGACCTCGATATTAGGCGGCTGTGCGTGTTCGCTGGGCTTCAAACCATAGGAAGATATTTGATTCCTGTGGCCATCCAAAGAGGGCGCTGCGTCCCCTCCACTGCTCTGTCACCAGACTGCAAGAAATGTCTATTCATAACAATGCATCGTGTGTCGTGTTGAATCTTACTGTTGCATTTTGTTGAAATCAAGTGAGAAATTCTTCTATCCGAGGTCAAATTTTTCAGTATTTGGTGTCTGTTTTTGCCCTTTTTCTTTCCAAAATAAAATGTCATTATTTTGACACAAGTCAGTGAGAATCTTAAGAAATGACACTGTATTTGTGAAAATCCTTAAATCAGAATTAAGCAGGATGAGATGAATTATATCACCCTTTTGGAAGATGTTTATTCACATTTTTAGCCTCAATATCGCATAGTCATGATTGATTCTTCTTGCAGTGGGGAGCAACTCTTATCCTCTTGAGCTATATTTGGCTAGAGCAATTTTTCAGATTGTGTTCTCGATCCAGACATCTGCATGTCAAAATATTTGTTCCTGTAACGGAAAACAGGTGTCTCCTCATAGCTTGGCTGTCTAAATTTGAGAAATGAATTTGGACAGTGGTGATTGGTAAAGACTGAGGTTTTTAATCTCTCTCGATTTGTTCCAAATAATAATAAAAAAAACAACACTCTGCATTTGTAATCAGGAAAATGATGGTAAATAATTTCACACTTTGGGGAGGCATCCATACCTCGTAAAACCCACACTGGTCGCCTGTTTATAGGATGGAAAGGCATTAAGAGCTGTTAAATCTAACTGAACATCTGGCAGAGATGCAGCGTTGGGTCCTCTTGGTCAGTTGTTGAGGGTTTACAAGCACAGCACCATGCTAAGCACAAAATTATCCCCTCCTCCTCACCCACACAGCTTTGCTGTATCTGCTACATTCCTCCTACTGGATCAAGATTGTGCTGCTTGGGAGTGTCAAGTAAGCCAGTGTTATCCCAAACTGGTTTTGGCCACGGTTCAGAGAAATAAGAAAAAGACAGAAAATAAAAACAGTGATTTATGGGTGAAAGGATTGGAATGGATTATGACATCGAAATTACATTTTAATCATGCTAACCCATTGGGAGTAAGTGGCTTGCAGGATTTGTCCATGTAAGGCTGTTGAAGGAATTTTCAACAATGTGTAATGCACATACTTAACAGGCATCAATAGGCTGCCCAATGAACCCCACAGACTCGCGTTAATGGACGTCAGCACTGGATGGATTTATTGAAAAAGCCCTGCACTATAGCCGGCTGTATAAGCAGAGCTGCAATCCATTGAGCTTTTAATTCGCTTTAAGCTTTTTCACAGGTTCAACTTCAAGCATGTAAAATCGGACATATAAAATGGGAGTATTTGTCTGTTTACGCTCAAGTCAGACTAGAGCAGCTGTTCCTGCAATTTGGCTGGAGTATTTTTAGGTGCACTGTTTTCATTATCGTGCATATCCTTGTCCAGCTACCTGTGTGTTTTCAGAGGGGAGGGAGGGAAGAAAAATAGGTCTGACATCCAAGAGTAACAAGGCCACTGGGCTGAAGTGTTCTGCTTCTGGCTGTGCCCCTGCTGACGGAGCGGACGGTATAGAGCTTTTGGTTGTGCATGTGTGTTTGTGTGGCAGAAGGATGACTGGAAGCCTTGCTCAGCTCAGGGTGGCTGTGGGTGTGTTACTGGCCACACATGGCTGTGGTGTGTGTGCCCAGTCTAGGCTACTCTACCACGGGAAGGGGTGGCCAGCAGGGGAAAGACAGAGCCATTGTTCCCAACCAGCCGCTGAGGCAGAGGTTTACTCACTTGAACCAGGGCCAGATGTTTTGGTTGGCAATTGCCTCTGCCAGTCATGGCCCTAAGGTGAGAATCTAGTAAGGCGGGGAGGATAGGGCAGAAGCTGAAGCATGGTGGGCTTTTTCTTCTTGACCTTGAACTCATCACTAACACACTAAGACGGCCACAGTGCACCTATAAGGCCTTGTGCCAGTCTTTGCTCCAGCCCACTCTTCTTTTTGTATTGTGGATAGCAGGCAGCATGCCGGCTTACTGTATCTGTGCAGAGTTTCTGGCACAGAGCGATAGAGTCTGGGAGTAATTAGCTGTGAGGGTATAATCCTATACCAGACACAGCGTCTGTTAAAAGTGCACACTCCCCCCTTTTTCTCCTCCGGGTCCTCAGTCACAAGTGGTTATGACCCCCAGAAACCCCACCTCCTCTACTTTACTAGCACCTTCATTTTATGAGTACATGAGGAAAAAGTGAAACTGGTTTGGTACACAGATTTGTTTTTGCAGCAGGGGGCAACCATGTTTTTACACCATGAATTACACTTACATAGCCTGCATATGCAGGGTTCAAAATGGTCTTCTTTCTGAACAGTGTTCTTCTTGCTAGTTGATAGACTAATCCGAAATAAGGGACACATTTTACCTACAAGAAACTGTGCAAGGATGGTTAGAGATGAGGCTAAGGCATGCACACTAATGCTCAGTCTTTAAAAAAAAAATATATAAGTAGATGACGACAGATCCTATAGCTTTTCTTTTAGCTCGAGGAATGGTCTAATCGTAGCTTTTGTAGCACAGGTCCTGGAAACAGGGGTTCGGTATGCAGGGCTTGCTGATGGGTGGTTCCAACAGGCTCTAGTCTGTTACTCCCATACAGTAGTGAGCCTGTTTTCTGCTGTGAGGAACCTGAGGTGGAAAGGAACTTCAGCATGGCAGGACTGCACCGGCATGCTAGAGAGCCATGGCATCAGATTAGCATATGGGAGTGCTATGATATGATCTTATTTGTTGGCACCTCACCTCAATAATCTGTATATCTCCAAAATGTACTTTCTCTTTCAGTTCTTTGTGTCACTCTTACGTCTCATTTTCTGTAGTGTTTATATGAAGTTATGAAATTATATTTACTGTAATTTCTTGGAAAAAAAAACACACTTGTAGGTGATGTGACGTACCCCTTTGTCAAAGGAGGAAACCTCTTGTCCAATGGGACCTGTTAAACAAAATAGTGCCGGACACTTTGCATTTTTTCGCCACCCCTCCCTCTCCCTTTTCCTCCTCCTCAATCTGTCCCTGTAGTCTAATTTCCTGTCAGTCTCATCACACACCCACCCTCTCTAAATGTTAAATAAATGAGGTACGCAATCATGTGGTTAATTAAAATATCATAAAGCCCAGATATTTTATTATAGATAGGCTAGACACCTCAAGTTCTGTTTTCACAGGTCTGCACAATGCGTCATTGTTAGCTAGGCTTTTATGCACCCGCACCGCTGTAGTGTTTTTGGAAACAGTAGCTTGCTGCCTTGACTACCTGATTAGACTTGCATGTTTCCACCACTGGTATAAATTAGAGGCAATTTAAGTCTCGGTTTCACCATGCATTGCTCAGATTCTACGGAGGGGAGCTTGTGGCTACAGTAAAGGTAGTATTTTGCATTAAGTGTGCATGATGGCCAGATGATTGGTTCTTCAATCATATCAGGGCTAAACACACAGGGAGCAGGTGCTCATGTAAGATTGCCTCTTTAATGTCTTGAGGAATTATTTTCCCATCACTGGGAATGATTTAGCACTGGGGGTAATGGAGGTTGAGAATATCCTAATATGTCTTCACTTCCTGACAGCTCCCTGCCCCCTACCTCTCCCTGCTTTTTCTCACCCTTGGTCCCCTTTATCCTCTACCCTCCTTCACCCCCCACACAACTAAGTCAGTGCAATGGTTGTTTTGGTCCCCTGTCTCCATGTAGTCACAGGCCATTAGCTCCCGTCAAAATACGCTGCTGGATGGAGAGCTGAGGCATCCAAACCCCTTCCTCCTGCCCCTACCTTTGGCTAATATTGCCCTGAGCTACCGAAAAAGGGCCAGATAGGTTTTGTCAGTAGATGGAAGGGAAAGAAAGAAGGGCGGGGGGCGGGAGGGGGGTTCCACTTGTGTCCACGCGTGCTACCTCACTGAGCACAAAGCAGCTCTTTCACTTGGGATCTGGAGCACATATGGAATAGTTTATCGAACCTCCACTGCGTCAGTCCCCCGTATTCTCTCGACTGCAGGTTTCTCCTCACCTCCACATCTCAGATTCACTTCTGCCTCTGGAATTAGCTTGAAATGCTGCACCTGGAGATGTTCCTCCATCTACCCTTTCTCCTTGGTACTCCTCAAAACCAGAACCCAACATTACCCCACTACCTTGTGGTCTACTTTTAAGTACCCTTAAAATTTGTTTTCTTTTCTGTCAGTTTCTTAGATGTTCTGTTTTGACCTTGTGGTCTGTATACACCATCCAGTGAACATAACTGACCACTGTGACTTTGGTTTTTGAACCACTAATGACCACCTACACTCAACCACGTAAGGTAGACTATTTCATAGTGATGCCTATATTCACACAGTTGATATTATATTTCATTCCCTCATTCCCTTTCATGATGGCGTATTGGGCATTCATTGCAGTTGCAGCTTTGTTGAACTATTTCAGTTAAGGTTATGTGACCTTAGTTTGCTTGCTTTTCCTTGAATGAATTAGTGTCCACACAAAATTGTAGGAACGCTATTTTAACAGTAACACAATGCCAGCGTGACATCATCTCCAAGGATCTGCCTCTAAACTGCACAGCTGGGTGTAGATAACGGAGCAGCTTGGATGTTTATTTTTTTCTCCTTCTGCATTCCAGCTTCTTATTTATAATGGCTATGATATCCAGCTCGGGGGGTTACTTCTATAAAAGGAAGTTTGAAGACTTTTGCCGACCCGCTTGAAAGGAGGCTTGCATGCCACATTTTCTCAAGATGTAACCTTTAGATTTCCAAGAGAAGGACATCAATCACACGGCAAAAGAATGGTGAGTTTGGCTTGGGTCAAAGACAGTGGGATACATGACTGAAGACTTGACTCCAAACACCGCAGAGTCAAAAGACAAAGCTATCAAAGCAGAACCCAACTGAGGACAGTTGGGTTCTTTTTGTATCATCCAGGTGTATCCTCAAAGCAGTTTTAGGTTTTTCTCCTCCCTAAATAATCAAACTTGCAATAGGAATTCTGAAAAGAAGCTACGTAATGTGATCATAATAGAGCTCTTTGTATCAGAGGTCAAATCTATGTTTTTGTTTTCCACACATAACTGTGGTGAAAGGTGACCTTTTGACATCTGACCTCGTCCGACTGCCTGTCTGGCTCTCAAGGATATTGTGTTTGCAAAGAACTTGTCATTATGTGCTTTAGATTTAATTATCTTGACATGTCGGGTTGGGTAACTACTAGCATACAAAATCTATCTAGTGTCATGTGGCTTTGTTTTGCCTAAGAGCTAACAACAAAGTTCAGCCGGTTCCTCTTTAACCTGAGAATTCCCTCTGCTTGAAAACTGAGTAGATTTGGTCCCCATTGCCAAGCTGATGATAAATCATTTGGCCTGTATTGTCTTCCCTTAGATTTTTATCAAGCATTGTTTGTTTCCCAGGATCAAATCCTCCCGAAATTTGCCTAAACTCCTCAAGACTAACAATCCACATGTCTTCAGTGGCCTGACACCCCATTTAATGCCTAGCAGATGGTATTTTTAGCGATAGATTGTGCTTAAAACAGATTACCTTAATGAGGCCATTTACCAATGAACTGTGTGGGTTTAGCCAAATGATCTAGTAGAGGCCCATACCAGCCATCTGAGGCTCTAAAATTTACTTAAGGTTACCTACAGGTTAAAGATGCCTGGAAAAATCTTGAATTCCACTGCATATCATTCACAGAACAGTGTTTGTCTATAGAGTGCATTCACCATTAGGGGCCTCTTCGCAAGAGATATGGCATAGGATGTACTTCTTTGGGCTGTGTTATTGTAACTGTTAGATCTTCCTCCCCTTTCCCTCCCTCCCTCAGTCTCCTTGGTGGACAAGGGTCCTTTTCGCTGCCCTGTGCAGCTCTGTTTGTATGTTTGATTGTGGGAAAATTTCTTGACTGTCCGTGAGAGTCCCCCGCTCTCTGGACTAGCTTTTCCCCTGGGGTCCTCCGGGCTCGGAGAGGCTGAGCCCCACCATTGCTGAGAGGCCCCTCTACTCCCAGCAAACCCTAGTGGTAGCAGAATTTTTGAGTTCCAAACCACTTGTCTTAGCCATTTGTGTGACCGGTCCCCTTCCCTAATAGTCTGGCTCGACTGCACAGTTTATCTTTTCAGGAGGGGGAGATCTTTCAGGCTTTTCAGCACAGTGATAAAGAAGCCTGGCAAAAAGCACTCCCTACAAGTGAATAATTTCAGATGGGGGGCTGAGATCGAGACATGGATATATGACACAGAGTTTTGAGAATGGGCCAGACTTTGGTGGGTTTACTTTGGCTACTCTTGCAGAATATGTCCTGGCTCCAGAGCTGGATATTGAACCTGAGATAGGTCAAGTTTATAGCTTTGAGTTTGCAGTTTTGTTAATGAGACTTGTTCTGGTTCATGTACATTATGTGCCATTTGACTGAGAGAATTACCTCATTAAACTAAGTTTGTGGCGTTGTATATTTAGATTGTGAATTTCCAGTTTTCCTTTTAATGCACTGGCATTGATTTGCTTTCATTTTCACATTTGAATACTGGTACTATTTACTTTTGTTTCATGGGATTCCCCTGAAATACAGGCTTTGTGTCATTATCACAAGGTGCTGTAGTGTCACTGCAAATATTCCCAGAATTTAAATCCACAATTACTTCCTTGTGTTTGACTCTATGCTGACTAACAAATAAATAGCCTGTAATTGTTTACTAAAGATAAGACAGGCTGGCAGATAAACAAGCCTCCCACCTCCATCCTCAGTTCAGTTTGTGCAACTGTAACTCACTTTACTGGCATGACAAATGTGTTTTATCGAAGTGTTCTAAGGCTAAAGCATCTTAACAAGATATAAGATGTAAATGCATCCCAGTCACTCATCTTGTTTTCCCTTCTAATCTATCATAATATTCATATCCTGTCCTCACCTGCAGGGTTTGGGAGCCATATAATCATAAATTGTTTGACCTGAGGATAAAAAATGGTTTAAACATACACTATCAGACTTAACCTCCCCAGTGATTTCACTTTGTTTAAAACCAATGGCTATTACTAAACAGTAAAACATTTTATAAGCTCAACGCCATCATAATTCTTGCTAAGACTTTTGGATTACTAAATTTGGCTTCTATATCTTCCCATGCATTTTTTTCCAATCATGTAATGACTTTATGCTGCAGTTCAAAGCTCTTAAGTAGAACAGAAAGCTCTGACAGGCACTTTTACTGTGTTTTACAGGCTTGCTCCCAGCCTGCAATGCATCATCGGAGCCTACTGCCATCTTATTGTGTTTGAGCTCAGAGATGGATGGGCAAATGTTAGTTAAGGATCCAGGAATGATAACAGATGGTTCTGTCTTTTTGCTATCTAGTAGCTAAACAGACAAACACCATCTGAACAGTGGACATGAGCCATAGATCCTTCATCCCCGGCAAGTTCTTTTTAAAAACGTCTTTTTGCCAAGTGACAAACCGCGTGGTTGGCAACGACTAAAGCATTCAGAGGCCGTATGAATAGGGGTCTGTCTCAGGAGAGGCTTTCTGAAATGGGGCCTTTTGGCTTTTATCCCTCTGGAGAGGCAGGCTGATCTCGCACAGGTTTTGCGCTGGCAGTGCACTTCAAATGGACTGTTGAAAGGCCAGGCGTTTATTTGTGCTGTGTTATAAACTGTGTCCTTTTCCCAGATTTAGCATCCGTGGGTGTTCTCCATCATCCGTAAGCACTACCAGGCCATCCCTTCTACCCTTCTGTTTTTCTTCCATTCACCTGTAACGCTACCCCTCACTCTACCTCTTGACCTACTGTTCATTCTCAAAAAGTTCCTCTTCTCGTCTTCTCATCTGCTTCCATGTAGATTCTGGGTTTTAAAGTTTTGCAGATGGAGAGGAGATGGGGAGGAAGCCTGGTAAAACTGTTGTCATCCTCCTCTGATATAAACTCCATCACCCCCTTGTGGTAAATATCACATGAAGCCATCAGGTGACCTCCTCTGTGCTGTTCCCTTGGTTACTGGGATACTGACACCCCCCCTCCCTTATCCTACTCCTCTTCCTCCTTTCCATCATGTAGCAGCCTCTCAGAGCAGTGTGCTGTTTTTCTTCTCCTTCCACTTGTATAAACCAGCAGACTATCTACCATCAGCATTCAGGAAGTGTGGGGGTAAACAAACGACAGGAGCCAACAGGCAAAACTCGAATGACCCAGCCATGTCCTAGCAACCGTGGAGAGCAGGTTATTTTTGGTGCTTTCTGTATCCATGTGCATTGAGTTTATCAGGGGATGTTTATATTTATTTATGTCAGGGCAAACTCGTCTGTGCGTTTGTGAGATTACATGAGTTGGAAAAATTCATTTAAAGCATCATCACTGACTGTGCCAGATGGCTTATGCTGTAAGTTCTTTCCAGTCCTGCCATTGACTAATTAGTAATTTCGAGTGTATTCCCTCCCATGCATCCAGTTCTTTGGTACTGTGGTTATGTAGCTCTCTTCTAACTCCTCTCCACTAATGTGCTGTTGGCAGCGGTTGCTGTGACAAGTTTTGCCATTACTGGTGTGTAGTTAAAGTGTTTGCTTTTTCAAACAGAAGTGCCAGTATGAGGCAAATACAGATCTAGAGAGAGCTAAAAGCGCTGCATGTGTGCCTGTCTGCACATGTGTGTTGAAAAGTCCTTCCTGTCAGCGATGGAGTGATGGAGAGATAACCCATAAGCCATTGCTGTGTGTGCCAAACCCTCTGACTGTTTCAGCCAGGCAGGAATTGGCCTGCATTAAAGCTACTGGAGGGTGATATATTTTCTCTCTCTCTCTTTGTCTCTCTGCCTCTTTCCCAATCGCAGTAGCTACGGCGAACTGCCCATTTTCATGAAGCATCAGAGTCTGCAATATCTCTTCAGGCAGTTATCCATCTAGAAAATCGTTTGTTAAAGTCCAGTCTCCGTTCATCATCACAAAGCCCACACTCCCCACCCCCCACCCTCACTTCTCTCTACCCCCTACCTTCACATTGTAGTCGCCGGGATTAGCTGTGCCATGTAGCGTAGGACACTGAAAGATATTGTGATCATCAGAGAGGGAGAAAGAGGTGGAGTGGAGTGGGGTGGGGTGGGGGGTCAGTGTAGTGGCAGTGATGCTACTGGACTGTAACCATGCCCTTGACCACATCTACTGCAATTTACGCTCGCAGTGGGGGTTGGATTAGAGGTATTAGGTAGACAGACTAGACCCTTGGTGCAGACTTTAATGCTGCTATATCAACCCATGCACACATCCCTGTCAACCCACCCCCATCCTGCTGCGCTGACAAACAAAATCCCTTAAATGCACAATTAACTGGGGCTATGACAACGGTACAGAGATCAGCTTTAATATGGCAGGAACGTGGATGGATTTTTTTTTTTTAATACTACTGAAAGCTAAGTGGTTGTGAAATACCAGAAGCCAGCGGGGAGTGACATTTTGGACAGAAGTGAGCTGTGTTTATAAACTGAAGGCATCATTGCAAAGAAACTGGTATTTTTGTGATTTAGTGGCCCCAGTTTTCAGACTTTAATACCACTGTGGTTATATGGACAGCAGTATGTGTATTTGTTCTGATTACATTACTTATGATCAAAAACTAGCGAGTTAACAACTTTGCTAACAGCCAAACATCAAGCAAGGTCAACAACACAAGACATAGCAGCCAGCTAATATTACTTAGTTTGTCCAACAGCAGTCAGCCCAGCTCGGCTAAAACCCGTGAAATTTGTTGGTGGTGTGTGACCTAGTGCTTGCCTAACCACCAATGAGCTATTGCCATGATTGCACACAGTGACAACATGATGTATTCTTATAGCTATAGGAAGATTGATATTTAATCTATTTTAAAGAAACTCATCTTGATCAGTTTTCTTTAAAAAAATTTTTTTTTCGAGAACTGCTCCAAGCCTTTTACCACCTTGCCTCCTTCCCTCTCTCATTCTTTCCCTTCCTTGGATCACCACTACTCTTGTGCTGGGCCCTGATTCACAGCCAGGTTGCCTTGACGACGGGCCACAGTACATAAACGAGGTGATGTTTGGGGAACGCAGCGCCGCAAGGCAGGAAATCTTGTGCATTCTTATCTCTCACCCCTTGGATGTTGCTCCCGCGGTCCTCAGTCGGGAGCTTGAGCCACATAAACAAATGGAAGCCTTATTTTTATATCCGGCCCATTTTCCACCTTTTTAAACCAGAGATAAACAACATCTTTGAGGTCCAGACAACCCACGCTTCTTTTGCAAGTGTTGGGAAGAAAATGAAAGGAAGCGAGGGAATAATGGTTTGTTAAATACATGAAAAAAGGAGCATCAGTGCAATGACACAGAATTTTCCATTTATCACCTGCAGAAATCAAAAAGTCTTGTCGTGTGTCATGCAACACAAGACTCACTGCTGAGTGAGCACACATCTTCCACTTCCACTATACACTCATGCATACACTCACGTACAGCACACGCATGAATGAACACACTCTCACACACCCTACCCGTCATTACCTTGCCTTCCTGACATTCCATCCAGGAGCTTGAGGAAGAGGAAAAGGATCTGCTGATCAGAGGCCTGCTGGTCTGGCTCATGAAACAGAATGAAGGGAAGAAACCCTGCTGTGATTCATTTATGTGTCGCATGCATTTGAGCTCACACACATACACACAACCTCACTAAGAACACAGTTGACAAAGTATTAAAACAGACGCTGGTCATAAATCTGTCTCATGCTCTTGGCTACTGGTCAGTGGTGCACAGTACATTTCCCAGACTTATCTTCTCTTCCTTTTTTTTTCGTTAGAATCCATTCCTACTTAAAAACTGTAAATGTAATGGTATATCAATTGTCAGTACTTTTACTGTAGTGTATTTTTAGCTGTGGTATTGAGATTTGGACCGACAGTTGTAGACACCTTTCCAGCTTGGCTCGGCTTTCCTTTTTTTTCACTGTTGCCTCCGGTAAAACTAGAACACTAGGCCAAAGCTGAGTAAGCCATTTTGGCTCCCCTAAGGAACAGTGCCACTCAAATAGGAGGCTGTTGACAGTGGAAGAGCATGAAGGTTGCTGTTGAGCCCTTTTTCCTCTTTATTGATCAGCTCCCTACTTCCATTCATCCCAGCCTAAAAGAATCAATGATCGTGATTATTGAAAGTGTCTGATTTGGGCTGTGTTTTTAAAAGCAAGTGTGAAATCGTGAAGCAAGGTCACTGGGTTCTCTTTCATATCACACTCTGCATCTCAGAGGGCAGGCATGTTAACAGTCTTTGTGCACCACAGTGACCGTTGTGGTCATAATAATGCCAGTTCCCACTACAGTCCTACTGTCTAGGGAGGAAGAAAAAAAAGGCAGACTCATTGTTCTATGAAGGAAACTAAGATGCAGGGAGAGGAAAAGCTCCGGGGGAAAAATGCTGACCCACATTTTTGTTGCAGCGTGCAATGGGACAACAAGACCCAACCTGGCCATTTAACTTAAATAGCATGTAATCGGAACAATATGTGTTGATTGTACGCCGCCGGAGCAGATGTGATTAACCTAGATTTGTACTACAGGGGTCAAGGTTTTTTCTTTTTTTTCTTTTTTCTTTTTTCCGAGCAGGTTTTCATCCTCTGGAGGCTAGCGAACTGCACAAATGCTCATTGTGTGACAACTTTTCTTCTCTTATAACCTGCAGATATATTTCTGCAACATCATGCATTTTTGAAGCATGGGTAAGACAACATCTGCACTACATTTAAATAAATACAGTGTACAATGACTAAATGATGCCTATAGTTATGGCTACAGTCTCGTTTCTTGGATGCTACACATGGCTGCAGTTATAATGTCCCTGAGGACGCACCGCTTGTTGAGTTCAGCAATGGTCATATTTTTGAGCACACCGGACAAGAAACCATGTAATTGTGTCTATGTGTGTGTGAATGTTTCCTCGTATTATAGTTATGAGGACCAAAAAGAATAGAATGATTCAGCAGAGCTTAAACTGAGGACATTTAAACCCCTTAAACCTGTAGTTTGGCCACTTGGATGGACAACATTGGTAACTTGTTAGCAAACTGTTGCCTATTTACACATCCAGCAGATCAAGAGCAACACTAGCATTAACTTAGAGTGATGTTTCTGGCCACCTGGTGAATGCAAGTCCAATAGTCACCTTCCTTCTGGCTCTGTGATTGGTCTCCACCAACTTTAACTGCTAGGTGCACTCTAGTGGGTTCATTAGCTTTCTCACTAAAAACAGCTGCCTAATTCTCTGGGTTTGTCACTACAAGGGACCCCTTTCACATACAAGTAGTTGTGTAATTTATTTTTAAAATTAAAATATTATTTATAGTAGCCACTTTGGCCAGGGTGTGCTTCTAATTCACTAGTTTGTACTACATATTCTGACCACATCTGAGGGAATAGTCCATCCATACCATCCATTTTCCATTTCCATTCCTATCAGGGGTGCTGGAGTCGATCCCAGCTGACATTGGGCAATAAGGCGGGGGACAAGTTGCCAGTTCATCACAGGGCTGACACACAGACACACAACCATTTCACACCTATGGGCAATTTAGAGTTACCAGGAGAGAACTAGGGAAACTCCACACAGAAAGACCCAAGTCGGCCTGGAGGGTTTGCGCAAGGAACCTTCTAACCATGAGGCAACACTTTGCCTGAAGGGAAAAGTGTTTATAACTATTCTGAATGGCCACACTCAAAAGTAGGGCGAAAAGCCTGCTATCACACAGCGGTGCACAAAGGCATTCGAATTATTGTGCTTGGTTGTTTATACATGAAAAGTGAAGGGAGTAGCTGCTTGTGCTTGTGTGATTGTTCTAAATTCCAACACTGAAGAGGTATTGTATGAGGGGCTTTCTAGACACTGTTCAACAATCTGACAAGCACTTAGTTTAAAGCATAATGAACCCATTATTTTTTCAAAGGGCGAGTAGGATCAGGCATGACTGCAATCAACTGAATGTCCTCATCAGTGTAGCAACACAAACCTGTGTACGTGTTTGTCAGAGCAAAGTGGTCAGGTTCCAACTGCACTGCATTCACAAGCATTGCGGGTGTGTGTGGGTGTGTATTTGTGTACACTTTAAGCAGCAGAAAATGAACAAGCGTGCAGGAGTGACTTGTCAGTGTGTGTGTCATTGAGAGGCCAGATGGATTTCAGCGGCACGTGGTGTTGGGCGTGTGTCTGCCACTCCAGGAGCCTGCCCTGGGCTCAGCTGGCTTTAATCAACAGCATCATTTAGCCCTCTTGCGGGTAATCGGTGCACAATGGGCCCCCCTCAGCAACGCTTCCCTCCACCTCCACCCCCTGACCCCCCCAACACCCCTCCACACAGCATGGTGCTATATGTATTTACTTTGCCTGTCGTGTGCACAGCAGTGAGAAGATACATATGTGTTCTCCAACAGTCACACCAGCTCATTCAGTCACTCTCTTGTACACGCAGTAGACACATCTTTAAACCTCACAGCAAGTTGAAATTTTAGGTCATATTAGCTCTATTTTTTTATAGTTTTGGCCATAGTTTCTACCAGTTATTATAACAGTGTCCTCCAAATAAGTTTGGCTAACAAAGTTGTCTTAAACCAGAATTATCCTGTAAGTATTTGAATGTTCTCTCTGCATGCAGTTTGCACAGTTAAGCGGTGTAGCACAGTGGCAGATGTGGAGAGTGGGTAGATTATTCTGCAGCCACGATATCTCTTTGTGCACTGTGACATAGATGCAAAGGAATGGAGTGACAAATTAAGATTGGGTTCTTATCAGCTGAACTTGGGTGTAATCTCCACTCCACTTGGTTTGCGTATGTGTATGCCTGATAGCTTCCTGCAGACAGAGCTGAGAGCTGCTTATCGGCCAAAGCAGAGGGGTAGTCCCTGAAACTATTCATTTCAAGGGCCCTTTGCCAAAGTATGTTCCTCTCAGACACTAGAAGGAACGTGTTGACCCAGCGGACCACAGTGTAATCCATGTGATGATCCTAAAATAATGTCACTGAAGACACCACTTAGTAACTTTTAGGGAGCCCCTTCTCAGCTGGGAACAGGATGTGGCAAAGGGCTCTTTAACTTAGGGGGATAGTAAATCAGTGTAACAACATGTCTGACCCTTCCCACCATATAAGAGGCAGCTAGACAGACATACTCTCTGTGTGGTTGGATGGAACACGAGGCACGTGTGCTTGAGTGATGCTGATGTGTCGAAGGTCGACTGCTATTCAGCCTGGCAGGTTTGCTACGCAGATATGTTGTATGGTTGTAGGGAAAGAACTTGAAATTTGATACATTTCTGGGGCGAATGATCACAACCTCATGGATCCTTGAATGTGGTGTTCTGTTTTTGATGTGATTTTTGTCATATTTATTCTTGAAGTTCTTTAAGCATCACAATAGGAAACAGTAGTGTTTCCTTCAGCATTAAGAAGTGATAACCACAGGATTTGTGTTGGAATGGACAGCGGCGCAGGACAGACTGCCATGACCTACTGTACAGAGATAAACAGGAAGTGTTTGTTATTATTCTGTCATCTCTGGAGTGCACATAACACAGTTTCAGATCTGTACAGTGCAGTGCAACGCTCTAAGCTAAGTCATCATTCTAAACTTTACCTCTACCAGGAAAGAGGAACAAGGGGGGTAAAAAAAGAAGGCAGGCTGTCGTTTATTTTCAGCCGCGTCGCTTAGAGTAAACTGTGGGTTTAGCCTGGTCGCTTGGACCCATTATGGCTGAGCCAGACCAAAAGGTTTGAAAATAAAATTAGCGGGCTATTTTTAGAAAATCCACTTCCCCTGGTTTGTGATAAAATCTTTTGAGCGAGCATAGAAGTTTGTTTTTTTTTTGTCACAGTGGCTTCAAAAGCTTGGCTGGTTCTTGCAATCATTTGCAATCTTTGCAATCACAGCATTATGCAAATTTATAATTATAACTGTTTTTTTTCTTTAGTTTGCTTATTTGTGTGCGTTATGACACTAGATAATCATCATAGCTCCTTGTGCAGAGTCGTTCATAACCTAATTAAAATTTGCAGTGCGTGATTTGTTTGTTTGGAGCTGTAATCTGCAATACTACGTGGAGCAAATATGCCACAATCACCAGTGCCATCACTCTAAGGTAATGTGACCTTGGATGTTCAGACAGCACCGTCTGTGTCCAATGGTCCCATTGGGTTCAAACAGTTTCCAAACCGTAACAAGAGTTCAACGGTCAAAAAGGGGCATAAGGTCATGGGCACAGACACGCACCTGTTCACAGGGGGCCTCCTTTAGCAGAACAGATGACTCCCAGATGTTTTATGGAGATACTATGATAGCCATGACCCTGTGTGTGTGTGTGTGTGTGTGTGTGTGTGTGTGTGTGTGTGTGTGTGTGTGTGTGTGTGTGTGTGTGGCGATACAACAGAGTGGGGTTACCCCCTGCAAATGTAATGTTTAGAATTGGGCTAAACTTCCCATCACAACTTCCCAGACATGCTCCACCATACAAGGACATAGGCAATGCATTTGGGGGACGTAAAAACCTTGATTTACATTGTTTTGAATGGATTTTAAGAAGGGACATTCTTACACCTGGAAAAGCTCAGATGCAGGACTTAGTTGTGGGTTCAGTCTGTGGTCAGCAAAGAAGGAACTCATTCTGAAAAGTCTCTCCTGTAAAGATAGGTACTTTTGAGTGTTTTCTTTTGAATGGCGGGATAAGAAACGGTGATAAATTGTAATGTCAGTCGTACAGCTGAAGTTGCACTCTGTGGAGAGAAGTCCCCATGTTGCCAATATAATAGCAACTGGAATATATAAACCTTGCTTTTGAATGGAAGCATCTGGAAAAAGAGTAAGGACCTTTCCTTTCAGTTTTACCATCAGTCTTTTTTCCCATTAGTATTCTCTGTCAGTCTCTATAGTCTCCCTTTTACAGTTCACACACCTGGATTCATTGTGGTCAAAGAGCTATGAGAAGTGATGTATTAGAATGAAAGTATGGTTTTCATGTGGGCCCTTTTGTACTTATATATGCATCGCATATATCTAAAACCTGAAGGTAATCCTGGAAAACTGTGCATCGCCGCATTTTAAAATGGTTGCACTGTGAGATTAAATTATTCAGACATGATTCAAAGTCTAATAGTGATGGCTTTCATGCCCAAAGATCAAGGCGTTTACATCATTGGTTAACATGATGAAGCTGTCATGAGTCAGTCAGCGGAAAGCCGGACCATTGTCCAAACATGACAGCATTTAGCTGGCACATATCCAGGCAGACAGCAGAGGTACTGTGGGAGCAGGCGGTTCGGTGACCTCTGACCCTGCCCAGTCTGCCTCTTGGACAAAAGAGCCATTCAGATGCCCGGTACTTCTACAAAACACCCCAAAAGCACTCACTCACTCACAGTACAAATGACTGACTGGTAATCCTGTTGGAATACTTGTTCACTCTCAGTTAAGACTGGTAAAAGCAGGTGGATTATCATGTATTTGTGATGGAAGAGAAGCAAGCGTTAAGGTAGAAGTGCGTCCTAGCAGTAAAGGTGTAAATAATAAATACAGAAAAGAATGTCACCATAAGAACACAGTGACTACATTTATATTTATGGTTTATGGCTTTACTTTCATTAGGCTACTTTTCTGTGGAGGCTTTTAAAAGATGGCTAGTGTAGTGTTCCCTGCTGTCATGATTTATGGCTAACATACAATTAGACCATGTATAAAAATGTGCCCTCATGTTTATGCTGTCAAGAGTTCAGGCTTTGTGCAGCGGTGGTATTTTTCTCACTAGCAATTTATCTCTGTGCGGGCGTGAAAGAAATGGTTGTGTGCAAAGTGCTGTCATGAGGAATTCCTTGCTTATACAAAACAAACATAAATGAGAGCTGGCTGGTTAAAAGACACCCTAAATAATACATTAAGAAACAACATGTCGTAAAACATGACTGTTTGCTCTGGCAGCTGCCGGTTTGGAGGACTCTTGCCACTTTTCTTCTGTGACAACCCTGGAAAGACTATGCTCCAGATGCCAATATCTGCACTTTTAAACGCTTCTTTACAGCCTATCCTCCAGCTGTTTCGTCGCCTGTTATCAGGTTTGCTCCTGCGTATGAGAGGTCTAAAGGAGAAGGAGTGGTTTGTGAGTCTGGACGAGACCACCTTGGGTGACCCACTTCTTCTTTTCCAATATTCCATTCACCTTTTGTCCAACTCTCCACTGTGCCAAGTTCCTTTTTTACTGCTCCCCCTGACTAAATGTAGCACTTGTTAGCCAGACGGTAATAGTTGCTGCACTGGAATGCTCAGTGGAGTTTTTTTTATCCACTTCCTCAGTGGGTGGAGGAAGGTTTAGGCAGTAACTCAGCAAGCTTCACCCAGCTGACTGACAAGTGACTGGCAGGTTGTTTGGAGCTGCGTGTCATTTCACTGAACACAGATCTACGAAGAGGAAAGCACCCTACCTGAAGTGTCAGTCTCACTCGACATACTCTGCAACTAGTTTATCAGGCATGACTTTTGCCATCCGGTGTGATCCTACTGTGGGTAAACACCAGCCTGACTTGTGTTTAAAGGAATTACCCAGGGGGGGCAGTGCAAGTTTGGTGAAGCCAAGTTTGTAGAGGCCACAATTTGTGGTCATCTCACTGGTACACAGTGACAATGTGGAATTGTAGATGAGTGTGTAACCTCTTATTGTCTTTCTTTCTGCAAAGTGCATGCTGTCCAAAGCAAGTGAAAACAAATCCAGAGAAGAAAAGGAGAACAGATGGACCCGGGTGCTTTTCCAGGATTTTTTTTTTTAAAGGGGGCATGATGTTTATCACAAACATGCCTATCCTACTCCATTTGCGTCAATTAGCCAGTGTAATTTTCTTGGCTGTGATGGATGATACAGGGGTATATGAAGTGCACTTAGCTGGACTGGAGCATGAGCCTAACCTATTCCTCAGGGTTTTTTCCCTTGCTTTTGGGGATGGAGATATTACCCTAGAGAGAGAGAGAGAGAGTAGATGTGATGCAAACCTCAGTGATGCTGCACAGAAAGAGAAAGAAAGAAGCAGTAGGGGAAGTGGACATCATTGAGATAAGCTGGCTCTGCCTAAAAGCTGGGCTAATGGATGCGTCCCCAGGGCTCGCTCAGGAATGCACCCAGGCATTACCACCAGCAACTTGGTGTCATCTGTCATCTGTCCCAAGAGAAAGATGACAAATATTGTGGTATTTTGACTCCCCCTTTCTCCACTCTTTGGTATACCAATGGCTCCAGCTTGTATATGTGAGAGTGAGAGTGTAGAGTAAGTGCCACAGTTGCAGACAAGAATGGATGGTGCTTATTGTATGCCTTTGGGTCCTGCTGTATAGGCTGTGCAACACAGATTTTTCTTTTTTATTAATGCAGAGCATTAATATACAGAGCCATTGTGTTGCGGATACCAACTGTAAAAATGCAAATGTACTTTCTCTGCATCTACCTGTAGTGTTCACCCAAAACCTATTTATTGTGCAGGGTCATAAGGGCTAAATGTATCAGTCTTACCAGTCAAACAAATGGAGGTAAAACCTTTATCATAAAAGGTTACAGTCCTTTTCCAAAACCTGTTCAGCAGCTCTTTATCTATATGCACATTACATAAACAGGACTGGAATCAATAGCATTGATCAGAAATCACCACCAGACAAGCTGTCACCTTGCCCAATCTGTGTAGCAGACAAACAGTCTCGAGGAAGAGAAGATCACTCAGTATGAAATCAATTCACATTTGACCCTTGTCTTCAAAGTGTTTGCCATCCAGAAATGTCAGAGGGTTTGTATTGATCAGGCAGTTTTGGGCTAAGAGGCTGTCAATGATGATTTGCTGATTGATGCAAAGAAATTTTTCCAGACACGTTGAGGACACTAGCTGATCATGTTTGAACTCATAATGAGTTAGTTTGCTCACTGGTAATGTGGTACTTCAATTTCTTTTGAAGGTCACTTTTCACTTTGCTGATTGGGGCTATGTGGGGTCAGGAGTGGTCCTGACCAGTGCAATGGGAGTCTTAAGTTTTCAACACTAATGTTTGCACTCACCGACCCCTCATATTATCACAGCAACATACTTGAACTCTACTTCCCAGAAACGTCTGTGATGTGGCCCTCCATCTGACCTGCATTACATTCGGCTGAGCTAATGGTGTGAAGCTGACAAAGCCAACAGAGCTTTGTACAATGGTCTCACCTTTTTCTCAATGAACACTGATTGACTCTCAGGGAGAGTCTTTTCCTGTGTGTGTCGGAGGGTTAATTCCAAAAGCAGAATCCCATATTTGGCATGCGTTTGCCAAACCAGGGGCGTGTGCGCTTTCATATACGTGTTAGTGATGAGACGACGCGACAGGAAAAGGAGTTTCCTTTGGGCGTTGTGTGTGATACCCCCCCATCCACAGCCTTTTTTCTTTTTTTTTGTATGCTCAGTAAAGGGAATGCATTGGGTGGAGTTGGGATTGTACACAGGGGTGGGAAGCACAGGCCGCCAAGGGTCATTTCCTTTCATCTTGCCCTCTCCCTTGGCCTCACGCAGCATGCACATACTGTACATAAATGCATTTATATTCAAATAAAATCCATCACCTTCTCGCTGACATCCACATAGATGCTGTCATACACCGCAGCTGGAATTCAGAAGGAGAGGAAGAGAAGGGTAGGGGGGTTGTGATCTAAAGACAGAGAGGGAGAGAGAGCAAGAGAGGGAGGGGGAGAGAGAGAGCGGGGACAATGTCAACAGCTCAGCTCGCAGCACAGTCAGCTGAAATCCAGAGCTCAGCTCAGAAGCTCACAGAGAGCAGACAAAACGCAGCAGCCTCGACCGGGAAACATCGTCAGACTCAGCAAAGGCATGGAATTCGGCCACAAAACACAAACTCCAAATGGCAAACACAGGGATCTAAAGCCAGAGGCTGCAGGAATGCTTTAAAAATTTCTTGTAACCTTGTTTTGTTGAAAGGCTCTTTTTCTCTTTCCATTTGAAGTGACGCGACATAGGGACAATCCATCTCTCAGGGCAGCCCATCTGAAGTGGGTAAGTAGGAGATACTTGATCTTGACACTGATACCCGTAACCCTTCCCAGTCATTGTGGGTAATAGCTACACCATAGTTCAAGCAATAAGAGATTGCATATAGGCTACAGAAGTTTAAGTGTAAACCTAGTTTGTCCATGTACTGCGTCCTGCTGCTCTATCCAGCCAGGAAAACACAGACTACTGCAGCCAATAAAATAAACATTTTTTAAGCTGTGTAAGAAATAAGCTGGTGGGCAACAAGGGCTGCTAATCCTACTAAGATGATAAAGTTTCCACATTTCTGTGTTGTTATGATTGGAAAGGAAGGCAGTATTTTACAGTACTTTTTTTTTTTCTTTTACTATGGTGGCTTTATAGGTCATAAACAGCAGCAAAAGCTGGGTTGTGAAATGCGCGTGGTCTTTATGTTTTGGCTCTTTCTCCAGCAGTGTTGACAGCACGCCTTGCTTCACCCCCCATGTGTGCTGGTGCATTATATGAGCACGGCTTGTGGCATATTGGTTGGTAGTCTTGGATTCAGGTTTTTAGCTGAGGTTGTTTGGAGTTTCATTTTCTTTGGAAAATTATTTCATGGGTGGATGCAGGTTCAGCATTATTGAGTGCTGGAGGAGTGAGCTAAAAGAGATCTGGTGTCTAGGACGTGAAGTTCTGGGAAATGTTTGGTATTTCAGGAATTGAGGGAAGATGGAACAGTGTCATATGTAATGGGCACAGGCCTATTTCAGGATCTTAGATGTGGGTTGATCAACATGTTCATCAATAACATAGTCAGACCTTTTCGAGTAGTGGCAGCCAGACATTCCATGTATGCTCTCCTCCCAGCAACAACTCACCCCAATATGGAACCAGGGAGGCAGACTTCTTGATTATCTCTAAACGTTGTTTTCGCGTGGGATGTTGGTATTGCTTTTTTTTTATAGATTATAGTTCCACATTTCTCTCAAGTGAAGCCAACTCAGCTCATGCCAATATAATCACTCTGCCCTAATCTCCCAGGGTTCCTCATTTGAAGAACCTTGAAGCCCCCATTCCCACATGGAAGCCCAGTTGAGAGCCTGTCAACTTAGCTGTAAATCCTTTTGCGTGTGTGTCAAAAGTACAGCGATGAAGGTGCATGCACAAGCCCTCCAAATTTGCGACCTGTGAAATTGATTTGGGACGCCTACTTTGGGTTTGCCAATGGCCTGTGGATGGAAAACATTCTGAACAGATACTCCAGCGTTTGTGAACATTTGACTCGAGGCTGGGCTTTTAAATGATGTGATCTGGGAGATAATAGCAATGTGAAAAGACAAACATTAGCCCTGCAACATTCATTCAAGTCATTTACTCTTTTTAGTGGCTTGTGTTTGAAGGTTGATCAACCGGAGGCAAAACTTGTTTATACAGTCAGAGGGCCATGTGTGTTTTCTTTGATGTTTTTTTGCATTGTGAACCAGATAATATCCATTTCCACCACATTAAAGGCTTACTCTGCAGTCTGCTGGAAATCCTCCTACACTCACGTGCACCAGGGGCAAGTGTAGTGACATCGCTAAAAGATTCAGTGTGTTGGGAGGGCTTTAACGGAAGTTGAGGACTCACACGTAGTGTACATACACAGCTTCTGCTGCCATCAGCGCTCTCAGGGCTTTTCATATTTTATCGACCATTACGGATGCATGAACTGCTCTCTCAGGATTAGAGGGAGTGCGAAGGAGAGTTAGTGAGCGACGGTCGGCCTTTTATCACTTCGGCACTGCTGTTGACTGGCAGCTCATCGGCCCCCTCATTAGGGTAGGAACAGAGATAGAGAAAGAGATGAGGTCTGTAAAGCTGCTTAAATTCATCTATCTGATCATCTGGATAGGATTTACATCATGTTGTATTTACAGTAGCGCGGTTACAGTGTTTGAGAGACCAAACTTGGGGAGCCTTCAGGAGTAAAGCTGCTGCTGGTCTTCTCTCTCCTTCACTGGAAGTCCCCACAAAGAGTGTGTGTCAAATGGCACTATTGTATTTGTGCCAGTGACACACTTTCTGGGGCTTATGATGTGTAAGCATATCTCCTCTTTACAGTGCTTCAATTCAAAGCAGTATTACTGCAGGCTATTTTAAAAAATGCTGGTCACTTCAGAGGGCTGTCCCTATCTGCGTTGCTATAACTGTCCCAGAAGAGCATTCCAGACATTACCCAGAAGCCCTCTGTCCTCTATGGTGCAGCTGTTGACCTCTCACCCAGGCAAGATTAATAGCTTAACAATGCACAATATAGAGTGCCTCTGCCCACTTACTGACATCAAACTTCGGCTCGAATGATGGGAAGCTGACAAACAAACGTCTACAGGGAACTGCTGAGCTAACCAGTGAATGTTGTCTTTAGCATGGGAACAAATTTGTTAATAGTGGTGATTCACTTTTTGTATCATTTGAAGTTCAAAAGTGACCCCTTTCACTACCCAGAAGAGCTGGATCTTCTCAAGCATCTGTGTAATTTGTTTAAGTGCCCTGTACTGATTGAAACGGTTCATTCCCTCAAAAACACGAGACTCTGGGGTGTTTGAAGAACACAAAGTCTGGGAAGTCCGGCATCCCTTCCCTCTTGAGAGTCATGGTAACCAGCTCTGAGCTTGTACCCGTGCCAATTTTTTTTCTAAATATATAATAACACGTCTTTAGTTAGACTGGGAGCTTGTGACTCTGGCGTTCCTCCCATATCAAATAAGAAAATGATTTGACACGGCAGGGTAGCTCTTTGGGGTTCAAGAGGAAGGGATGCCAAGTATTGGGTTTCATTCCGAGCCCTGTTAATATGTGGGAATGTTGGGCCCGTGGAATGTGGTGTGGCCGACTTTCTTCTCATTCCCAGTATTAATAGCATAGTTATCCCAGTGATCCGGTCTATTTGATGAGCAGAGATGTGACTTGTAGAGATGTGCCGGTCAACCAGTAGAGAAGTGGGTCAACAAGTGGGTCTGTGATCTGATGTTTGTCTCCCCACTCGATACGACCTCCTTCCTGAGCAAACATTAACATCTGTATTGTTAGAGTCACATGCAGCAACTGTTGGATTTTCCATGTGCAACATACGGATGACCTTCTGATTACAGTTACTACTACACAAGCTGAAGCCTTGAGAGAAGGATGTGAAGTGAGGTGGAACAAAAATGCACTTTTGAACAAAGCATTAACAAGGTGGCTCCTGTCAGACCGCCGAAACGTGGGCCTGCAAACTCGGACCGGTTTGCTGTTAACCTCACCAAAGTCATCTGCTTCTGCACGGGTTCTTATTTCAACTTTTGTTCATGCAACTTGTGTCTGCGGTTCGTGGCTTCTGTGAAGGGGTTTAACATGTTTATAATAATTTGCTTCAAACTGCAACTGTGTATGGTTGGGTACTGGGTACTACTTTTTTTTTTATCAAAGTAAAAAAACTCAGTAAAATTATGGTTGTATCACCCCCCTCCTCGGGTACTTCATGTGGTTTGCGCCATTATGAATGTTCCTCTTATTAAGAAATGTCTTTTTTTAATGAACCTAGCTAAATGAAATGGTATTAATGACATCCCTGGAGGATTGGAAACATCTACCCCCTCCTATTTTTCCAGTGGTTTAGTTGAGGCATTTCCTCTTTATGGGTGAGGTGGGTTACTGTGCCTCATGGCCCTATTAAAACCGACAGTGCTTATATGTTTGTTTTGAATGAGGCTAGAAGCCAATAAGACCTCTGAGAATTCTCAAATATTGGTTGTGTTAAGAGTTTATGATGTGATATTGAAAGAATGCCACGTAGAGCTGGTGGAGATCCGGCTTCTCACTGCTGTTTAAATGAAATGGATTGATTAGTGAGAACGACAATATGGACATCATACATAGTTTGAACAGCTCGTCTAGAATTACCAATTTGTATCAGATTAGTCCCCACTGATGAAAAGCATTCACCAACCATTGCCATTTATCCTGAGGGGACTATAAGCATGTGCTTTATATACAAGATCAGTAACCACTGTACAAACCTGGGGCGACTACATGTAATTACACTGTCCTCTCATTGGCTGTCTGACAAGAGCTGTTTGTAAACAAAAGAAAATGAAAAATGCCTCTCTGTCCAAATGTGATTGCATTTGCCTCAGAGACCGTCTGGAAATATTTAAGCAACAGTATTAACCACAAGCTATTATAATAATTAATAATAATTGTGGTTGTGGCCAATTTAAATGGAGATACTTTGACTTCTTCATTTCTTCCTTATGTTATGCACAGTGCTGGCTCTATACTGTATGAAAGCCCCATGCAACCAACTCAGCCACACCTCCTTAACATTGTTTTGTTACTATTGTTGAAGTGTTACTGTATATACAGTGACTAGAAATGTGAGGCTCTTTTATATGCGCTTGAAGTCCATTGTCATGTTGTTTCAGAAGTATCATTTCACTATGAGGTCTCCCAGTGCATGTTTTGCCACTGACTCAGACAGTCTTGCCCCCAGACTACGTCCTGGCGACACTGTCTGAAGGCTCCCAGTCCAACAGCTGAATAGATTTTCAGCTGTTTCATCCTCGCAGTTTCCCCTATCTGATTGCAGGGCAGAAAGGAAGTGATTGAGGGAGAACGTAAGCAAAGGAATGAGGGAGTTTTGGAGAAATGGTTAAAAAGAGTGGGGGTGTGGGGGGGTAAAGAAAAAGGGTGGGTTTCTGATCTTCTGATTCTTCTTTTCCTGGAAGATGCACGTAGGCATAAGAACACAGACATACCTTATCAGTAGCTGCCTTAAACCCTTGGAGAGTGTCTGTGGATTCAGCCAAACCATAGTATCTATTAATTCAGTTTTAGTAACTTGCTTATCTTTTTACTCACTTGCAACATTTATGTAAACATGTAATATTATACTAAATATCCATTCCAAAATCTAGTAAAATGATTCACTTCCTACTCATTTAATTTGTTTGCTGTACCATCAACAAGGCTGAGAATGTTTTGGAGAGAGAAGATGCTGTCATTGCTAAAAATATCTGTCCCCTGGAAGATCAGATGCACATGGACTCCAAAGCTACGGGAGGAACTTTAATGTTGCAAAGGCCAAAAGAGCTATCCCTACCTTGCAATGGCCTACCCTGTCAGGCCCCTAGCAGAATTGTCCAAACCAAATCCTCTGGCCCATTGTCCTGGTCCACATGAGAAAGCCACTCTGTGTACAGACCCTTATGAAAGCGCTGGCCTTCTGTGTGCTTTCAGAACGAGCACAGGAATGCATCGCATGCAAATGTAGCGTGAAATAATGGCAGTTCCTCCACTGTCAGCTCTGGTCATTTGTCAGTTGAGGCTGTAACTCGCTGCTAACCGCGGAGACCTGCGCTGGAATAGATGGGCGACGTCACCCTTCAGGAATGCAAGTCACAATGTGTGTGGTGGACTTGCTGCGTGTTTCTAATGTACAGTGCATTTGTTATGTTTACATTAATGTGATCATGGATGGGTCTAACGCCAGCTGTTCAATCACTTATCTTGTAAACTGACCACCCATTGTGTTAAATCCCATGTAATTGAGGAAGTGATGCATGAATAAAATCTCTTTAATTGGTGTGAGGCAGAACAAACTAATATGTGTTTGTGTCTGGATGCTTGCCTGCTTGCCTCTGTGTTGCACTAATGTAAGTGATTAGCGCTACAGTGTGGCCTCTGACCCTAACAGGGCAAGATGTATGATGTGTACATGGCTTCCCCAAGGCCTGAAGTAGTGACTGTGGGTGGGCCACAGTTGCAGTAGGGTCCATAGGATCGTCCCAGGTGATTTGGCTTGGAGCCATTGGCTTTGGAGGGGGGAGGAAAGAATTGAGGGATAAGTCCATTAGTCATTGGTGAGACAGGCAGACAGTAGAGAGGGAGGGTAGGGCACGTTGGAGAGGGCATGTCTGGGGCAACAGCATCCAAAGGGTGTCATGGCTCCAATGTGTCTAATGGCTGGGTTGAATAACTTCTTCATGCCAAATTAATGAGTGTGAGTGGTTCCCTTCCATGTCAAAGGACACAAGCAATTTTTACATGGCAGTAAACAACCATGACTACACACAAATATGTGGACATGCAGACATGTGCCAACAGACCTTTCAGAATGTGTTCACAATTGGTGTCCCACCAAGTAGGTATCCTGTATGTGATGTTCAAAGGTCAGATTATTCCATTAAACTTTATAATCAGAGATAGAAAGAGTGCCAGAATATTATACTCAAGTATAGTGTAACTACTTGAAAAGAGTTTTACTCTTAAAATGTCCTCTGAGTAAACCCTATTGTGCTACTTTCTTTGAAACAGCCACAAACACACATGTTAAAGCAAAGAGAGCCGCACATTTTTTACACACCGCATAGCACGCACACAGTGCTACGTTGAGCCTTGTGCACCACAGAGTCCAAAAAAATCTGCTTTAATCTTCATTCAGCATCTTTGCTTGGCCGTTTTTAAGTGCATATTATAACCAGTCCACCTCATTTTCAAACATTTTGAGCTGAAGGAACCTCTGCAGTCCCAGCTGTGATGGAAATTGTCAGAGAAAACAGAAATTTTATTTGAATAATGGCAAATCATAACAGAAGTTATCTCATGACACTTTCCATATGAGCTGGTCTAGACTGTACTCTTTAAAATATTATTTACAGAGACTCAACAGTTCCCACCATGAGCAAGCACTTAGTGACAGTGGCGAGGAAAAACTTCCTTTTAACAGGCAGAAACCTTGAGCAGAACCTGGATTATTTACTGCCACCTTTTTTTCTTTTTTACAATAATGCTAACCTTGACCCATAATGTTGTCATCTATAATTTTAGTGCATTACTGTGTGGGTGAGACTGCACCCCTCGCAACACACTCTCAGTGACACACTCAGTGAACGTACACATTGAACATGTATGTTTCAGCTGAGTGCAGAGTGTCACCTCCCTGGAGCTTTCTGGAGCTCTGCACTCCTGCAACAACAGACACACACCCTCTTTCTTTCAACCTTCTTTTGTTCCTTTCTCACGAAGTTTATCAGGACTTCATGTGACTTTTAACACTTGAATTGTATCAAAGTACAATAGTAAACCTAAAGTAAAGTGGCTGATTTCAAAAAATAGAAGTACACAAACGCTATTTCTTTGTTTACAGTTTCCCTTATATCATTTATTGTTCCTGCTGTTTGGCCAGAATTTTTCAATGGCGTCTGCCTTTCCCGTGCACGATTCCAAATGAGTACTTACTGAGAGCACAAGAGAAAGAACATTTGCTGATGAGCTCCATATTACCATGTTGAACAATTGTCTTTTTTGATTATAATGATGTGTAATGATAAATTCTCTGAGCTCAGATCCACAAGTTGCTCCTCTTTCTGAGGGCACGTTTGCTGGCTCCCTCATTAGTTAATACATGTGCCATTTATATATAACTATTTAATTAAAATGCACTTGCTGTTCTTCAGGTGTCACCAAATCAGTCAGGACTGAAATCTTTTTCAGTTTCGTTTCCAGGTGCTTGTTGACTTATACCACTGGTGTTGGCTCAGTCAGATGTGTGCTCCTCTTACAGGCTGCGTGCCAACTGTTTGCCAAAATGCCAATCCCTTAATCTGCGCTGCATGTGACATCTTGTTCCTGTCTGTGCCAGCGTGGCACTGCTCCTCCATCTCTGATTCTCGCTGCTTACGTAAGCCTGACTGTACCCTTCTGCGCAGCCCAGCACCCCAGAGGAATGGTCCTCATTTATGGGACCCAGAAACAATGTGTGTGCAAAGAAAAAAAAATGTGTGCTGCAGGCTTTCCTCTGATCTTTTATTCAGTGCCTCTTTAAAATAATCTTGTTCTTTCTTCTGTGCCTTTGCCTGTTCTACTTGTTATTTGTTTCGACCAGTTTTATTGCCGCTTCTTGTTTTTCCTCCTACATTACTCTTGCCTTTCTTTCTTTGCCTCTCTGATTCTGGCTGGTATTAGTTAGGTGAAAGAAAATACACTAGAATTCATTCATGTATTACAAAGAAGATGACAAGAGCACGTCCTTAAAGTGAAAGTAAGATACTGGGGTGTGGAGGAGGGAAGAAAAGGCAGGAGAATGACGGAGAATAAGAAGGTGAGCGGGATGCAGTTTAATGCAGGAGCACTCTGTAGTTTGAGGAGAAAGAAGAAGGGGGAATGTGCAGACTAAAAAAAAAGTAAAGACAATGGTTGAATGATGCAGCTTTTTTTATTTGGTCCCAGCATGTCTATTCAGAAGGAATGGAAAAAACAGGAGCTTGATTTTTTTTATTTTTTTTTATTTTTTATCTGATTTTGTATTTGGTAAAAGCATTGTGTTGTGTAACAGATGTTGGGGAGAGAATTGAAATTACGCAGGCACAGATGTTTGAGAGACTGATCTCTGCATAGATATACACCTCTTCTTCTGTCTCTCCTCTGCACACTCACACACAAATACACACAATCACACACCAGCAGCAGCGGCAGCAGCAGCAGCCCGTCTCTGCTCACTGCTGCCTCCTCCTCTTCCTCCTCCTCCACTGACCTACTTCCCGGCGCTAGGGATGAGGTGATGAGATAGTGGGCTGAATGAGAAGTGGCAGCAGTATCTCCCTTTATCCCTGCCTCCCTCCCTCACCTCCTTCATCTCTCTGTCTCTCCCCTTTTTGCTCGGCTGCTCTCCAGACTCTTCAAACACAGAGCAGCCAACAGGCTCCTCTCTCTGCTTCAGGGCTCTTGGTGTGTGAGTATGCAAATACTGCGTGTGTGTGTGCTTACATCTGAATCTTGAGTGGGTGTGTCTGAATTTTAAAAACGTGTGCACATGTGACTCTATGCCTGTGCACACACGATGCTGTGTGTTTGTTGCAGTAGCACGTAAGCAGGGAATTTGTCAAAATGGTGTGTATGTATGTGCAGAAATTCTTGTCAGTCACGACAAGCTGTTAGCAGTGAAAAATCTCTACACACCTCTTCGTGCATCTCCCATTCTGACACACGCAGATGCTTTTAAATTAGCACTAGCCTATAGAGATCCACAGGCTGTCACTCTTTCAGTGATAACTTCCTTTTCCTGTAATTTATGACACAATCATACATACATCTGTTTCCCAGTCAGTGTTGAGCTGGGAAAAGTGAGGAAGTCTCAGGATGTGTGTGCGTGTGTGTGTGTGTGGGCAGTTTTCCATGTCATGAGCCTCGGATGTGTGACAACTCACTGACACGAAAAAGACCAGCGAAGAAATGATTGTGTATGAAAGTGGAGAACACAGAACAAATACTAGTTAAATAAATAGTTTAATGATTTGTACGTTAGAGAATTGGTAGTTGGTTAGCCTAGCCTAGCCTAGCATAACGTAAAGACTGGAAAGATAGGGAAATGGCTAGCTTGACTCTCGCCAAAGTAAAAAAAAACAGATGTTTAAAACACTAACAAAGATGTAAAAACAACAGAAAGAAAATTAGCGGACGCTACGAGGTAATGCTTTTGGCTAAAGTCCTAATTTCCAGATATGGTTGGTGAGCACAAGCTTTGTTGGTTGCTCTTTGACAACAAGACTTTGCAAAGCTGCACACAGTCAATGCGTCTGGCTAAAGCCAAGAAATTGTTAGCATTTTTACATTAATTTTTATTTACAGGTCAAACAAACAAGTTATATGTTGATTAATTAGCTGTTTGCCTCTCCATCCGGTCTGTATCCTCAGCTAGGCTAACCATGTATTGACTCCAGCTTTGTAAGCAAAGTGGGTTTCCAAGATTACTTCCATAAAATACGTAAAAACAGTCTCTCAAGCAAGGAAAGCATGAGAGTTATAGAAGGAAGGAATGGAAGAGTAGAAAATGGGGAGGGAAGCTGCTAAAGGAGGAGATGCAAGGAGAAATGGCAAGGAGAAAATGACAGATGTTACTGTCAGAGGGGGGCTGATGAAGGGAAATGTCATTCCATTCACCCTGAAAGAGAGGAATAATGGGAGATGACAGCGAATCAGAGCGGGAGGGAGGCGGGCAAGGGATGAAATGAAAAGGTGCGAGATAAGAGGGGCTCACCAGGCACATATGGCAGCAGACATGGTCAATTTGGATTGTTTGTGTGGTGGACAAAGGTTACGCATGCTTTTTTATAATTCCCTGTATCAACAGTATGCACTGTATTCCCATGTTTATGTACTATATGTGTGTATTTGGATTCCTTGGCCTACTTTCTCTGGGCATGGGCTGGACGACGGCCAGAAGAACTGGTGTTGAGTGAGGACTGGCCGCACGTGGGTCTCTGTTGGAGAGTGAAGATAGAAACAGACACACACTGACAGAGGGAGAGGGAGAGACACTGGACAGGAGGTTTAGGTTGTGTTTTTTGCTGAATGGCTTTAAAACCCCTGTAGAGGGGCCTCTTTTCCATTAAGCTCCGCCAGCTGTCCACAGCAACAATAACTAACTCACCACCATAAAGATTTGGCATCGGCTCATACTTTATCTTATAGTAATAAAAACGAAGAAAAGCTGTCACTGTTAATAGTTCGAGGCGCAGCCTTTTTAAGTGTAAATGTATGGAAAATATCTCCATGATTTACCTCCCTGAAGTGTGCTTTTTTTTTTCATCATCTCACTATTTTAAAGTGCTGTGCTGTTTCCTTTTTCCCACTAACTCAACACAATAAATACTCATCTATACCTATCTATGCAATTTAAGTCAGCAGGCCATGCTTAGCCATGTCAGGATTGGTACAAGTCAAAGTGTCTCTGCAAGTTGTTTTGCACATGTCTAAAAAAAAAAAAAACACTGCTAAAGTGCCCTTCCAGTGGAGAAAATGTGATGCAGTGCCACCCTATATGCTAAAAGAGCTGGCCTCTACAGTACATGCCTTTTAAATTGTTAAATAGTTACCAGTTCCCTGTTCACTGTTTTATTACAGTGGTGTAGTAGTTACATAACAAAAGGTGAGCTATAAGAGGTAATGATATGCAACCGTGTAGCCAACAGAAAGTACCATATTCTAAACAACAATTATCTAATATTTTTAAGAGCAGCAGGCACCGGTTGTTTTCGTCTGCTGCAAAGCTTTTTGTTCATACTATGATTTTCCCCCCATCTGTCTTATTGCATAACAACTTAGTCACAGGCAGGTGTGAGTACACTTAAGCCTGTGTATTCACTCTACAAGCAAATCCTAAAAGTACTAGATAATAAACTAAGGGATGATCATCACTGTAATATTCTGACAAAATATAACTTCCTCAAGCGTGATGTTTAAAAGTATTCGGAATCTTGCGCCCCCTCTTTTTAGAGAATGCCTGGCCAACTCCGGCAGTGGTAGAGCTGGTAGGATTACTAAAATTACTAGGGGTGATTGTGCACCACAGTTTAAGAAGACAGCTTTTGGTCAGTCTGCTTTCTCGGTTAGAGTAGTGTGGAAGTGGAATTCCATCCCCAAAAGCGTTAGCGACTCAGGAAGTGTTTAAAACCCAACCTCAAACTGTGGCTAAAGTCAGCACAAAAGTGTCACCACCAATGATCTGGTCTTGTAATTACCGGACTGATTTTTTATTTATTACCTCACACTGATGGACTTTTATTAAAGTATTTATTGTGTTGTGGTTGCTCTTTGTCTACCTGTTATTTTAGTATAAAATTCATTGTCTAGGAAAATATGGAACTTTGCACTAAAAGGACTTATATGTTGGATGATAACATCTTGACTTGTCTTACTCAGGCCGCTGAAACCTAATATTAGCTTTAACCGGACTTTAGTGTGTGTATGTGTGTGTCTTTATGAACACACCGAGGACTGTGGATTGTTTACAATCTCTTCATTTGTTTTAACGTCATCCTGAGATACTAATTGATATGTTTCTGGAGCTCTGCATGGACAAAATCTGATGGAGATGTCATTTGTAATCTGCACTGTAGTCAAAGGCTACTTGCTGTAAAGGCAACAGGATACATGCTGTACACTATGCAAAGGGAATGGGAGGGACAGCGGGTCAATAGGGGCCTGCATGTCATTTTTGCCCTGGAGCCCTTTAGCAGGTTAATCCCGGTCACATGGGGTGTCACAGGGATTGTCACCTCAGCTATCATAACACATAACACTGGTGCAGTATCAAATGTACTTCACACACACAGGCGCACATATACAAGATGCCACACTTGCTATAATTGACATTCAGCACACTGATGCAACAACTATGAAACAGTCCCCAGGTTTAAGATACAATACTTATAAGCCAACTGATGGTTGCTCAGACATCTCCATGTTCAACAAGCCAAAGAAAAACTTAAAAGAGCCTCCAGTTCATTTGTAGCTGTGCACGGTTCTGTTTCTTCTGTGTTGAGAGGGATGGCAGATTCAAGGAGGCGGAAAAAGCAAATGAGCAAGAGACGAAAAGGGCAAAATGGAAATGTGGTGTTTTCTCTTTTCATTTTTTCCCCTTTAAGCTTGTGGAGGGCCCAGCGCATTCATAAAGAATTTACCATCCGCCTATTTTTAGACGGTGCAGTGAGAACTCCAAGGCTGAACAAATGTGTGAGAGAGTGATGGTGGAGAGTCGTGCTTAGTCAAGATGTAGTAGATTGTGGCTCCTCGTGGAATTAAAGTCATAAACTTTCACGGCCGTATTAAACAGACGGGTGTAAATCTCTGGCCGTTACTTAATGATTGTTTACAAAATCTCATTTGGGAGCAAAATGTAAGTATTTGCTTTTTAAAATCTGATTTTGTTTCTCTTGGTCCTGCAGTTCTGTGTTCTTAATGACAACTTCATGGAATTTTTTAAATTGCATTTTACCAAATGGCTCCAAAATTGATTCCTTTGGTCAAGTATTTCTGCTGGATTTGCATATTCGTGGTCCATTCATTCACAAATGCAGTAAACTGTCGCATAAAGAAGAGCTTTGGCAACTCTTTGAGCCGCCGTGGGTGTAAGCTCACATTGTTGAAGTAAGTATGTGGTTTATAGGACATAATATGGTGTAAAGAGTGTATTATTCATACAGTCAAGACCACCCATATCCTTTTCGTAGCATTGAGGAAATCCTCCAGGGTGTCTCGGCCTATTCAGTCCTCTGCTCCTGTTGTAGTGGGTGTCATTCACGTACTGTCCATGCGCACACATACACACAGTGTACACTCTTTTTGAAAGAGCGAGGGCACTGCTGGGACAGCTCTCGGTGCAAGTCTGCGCAAACAGCAACACACAGACACACACACACTGCACAGGCGCTATTGTACCTCACGGACAAGAGGTTTCTTTGTCGAGGCTTAAGAGCAGCCGATGTCAAGACGAGGATATGATGGCGGCCCCTGCCTCTGTGCCCTTTTGCCACGCAGCGAGAGTATCTCCATCGTGGTACATGTTCATATGGATACAGTGAATAGAATAAAGAAGATTTTGAAAGAAAGAATAGATGGAATGAACGGTTGTTAACAGTCTTGGGCTTGCTACTTCCTCGTTATTGACGTTTGTAGATGTAGGCTCTCATTGCTAAAACATTTCTGCAGTGTACTTTCCAGGGATCGCTTCTTAATCGATCTTAGTCTGTATGTCTAGCACTTGTCTTTTTGCTTGGATTCTCTCATGATGGAATTAATACTGTTCTTTGCGTGGCATTTCTTCTTTTCTTTAGCTGTCAAATCAATCGATCAGTTGACACTGGGTTTCTGTAACCTTTCCCCCCTTTCTTCTTTCTCTTCTAGATCATGCCCCCTAGATAGCAGCCTCATCCTCCTCTCCACTCCCCCTCCCTGCCCCTGGCCCCTTCCTCTACCTTCCTGGTCCAGCACCATCACTGCCACCTGTGTCACCACAGCCACCATGCCCCCCAGGAAGAGGACGCGGCCAGGCCTGGGCTTCCTGTGCTGCTTCGGTAGCAGTGAGCCCCCGGAGATCAACCTCAAGGACAGCGTCCCCCTGCAGCTGCTGGAGTTCAGCGCCCCCATGCCACCCGCTGAGGAGCTGCATGCACGTTTCTCCGAACTGGTGGTGAGTAAATATGGAGCAAGCTTAAAAGCTGAGCGAGCTAGTTGAATGATTTCTTAGAATGCACAAATAGGTAGATGATACCAATACCAATACCAGTACCCTTAATACAAATTCTGGTGTCGAAGAAGCCATTGGCCTTGCAAACATGGTGCAGCTTTCCACCCTCAAGTTTTCTCCATGCTTGATGAGATGCTTTATCATGTTACTCATGTTCTCAGTTTTTCCTTAAGTAATCTTTCTGCATTTTATGTATTTATTTTCAGCAGTCTCTAAAGGCGTGTAGTATCGTCTTTCTTTCAAACGGTTTTGTTGCATTGTGGCAAGCAGAACTGCCAACTCCATCAAATATAACATGCTCGACTTCATTACTACAGACTGTATATAGCTGCTAGCTGTAGCTGTGGTTTTGGGCCAATCAGACATCATGCTAAAGCGACACTACGAGCTACAAGACTACAAGCAAAACCATTTTTTCTCAACCTTGCTACAAAAAGGATTGAATGCAAGTATCGTTTAACTGGAGAAGTTTCTATACTACTTGGTACTCGGTTCATTTGGTCGAACGAGTACCAATAACCAGCCGGATTTCCAAGTGAATTTAACCAGGGTAGGTCTTAACACAGACCACTTTAGAAGGAGAACTCAGAATATGATCTGCATATCTAACTGTTGCCATCCATGATTTAGTTTAATGACCCTGTTCCTCTTTGCAATTACATGGACCAATTTCCAGTATTAGTCACCATACAGAAATGCTTCCCATAAAGTAAATTATATGAAGTTGGCTCAAAACAATATTTTAGTACAATGTATAAACCCTAGAATAACCTTATTTTCCCCTTCCTTTGTGTTTTGTTCTGTTTGTTATCCCGACCAAATAGCATTAGGGACAGGAATTGAAAGGCCTTGCGTTTAGTGGAAGGCGTCTTGGTGGTTGGATGAGGCCACGTCCCAACCAAACCACCTCATCCCACAAATTCAGAAGCTCATCCTTTTCCACTACACACAGCCCACCCTTGCGCAACAGTTCCTATCTCATGCACAGATCACACTTGTTGGTGGAGATTGTTGGGCTGTACTGGTGCCAGACTGGCATGGATGTTTTGGCATGTGCCCATGGTGTGGAGAGGGATCAGGGCACAGCTGTCAGAATGTGGAAGTCTGCTGTGGATTTCAGCTGCCATGCAAAGTTCTGGTTTTGCTGGAAGAACGCTGTTTCTGTCCTGTATTTGTTCAGTCCCTGTCTCTTGGTCTGTTTCAGGTTCTGTCTGTCTCCATCTCAGCGCTTTTCAGAGTCTCCTTCAACCTCAGATTTCCTTCTTCCTCTCTCTCCGTCTCCTTCTCTCAACAATTTGCTCAGAAGCATGGCTACAGGATTGTTTCTGGCGCTGTCAAATCTTAGTCCTGGGGAATGCTAAACTTCACCGCCTGCAGGATATATCACTCTTCCAACTGTCAAAATCAATTCAGGAGATTAAGTGAAATTCCATTTGCGATAGGGAATTATTCAATGTTATCAAGGCATCTGTTTTCCCAACGGTGATTCCACATTTTCCAGCTAATTGACCTGATCTGACCCTAAATTTGCTGTCTAGGCTTCTTTTTATAACAACTGGTAATGCACAAGCCATTAAACTGCAGTAGCTGCAGTATATTTATCAGCTTGATTTAGGGGAAATTAAAACTCAGCATCCCTAGATTAGAATGACCTAATGCCCTTTCAGCTGTGTAATAAGTAAAGCTTTGTTCCAAAAGACCAACGGACAGTTGTTTATTGCACTTGATGCCCTTTGTGGCCTGAAAGAAAGCATACATGAATCAGGTTTTTATATGGAGAAAAGTTTTGGAAAAGCGAACAGACATGTAATGCTGGGATAAAATAAAAACATGCCTGTCATATGGGAGCACTTACCCAAATCACGGCAGTCCTCACGATTTATAAAACTGAATGACCCACAGCTTATTTTGGGGTAAATATGTGAGCATGCGATGAAGCTGACACAGATGTATCAGCTGAAGAAGAAGCAGAGCAGACAGATCCACGATTTTTTAAAACCTCCCTGACTTACAGCTTTTTCGACCCAGGAGAGAAAGAAGGATTTCACTTTTTCTCATTGGATCGGGGCCCTTCCACATGTTGTGAATAGATTATTCTTAAGACGGCTGTTGGATGGCTATATCTGATGGTGTCATTTACAAGCTTAGATGTTTTGTCTTTGGGGTAATGTTAGTGTCTGGTTCTTCTGGTCTTAACAGCAGAATTCCAGCACTGAATGTAGCACTCAATGATTTAAAGTTCATCTGTAATAAATAGTGTTTATGATTGTGTGCTGCATCATAAGTATGTGCTTTATAAATCAGTTGTCCCATGTTCTTGTTAACTAGTTGTACATTAAGTCAACAAATTACCAATCCGGTAGCCATCTGTAACTTAACTTGTTGAATGAGCCACCAAACAAACAGAAACAAAGTGCACTGCTAACATCAGTTTGCAGGCTAGTTGGCTAATGAGCTGCTCAGCTGCATCATATTAAACAGCAATGTACCTGCAAATGTTACCTGGATGATGCCTGCCTATGGCATAAAGGCTATAGCACAAGTTTTTCCTTACGGTGTAACACTGGCACTCTGGCAGCCTGCCAGATGACATGTCCATACATGTAGGCTAAAACGAAAAGGACAATTTCTTATATTTCCCTAAAGATCTTTTTTCTTCATTTAATAATAATAATAATTAGTTAAAAATATGAACAATACATTAAAAAACATTTACATAAGGGATGACTAAATCCTTGAACTTGGACTTTAAAATCTCATACTCGAATGTTCGAAAAGGAAAAATGATGTTCCAGCTAGGTGATCACTCAACCTGTGACAGTTTGATTCATGTCTGCTTTGATTGAATGACCAATGCACAAACTGCTTCCACCTAACGCTGGTCATCTGGCCAAGCCATTCCTCCCCCACATCTGTTTTACTGATCCTGCAGCTGACATGCTGAAACATTTGACCAGTCGTCCAAAAATCTGTACAACCAGACCTCAAGCAGTCACTTAGTCTGGACACAATGCTTGTAACGTTGACATAGAGAGTCGATGTAGGGAGGCGAGGAGCTGTGCTCCAGAGAAAGAAATAAAGAAAAATAGAGAATAACATAACATAGTGTGTTTCCATGGCAACAGGAGACGGGGATTATTGTTATAAAAGCCTTCCCTGAAGAGGAGAATGAGACTCAATGGAGCCTCTAGAGCGGGAGCGACAGATCTGGGCCAAACGGAGGAGTAAACCACCTCCACGTGTCTTCACGTCCATAACGGGGTCTTCCACTGTGTCTAGAGACTGCACAGTGCACACTCAGCTTACACTGTTAGTGGAAGAAAAGGCTTTAGATGACTGAAAAATTGTTGGCCAGAAAATCCTTAGCTGTAACTTTTGCCAGGAGTTGTTGCTTGGAATATTAAATGGAATACGTGGTACGATGTCTGTCCCTTGTGCTCATTTGGAAGATCACCTGGCTTGGCTTAAAGAGGTGGAATAGAATAAACAGACATATTACTATGGTGATGAACTGGGTACCATTGCATATATTTTGGCCTTCCAAAGAGTCACCAGCAAGTTTTGGTATCTCAAAACCGCAGTTTCCACATCTGCTGTCAACTCTCTGCTGTTATACTTAAACAATGAGAGCTCTCAAATGTATAAACTTCTACTAACTTCTGTGCTACTTTATGAAAAATGCAAGAATATATAATAAGTAATTTAGGAAAAGAGATGACTTATTGTCCTCTGGGTTTAGTTCAAAAAACTAATACTTGCATGTGTAGGATCCATCCTTGGTTCCCTTATTTAAACACTTGCTCTCCTCTGCCAAATGTGCAACAGCTTATCCTAGACAAAGAATAATCCTGACTCGAAGTCTGCCATAAACCCGTATGAAAGCCTTCTATGCCAATAATGTCCTTAACAAACCCATGCAAATGAACCTGGAAGCAATCGCCACTGATTTGGACACAATGAACAAAGACCACATCAGAGGAGCTAATGGATCGCATCAATTAAACTACATATTTGCAGCTGGCTGCAGATTTTTTTCCTGACAGCAAATGTGCTGTTCTGGGTTCTGTTTTTTGGCTCTCTGTGCATTTTAAACAGTTTTTTTCCACCATTGTTTTAAAGCTCGCACGCATAGTTGATATATAGGCCATGTGTGAAGTTTGGCAGACCTTCAAGAACAATGACAGCTTTATTTTTGTTTATCAAAGCAATTCCCCGCTAATAGCATTGTTTCATCAAATGTGAAATTGCTCTCATATTTAGGTAATTGAGAATGGGCCCTGCTCAATCATGTACTTAGTTACATTTCACACTGGGGACCGTTTGGTAAACCGAAAAGCCTTTTTTTTTTTTTTTTTTTTCAAAAAGAAACCAAAGTGTGAGGTTGTTTGGGGACAACTAGGCTCCCATTTACAAGTTTCAGCTGATGGCAATGAACACATTGCGTTAACTGTGGAAAGGTCGGCATATGGTCACAATGTGTCGACACATTTGCAAGGGCCTGTACCCAACTTCACAGTGCCACTGAACCACTGCAGACTAAAATGTTTTAAAAAGGGAAAAGTAAACACAGAAGAAGACAAAATGCAACCGACTTGGAGGTGCTCAGGGTAGAGAATCTGCTGTGGATCAGAAACGAATCCATTGGCTCGCTTTAAATTGTACGTGTGAAGAGAGAAAGATGCCAAGAGTGACTCAGCATCCATATGGCATTATTTCTTTTGCAATCAGGTTGCAAATGAATGCTCTCCCCTACTTATAAGTGAGACTGCTTCTCTAATTATGTATTTAAAAGGGAGACCTTGTCTTTCACCCATCTGCAATGAGTTGTGTGCTGAGATGAGAGAGGATATAATGTACAGTGTATGTAGCCAAATTGGCTCAACAGAATCAGGTCTACTAGGCCAACATCTGGCAAGTACAGTACTGGCAGACAACAGATTAGTGTGTGTTCTCTCTGCCATCTATTCTATCTGCTTTGTCTGTCTCTTTCCTCTATGCCTCATTCTCTCTTTCTCTGTCTCGTAATTTGGGACAATTTTAATCCAACCGCCCTGGGCAGTGGTTCAGCTGTCCAGTGTTAAGCACTGCGTCTGTGTGCCACAACCTTTTAATAGCATCCACTTCACATGACTCCCAATATGTGTTTTTAGCAGCACGTAAATTCTGTCAATGGTAAAATTAGCCTTCCTCATATGAAACCTCAGCTTGTGTTTTCCAGGAAAACATGGACTCTTTAAAACATAAATCCTCTCCTGATGTTCCCTCCTGTGTGACTTTTGAGCCGGACGCAAATAAAAAAATGCGTTGCATAACAGGAGGGAATGGAAATGTTCTCCACCCTCTGAGCCATTGGGAGTGAGTTTCCTCCACTGTATACGCCCCGGGATGCACCATCTTTCCTTTCTGTTCTGTTCCCTCCCTCCTTTCCTTGCATTTTGTCAAACTGGCTTCCCATTTCTAATTTTCTCTTCCTACCTCTGTTGTAAAGCCAGCTCTTACTGTCCTGAGCAAACCTTATCATGTAAGTGGTTAGGCCTTGTTTGGACAAGGGGAGAGGCAGTAAGGTAGCAACGGCTACTGACTGACTCATCAAAGAGAGGATACTATGAGTCCTCTGAATGTTGCAAAGTGGTGTGAGCCCAGTGTTTGTGTGTGTGATATTCAAAAGCGGTTAAATCCATTCTCACCATATCCTAAGAGCGTGGACCTTTTCTTGGTTGTGGTAAATGATTCAGTCTTTGCCTCGTGTGAAGAACACCAGGACTAGTTGTGAGGTTAGGCCTCGTGTAACACACACACACACACACACACACACACACACACACACACACACACACACACACACACACCCCTACACACACAAACTCACTGAATCTCGTTTGGGTCAATAATGGCAGCTACAGCTTCCTGTGGATCCTCTAGAGGCTTCATATGACTTCCTGCCATCTTGCCTGTCTTTCCTCTGCCTTCCTGTCTCGCCCAGAGACTGCTGCAGGATATATATACTGTGTGTGTGTGTGTGTGTGTGTGTGTGTGTGTGTGTGTGTGTGTGTGTGTGTGTGTGTGTGTGTGTGAGCGCTACACCAGACAGTCAGCCAGTATTGTAACACTTCACATGAGGTAAAGACATTAATATCCATGTTTAAAAATGGCACTTCATGTATGTGAAGGGATGTCATTCTTTGACCACACACATTTCCCGTTTAGGTGGAGGCTCACACATTCTCAATCAGTTGTCATGGAGACACACCCACTCCCACTCCTATGCCAGTCACTCACACCCACTCACTCACTCACTCACTCACTCACTGACCCCTCTTTCTTCCTGTTTATTTTGTTTCTCTCAAATCTCTTCGTTAGTTTGCCTTCCTTCCATCTTTATCACACACTAACGTGCACTCATGCACACAGACATAAGCTCTGCTTTGTGTCCTGTGGTTTATCTCTATCTACGCACTTAACCTGGAGTGAACATATATAAACAACAGTAACGGTATATATATTTTCCCACACTCCTCTGACTTCACTCCCATGTTTCATTGCAGCTCATCCCTCTCCCTTCCTTTACACTCTTTCCATATGGTGCAGATAAATATTTCAAATCTCCCACAGACATGTTGTATCATCTGACTCCTGTTAATGTCATACAAATTAATTTATATGGGCCATGATTGGTGGCGCATGTGCTCAGACATCTTCATCATCTTGATCCTTGGGGGTCGTTACACTACATCATGCATTTATTAAGGTTCACTTTCAGCTCAAAGATCTACAAGTGATTCCTTCTCTGAAATGTTTTTTAGAGGGATGGGAAGTGCACTTATTCTGTTTGATATTTACCTCATTGTATCTGGTTTGTTTAGGGGCTAATCATCTGCCTCTAGACTTTGAGCTTGGCTAATGTTATTACTTACTTACTCCACGGACATTTTGCTGCACTTTATGTGGATGTCCAATCAGTGTTGATGGTAAATCAATTAAAGCAATACATTTCTCAGTTTATATTGACCAAGAAATAGCTGTAAAATCTGTTCATCTGTCACCAGCGCTGTCATTTGTGACAGCGATGTAGTTGGTGTCAAGGAAGAACAACAGACTATTTAAGCTTAGAGCTTAAAGGTAATGAATAAATAATCGTCCAACACCAAACCTGGCAACTCACTTGACGATCTAAGGGGCGTGTGCACTCTGCTTTCTGCACAAACTGGCCAGATACAGTAACTTGACATTTTGGGTTTGGGGTATCCAACCTAAAAAAATACACCTGCTAATTCGATTAAATGGTTACCATTCCTATCTGCTATCCACAAATGCACACTCCTACTCATGGACAGGGAGATAACTTGCTTTAATAGACTACATTTACCATCAACATTGATTGGATAGCCACATAAAATGTGGCACATTTACCATTTAACCACACAGACAGAGATACATTTTCTCATTTCATTCTTGCAAGTAAGTAAGTGTTCTACCTAAACTATATCTTTGAGTAACATTGATGATGGATACACCTTCATGATGTAGTGTAAATGTATAATAACTAGTTGAGCTTCACATACAGAATTATATTTGATGCTAGACTTACCATTGATGACATGAGGTCAAATTCCTTCAAAATGTGTCAGTCAAGCAGATTTGTTTTAGTATTCAAGATGTTTTCATTTGTTCTTTCAGCTCTATCTTTCTCTACCAAATTTTCTGTACTTCTGTAATCTTCTCAGCACATTTGAGAAGCCCACCAAGTCTTTAGAAACAGGAAATTGAATGACAGGGCAGGTCAGTCAGTCTGCAGCGAACATGACATGCCATCTTAGAGACGCAACACCCTTTTTTAATTTGTAACATTATTCAATTGGCCAGTTCTGGAAGAAATATGAACGAAACCGTTCTGAGGCCTTAGGTGTGTATTTTTTCTCCTCTTGAGCAGCAGGTGTAACAATATTAGCTTTGGTTTATGTGAATCCCCCATTGGAGTGTGCTGGCGAAGGAGGACGGGGGCACATCAAGAGAAGGTTTTACACAGCAAAGTGGAAAGTGGTTCGGTTTTGTTTTGGAAGATTTGAGAGAGCAGCTGGGTGTTTTATGGGTGTTGCTAGGGTCATGACGAGAGGCAATGCGATGCGGATGTGGTATTGGAGCAAGTTTTGATGCCATGGGGGCGTGGAGGTGGAAGAAAATGTTGGGATATTGCTTAAGTGGAAAATGAAGAGTCCTCTGGCTGGCATTCCTCCACCCACCCGAAGTCCTCATGTTCAACTTAATGTCTTTTCTCTAATCTGCCACTCTTTTCCTGTTCTTGCTACCATACGTCACTTTGACTTTGACTGTTCTATCCATACTCCTTAAATTTAATGTAAAAGTAATCTATTTCTAAATGGAATTCTTAAAATTTAGGGGTAGCCCTCCTAAACCATTGAACCTGTCTCAGACACTTAAATCCTCCTGTTCATTGCTGACGTACATCTTGCTCTCATGTAACTCCCCTCCATATAAGACCCTGAATTGGGAGGCCTGGCAAGGAGATGGAGAGAGGAAGATGGAGCAAAGAGATCAGCTGCCAGGCTCAGCTCCAACTTGGTTCAAATCCAGGGGTCTCACTGATTTCTCCACCAGTTTCCAGTATCAGCCCCTCCAAACAGCAGCAGCTTGGACAGCAGGGCTTTGACCAGGCGACCAGGCGACAGGCCAGAGATGAGTTCTGCCTCGGATGTTTTAAGCCTGGGGATGTAGAGAGATGTTTGCGGTCCGACCCAAAGCTGAAAACTGTAAAGATTAAAGGACAGAGAGTCAGAGGTTAGCTGTTTAAGCCACCGCAAGATGGCTAGTTTTCTGCATGACATTCAAGTGCATACGGGCTCACAAATAACAGCAGCATGCATTTATTGTAACTGGTAATAGGCCCTGGATGATCAGCTCTGTGTGTGAGTCACAATTAATCACTGAATTCATGCTGCTGAGATGAAAAACCACTTTGACCAAAGATTCTAAAGCTTCTTTGTGGTTTCTATCTGTATTAGACCCCCTTGAAGTTCACACTCTTCAGATTTTTTCTTTTTTTTGCCAAAGCCACAATAATGCTGCTGCTGGTTATCCCATGAAAGGACCGGGTGAGAGATGATGTCATTCTTCATAGTGTCGGACACTTGGAATGTGGGCCACCTCAGCCCACCCCGTCCAGCTGAATGGATGAAAACAAACCCTGTGAATCTACTGCCCGGCTTTAAGGGGCCCCACCTCTGGCACCGGTAGCCATCTTCACTCTGGGGGGCCCCTGGAGGCCCGGCACTTCTGGCTGACGTCATGGTAGCAGAACCATTATGATGAGATTACTTTGAGCTTGAGCACAAAGCCCCATGCGCTATAGCGTCTCATCCTCTCCTCTATTATTTTTCCTTTTTTATTTTTTTTATTTTTGTACTTAGCCTTTTCCAGAACAACATAGCCCCTTTCTCTTTCTGTCTCCTGACTCTCTCCTCCCTTTCTCTCCGCACAACCCTGATTTATCCATCTCTCTTTTCCAAGACTTTACTTTTCCTCCCTGGCACACAGAGACTCATTTCCTGGTCTCATATGCATTTCAAAAGGTGCAGGAGGCTCCTTGTACCAAGCTGAAGAATTGAGCAGAGCAGCAGGGTGAATATTAAAACACTCCTCTGTAGTCTACGGAGACCAGCTCTCCGTCAGGCAGTGGGAAAGGTTGGACAATCAAATGTCAGTGTTTGAACTCGACCTACCCAGTGATCTGCTGTCACTGCTTAAATGTTTTGCTCTATCCTTATAACAGTATAGCGAGAGCAAAACAGCAGGGAGTGTGTCCTGAGGGATGGGCCATTACTTTAAATGCTGCTTAATCATGTTTGTTTGTCATGTATTGTTTTTCTGGTTTAGAAATGAACACAACGTGCAGATAAAACAGTCTCTTTTCTTGTCGCAGGATGAATTGGACCTGACGGATAAGAACAGGGAGGCCATGTTCGCTTTGCCCGACGAGAAGAAATGGCAGATCTACTGCAGCAAAAAGAAGGTGAGTTGTTCTCTGCCTTACTTTACTGTACATCAGCTTCAGTCTCTGGCTGGCTCTTATTTTGACTCCCTGCCTGAAGCCACAGTTTAGAGCTAAACTGTCAGCAATGACTGTTAGTGAAGGGTAGCTTTTTACTGGAACCCATTTTGAATCCACCTTGCCAGCTTCTCATTTCTGCATTGACATAAACATATGCAAATGTTAGGCCAGCTACATATTGCATGTAATTTATTTTGGAGGCAGGAGTACATGCAGTGTTATAGGTGCACACAAAGTACACAAATGCACGCAGAGAGCCTGTTTCAAGACCTTCAATCTCCAAAATCTCCCTCCCCACGTTGGAGCAAGCAATTTCCTTGTGCTGCTTAAGAATTGTCAACATACCATGGAAGCACTAGAACATTCTGGTTAGCCCTCTCTTTCACCCCTTTCCCCTCGCCAAAACATCTCTCGTTCTCTTCATACTCTCCGGCATGTCTCGAATATCCACCAGGAAATGACATTGTGCTTGGAGAAAAAAGGGGAATTCAGCCCCCCCCCTCTCTCACTCAATAGCAAATTGAATAAATAGTCATAAACCCTCCCCTGTGTCTCTTTGCTAATTTGTTTTTTGGCTGAGGATTTTTGCGCTGGAAGCAGGGTGAGGATCGGACCTCCTCCTTTTCTCTTTCCGAGGCATGCAGGCTCAACTTAGCTGATATGATAGGCTCTGACAACCTTTTTAAAAAGGAGTAAACACACACCGCCATGTATGTGAGTGTATGTGCACACGCACCTGCATGTGTAAAAGTTTGTACTTGCATTTGGGCCAGTATTGGGTTACTAGGAAAAAGATGAGCAGTGGAATTGTGGTGTATTTAGAGGGATGTCAAGGCGAGGATGGAAGCTGGAGCACCACAACAGTTTACAGTGAAATGCAATACTATTAAAAATAATACAAGAGGAGGATATAACCTTTCTTCTAATACATTATGATAACTCGCAGTATGCTATGCCCTTTGAATACATTGCATAGTATTAAAGGGGATTGGATTGTTGGCAGAATGCACATTTGCACATGTGAACCCACATAAAAGTTGCAAGTTCAGTAAAATGTCAATATCAGTTATTGAATATCTCACTGAAGCAACCACAGATGTTTATGAGAACCGTTTGTACTGCAGCAGAAGGTAGTGGAAACAAAGTTTTGGCAACACCCCGGGCCTATTGGAACCAAAACGGCTTGTAGTGTGCGCCTAGGCTGGGTTCAGAGGTAGGATATATTAGTTTGTCGTCCCTCCTCCATCGCTCCCAGTCAGAAATTATTTCCTCTGTGAGGCTAAGGTGAAAAAAACCCAGCCGTGTGTCGAAGCCAGGAAACGGAGAGCAAAACCGGGGTAACAGTGCACAGCGGAAAGCTGGAGGAAAAACCAAACAAACCCCTCATTCATGGATAGAGGCGGCGTAATGGAGAGTGAGGAAAAAAACAACTGGCGTGCAATATCGTATAATAACCTGCATGTCTCTGTGTGAATATGCAGGCAGGAAGGCATGAATACTGTCCCCACTTGCAGAAACCCACACTGACATAAACGACCATATATATGCAGGAAAATGCACACTTGCAGGTTATTCAGACATAACCCACACACACATACGCCACACAGTAGTGCCCTGTGTTTCTGAGAATTACAGCATGACTGTGATTTGAATGGAGAGCAGAGGACAGCAGAATTTCCCTCAGCCGTTCCTGTCAACGGCAAACACTGGTTCCCTTGTTTCCACCAGCCAAGCGACGGCTCCAGTTGTTGTGGTTAGATAACACTTGGAGGGAGCCAATGAGGGCATGACAAAGGGACAAACTAACTTTGTCCACCTGCAAAACAAACTGGCCAACACATTTACCCCAAGCCACTCAAGCTTTGCCGGTTCCATTGCTTCGCTCTTCAGTGAAAAACCACATATTCCAAATCTAATGAGTTTTATGTTTTCACATAAACTTAAGAGCTAAATGTGTCTTTGTGGGTTGAGAAAATTTACCCAGTTCTTAGACTAATAAAACCACTAAAACACTTAAATTCACAAGCTTTCAAAGAGTTCACTAGAACTGTAAAGATGTGTTCAGTTCGTCTTTCCTTAAATGACTTCCCTGCATCTCCGAATAAGCTTAGAAATCGTTAGAGCACCATAATTAAACTTTTAGCCATTCAGCGTCAGAAAAACCTGATCAGAAAACAAGTTGACAGATGCAGAACCCAGTATTCTTTTAAAGATTTTATGGTTAACGAGTTAGGCTACATACGCAGACACAAGTGTTGGGTTTTTGGCCTTACAAGTCCAACATCCACTCTCTTCTCAGTTTAGAAGACTTCATTTTCTCTACTCTGGCTAGAGTTTATTGCTGTGTGGTTTCATCGGAGTCCGTTTGCTGATAGAGATGCATTAAATGTTCCTGCTGTGCCAAAACAATCAGCAAAAAGAGACTGAAAAAGCTCCATAGAGCTGCTAACTGCTGAGTTAGATGACAAATATCTGTGTTTAATTGTCACGACAAGAGTTACTTTTCACATTACACAGAATAATTCGATTTATTGTTAATGTGAAAATATTCATGATGCAACAGATGAGTTAAATTCTCATGAATGAATGAAATGAACAAAAAATACCGCTCTGCTTCAACAGCATCATTTACAACCCAACATCAAAAATCCAATTTAGTATTTTTGTTTTCAAGAAGCAGTTTTAGTTTGTTTTTTCAGACACTGGTCCTCTTACAATGTTTACTAAATACCAGTCAGCAGTGATGTAAGAGAATTAGTGTAAATATGCTCCCTGTGTACCATGACTAAGTCGAATATCTTGTAGAGGCCTTCGGGCTTTAAGCCAATCATATCTGCAACTCTGATCTCAGCCACCCAGTCAGCCACTGCCAGGGGTGTTGGGTGTCTACCTGGGGGGTGGGTAGTGGACTTTATGAGCATGAGAACGAAGGGATAACTGTACATATATAGTGCACAAGTGAAACAGAGATGGCATGAGTAAATCTGCATTATGTATTGTATTCCTGCCTGTGAGTAAGGGTTGTTGCGTGTGTGTGCATGTGTGTGTGTGTTTGTGTGAGTGCTTACACTTGTTTTGCAAGCATGACTCGTGTCCACCAGGCCCCAGGTAGAGAACACGATGTAACATCTAATAGCTCCTGATAATCGTTCAGTGCTGGGAGCCAAACAGAGTCTCCTGACTCCCATTAGTATCGCTGCACTGACATGATACTAACACACACACACACACACACACACACACACACACACACACACACACACACACACACACACACACACATTGTGTTTTTCGGCCCATGATCATACAATATGGCCTTTTATCAGTGTCAAAACACTGACAAAACTTGCACTGCTTCGTTATCTACTGTCCTAAATTTCCCTGAAGAGAGGATTTTCCTGTATAATATCAGTTTTGTTGTCCAAAATCACCCAACTATCCCCATCCAATGCTGCAAGTGGAATTCTATTTGCATGCCTAACGTGCACTGTCTGATAGTACCATATGCACCCACACATTAGCTTCTCCTACCGTGACAGCAGCTTCAATATAAAATGATTAGCCATGTGTGTTTTATCCCCATCGCTTAAACTAATGTGACCCAGAACAAAGATTTCTGCTTGAGCATGTGCTAAAACGTGTGTAATGTTAGCTACCTGTAACAGGCTGCAAGAGTTACATAATCATCCAGAATTCAATATCCTGTCCATTTCCTGTCTCTCTAGGTGAGACTTTATATCCAGGCTTCCATAGATAAATATTCCCCGCGGAGAGATTGGCTCTCTGGAATGTCAGACAATCCCCCTCGTTGCACAGAAGGGAACATATTGTGGTGACAGCTGGAGGAAAGAGAACGGAAAAAATATTGACTTATATGACAGATAATGCATTCCAGTATCTTGCTGTAACAAAGTGCTAATTGAAATGACTGGATAACGCATGTGCTACTTTCTGTAGTATGCTGGGCAGGGATAACAGTGTGAAGAATTTGGCGCAAATCACAAACTTTTTTTTATTTCTTGCTAAATACATTATCTTCTAACTGAACTTTTTCTTCTTTTTAATTTTTTTTGCAGCTCCCTTCTTTGTTTATGAAGTGGTCTTTTGGGTTGTTTCATTCAGTACTGTGCTGTCATGGTTTTGGAGGGCTCATGAGAGCCCCCACATTACAGCCATGGTCCCCCCGGGCCTCTCTGAGCACATGGGAACAGAGCATGAGGCGCCCGACGAGCGCTACAATTGCTATATAACCTGAAGACCTCGTGTAAAACATGTTAGCATGTCACTTGGACTAGTCAGAACCTAGACACTAGCTCTAACAGTTGGAAAACCGACTGGGCCAAGTTGGCTGACACTGTTGTCTGATCTTTGTTGTGCATAAAATGCTAATAGTGCATGAGTACAACAAGGCCAAGACCAAGCACATGTTGAAGTTAGCAGAGACCTTGAATCAGTGCAGCAGCTTGCAGCATTTCCTTTCTAGCCCTCTTATTATCTTCCATCCTCTCGTGCTCTTGCTCATCATTTAAAATTGAGCGTACATTTTGGACAAGCAAACAGTAGCAACCTCCCATGACACCTCACAGTGCTTTGAGTTTAACTTTCCACCCTCCTGTTGTTCCTGAAACCTGGACTTGAAATGTATAGGTGTATAGGTTTCGTACAGTCTGTGAGCTCAATTATCAATGTCAATGAAACCTTTTAGGAGTTTTGAAAACTCTAAGATGGCTTGTCGCATGACAGCAGGGGGGCTAAAATATGTAATTTCATCTACTCTTTCAACAGGTGCCTCTGGAAATGCATTAGTCTGCCAAACACAGGGAAATAGTCTTGAATTCTGGCTTTAGTCAGGTATTTAGGTCTTCAGAGAAACAATATATCCCTCAACAGATTGTTGTAACAAGAGGAACACCTTACAGAAATACACCTGATACACTGCTGGGGATTCCTGTTCTCCTTTGCTCCAACTTGGATCGTAAATCATATTTAATGTCACCAGACGTGAGGAATGCACAGTGTAGTGGAACTGTGTAATTGCTGTAATAGAATGAAGAAGTTGACCTTAAACTGTCGCAGCAGAGCACGCGACTGGAGTGTTTTCACCCAGAAGAGGACCGTGAGCAGAAAAGCACTCAGTGTGTGTATGTGTATATATGTATAATATGTGTGTAGTGCAAAAATGTCCAGATTCAGGCAAACCTCTCTCCATTCATATCAAAATCCTGCTGTTTGCACTTTGTATTCATAACCAGCTTCAATCTTTGGAGTCTGGCATCTTATCACGAGTCAATCAACTGTGATTAACTCCCAAAATGGTTTGATCAGGAAAGCAGCACACATGAAAGCAAGCACCCCACTTCAGCTTTTTAGAAATTCCATTAAAAGGGCCAAATATTCAGGAAGTGTATGGTCTGGTTTGATTAGGACCCCCAAAACAAGCCTTGTCCCAAACAAGCCGAAAATTACAGTACTTTCCTCTGGCTCGTGAAACTGCCAGAGTAAATGTTGCATTGGACTCGACATGTTTTTGAGGGCGTGGTGGCGGTTGTAATTCAGCTGAAGGGCCAGAGAGAGGCAGTTAAGTTGTTAATCTCAGCGTCAGAATCTGTCTGGCATCGCGTCCCAAGCTTTTCAGCAATATAGTGGGAACGACCGCCAACTCGTAAGCGCAAACTGAGTAGTACAGTGAGTTCTATTGTTTTTGTCTTAGTTTAGCTCTTTAGCTTGGGTTCAGATGCTGGCACCGAGTGCTGTAGATCAGAAACAGTGGTCATTACGAGGACTGAAATCCACACTGACCAACCTTATACTCTAAAACCCAAAAAGCTGATTGTGTGTTTATGATTCAGAAATCAGTGGATCAGCTCATCTTTGAGTCCAGGCTTGAAGTTCATTGGGTTACTGGAGATAATAAGAGGATTTTATGTCAGGGACAGTCAATTCAGGCTGGTCCCAGAAAACAGTTTGTCTGGTTTAATCAACAGAAAAGGTTATTTGCTTTTAGCTGTGTAGGGCCACCGAACAAATATTGAAGCAACATTTTAGAAATGAAGGGATTAGCATGAAATATTAATTTTTCTATATCAAGAAGTAACTCAGAGAGAGCTGGTGATCTCTAGCCACAGCATGAATGTCCTTGAAGTAAACTGTTACCTTATGTTGACAATCTCAGAAATAATCTGTTGGTGGAGAGTTATTATAATAACTTTTATACCACGCTTATTATTCTCCGCAGATGTACTGCCATGGAATGTTTTATTATTTTTTTTATTGTGGTCTTACATGAAATGATATCAGCTGACGAGATATCCTCTCAAATTTTGAATCAGAATTAACATTTTTGACATATGTTGTGATTTAGAAGTAACTTTCTCCAACTCTTATCTTGCGACGCAGAACTATCCAATTTTGCATTAATGTAGCATACTGTAAGTTTCCAACTTTCGCTGACGTGCACACAGTAACAAGAACAACAGTGCTCCACCACCGCTCTAAGCCCAGGCTAAACAAGACCAGATGTGAACGAGGAACATGGTCTCTATTTTCCCCTGTGCCTTGGGTTGCTCGTGGCATCACGCTTCCTCGGATTGGCCCGGACAAATTGATCTCAGACAGAGCTATTTGAAAACTATTGTGGAGTGCATTTCGTTCCTCAAGGCAGTTCTTTCTTTCTCTCTCTCTCTCTCTCTGTCTTCACGTGATAAAAGCTAAGGCAAGTGAATACTCTGACATGTTGTGACCCAGTTATTGTGGGCTGGACTGCCTGATCCATTAAGTCTTCATGTGAATGTTGAAACATGCAACTAAGGTAGAAAGTGGAGGGATGATACTAGGAGACTGAAATAGAATGGATGTATTACACAGTGTGAAACAGACAAAGCCCTACTAGTAGTCATGCTTTGTTTGTCACATCCCATGAAGTTTTTGGAACAGACAACATACTGATTTCACTACCCTTAAAAGTGTCGTCAAGCTGTTGACATGAGCAGAAATGTTCCCAAAATGAAAAAAAAGTTTTATAGAGCATGAATATTTTCTGTAAATTTTGCAACAGTCTGTTCCAATAGATTTGGATATTTGGCCTGATGGTTCCTCTAGTGGAAACATTAAAGCGTCACCATAAACATGAGCAGTTATGTTTTGAGTAGCAGAAATATTCCTGGAAAGTTTCATGGAAACTTTGGTATGAACTTACCATTCTCCTCACCTTCCACTATCTGCCTGTTACTGTTTTTAAAGTCTCCGTCGCTACATGAAACAACAACAACAATAAACGTCCGAGCTAGCATCCTATATACTGAAAATGACAAGTTACACTAACCCTACCCTGGTCACTAATGGTACAAACCTAGACAAGCTATCCACTTTTTTTAGCCATTTTAATGGCACGGCTCGCTTCCTGCAAAACAATTTCCCCCACAACATTATTTTGAAAGAGTACTGCTGCTGCATCTTAGGCATAGTGTTGCCCTAAGAAGAATGTGATGTGAATGTGAACATGGTTTAAAGAACTACAAACAAGCCAGAGCATCTTTTTTTTTTGACTATACCAGAGTGATAATGGGTTGAGACAGATCTTTTCCCAGACTGAAATGTGATGCGCTTCAATTAGCAGAATTAAATTGTAACATTTTTTTAAGTGTTTTGAAAGTGACTCTGTCTTTGTGCCCATTCACAGGAGCAGGAGGACCCCAACAAGCTGGCAACCAGTTGGCCCGACTACTACATTGACCGCATCAACTCCATGGCCGCTGTAAGTCAAACACATGTCAGACAAACACACTGTTGAAGCCCCCAGATGAATGAACATTCCTTGCCAACTTGAATTGTACTATTAAAATATAATTCACTTATTTCGAGTATCTGACCACCACCACAGCTGAGAGGTCACTGTTCACTCAGTCAATCTTTCTCAGACCCTCTTGGCTCACTTTTTATCGCCTCCCTGCTGACTGCTTGTTATATTCGCATGACCACATTCTTTCGCTGTGACCCCAGCATTCACACATGCTGTGATGACAAACAGGCCATTTAGACACTCAGCAGTTCAGTCAGTGGGAACGACTGTCAAAGACACAGAGTGAAGCCAGGATGACAATATTCATTATTTCTAGCCAGTATGGCTGCCAGTAAAAGCAGCACGATAACATCACAAAACTGTCTCCTATCATGATCTCAGCTTCATTTCAGACATTACTACTGTGATGTGAGTTGTATTATTTGATTGTACATCCGGTCACTGACCAGTCTCTGCCAGCGACCTCTGACTCTAGTCCTTATGTGGACGACAAGTTGGCTCCTGAATGTTTGGAGATCATAAAACTTTACAATTTAAGGGGGGCTCTTTAAGGACGACATGTAAGCATGAAATTTAGAGACTAGCAAGTCATCGGTGAAGCGAGAGCCTCTTTTTCAACATTCCACTAGTTTTTTTTTTTTTTGATCTAGCCAAGAAGACCAACACTTTGTACATTTACAAGTCTTTCCAGGCCATGGATCAGTTAAACTGCTCGACCATAACTTACGCTGATCACCACAAACAAAGAGCCAAAACATAATGGTATTTAATATGTTTATTGCCATGTTGTTTGTTTTTCTGGCAAACACGCCTGTAGCAACAACCCATGTTGAAGGTTGCTATTTTTACAGCTGTTTTTGTTTATTGGCTCCGCTCAAGGGACGAGAATGAGCTACTTCTGGATGGTTCACCGGTACCTGAGCTTAGTGTTGAAGTCTGGAGAAACAATTTTACTGTCATTCTCTTAAAGGCTTTTCCCCCCCGAGGGGAAATGTGGTTGTTACAGCAGCAGCAGCAGCAGCAGCAGCACAGAAAAAGTGTAGATAAACAGAGAAAGTAAAAAATAAATAATGGGAAGTAAATAAACTCAAATCAATTTTATAAATGAGAATTTTTTTATGGTTTTTGATCCAGTCTTTTCAAATTGTGTGTGTGGGAGGTTATACCGACTACTACAGAGTTGTAGAAGATCTGCAGGATCCAGTTGCACTAGAAGATGTGACTCTGTCCCTTCCTGAAGAGAGCATCGGTGTTGTGAGTCCAGGCTAGTTTTTTATTGATTTGGACCCAGGTGTGAGTCCACCCTCACTTCTTCTCCCCGGATGTTCCTCTGGTAGTCATCAGTCATCAATCATCAGCTCTGATATTGAGCTTCAGCTGATCGTAGTTTCACCGTGGGACAAAGCGGTCTCAGAGGTGCTGTAGCTTTAGTCTTTCTTTTTTACTGCAAACTGAGTCTATAAGTCATCTGTATGTAGTCTACAGTATATGTAGTCTTTAAATGTCTTGACATTTTCATAAAACAAGTGTAAAATGGTGCCTGTGTAATGAGATATTTTCATTTCTTCCAGTGGTTTCACTTGTTCCAGACATTTTCTAGAAAGTGTTATGTAATACTGGGGAAAAACTTCTTTCAATGAAACTATTTAAAACAAATTTATTCATACTGTAAGCAAATAAAATTATATCACATCAATGGCTGAATTTGCTTTGCATACATAAAGAAGATAAAAATGTATGAGCTCTATGATAGATTATATCATTTGTAGAGAAAGATATTTTTGCTGTCTCCGTTTTTGCACAAGCAGCCTCTTGTTCAAGCTCCACTTTAGCAGAGTCTCCCTTATTCGCCATAACTTGACCAATTTCCTCCCCTTCCTGAATCATTTTTCACTCCCGCTATCAGTCTTCCATTTTCTCCACCACCGTGCCCCAGACAGCATCTTGACAGGAGCACATTTTAAAACTTGTACATGACTTCATGTCTTGGCTCCGAGGCGAGCTCACCAGGGGCAGCCCTTCCACAGTAGCTGAGTTATTGGATGAGCTCATTTTCGCTTCGCCGCCCGGAGAGATTATTGTACAACCAGCATCTTGATGTTCATTCATAAAACCATGTCAGAGGCCTGAGTTTGTATATTGGCTACAGAGTGATGATTCACTTGTCCTGGTGACTTGACAAGAGTTTCTGTAGCCTCGCTGTGTCCAAGCTAGTGTGTTGAGTAAGTGTAGAGCTTTCTGCAGATAGACAGAGAAGGAGATCAAACATGGAGGCTTCTTTTATGTCAATGATGTGAAGAAAGACGCTGAGCTAAGCGATTGCAAATTTGCAGATTCTCTAACCATGAGACTTGAAAGCATGCAATGCCGATGTGAGTCCCTGTTCCATTTAGTGTTGTTGCTGCAAATGGGTTTCATTTTCTTTTAATTCAGCAGCTCATTTAGTGAAGCCTGCTTTAAGTAATGGACATTTTTTACACATATTAGAAGGGCAACAAATGCTTTGAGCTTTTCATTAGCTTGGCATAGCTCGGGTCTATTTATATTGAATGGCCAGTTAGGTAGTGAAATCATGTTTAATATTTTTAATCGAAACTTTAAAGCATCTACAATCTATTCTTAATCTATTTAACAAAATATCAAATGGCAGTGTGAAAGGGGCCACTCATAGCGATGAGCCTACAGAGAATTATCACCTGAATCTGCAGTTCCTCCCGGTTTTATAGCGAGTTTCAGCTCAGTTTAGCCATCTGTCCACAACTTTACTGCTCTGGATCTCATAGTGCAAATTTCAGCTGCAGCAGGCAAAAAAAGCTGTAAGAAACCCACTGAGCACTATCTGTCCACCAAACAGCAGACAGACATAGTTTGAGATGAACATAGTATAGCACTGAGCAGCTGAAGAGTCAGATGTCTCTCAGGAGTTGGAAGAGACAAAAAATCGAGCTAAAAGAAGAATGAATATTTGGCTTACATTTGTGAGGAGGCCAGAAACATAACTCCAAATGAATGATAGTGTTGCTGATAGTGATGGATAATAAGCAGCTGTTTGTTCACTATGTCCATTTAAAAGGTGACAATAATGTCAGTGTTTTGGTCACAAAGTAAAGTAGTGTATGACCTATCTGTTTTCTGTGTTTTTTGTTAAACTAACACTGCATCCCTTATTAGTGCTTCACTAAAACTTAACAAATAGAAACACAGCTTATATTTTTTGGACATTACATTACTTAATTGTGACGTTGGATAGATGTGATTGCTAAAAAAACTAACTGGCACTCACTTAAACTGTAGTTTTACCATCTTTCACTTGATGTACTTGACAAAAAGCTCTTGTTTGTAATATATACTCACGTCCCGTCATTTGCACATATTTTCTTTTGCATTCCACTCAATTTCATTTGTTAGTTTTTAGCCATGTGGGAGCAATATGAGAAATCTAGTTTTCAGCTAGCATTTTGTTAGCTTAATTAGGCTTTGTACCTCCGACTCTGCATGACCATTTTAGTTAAAATAATGTTGTTTACTTTAATTTGTATTGAACAAATACTCCGTGCATCAATGACCCACATGGTCCAAATTAAGGTTTTGATGAGCTGCACTCATCACTCACTGAGTTAACAGCGCACTGACGACTAGCTCGAAGGCATAGTTCTGGCTCTGGGGGGCACTTCCCATAATAAGGATTTAGGGAAGTACCCTCTGCTGGTTTACCAACTGGCTATAATAGTATCCTTATGTGCTTGTTGGCCACAGGTTCGAGTGAGCTTACAAATAGCAGATGTAGGAAGGAGCCATTTGGCTAGACTCATTGACACGGTGAACTGGCTCACAGCACGACCAAATCATTCACTCTCCCCCCAACACTTGTTGTGTCCAACTTCCCATTGACTATGAACATATTCGTTTAGAGAAACAGGAGCCAGAGCCTTTAGTTCTTGGCACAAGGTCCATGAACCATCTGGACTTGAGGCTAAGTCGTCACGATGGATGTTTTGACTGCACTGTTTCTAGATTAAACACTCTCAAACACCGGACAAGAACAGAGCTCTTGTTGGGTAGTCAAACATAGGGTCCGGCTTCAGCGCTCAATGTGGGTTGGTCCAAAATGTTACTTGCCAGGAATATTTGCACCCATCTTTGACCTGCATGCCTTTTTAATGGTTTACGGATTGGAAAGCAGGGTCGCATTTTAAGCTAATATTTTTTCAGGCGAATTAATGGGCAGTCACTGTGACTAGCTTACTCCACTGCTGAAACAGACACTGTTTGAACCTTAGCACTTGGCAGTGAGCTGCCATGGAAAAAGCCTGGAGAGGCTAAACAGAAGCCTTGCGGCCCTGACTAATGGGAGCACAGCAGCTCTTTGATGTTGCTGAGGGGAGGCTTTAAGTGATACAGAAATGCATTAACACCACCACCAGTCTAATTGTTTTTTTATCATTTGTTGTAAGCTTGATTGGAGCTAATTGCCTGCATGACTTATTTTGGCATGTTGTACGGCTTCAAACTGTTCTTTAAAAAGGAAAATCTCATTGGAAAGGAGGGGATACACATGATCTGCTTGAACTGTCGTGTGCGAAACATTAGCCTACTAATGAGGCTCTGATTATCTGTGAAGCTAGGACTAACTGAAACAAGCGCATTTACTTGTAAAGAGGTAGAAACATGTACCATTGCTGCCAAATTAAGATTAACAGTCGTGTGTTTAACCAGTAGAAACAATAAAAGGCTCTTAATTAAAAGTGATAAATGCAGATTTTTTTTGTCAGCACGTAACTTGCCAAATAGCACATTCTATGAAGCCAAAAAACAGTAATATTAATTAGCTGTTTCCGCTAAATTATCATTTTATTTCTCACCATTTCTACAGATGCAGGCCCTGTTTGCCTTTGATGAGGAGGAAATGGAAATGAGGAACAAGGTGGTGGAAGATCTGAAGACGGCACTTCGAACTCAGCCAATGAGGTAAGTGAAGCTCTCCGTCCAACTAAACCGTGACAGAGCTCTGTGTTGCTCGTTTCTCCTTCAAGTTCCTTATTTGACTTGTTGACATATTAAAGTCTGTCTCCTGTCACGACAAGATTAGAGTTTAAATAAAAAAATAAGACTGGTTTATCACTTCCAATTTGATAGGCGCCCAATTAATATTATTTTAAGATCCACAGTCCTATTTTTACTCCCCCTGACATGACAATCAGCAGCTGTTAGCTCTCACTCATCACCACAAAGTAACATTCAAAGACTTGAGACGGCCGACTAATACAGACCGCCTCCCATTCCCCATCAGCAGCTCCTTTAAAGCCGTCCATCAGCCTGTGCCAGTTGTGTGATGCAGCGGTCTGGACCAAAGCGGGGGTGTTGAGTTTTCTCAAGGGGAGCTATGAAGTGACAGACCTAATGTGCAGAGTGACAAAAACCCAGAGCAGCCTTAGTGTCTGGGTCACGTCTGGGTTGTGTGTCTTTGTAGGCCATGTGTGTGTATGCATGGTTGTATCTGAGCATGCATGAGCATCCAAACCAATATAACTTGGAACAAAGCTGCATTTACTGTGACGTTGAGGCTGAGCACTCTTACTCATTTGCAAACTCATGTAACCATCTGATTTTGACAAGAATGCTCTCAAAATAAGCCATACATTTGTTTTTAAGAATCAATTTTTTTTTTTTTTTTTTTTTTTTTTTGCCTGAATAAATTAAGGATTTCAGATTTTGTTGCCCCCTTGAGTTGTATTTAAATGAGGCAGAAAACTTGGGTATACACTCATTACATGTGATTTATCACCAAAATCTTTCATTCCAGATGGGGACTACAAAATGTGGCACATGCACCTAGTGTAACTGCTCTATAAAAAAAAAAGACTATTTCAGGCTTTCCTGGAAAGAAAACTCCAATTAGTTGAATAATGTCTTGTCAAAACATGTCACAACATTCCTTTATTGGTAACCCCGGTGAGTCGTACACTGAATAATTACATACTGGGACCACTTTTCTTCATTTGACTGCGCATTGCTCATTTTGGTGTGAATCAAAGGGCTAAAAAAAAAAAAAAAAAAAAAAAAAGCAACCTTTCTCTGGATTTTAATGAGGCAGAGTTATGAATATTTCCTTGCTATGGAGCAACTTGTTGCATTATGCATTCAGGATAGTTCAAACTGTAAATATTGTACACGATCAAAAGATAGTGATAGTGGGAATAACTACCCTAGCACAGTTTCAGATAATTCAGGTCAATATTGTCTCTTTTTGCACTGTGTTGCAGGTTTTTCACACTCTGTTTCTCTCATGCTCATTAACTCCTTGTGTTATGTTCAAGTGCGCTTAATTTATCTCATCAAAAGCGCCTGTAATGACTCAATCACCACTATTCAGTAATGCACCTGCACCCATGTTGTTCACAGAGTGAGTTATTGCTCATTAGCACACAGATGTTTTTAAGTGCTGTAGCAGTGATGTGGGTAGCAGGTGTGTCCCACAGAATGTGGGTGTTCAGGGAAAACCTGGGCAGTGTGTTAATGTCCCACCAAGTCTGGCCTGAGTGACAAATGGGCGTCTAAGGCAAAAAAAAAAGACCACTTTGTGCTTGACAGCTTAGATCTCTGGGGGAACTGCGTGGTTTGATGTGGCCATGAGCTTCACCTAAACATCCCCTTTATGTATCACCTCTGTATCCCTGTGTGTGTGTGTGTGTGTGTGTGTGTGTGTGAATATACTGCATCTCTGCGTCTTTATGGCAGCATTTTGTAAGACATGGCGGTGTTTGTCTGTATTCTTCTTTTGATTTATGCCTGCCTTTGGATGATCGCCTGAAATGGCCTCCTCTCCCCCTCCTCCTCCTTCTCTCTGGCATTTCATAGAGGCAGCTGGGCCTGCTTGTGAAGAGGTGCCCTTGTGCTCTCAGCCCGCTCTGCAGGGCCACAGGGCCCAAACACATGGTGGGCATGCGGGGTGCCAGGCAGAGCGCACAAAAGCAGCACATTGTCAGCAAGCCACCCACTGTTGTCACTTTCACTTACAGGCTGATTACGAGCCATTGAAATGACAAGGTGATATGTTTAGGTCATGTGTTCTGCACTGTGTTACTGTATATGGAATGTGATATTAACAACGTGCTGTCATGCCAACATTAGCATTACCCCTTGTAATTGGAAATCTTTGCTTTGGGTTAAGTATTTCAAATTGATAAGTATGGGTATGCAACCTTTCTGGTTTGGTTTGTTTGGTGCATCATGGGTAAAAATATTCAGTGTTTCCAGAAAAGAAGAAGAAAGCAAAAGGCTGCTTATTGTTTCGATGTTCGACCTCAAATTTACTGTTTTGGTTCACTCTCACCGCTCTCAAAGCAAAAGTCTAAAAAATGTAAAACACTGAGTCAGAACAGTTTTTTGGTGTTGTACCTTGGTGTACCCCTAGCTGCCATGAAATGTAGGAGACAACTTTGTACTTGTACCAACTGCAGTAGTAAACATTTTCATGCAGGCTCATTTGCTGACCTGTCCAGCAAAAGTATCATTTGGTTCTGTAGACCAGCGTGTAATTCAGCTACTAGATTTTCTTAGCTGACCATAGTCAGACAGTTTTCTTCAGCTGCTTGGTTAAACGATTTGAATGATGAGTCTGGTGAATACCGGCTCGATAATCTCCAGTATTATTGTCCTCTGCAGATAAACGTGGTAATGCATGAGTCAACTATTCCCGAGTGCTGCAGGAATGAGCGGTTAAACCAGGGCATTTTTGTGACCCTGTGATGAACTGGCGACTTGTCCAGGGTGTACCCTGCCTAAGTCATCAGTCAGCATTGCAATTTTGTTGTCTTAAAAATGTCAAAAGCATGGTGGGTAATGTAGGAAATGTGAATTCAAGCGGACAGGGTGACAACAAGGTTGATGCAACAGAAAGGTCAATCACAGTACTTCATTACAGAGCAGCTGAACTGTATCAGACATTGCCTCCAACAGTGAGAGGAGGCAGGTGATGCTGTACTTCATTCTCTGTTTACCAGAAATTGTTTTAATAGCTAGAATCATTAAACCAATGTAATGGCCCAGATGTCTTTCAAATATAAATTCCATTAATTATAAACAGCCATAAAACAGAGACATTTAGAGAATTGGCTGAATTTCCCTCATTTATTTACAGCTTATCTCATTTTCTCTGCCAGTAGTTATTGCTGTATTTACCAGCTAGTCAAATGGAGCTTGAACCATCCTGCTGGGGTTGTGTGTTTACTCACATAAAGCTGAATCTCAACTGAAGTGGGTTGTGGAGGCCAATACGCGAACACACCGCTACAGCCGTCCGTGCAGCTAAATGAAATCTGCACAGTTTGGCATACGTTTTAATTTAGCTTCCAAATATTTAAATATTTACTCTCCCCTGTGGTATTTTAACTACACCGTTAAGTGTACTTATACAAGCATTGCTGACCTCTTGACTCCTCTTCACATCTGCACTGATGTTTATGTCCGTGCTGATGAGCACACTGTGTGTGCATTCTTGTATTCAAGACGTTGACGCTGTCATTCCTGTGATGAACAGAGATGCAGGAGGACAGGAAATGAATCTTTCCTGGAGGTCACTGAGGACACTCTGGCCCAGAATGCATTGAAGTCCCAGGATCATGTCAGTAGAGCATCGCAATGCTTCCCAAGATACCTCTCTGGACATTGTTTCTGGAAATCTCTTCCAGCAAGAATATTGACTTGAGTCGACTGCAGCCGTTCCCCCTCGCTCCTGTGTCAATAGCCCTTTGGATGATTCGCTACCACCGCATGCAAATATTATCCCTCAAAACATTTTGCCGGCGGATCTCTCAAAGGTTCCGCTTAACAGAGAGTGAACTTTATATCTGTTTTCATATATCACCAAATACATTTGTGGGAGAGCGGAGCATCACACCTTTACAGAGTCTTGGATGGAGCAATGTTTTACTTCTCTCCAGATTTCTCACGCTTTGTTACTTAGCATTTAAGAGGCAAATGGAGAGAAATGAGGGGCAAGTAGTGTTAGAGGTAAAGAGACTGTGCCTGCAGGTGAGGGAGGTTTGTGTTGGAAAGGCAATAAACAGATAGCAAGATGGACAAAGGTGCTGTGAGGAGAGGGGCTCATTGTGTAGTCTGCACTTACTTTGGTCCCCACTACATTTTGCTTTTTATGTAATTATATACATCCTGCTTAAAACCACATACATACATACAAAATAAACAGTTGCAAAGAGGTGAAAAGTTTGTATTTAGTTTGGTTGTTTCTCAAATTATGTGTATTAAGTACTCAAATGTAAAAATGTACTTGGATAGTAGTAAAAAATCTGTGATGTGAAGTCTGCGTAAACAAAAAAACTACTCCTTTAAGCTACAAAATAAAGGCATTAACATGTCAGGGTACACACCAACCGAAAAACATCATGCAAAATTTAACAGGAACAACAGTAAGACACTGCGAAGGCTGCAGCGTGCATATATGAATAAAATAACCTGCCGCAGAATAAAGCATTACCAAGGCAGAAAACACAGACATGTGAGCTGATGTGGGTCACTTAGCACGCCTGCTGGGTGGCACATCAAGATCTTTGTAATCTTAATCATATCCCATAATAATGCCACCCTTAATTTTATCGCATTGTTGTGTATTTTTTGTGCTGTCCATAGCCTGCTAAGCCCGGCCCAGGCACAACCACAGCTCTCGTCCGTCCTGACGCTCCCCAATGAATATCAATATGTAGAACATGTTTATTTTGCATACAGCTGAGTGCCTCCTGAGTGTCTCCTATCCGGACATGGAGACACCAGCAGCAGCTTCTCTGCTGCAGCTGCTGATCTGGCTCCTTTCCTTTACTTGAGATTTTTTTTAAATACTCAAATAAATTACAAGTACACAAAAAACATCTTTGTTTCAGCAACAAGAGTAAATGTAATTCATTACTTCTACCCCTGACTTCCACCCTGTGGCGTAATAAACCAGTCACAGAAGCCATTGTGGAAACATAGCGTACTTTAGTCACACATCCACAGACTTCTCCTTGCAGATTGAACGATAAACCTAAGAGCCATTCCCTCCATGCCATGATATTCTATACACATCACAGATGTGCACCTTGGCCAGGGGTTTTATTGTGATCACTATATGTGTGTGTATGTGTGTCAGCTTTATGTGTGTTGCCCTTTGTTCAGCGCTTATTTTACCACAGTTATACGCCGCTGGGCCTCACATCAAGTTAAATTTATTTGAGCGAGAGCCGCGGTGATATCGTATGACTTCTCTTCCAAGTGCTGCAGACACCTCGGTCAACTAGTTTAATGCAGAACCTCTGAGGAACCTCCTGGGCCCTTGTCCACACTCAAGCCCTTGTATAGTCGGGCAAGACGTGTGTGTGTGTTCTTCCTGAGCGTAGGTGGATGGATGTTAATTAAGTGTGTGCAAACATGAATAATTAAGAGATGTAGTGAGCACATGATTGCTTGCTGCTTGTGTGTGTGTAAATGCTGCACTTTGATAAGTTTGTATGGTTAGGCTTGGAGGCAAGAATGAACTCTAAACCGACTGTCTGCCAGACACGGGTCATCCACAGTTCAAAAAAGCAGAATGTTTTGCCTGTGAAGCTAAAAAACCTCAAAGTCCAGTCGGTTAGAGTGAATTTCTGAATATAAATCTTAGCATCTGGATTAGTTTTCGGCATTGTCCTGCTCATTTAGAATATTGTCAGCCTCTGGTTGAGGGGTTTTACACATTTTCGGTCAATGGAAATCACATGACCCTAAATGGTTGCTCAGGATTTTGTTTAAATTTCAACCAGCAGCGAACTTAACACTACGTTTAACCATCTTTGGAACATACACTCTGCAGTCACTTTTGTTTAGTCTCATCCAATTCCAAGTTATGATCCTCGCTTCTTTCTTTTGTCTGTCTGAAGAACTTTAATGTACGTACGTGTGTGTATGTGTGTGTGCGCGTGGTTGGCTCGGCCTCGGTATTGTTCAGCTCTGCCTGAGCTCATATTGTATGCAGCAGTCGTCGAGCTCTCGCTGTCTTGAACGCAACCCCAGCGGCTTTTCAAGTATGCAGCGGTTGATCCAAAAAAAAAAAAAGAAACTAAAAAAATAGAAAAAGGCCTGCACGGCACTCAGTTGAGCGTGAATGTCAGTGGGTAGGAGAAGACGAGAGGAGACTCCAAAGTCAGGGGAGATGGGATTCATTGATTCAAGTGCTCACTGGAGAGAAAATGAAAGATGGGGGAGGAGGAGGCTTACTATAAGGTTTTGTTAACAGCAGATTAGTCACTGTTGAACGTCTTTTGAAGAGCCATGCATGTGTATTTGTGCATGCATACCTACGTCCCCCTGTACGAGCACACACACTTACGTAGGTTTATGGTGCATAGGATGTGTGCACGTGTTTCTGGCAAGCTATCGGCAAACCACCAGAGTGAAGCGAAGCAGGCAGCGAGCAAAAGCCTTGAATCTCGTCCACCTTTTTGAACCCAGACTCCAAGAACAACATCTCTCACCCTCTGCTTTCCATACATTAATCACAAGGATGTTCAGCTTAATTTCTCTTCCAGTATGAAACCTCTGAGGTGGCCCCGCAAATTCACAGACAGCCTCTATGGCTATTGCTGCCTTCTCCGCCGGCCAAAGACTTGTCACTGATATAAGATGTGTAACTGCAACAGTTGGATCAGTTCTGCCTTGCTCGAGTTCCAGTGTCTGTGTTGCATCTGAATCAAGTCATATCTAATATATTGGATTTATTTTTCGCCACCTCTGTGTTGAGTGGGTGCCGAGACTGCAGCGTCTGTGCTGAAACAAGAAGCACATGTCTGCGGAAAGGTTGTGTGTGTGCGCGCGTGTGTTCTCTGATGATTTCAGTGCACTTTCAAGGAGGGTTGAGTGTATGCATGCATGCATGCATGCAAGTAGTATGATCTTCTTGATCTCATCCAGGCGCTGCTGGAGATCAGGGGATTATACCTCTTTGAGAGATTTACTGGTCATGCCAGGTAAAGTGTGTGTGTGTGAGTGCTTATGTATGCATCTTCTGGAAATCTAGGGCTGATCGTGTGTGAGCACGGGAAGATCCCTCATGATGGCCTCAATGTATAGGGTAATAATTGGATGATTTACATTTTTTGCGGAGTCTTTTTTTCCACGCGTGCCCGAGCCAAGACAGGAGTGGGAGGGGATGGAACTTCTGACATCAAAACATCAAGTATCTGTTACACTGAGCAGCTATAAATCTCAACTCTCCCACTTTCCTCACTGTCCTTTCCACTTTCTGACTCCATCCTTCTTTTCTCTTCCTGTGTCTGTCTCCTTGTCTCCTCGTCTCCTCTCCCCTGCCTCTTTTGCTTCTCATACAAGCCCTCATTTGTTTGACATAATTTATGAGGCCTATCAGGAATCTTTAGTGAGTGGGGAACTGAAGGTCATTTACAATACGGCCCATAGTTTGCTCACTAGACGTGACGTCCCTCAATGTTTACATGTCCTGCCGTGTCATTCAGTTCACTGGGTGTACCCATTCAGCAACGCCTCATGATGTCATTCAGGGATAAGTGCATTACAAACTGAAGTTATGAAGTTCAGGGGAGTGCCCACATAGAGCAGAGAGGGTCTTAACAAACAAATTCTATTGCTTGCATCATGGGAATAGTATGAGGATGCGGTGACTAAAAATCAGGATAGCAACTTAGATTTTTTTTTTAAAGATATTTTTTGGGCTTTTCAAGCTTTATTTGACAGCGATAGCTGAAGAGTTACAGGAAAGTGGGGAATGAGAAAAAGGGCACAGGTCGGAACTGAACCCCGCTGCAGCAATGACTCTGAGCCTTTGTACATGGGGCACACACTCTTTCAACTGAGCTAAACACCACCCAACAACCTTGGATTTGTTCTTTAATATGTCTGTCTTGTGAGTCCCCAACCTTTATGGAAGTACAACACTAAATCACTGTAGTACGTATTTAATCAATTAGTTAATTGGAAATGAATCAAACAGCTGTGATGGAGCCATTTTTGAAGCCAAACTTTTGCTTTTTCTCACACTTCAAATGTGAAGACTTACTGCCTTTATCAGTTTTTTTATTATTGGTTTTTGGATTGAAGATGTCATCTTCAGCTGTGATTTGTTGTAGCCGTATAATCAGTGATGTAGTGCAAGGTATCCAGAGTATACCTACTTATTATTCAGTCTCGTTGGATATACCCACGTCTAAATCACCTCTGATGTGTATCATTCAGTATGTTTTCTGCTACAGCTACATTTCTTTCCTAGGATGGCAAAGGCATTACATAGTTATGATGAATGAATGAAACCTTTATTGGCTACAGGGGAATTTGCTTACAATACATGACAGCACATAATATAACTTGCAAAAACATAAGCATCATATGGTCATAAAAAGTACCATTTCGGGAAATTGGGAAAGTGCCAGATTCATACTATGGGATCAGAGCTTGTTAAGCAGCTGGATGCCGCATAAGACAAAGGATGTGATGCCTCTTTTAGTCTACATCCTGGGCATGCTAACCCTTCAAAAAAAATCTACACCTCAAGCAGCAGAAGTTAAGTGGCTCATTTTTGGGTGAGCTGAATATGTAAAAGTAGTCTTCCATGTTCCATACGCACATGGTTCATGGTTGGCCACTAGGATGCCACAGCATGTTTTTATAAATACAGTCGTGTGAAAAAAAAAAAAAACTTAAACTTTTGACACTTCAAGTACATTACACCATGAACCGCCCTCACCTTTTACTGTATTCATTTTCCTTCTCACCTCCTCCAGGTTCGTCACACGCTTCATCGAACTCGACGGCCTCACCTGCCTCCTCAACTTCCTGCGCAGCATGGACTACGAGACGTCAGAGAGCCGCATCCACACCTCCATCATTGGCTGCATCAAGGCCCTGATGAACAACTCCCAGGGCCGCGCACACGTCCTGGCCCACCCGCAGAGCATCAACACCATCTCACAGAGCCTTCGGACAGAGAACATCAAGACCAAAGTGGCCGTGCTGGAAATTCTCGGGGCGGTGTGCCTGGTGCCTGACGGACACAAAAAAGTGCTGCAGGCCATGGCACACTACCAGAAATACGCTGCTGAGCGGACTCGCTTTCAGGTGAGGGAAACTGAAGTGATCTTTAGAAAAAGTGCTAAAGGGGCAAACAGCTGTCACTGTTATTTGAATTGTGGTCACATCTCATGGTACAAACATCCTTAGGGAGCTTTTTTTTCTTTTTGCTAGAGACATGGGGCAGACAGAGATTATGGGAAAGGGCAGACAAAATACTTCAGAGTAATGCTCATATAAATCAAGCTGTGGTCATTTTGATAAGTTGGAGACTCGTGCTGCAGTACCTCAGACTGTTAGCCTCAGGTTAAGTCAACACTCTGGCCACATTAAAGGCACGTGAGGACATCCAGAGTTATGGAGGGTCAGGGTATGTGTAGTGCTTTAGTCACTAGCAGGACTGAGTCAACAAGCCACATCTCACGCATTGCCCGGGGTGTGTGGTAAATCATGCCACCTCGGGCTAAGCTAACACCACAGGAGCTGAGTGATGCTGAACTTATGAGGCCTTTTTAATGTTTGTTTGAGTTATGATTAAGGTGCAAAAGTATGTCGGGGGTCAGTGTAAGAAAAGGAACAAAGGGTGTGAGAAGTGAGAACAGTGATCCAGTGTTACCCAATTTTTTTAACGTTCTGTTAGAACAACTCAGTTTTGAAAAATCAAGATTTAGCTCGGGAACATGTTCCTCGCATCTCTGACTTTTTATTTGCTATCTGATGATTTCAGCATTGAAATATGCTTCCTGTCTGTCCTGCCCATGTAGACGCTGTTGAATGAGCTGGACAAGAGTACAGGCCGCTACAGAGACGAGGTCAACTTAAAGACTGCCATCATGTCCTTCATCAACGCTGTGCTCAACGCTGGAGCTGGGGAGGTCAGCATCAACACCCATTCCTTTTGGAGTATTTGCTATTGAAACTAGGCAAAACTTGATTGTTTCAGTATTTGGGAAGAAATTATGGAAATAATTTGCATTTATCATGTTAGTATTTAATGTTTTAGCACACCTGCTTAAGTTTATATTTAAAATATCAATCAATGTATCAATCCTAATTTGAAGGGGACTTATTTCTCAAGGGGTGTTTGTAATATTTCATGTATGCACTAATCACTCATTTGAATTTTGCAAAGCGTGATTATGTTTCTCAGAATTAATTAAAGCCACAAATACCTGTTTCCCAGTCCCATAGTTAGTCCTCCCTTCATTTATATTCTCAATAACAAACTTCCCCTGGTAATTTCGCAACTGCTCAAATGCTGTTGAGAATGCAGAAATATTCAATTACCCATCTCCCCATTTGAGGTATCTTTTGTCCCATTATTACAATTTACACTTTCACAGAAATTATATCATCTTCTATTATTGTTTGTTCTTTTATTTTTCAGGACAACCTTGAGTTCCGCCTCCACTTAAGGTACGAGTTCCTGATGTTAGGCATCCAGCCGGTCATCGACAAGCTCAGAGAGCACGAGAACGCCACTCTGGACAGGTGAGAGTCAGAAAACCCGGTCAATAGTCACTGTCCTCAAGAGAGTGCTTCAACCTTGTGTTTTGTTGAGTTTGACTTTACTGTCTGCACTCTTTCATAAACAGTTAAAATAATATATATATATATGTGTGTGAATGTTTTATTTCATTTTATTCTGATCAGATTAAAATGTATATTGTAAAATAAAGTATTGAAGTGGTAACCCTCCCGTTTTGACACAAACTGGGCTTACACATTCTATAAAAGTGACATACTGAAATTACTGCATTTTTATTACACCAAATCAGGGAATATAAGTTACATGTGCTACGCATAAATACATTTATATTCTTTTTGTTTGCCAAAAGGTCATTCAGAGGTGAAAAAATCTATTAGATCCCACAGAGGGCTGACTCCCTGTTAAACAAACTGTTTAGATTTCTGTTACTTAAGTTTTAAAACAGACTTATTTAGGATTAGTGTATGTTGTTTTTTGAGTTGTCATAGAGGGCCTGGGCTCCAGGACTAAAGGTGCAGTAAATACTTTAATCTCAGACTGTTATTTCTCTCTGTCCAGGCATTTGGACTTCTTCGAGATGGTGCGAAACGAGGATGACTCAGAGTTGGCCAAGAGATTTGATATGGTGAGTAACCTCTTCAGCTTTACAACCCTCTATTTTCTTGTCAAACTATCACTGTCTGTCACTTCTTTGGCATCTGTACTTCATGGCTTAAATGATCCAAAGTTCAAAAGCCAGAGCAGAAATGATCAGACTTAATACCTTTGTGATTTAAGAGTGTTTTTTTTGTGTGTGTTAATAGACCCATGTAGATACTAAGAGTGCCGGTGCCATGTTTGAGCTAATCAAGAAGAAGCTGAGCCACACAGACGCCTACCCCAACCTCCTCTCCATCCTCCAACACTGCCTGCAGATGCCCTGTGAGTAGCTACATGACCTGATAAGCTGACATGATAAGCTTTACTGTGTGAATGTGAATACAGGATTTAATAAATGGTTTACAGGTTGTTTGCTATTACCACTATCTGAAAATTAATAACTTCTGCATATTCTTTTTTTATTAAAGGACTGACTGACTCATATCTCGAGCCAACATTTCTTGAACATTTCTGACCTTCCTTAATATTCCTGTCAGATAAACGTGGCGGTGGCAGCCTGCAGCACTGGCAGCTCTTAGACAGGATCCTTCAACAGATAGTCCTACAGGACGACAAGGGAGAGGACCCCGACGCCGCCCCTCTGGACAACTTCAGTGTCAAGAACATCATTCGCATGTAAGTGGAGTCTCCTCGATCAAAGCAGGTCATGTCGCACAAGGGAAGATGTGGCAGCTGTTATACAGTCTATTTCTATCGTTGAACTTGAATATTAAGATGTCACACTGTCATTTCTGGATAAATCTTGTGGGTAATGCACCCAATCAGTGTCTGACAAGTCTATCAACATGTTTGATGAATGTTTGAGGTTAGAAGGCAGGGAAGTACTGGACTATACCAGGAACAGTGCATCAGAAACATTTACAGTAAGCCAACATTCGCTTGTGTAATATGATCTGTTTCAACTGCCTTGGCTCTGTTTATTTTTGTATTTTGAAGCTATTGTACCAGTTATGGGAGTGGAGAATGTGATTGCACAGGAAGGTGAGGTGAAGTGAAGGTGGCAGCAGGAGGTCAGGGTAGAATCGGAAGAAGAGCGTGAATTGGCATGAAAGCGGACGACGGAGATCAAAAGGAAATCGCTCTAATCCCATTAAGCAGGCCAAGTCGGCCATGTTTAGGTGCAGCGAGGCAGTCACTTGGCTTCATGTAGAAGACAACAGGGAGAAGTAATAATTTTATAAAGGAAAACCAAGCGTTTTGACTTGGAAGTAGATGTTTTCTGTATGTCATCATGGGCGCAGTCTACCCTGTCGCTCAGAGACATTGGTTTTCAAATGATCATTGACATCTGCTGGTTTTTGTGGTGTGTGTTTCACCGACTTTTTGAAACTAATCTGCACTTGTGTTCAGGAGTGAAAGACCGCGGTGTGTGCTGAGAGTAGGTAGTGTTAAAAGATGGCATTCTGGGCTTTGTTCATACAGTACATTTTGGTGTGCGGTTCTCCCGCCAGTAAACTTCAGTTTCTCTTTCTGACGTGCCGCCATTCTTTTGTGTCACCATCTTTCTTCTCTTCCACTTTTTTTTTTGTTCTTTCCAAGCCAAGCTTTAGGTCGGTGATGAATGTGTTTAGTCTAAGCGGTGAAAGTACCATAAAAATGTAGCGGGGTAAACCTTGGCCCCTTTCTAGCTCCTACTTTGTTCACTAATTCAGCCATTACTGTTTGTGCAATCAGCTCACTTGAGCGTAATTCTTTCCAGTAGCGTACAGAAAGTGAACTTGGATGCTGCATCTAAGCCCGGATGTCCATTACTGTCCATTGCAGATCCATCACTGCAGTCAAAACCTATCCCTCTCTTTACATTATTGCCAAAGTCTTGTTGTGTTTCCATAAACTCTCCGAGAGTAAATTATGCCTGGAAAGAGGGTGCATGAACCGAGCTTTCCTCATTGTTTTGGCTGCATGCCGGAGGCCCTGACGGTTAACGGGTGAAAATGTACAGTTTGTCTCGTGCCGCATGCGCCTCAGACCGGGGAGGAGGGGGGACGTTAAAACAACTGTTAAAACAACTGGGAGACAAAGTCATTCATCATCTGTGGTCACCATGACGACTGCTTTGACTACTCACACGTGTGTCTGTACCAAAATTAACACTCTTGTACAAATCACGTTTTTTCCACAGCTTTGTAAAGGTACTTATTTGATTAGTCAACAATAAAGTGATTGGGTCTTTTTGTTTTAATGAGCTGGAGCTTAAGCTGTAATTAAAGCAGCTCTGACTTTGTAATCAAGTTCAGACAGTCCTCCATTAAGCATTAAGAAGACCTAAATCTGATTAATGATCACTTTGCTTTTAAATTACCTTGTGGATTTCCACGTGTGAATTGATTACAAGCATTTAAGTGTGAATCATTACCACAGTGAAGTTACTTTATCCTTATTGGCAGTTGTGCCTTTGTGTGATTTCCTTGTTCAGTATTTCCTTCTCTTATTGCTTGTTTTTATACTCTATGCTTAGTGACACTGAAACATGTCTATTCTCTCAACTCTAGCCATGGCTTCCACCAATGCTCAAGGTTTCACTTTCTGATCTTTCTCCATCTAAATTAACTCCTCAAAACATAATCTGTTGACATCTTTTCATTTCTCGTTTAACATCTTACCCCCTATTTTTAACTTAACGCCAATGTGCGGTCGCCCCAACTGCCTCATTATCAGGAACACTCATTTCTCACATTAGCTGATCTGACGTTTATATCAGACCATCACTGTAACCCTGTTTAACCTCAAGCTGAGCCAAAAGTTTATAACTCTGCATATGAAATTGATTTCAGCCCTGCAGGATTTATTTTAGCACTAATGTTGTGTTATGCAGCTTAAAAGAGTAAACTGCAGTAAGCCAGTCAATGTTAGGTTATGAATCTTAATTTCTCTCACAAAAATAGAAGTCAGAAATTATTGTCAGTCATCAATGGATTTCCAATCCAATGATTTGAATTTCCTCAGAATGATCTGACTTGACTTGGTTGGACTGCAGTTGACCCCTATGTGCAGGCATTTTGTGCAAAGCTGTGCTCAGTTTCAGTCTGTTTCAGTTTTGTGTCTGTGCTTATTTATGTCTGCCTGCTTCACAGGTTGGTCAATGAGAATGAGGTGAAACAATGGCGAGAACAAGCCGAGAAGTTCAGGAAAGGTAAAAACTTGTTTGACACACTGCACTCTGCAGGTTGAAAGAGAAAATGCATCATCAAATGCATTTTATCTCCATCAATCTGTCTTTCCCCCCCCCTACAGTTCACTTTTTGCTTCACTGTACCTCTTCCTGTTTGCATTTTACTGAATCTACATCCTATGAACAAACCCCATTGTTTTCGTTTTCTTTTTAGATCATGTAGAGCTACTAGGTAAACTAGAGAGGAAGGAGCGGGAGTGTGAAACCAAGACCCAGGAAAAGGATGATATGATGAAGACTTTGAACAAGATGAAGGACAAACTCCAGCGTGAGGGAGTGGAGTTGCGCTCAGCCAGGGAGCAAGTCCAGGACCTGTCCTCACGGATCAGTGACATTGCTGTGAGCAGTGCTGCCTTTAATGCTACATTACAATATGATAAATTTGTCTTTTTAATGGAAATTTCTATTTTAATATTTTTTTCCTCAACTTTTCTCTCTTTACTGAAAGAAAATTGCCCCTGTGAACAATGCTGGGGGATAAAATTTGTTTCTTACTGCAAATTAAACAAGATCGATATTAACGTGTCACTACATTCACGACAGATGGTGGTGGAAGTTACGTTTAGCCTAGCTTAGCTCAAACACTGGTGGAAAGAGAAAATAATCAACAAGCTTTGGAGCTAATTACTAACAGTTGTACTGAGTAACTGAACTAAGTCCTGTTGCCTTTGTGAACTTGCTATCTCTGCAAGCCCAGCTGAGTTTTGGATCTAGTTTTGGCTAGTTTGTTAGCTAACAAGGTTGGCAAGAAAATAATAATGTATTTGGAGTTTATCCTTTTATCTAACTGTATAAAACACATTTTCCAAAATGTCATCATTGATATTTGCTTCTGTTTTGGGCATGACATTTAAAAAACACGTGCAACGTAGCTCTCTTTAGTTGTTTATTTGGAAAGTTTACTCTTATTTTGGATGACATTTAGCTTTTAAATGTGAATGCACTTGTTATATATTATTCAAAACATGATCAATTCATCTTTTGTTTTCCCCTCCAACAGGGTGGTAACGTGTCCTTCCCGCCTCCTCCTCCGCCTCCTGGCGGCCCCGTGGCTCCACCTCCACCACCTATGATGGGTGGCTTTCCTCCACCTCCACCCCCACTACCATTCAGCTGCCCGCCTCCTCCACCACCTCCGCCTCCACCCGGAGCGCCGCCTCCTCCACCGGGAGCCCCTCCCATGTTCGGAGCCCCGCCTCCTCCGATTCCCTCTTCGTTCAATTCGGCGAGCACTATGCGCTCCAAGTCCATCCCTCAGCCGTCTCATCCCCTGAAGTCCTTCAACTGGGCCAAACTAGGAGAGGTGAGAGAACAATGGGAACATCTGCTCTGACAAACACATTAAAACGTTAAACATAAGGTTGTTATATTTGAGTTTTACATCAGAGCATTATGACCCTACAGATCTGTAGTATAAAAATATGCCCTTCGATGTGATAGAATCACACAAAGCATCTGTTCGTCTTTGACGTTAAATGTTAATGTCTCGTGTCTCTCTTACTATTTTCAGAATATGATCAATGGCACCATCTGGAATGACATTGATGACCTGAGAGCTTTCAAGATTCTTGACCTCAAGGACATAGAGAAGATGTTTTCAGCCTATCAGAGACAGCAGGTTTGGATTTGTTAGCAAGTGTGACACAGTATTTTTGGAACCTGCAGTTCAGTGTGTGTGTGTGTGTGTGTGCGCGTGTGCGCGTGTGTGCGTGTGTGCGTGCGTGCGTGCGTGCGTGCGCGTGTGTGTGTGTGTTTTGGCGATCATCAATACAGAAATCCATTTTATTCATGTTGTTTTAAAGCATTTGAAGTCGCCTTGATTCTCTAACGTGTGTGTATAAGTGAGAGTGTGTGTGTGATGTGCTGAGGGATGGGATGTTGTAAGAGGACTCTTGAGAGTGCCAAGGGTCCAGCTCCAGGCTAACACAAGCAGCTGTTCACTGCTGAATGCCTTATTGTAGAGATGCCACAGAGCTCAAGCTTTGCCCTAGTGTCTGCAAAGCATATGTGTGAGAATTGGGGAGCTGACTAGGTTTTCACGGGCTCATGAATAAAGGGCAACACAGAGAAAACAGTCAACACCAGTAAAGTCATGAGGAGTCACGATACAGGAAACTTTGTACTGGAACGCTAAAATAAAGAGGCAATTGAGTAAACCGTGTTGAGCCAGGGACTAACTAATAGGATAATTGCAGCATGCATGCTTTCGGGGCGATACCATACAGTACATAGCAATTACTTCCCTCAGTGCTACAAACTAATTACACACCACTTGTCATGTGATAATAGTGTGTGCAGTTGCATAAATTGATATATTTTACCACCGCTAATGGGTTTAAGTGGAATGTTAATATGCCCTAATGAGTTTCTAGTAATCACAGTTTAAAGCGAGATCTTGAAGGCTCAACAGAAGAGCAATACTTAACTTTACAGAGGCATTAGCATCGTTTAATTCCTTTTTATAATGCAGTTTACTTCCACGCTTAAAAGCCTTCTGACAGCTAAAAGTGCAACGTTTCTTTTCAGGCTTTTATTAAAGAATAATGGGTCATTTGAGGTTGTTGCTGACAATGATTTACTGTGGGTATTTATTTATACAGAGCAGGTTTTTACTGGCACAGGGCAACGGTTAAATGCAGATCTTTTTGGATATAGCCACATAAAAACCCAAGACCACTTGGTTCCATTTGGCAAGAGGTTGATTCAGTTCAACTGGACAATATTGCAATGCTTATACATGGGATCATTGCTTTTTTTCTTTTGTTTACATTTGCCCTCTGTAGGATTAGATACCACACTCATTTTTCATGTTCTTGTTTTCCATGTCAGGACAGATGTAGATGCAATCAAAATAATACAATATAACAGCCGTGACCTCTTTAAAAATACAGTTAAAAAATAGAGTTTGAAAGTTTTTTTTTATTCACCTATGCAGCTCATGAGCCTTTGATGACTTGGACAGTAGATTGTCTCCCCACAGAAGCCTCCTCAGCTTCAGCTTGTAGTGTGCATAGTTGTAGTTCTTTGCTCTAGCCACCACTTTTTTTCTGCTTGAAGTGCTAATCTTTGCATGTGTTTTCAATTTGTTTTTGTGTCTCTCTGCACTCTCCGACTGCCTGGGCAGGACCTGCTCACTAACCAATCCTTCAAACAGGTGAGTTAAAGGTCTTCCAGCATCTTTATCCCATTGTTACCCACCCTCACTGCTCAACCTTCTCTTCTGCAATGCAGCAGCCGGCCAGAGGAGTCACTTACCTGTATACTAAGTGTGTTATTATGTGGTTGGTTACAGGATGTGTACACTCTTGTTTTTCTTTCCATACATTAGTGTAAAAGCTCCAATTAATATTTTAATATTAACAAGAGCTCAGATGACTATGTGTAGTGTTAACGCGGTTGCCTGTAGTAACAAACCAACAGAGAATTAACACTTAACTCTGCAGTCCCCCTCACACTGTGTCTTCATAGGAGGTGTAGCGTGAGCAGCAGCTTCAGTACTCTGTGTGTGTCAACACACAGTACTGAGTTGTAGGTCACCCACATATTTGGCAGAACCCAATACACAATCACTGTAGTTATGGGGTGAAACAGAAGAAAACAAACATAAGGCATTCTCTTTCGAGCTGCTTTTAAGTGTGTATATCACAAGTTAAGCAGCTATACCGCCTGTGCAGACCACTGTTCTGTAAAAACGCATGAGACAGACGACTATAAAAAGCATCTGAAGACCTGAGCACCTATGCACTACCACACTAGTGAAACATTTAGCAGCTAAAGAGCCAGATTATTTTGCTCAGGACATGATGGAGACCAAAAACAGAGCTAAAAGGAGAGAAAAATCTTTTGTTTATGTCATGTCACCAGAAACACAGCTCCAAATGAATGCTAATGTTGCTCTGTGTCCAATATATGATGATCCACACCAGCGCTATAAGGTGATAATATCTTAGCCTTGAATTTACAACCTGCAAGTGGTTAAAAATGAATTACTGCAGGTTTAAAGACATGATTTTCACCACTGTATGAAACAACAGTTTACAGTCCAGCAAATGGAAGAATCTACGTAGCTGGTTGGCTGTACAGTTGGATGGTTCCCCTTGCTAGAGGTTCAGAAAACCTCAATTTAAATGCAGCATTAATCTTCATCATCTTAGTTACTGTGTTGATTACCTTTATTACCATCATCATCTTTCATTCCCTTAATCGTCATAATTAATCCTCATGAACTGAGCAGGAGAAGTTTAAATGTAAATGTAGCCACTTGTTCACATTTTCACAACCATGTTGCCTTGAACAGAAAAACAGCCCAAACACCTGACCACATTTTGATTGAGCCACTTAATAACTGTTATAAAAGATGAAAGGGCTCATCTCCTGTTACATTAGGTCGAGTGCACATGCTATACATAAGCTGGCAAAAATTCCCTTTAGCGCGTGGGCAGATGGGGTTTTGGCAGACGCAGTGAATGGGAGTTGTCCGACTAACCCGGTGCCAACCTCATTCTGGTGCACCGTGGGTCAACCCATGCATGGAAAAACGACACTTTTTTTTTACAAGCCGCATCTGTTTTACATACGTCATAGTCAGCAACCTCAAAAAAGACATTTTCTGGCAAGCAGCAAACCAACTCAGACCAGAAATAGAGTGTTTAACATGCAGCCCCATGTTTTTTTTTCAAACATGTATTCTTTCCCCTTGGTGGATTTTTAATTCTACATTTGTGCGGAGCTAACAAAAATATCTGACTGGCCTGAACCAAGTTTTGAACAGTGTTTCCTGTTCCTCTGAGAGGTTTATAGACCCATCTGAATGTGTTTGTAGTGGTGACTCATTAAAGAAAATCTCCTCTCACAAGACTCGCTTTAGATTTTTCGCTTGGCATGAATTTGTGAAATATTTCCACAGTTTTTTTGATATGTTTTCATACACCTTCCACATTTCACTCCACGGTTTCAAATTTTCTAATGAGACGTGCATTATGGCCTCTGAGAACTGATGCGTGACACTTAACATTCGCAGTCAGTGCCTGCAAAAACAGGTCAGGGAACTTGACCTGAGGCCAACTAAAGTATTTGGCTGGAGTGCAACCTTTTAGTGTGCACTTGATAGTGACGCTGATCAAACTGCAACAACTGGCCTCGGTCCTTTTGAGCTTTTCTGAATTGTTTTTTTCCAATATCTGCTCCAAATTAAAGCATTGTTAAATGCTCAGAGGGGGTCATGTCGTCTCTCAACAAGATAAAAATGTCAAACAGATGTGAGGAGGAGATGTTTCATTTCACAGTTTTTCCATTTTTATATGAGCACTCTTCTATGTGAAATTATGTTGTAAAGTTAACCTGTCTCTTTGTCTTCATCTTTCTGCAGAAAGAAACCGGCTCTATGGATGACATATACGTCAGCACGCGGAAGGTCAAAGAGCTGTCGGTCATCGACGGAAGACGTGCACAGAATTGTATCATCCTGCTTTCAAAGTATGGGTCCCAGCCACAATTATTAATTGTGCTACCATCAGTAAACAACTAATTATAATCTGTTAATCTGATTATAATTCTGTGGACATGCCCTTGTGAAATAAGTATATTTGCAGCCTTTGGGTCAGGGGTTAGAGCTGTAACTCAGCGTGGAGCTGCTTGAGGCAGGTGCTTCTTCTGTCTGGTACAGGAAATGTGTTTTTAATGGACGCAGGAGAACATCTGTCAGTGTAATTGAATTACCATCCATTCATTGTTTTGAAATGACAGACAGAAAGCAGTGTCCAGGCGAGGATGAATGTACAGAGTAGTGTTTAGATTTGAACAAGGTTTCCACACGAAGTCATGAAGAATAATTTAGGAAACATAAAATTGACCCCTCTCCTCCCGAGGGGCTTTGAGTTCAGCGGTATCTGAACCATAATCAGTTGTCAACACTTAAGATCCACTCGACAATATGGTTACCATTTGTACATCTCTCTTTAGAGAGAGCCCTTTAGAGAATTTGAATCCTCCCCTCCTCCTTTACAAATCAATAAACAGACTTCCTGAGACCTCTCTCTGTCTGATAAAACTGCAGCATGGTCCCTGAGCTCGTGCCCGTGTCAATAGTAAATGACCTGAGGGTACAAACTAGACCCAAATTGGGTCAGCGGTTGCTCAATAAGGCTTTGACGCACAGACTAACAATGCTGTTATTGATCACAACCCAGTACAATTAACACTGATCAGATGCACTGAAAACAGCTGGCAGCGCTCCCGGGCTTGATCCTGGTCCAGACCGGTATCCAGAGTGAATCAGCTCACTCACAGTTTGTATTGTGTGTTTGTAATATGGTCATGAACTACATGTAATTAACCATTTTTTCCCCCTTTGCAGGTTAAAAATGAGCAATGAAGAGATCAAGAGGGCGATCTTAGAGATGGATGAGAGAGAAGAGCTAGCCAAAGATATGCTGGAGCAGGTAAGGTTCGGTACTTGATAAATGAGCATGTATTATTATGAGTGTTTGGGTGAGTTAACATGGATTTGACTGATAGAAAATTAATATTCTTTTGTTTGAACGAGGTTTGATGTACTTCAAACCAGTTATTTCTGACAAGGAAGCAGAAATAGACCTCCTGAAATGTCTAAGAGGACTGGATCATTTCACATTTTGAGAGAGTCTGCTCCACAGACAACTTTGGCATTAGCATCTGGACCAATGTTTGTCCTTGTGTCTTTGCAGCTGCTGAAGTTTATCCCAGAGAAAAGTGACATTGATCTCTTGGAGGAGCACAAACACGAGCTGGAGCGGATGGCCCGAGCCGATCGCTTCCTCTTTGAAATGAGCAGGTACACATGACGACATTATTGTATAAGACTCTGCTTCAGATGACAACATTTGTGTCTTTGGTATCTAGTTTCTGTTGTAATATGTACTACAGCAATTTGTAAGAAAATGACATATGCTGATGAATATATAGAGCATATCAGTTCCACACAAGTCAGTGTCTGCATGGTGAATCAGTATTTACATCGTGTAGTGTCTGACAACATTGTAGATTTTGTGCAGAATCAAGACATCAGCCACAAATAGATCTGAGAGAATAGATCAATGTGTAGATCAAAACAAGCCTCAAACTTCAGGGTGATTCTTCATTCCGCTGAGAAACTGTCCTTTGAGGACTGTCATCACATCAGAGAGCGGGGAGGTTTTTGAATGGTGCCTTTTTTATTTCTGCATTCCACCCTCTCTCAGAATCTGTACTGTTTGTTCAAGATAATTAAACTTTTTCATTTCCTGTAGTGAAATATTACCCCGTCCTCTTTACTTTTCTTTTGATCACATCTCCTTTGGTCTGTGGAATACATCTGGGATTTAGTTATTTCCTTTTTTCAACCTTTAATATCCCATTCCCTTCCTCAGTGAACATTTTGGCAAGTTTGACATACCCATTTATCAACTCTCCAACTTGATGGAAGTCTATTAGATGATAACGGACTTGTGAAAACCGAGAGAGGGGAGTTTGTACGATTGGGTGACTTCAAGCTTTGAATTTACACTTCCCTTGAGACAAATATAACTCACCTCCCTTTCTGTTTTTTCCCCTTGTCTCCACCTTTTTCCTCTTTTATCCCTTCCTTAGAATTGACCACTACCAGCAGAGACTGCAAGCTTTGTTCTTTAAGAAGAAGTTTGCAGAGCGTCTAGCTGAAACCAAGCCCAAGGTTGAAGGTAAGGACAAAGACGTTGGAGGCCACTAAAATGAATGAACTCCTAGTTATTATTATAGGCTGGTAATATTTTGAGCCATGTTTCCATAAAGGTATTTCGATGCATTTGGATATATCAAATCAGAAAAAGTTTCACGCTCGCTTGAGTTGATTTTGCCAAAAGAGTTAAAGCTTTAATGGTACATGGAAGTACTTTTTTCAAATAAGATGTGATGCAGTGAACTTTTAACTCACATGACTTATCAGCTGTTTCATCATGGCTACCATGGCTTTTACATCCATGATCGCTCCACACAATCCTGATGTAACTTTCCTCACATGAACACAATAGTCATATTTCCTTGTGATTTCTGCCTTGTTTCTCACCGGTTGAGCTTCAGCTGGCGCCTTTTTATTGACTTCATCTTGTTGTGTCCTCCTCTCTGGTTTGATGCTGCCTCATGAACCAAACTCCTACTATATACATAATGGCAGTGGATGGGAACAAGCACTCATTTACAATTTCTTTTGCCAAATGACTCAAAATTTGGTTCAAATTTGTGACACATTTGGATGGAAACAAGAATGGAAAGGCCAAAGCCTTATGTATTATTCCTCCACTCCATTATTGTCCAAAAACAACAGATCACATCTGTGAGCCACACTGTTACACTGGGTGACATGTTCCTTTATTACCGTGAACACTGCAGGACTGAGGCTACGTTCCAGACAACTCAGAATTTGAACATTTCCAACCTTATACTAGAAAAAGTAAAATGGAACGCCTCTCAAAGTCAGAGTTCCTGCTCGTAAACTCGGTGCAAATCCATATACCCTGAGTTCATGACAAAGGAGTTGTCTGATAGCAACACACTTCTCTTGTACACTTAAATCAATAGGGGAGGGGGCGGGGGTGTATTTGTAGATTACGGCACCCGTTTTTTTCCTTTTTGTTTTGTTTGTATGCAACTCTGCACTGCTTAAAGTTCAGTAGTGTGTACATATGCCAAAGAAGCATGAGTTTGTCACTGTCAGCCATGTTTTTGTTGACCTTTCAGGTGCACCTGGAACACCTGGAGGTCAGAAGTTAGAAAATTTCAACTGTAAAATTCTGACCTTCGACTTTGACTGGAACACAGCACATCACGTCGGGGCCCATGCAAGAACATTTTCGCAGTTGTATCCTGAACCTCCTATTTTTTACTGTGAGGTTTTCTCGTACGAGTGTTCCAAGTAGGATTCAACAAATGTAAATTGTTTGTTTCGGCCTGATGAATGTCACCTGTTCATGAGGAGGTGCGAGTTTGTGAGATTCAATCATTAGCATAATCGACGCCTGTAAAAATGCCATATAAGGCTATGACGGCTTGTGTGTGGAGAAAGTTCGGTTCACAAAAATGTTACCAAATGGTAACAACAAAAGGATTTCACACAGCAGAACATCAAGTCTTACTTAACTGTTTAGAAAATCTTCTAAACAAGTAGAAAATTTTATTAGTACAGCTGCCAATGATGTGTAGTCAGAGCACTTGAAAAAATCTGTTCGTACAACTGGTTCTTGCATGAGGCTCAATGGTGGCTGTGTTCTTTTTGTGGAATTTGTTGACAATAAGAAAAATACAGAATAACTGCAGCTCTATTCTTTAAAGAGCAGAAATGTTAGTTGACATTAGCCTCCTTCTCTATTTAAAATTGCCTTAAAACAGTGCACTTTGACACGGTTTAAACAAATACTGTTACACACAAATGGAGCAGAAGATTCAATTTTTAAAGAACATGCCTTTAGGGTGTACCACGTTCAAACGTTCAAACAAAAAATAGTTTCAGGCACTTAAAATGTCACCAGATTTGAACACTTTGACCAATGCTTTTCACAATGACTTGTGAAATCCCTTCTTTGTGTTAAGTGTGTGCATGGTGAGAGCGGGTGGCCAACTGCACATTGGCCCGATGGAGTATTTTCCCTTCACGCCAGCTTCCAGGTTACCAAGGAGGCTGTTTTGGAAAACTGGCCCACGTTGAGAGGGGAGAGCCTCTCTCGTAAACAGTACATCTAGCTTCAAAGACTCGGGGGGGAAAAGGCTTGCAATGAGACCTGTAGACATGTGTGTGCGCACATGGGTGTGTCGTGACAGAGCTATCATAGTGTGTGTTTGACCCAGAGCTACTTGAAACACACATCTGAACTGACCTAAATGCCTTTCTTGGCTTTGATGAGCACGTTACATTATTTGTGCCAGCGGTGTTTTTATTTGCAGCGAGTGCTGACTGACAGCTTAGCCCCGTGTGTGCTGTGGCTTTTTTTCGTCAGACAGTCGATCCATTCAAGTCCTAATGAAATGTATCTTCTGACATACATTACTGGCTGCAAGGAACGGAAAGAAAGTACGAGCAGATGAATAATCCTGAGTTTAAATGCTGATTCAGGCCTCCAGATTCTTTGTTGTTGGATCCAAATGTTCCCAGACCACACTGTTCATCGATGCCCATAATAAAGTTCTCATCCCATTTTATTATTCATGTTACTTTGTCATATACTCTAGATGAGACTATATTTTCCCGGACCACCCAGCATGTTCAATAGAAACATTTCAGAAGACAGTGCAGCGGGGCCGCCAGGCCTTTCTGCATCCAGCAGAAAAGCAGCAGAGCCAGAAGAATGGTTCCCATGCTGCATCACCACAGAAAGAACTCTAACAATAACAATATGGATTTTGTTAATGATTTTCACATTCACACTGAGGTTTCCTCTGTGGAGAGGGGGGAACCACCTGCACTTTGCCAGACAAGTCTGTTCTCGGGGGGGAAAGAAACGGGACAGCACGGGGTTGTGTTTGGAATATTCCCCTCCCCCTGCTGTTTTATGGATGGATTGAAGGACTTGATGGGTTTCCCCACGGAGCTGCCCAGTTGTTGTGGGGAATATTGATCAATCATCATGAAGGATGTTAAAAATGAAGGAAAGGATGAGAATGCTTGGGCCACGTACAGATGAGACTTACTTTGCATGTGTGTGTCCATGGGGGCTGAGTAGAGAAACAGAATGGAAGGGAATGGAAAACAGCCAGTTCATTATGTAATATAAAAGGCGATGCACTAAGCAAAGTGCACACGTATCAATCACCGATTATATGATCACCCCAATAGCTTCTCTCTGTCTCTCTTTCCAATGTCCTCCAGCCATCCTGAATGCGTCAAAGGAGGTTGTCCGGAGCAAGAGGATGACTCAGATCCTGGAGGTGGTGCTGGCCTTCGGCAACTTCATGAACAAAGGCCAGAGAGGCAACGCCTACGGCTTCAAGGTCTCCAGTCTCAACAAGATCGCTGACACCAAGTCCAGCATAGACAGGTGGGCAAGGGGAGACTGTGGACTTGAAAATGAACCTGAAGCACCTTAGATTGAAGGATTCGGAACAAAAATACATACTGCAGGAATCAGTGCCATTTACTCTTTCCAGTGCTTTCCAGTTTCTCCGTCGTCTGTTGTAGATAAACACACATAATATATTTATAAAATGGGCTCCTTTGTTTGTATCACTCAAAGCATGATGGGAACAGTAGTGCCAAAACCTAAAAAAAACATCCCAGATGGAAATAAAACAAGGGAGTGACAAAATCCATGGAAATTTTGGAAGTTTTGACAGCACCAAGACTAAAATGTTCCATCAACATGGTCTTCATATCCCTTGGTTCTTCTTAATCATTTCATATTTTTTGGTTTTGTTTGTTTTTTGTTCTTGTTTTTTTAAAAATAATGTCGTAGAGCATGTGCAGTCCCACTAACATGCTGAATGGTGACATTTCTAAGCAACTTCTCCCCAAAATAACATTATATGGCATTCCCCTTGAAGACATGAAGTGACTTTGCCATAAATTGGCAAATAATTTAAAGGGTTAAAGAAAAGCATTAAAGATGGTTGCTTCATGAAAAAGAAGTATTGTTTCCTAGATTACTGTTTACTTGTGATTTAACAGGAACATCACCATGTTGCACTACCTGATCATGATCTTTGAGAAGAACTACCCGGACACACTGCACGTCCAGCAGGACCTCGGCAGTGTACCAGAGGCTGCCAAAGTCAAGTGAGTGCACAACCTTTCACTGTAAGGATGTTTGCAATAAAAAAATGGAATTACTCTGTGAGATACAGTATAAAGTAAGCAGGTGATTTTGAAGTCTTTGACTTGAAAAAGTCCTTGAAAATGTAAATTAGGACACAAATTGTAGCCCAAAACCATGTAGGGATGTGTAGTGCCACAGTGCAACAGACAAAGATTGCCTTCATATTTGTTCTTTTTCTCTTTCTTTCACTAGTTTGGCGGAGTTGGAAAAAGAGGTGCACAGTATCAAAAGTGGACTGAAGGCTCTAGAGGCGGTGAGTTGTTGTGTGTTTGTGTCACGTTCCCTCCCATTGGTTCTTCTCCTGTCTGTAATTATGTTTTCGAGCAGGGCAGAGATGGACAGCAGGGTGAGGTGTTTAAGTGCTGGTAATGTCCCACGCTGACATGGAACACCAAATGTCACATTCGTAGCCACACATAGAGACGAGGGCTTATGAGGGCACATGCACATGTATACGCTTTAGAGATCAATTTTTTTTTTCGTAACTAAGGAACTTTAAAATCATCGTTCCCTTGGCTTAAAGGAAAAAATCACTCATCGTTCCCATGAAGCACAGAAGAATCTCACAACTTAACCAGTTTTCTCTTTGAAAATCACACGTCTCTCGTCTGTTTTGCCCTCCTCCAGGAGCTGCACTACCAGCAGAGCAGGACGAGGGAACGTGGGGATAAGTTTGTGGCTGTGATCGGTGACTTCATCACCGTGGCTGGCTTCAGCTTCTCTGAACTGGAGGACCAGCTGGGTGAAGCCAAGGACAAGGTAGCTAACTTCACAACCACTCAGTTGTACAGTGAACAGCGGATGTGAGTGTGAGAGAAGATGCTGTAAGTTCATATGTCCATGTGGGTGGCTTCAATGCATCCTTTGCTAGTTGTCCTCGGTGCCAAACCTTCCTGCCAGACAAAGGAGGACAGAGGAAGAGAGAGAGACAAAACACTGAAGGGGGGATGCTATGAAACCGAATCTGTGCATCGCTCCCCGGTGTGATGACTTGAGCAGCACCGGGGAAACCCAGCATTGAAAGATTACCATGGATTCCCCCCACGTCCTCCCTTTCTGTTTGTCTCTTTGAGTTAGCTTTTTAAATCCACACTCTCCTTTCTTTTACAACTGGGATGAATGGCCTTTTGAACCCGGCAGACTGATGTATTGATGTATTGCAGAAAGTATGTAAGCTGAAGACATCGGTGGGACTGTGGGAATCCCAAAGTAAGACGGCGTTGAAAAGATTTATGTGAACATGTTATTTAATTTGCAGGCCTTTGGTGCTCTGATGCACATTTAGCATCCTGTAGCTGACACATTGGAAGCTTTTAAGCAGACTGCATTCAATAGTTACATTAGCACAGATATTACATCATATTTTATTAGGAGGCTTGTCTTTTTCAAGCATAATAATGATGCTAAATGTCCAAATTTCTTAATATCACTAAAGAATCCACAGATTGTGAGAGAGGGGAAAAAAAGGAAGAAGGGATTTCATTTAGAGCCTCCCTTCTACTTAATTATTTGTTCAAGGAGGAGGTCGGTAAAAAGTTGGAGGGAAAACTGGCCAGTTGGTACGTCATGGGAAAAGAACGGGAGGAGCAGGGCACCGGTTACTGCTGTAAAACAAAAGAACCTGTGTTCACCGGCCCAGACTCTAAACACACATGCTTGTCTGTGTGTGTGTGTGTGTGGTTGGTAGATGGGGAGTCTGACGCATTAACTCATTGCTTGTCAAGGCTGTCGGACGCTAAATTGGGTTTCCAGCAGAATGCAAATATGGAAGTGTGGGTGTGTGCTTGGTGTCTTAAGGAGGTAGAGGAGGATGACTAAACAGAGCAGGCAGTCCAGTGAGGCACCATGGCAACAAAAACGTGTGTGTGTGCATGTCTAAGAGAGAAAGAGACACACACACACAAACACACCCTCGCCAGACACTACTACATACATTATAAAGGATTACAGTTGTCGAAGGTCATGTGGGTTATTGGGACAGAGGTTTCCAGAGGAGAGAAGGGATTTTCCTCTTATCTAGAGAGATTGGTTGAGTTTATCCTTAACAACACATCCACACACCCACTCATCGACGCGTTCATAATACAATACAAGATTCAGTCTGTCTGAGAACAAAACAGCTCGGTTTCAAACAAAAAGAGGCATACTAGGGAGTGTTTCAAGATATTAAATCACCACATGTGCTGTTGGAAGAGGAAATATGAAAATTAAAGACAGAACTGAGTACAGTGGCCGAAAGAAATCCAGTTTCAGGCACTAAAGACCTTTAGTAAAACGGTTAGAGTCTTTATCAGAGAGCTTTTTAGGTCCTTTCATGATTCATGAAACCAATCCAGCGTCTTTGAACATTTTAGCGCATTTGCTTTAAATCGCTGCCAAACATTTTCCGTGTTTTTTGTCTGTCGTGATTTCGAGTGTTTCCCCACCTTACAGGCAGCCGTTATAGTTTCAGTCCTGCACAGACTTGAAATTTACCTGAGTTAGCTAATCCATCACAGCACATGTCACATCTGCTTTTATTACTGTCCAGTCATGCTAGGATCATTTGTAATTGCAGACCGATTTTAAACGCATGGATGGATTTACAATACAAAAATAATACAGGCGCAAAAAGATGTTTAGCAGGTGCAATGTTTACCATTTGCTAATTATCACTGAACAAGAAGCTGTTGTGAATGTCATTCGGTTTGCAGGTATTGGGTCATAAAGTAGAGAAATTATGGCATTGCCAAGCTTATTAGATTTTATGACAAGTCAGAGGATTAGCAAAGTGATTAGGGTGCAGTATATCTGCTAGGAACCATGAACGTCAAAACTTCAGGGCAACGATGGTTGTTGAGACATTTAAATCCGGACAAAAGTGGTGGAACAACTAAGTGACGGATAGACCAACCAACATTGCGATTTGAGTGTGGCTAAACATGAAAATGGTTTGTGGAACAACAAAATATATGTGAGTTGTAGTAAATGGGCAAAACTAATCAAAGTCTACAGAAGACTTTTTACTCCGATTGAGTCTGATTTTTAACCATGAGACCACCAAATGGGATCTATGTCTCCATAATTTGTGCAAGTAATAGATAAAAGATATGTAATGGTTCAAAATATTGATCCCTTTGTGCAGGTGCGTCTTACCAAAGATCTGCAGAACCTGAGTTCACTGTAGTTTCTCTGCACAATAATTTGTTCTCATTTTTATTTCCATCTCAGCTCCAATTTCATCGGACCTACCACCCCACAGCTGCTAATCCATAATACTTTAACTATTAAAGAGGGAGGGGCGTGTTCCAGAGTGCTAGCCACAAACCGAGAGACTGTTGAAAGAGAAGCTTGTCTCATTTCTTCAGTGTTAGTGTACATGGAGGCTGAGAGATCAATATTAATTCTCTGAGGACACCCCTGTCCTCCCATACATGTTCTTTGTGGTGGATAAAAAAAACAATGTGCTTCATGTTGTTTGTAAAGATTCAGTTTAGTTAATTAGGTGTCCGTTGAGTGTGTTTGCATAGCAAATTCTCACACGCAGAGCAGTCACAATACCTCCTGCATAATTGGCAGGATTTAAGCAGTGGTTTGAGGAAGAAGGTGCCAAACAAGACCAAATCTATGATGTGTTAACCAGAGCCAGTCTCAAACAGCCTGTAAAAAAAAATCTGTGGATTTTTAACAACTTTAAATTAAAGCGCTTGACAATGTCTTCAGTCAGCATCCACGATAAACAAACATAAATACAAATTCAAACACAAACGGCAGGGGCGTGTTAAATACTCCATCAAGACCAAAAGATAATTAGCCTCTCGCAGAGCGCAGTCTGTATGAGATGAGCCAAATCTGTGTGACTTCACATTCTCCGTTTCTGTGTGTGTGTTTACTCATTTAAAACAGACCCGAGGGGACAAGAGGAAACAGATTTGACCAGACACATAATTACAGGAGGAAGAGGGATGATGGTGGGGGTTGCCTTAGTGACCAGCCCATAATAACAGGATGATTTTTGTATGCTCAGAAATGAGCGAGCCCCAACTCCTCCATATGACAACACTACAACCGCATACAGTATACTCATCTCCTATAAACTGGAATCATCTGATTTTTTTTCGTCACTTTCCTCCAGCGTACGATAAGAATAGAACAGAGTACAGTACAATGGAGACGGCCGCTTTCAAACTGGAAGATTAAAGATGATTTTGGGCTGCAGCGTCAAAATGAGTGAATGTACAGTTTATCATCTGTTATCACAATTGATAACTGGGATTATGTATTTTTAAGTTCAGTTGTGCCTATATTATTATATTATTGTCATACATCAATCAAGAACTGTGTGCAAATGTGACAAAACAAAAGTTAACACAGGAAAACAGACAGCTGTAATAGCTGTAAAAAGTTGCCAGTTCATCACAAGGCTGGCACATAGAGACAAACAACCATTCACACCTACAGGCAATTTAGAGTCCCTGAATAACCTGCATGTCTTCTTGGACTGTAGGAGGAAGCCGGAGTACTTGGAGAGAATCCACACAGACACAAAGAGAACACGCAAACTCCACACAGAAAGGCCCCAGTCAGCCTGAGAGGTTCAAGGAAACCTTCTTGCTGTGAGGCAACAGTGCTAACCGCTGCCCCACCGTGCTGCCCCTATATACATGTAACATTTATAGACAGAGTTAGGAAACAATTGTGCAAAGAATGCTGAAATAAATATGGTTCATGCATGTTGCTCTATGTACATGCATTAAGAATGATCACTCAACTCTGCAGATCCTTTCGGCACTATATCGTTTTTTTTACAACCTGCAAATTCCACTCTCGTCAACCTCATTTTCAGCTGCAACAGGCAGCAAAAAACCTCTTGCAGAGCTCTAAAATGGAACATTTAGGAGCTAAAGCGTTATTTGTATTATTTCTAGGCATTGGTAGAGACCGAAACAGGCAAAAGGATGGTGAATATTGGATTTGGGTCTGTCACAGGGTCAGAAGCATGACTCAAAATGAATGCTAATGTTGCTCCTTGTCTGCTGGAGGTGTAAATATGTACAAGAACATGTTTGCCATAGCAAGTTTATGAAGTGACAATTTGTCAACATTGTGTATTCAGCTTGATGTGCTGCCCCCAAGTGGCCGAAAGAAATAATGACAATAAGCTGATAACTTTCAGGATCTTTACTTTTAATTGAGTGTTTTTGCTCTCTGATATTTCTATCTAAATACTTCTTCTGCCACTACTTCCATTTATGTAAATTTTCAAAATAAGAGCTACGGTGAGGGCAAGACTCAAAAGCAAAACTATGTGCAGTTGTACTGTATTAAGTTAAAAACTGCACGTGAAGTGTTTGTTTTCTTGAAACCAATATAATCAGAACTAATAATCATGTACTGTATTCTAGTTTTGAATTGTAACAATGTCCTGATGTCCTTTTGAAGTCTTTTAGCAACACATGGACTTAGTATGGTCTTTAGACACATCTGACTCTGACCTCTATGTAGTAAAAATATTGTAATATGCAAATTATATTTAAGAATACTGGCTGGGCCTTGCTGTGTACTTTGTGTGTGTGTGTGTGTGTGTGTGTGTGTGTGTGTGTGTGTGTGTGTGTGTGTGTGTGTGTGTGTGTGCGTGCGTGTGTGTGTGAAGGAATGTAGAGTCGGTTTGGCTGCAGGCATCGTCCTGGCACCGACCACTGGACAGCTTGGACTGAACAGGGTGGACATACGGTGGTCAAATGCAGTCATTCTGCCGACTTGTGTGTGTGTGTCTGTATGTGTGCTCCTGCAGTTTTTGAAAACATCAAATATGCATACCAGCAGATGAATTTGAGCATCCATATGCAGGCTCACGTGTGCCTTTCACTAAAAGAAGTAATTACGAGAGATCTGAGCCATAGCCGAGAGTATTCGCAATAAAACATTCGGTTTTGGCTTGTGTATCAGCTATGACCATGTGTATCTTCAAAAAGCTGTTCACATGCCAGCATTTTCACCTCAAAATGTTAAAAATTCTATACATATTATCTCTGCAGTTTACCAAATCTCTGAAGCACTTTGGTGAGGAAGAAGGAAGGATGCAGCCCGATGAGTTCTTTGGGATATTCGACACCTTCTTGCAGTCGTTCAGTGAAGCACGGCAAGACCTGGAGAACATGCAGCGACGTAAAGATGAGGAGGAAAGGAGGGCACGAATGGAGGCCATGGTAAGACACACATTTAGAGTATAAACATGTCAATGGTATGGAAAAAACTCCATCAAATACCTTCTGGTTTACTATTTTAAAACAGGGGTTTTACACTTGCTGAGATGTCTGTTTCTGCCTTTGTCCCCTAACTTCCTGTCTCTATTTTTCCAGCTCAAGGAGCAGAGAGAACGGGAACGACGGGCCAAAAAGAGTGGGGCCTCAGACGAGGTTGGTGGAGAGTTTGACGACCTGGTGTCGGCATTGCGTTCCGGCGAGGTCTTTGACAAGGACCTGAACAAATTCAAGCGTAACCGCAAGCGCTCTGTTAACCAGCTGGTGGAAGGTGGGGGCCGCGAACGAGCTGTCACCAAGGTCAACTACTAGGCTGGGAAAAGGAAGGTTAAAAAACAAAGACTAGATGCCTAAGTTCTGCCATGGTGAAGATCTCTGAACACCTTTTAGGTTGACATTGGAGAGGATGTAAATAACGGCTGAAGTGGACCTGTAGAGACTTGTATGGACAGCCACGCCGTTTTGAAGGATGCAACACTCTCCTATGACTGGTCTTGTAAAGCTATTTCCAACCCGTTAGCCCGGGCGTTGTATGATCTCCTGAGCTGGACGAAGAACAGTTGGGATCGATGGATGGACGGACAGACCACTGTGACACATTATCCAATATCTTTTGACCATATCCTTTTAACACTGTGCTCAAGCTTCCAGCCCTCACACTACTCTTTTTTCCCCCTCACAAACCCCTTCCTGTTCCCCAGTAAGTTCCACAGTTCTGGAGCGACCCTATCTTTTTTTTTTTTTTTTTTTTTTTGCTTTCTGGCTCTAAAACACACAGGACATTTGGATCAGCCAGTCACACTGTACATAGACACAAGGCCAAGAGACAAAGGATTCGAAGGACTTCAGGCAGAAAAAACAAACAGAAAAAGAAGGTGGAAGGGGGAACTAAGCCATAACCTTCAGTTATGTTTGCTTCACGTGTCCCCCAGAAAAGACATTTTTTTAAACCACAGAATAGGTGGATATACATAAATTTCCTTCACTGCAAAGTCAGCAAATCCCAGAATGGTTTGTTGGATTCTAAAAGAGTGAGGAAGGATATACAACAGGGGGGCATGGGGGTTATTGCTTCGATACAGAGGATTCATCCCAATGTCCTCCTCCAGTGCACAGCATTCCCAGGGAGGGTGTACGTGTACATCCCGAGCTGCGATTTCAGACACAGCTCTTCTCAAGGAAAAAAAAAAACCCAACAACTTCTCAGCTTGATCCATCTGACAAAATGATGACTGTGCCACAAGGGTCAGGCCTCACCTACTCGCTTCAGTGGTTTCAACATTGTTCTGGCATTGATTAGTGCCAAAGCAACAAGAAAACAAATGTAAATGTATTAATACAAAACGTACTGCAATTAGGCGTTGATATATATTTATATTTAGATGCAGACAAGCTAATTGCAAAGATGTAGAGGTTTTTTTATGTTTTCATGGCATTTGGGGGTTTTGTACACGCAATGCATTATTTGTTGGTGTTGCAAGTTCACATTGCTGTTGAAGTGAATTTCTATACTATTTTGCGCTATGTTTAAAAAAAAAAAAAAAAAAAAGACAATTGCTTGTACTTTTCTCACACCTGTACATCTTGTTTGCACTGTAGCTTTTCTGACAAACTTTACACTCACAGGTTTCCACAAGCCAATCTACAGTGTCCTCTGGAGAAAAAAAAGTCCTCTCTGTACTTAAATGACCTTTTTCTATAACAAAGATAATGAAGGAATGACATATATGGATTTAAGTCTGAAGGCACAATCTGTAGTTAGTTTACAGTGCTCTCTCCCTGCTCAGCTGTCAGTGTGAATGGTTCACATGTGAATGTGTAGTCTGCTCCATCAGCCGCAACTCAAATGCAGATCTTGTGGATTACAGAAGGGGCCCAAAGGTGATGATGTATAGCAGTTCTGTTCGGGCCTTTAATAAGACTCATCCCTAGTGTCTGTAAGATCTGTTCCACTGGTGCTAAAACATGTGATCTCTGGACAGAGCCGTCAGTACAGGTGATGATTTCTCAAGTTAAACTATTGTTTGATAACCAAGATTCAGGCTCATCATTTAATATTTCTGGGGGTTTTTTTGTTTTGGTTTTTTTCTTATTTCAGTTGACATTGTAATCTCAGATCACATCATGTGCTGAGTCTGTTATTGTAAAGTCAGGGAACTACAAAGCACTTACTTCCGTCTTTCCTTCCGGCTTCTCTCACCTTTGTTTACATATGGCTACACCCCGTTACTATGGACATCCTGTTGCCAAACAAGAGCCAGATCCACACAGTGATGCCAACCTAGGTCACGTTTTTGAATTAAATGTATATATGCATTTCTAAAACCTTAGCAGTAGGCATGACAAAGGCTGCAATGTAATGTAAGGGCTCATCTCGGTACAACATGTAAATCTTCTTCTTGAAGATGATACAGTAGCTTGCTACAGGAAGTGTACCCAGAGAGAGATCTTTAATCCTGGGGTGAGGGCTCCACTGTGAAAACTCTGCTCCTGGATAAGAGATGAGGAAGCTGAAAGGTTTGCACTCCATTTTAGGACATTAAATCAAAGGGAGGATCCGTTAACTAACTTTTTCAGAGCACATTGAAAAATTGGCACATCCTGTGTTTAACCTCTTCTGTTAAGCCCTTTCATGCATGTTTTCTAGTAATCCAGAATTACATGGAGGGAAATTTAAGGCCCGGGACACCAGCTCTGAGGCTTCATGTTTTCAAATATGCCCGTATTACGTATAGATTGGTTGGTTGAGTTTCACAGGCCAAAGGATTTGCACAACCCCGGTTCAGTTTGTAAGGGATTCATGTCAAGTGGTTGTTCTCATTGTAACAAGAACATTTAAATCAAAGATTTTGTCCCACTGCACTTGACTCAATAAGCACTTGGTGTATTTCAAAAAGACATTTCTGATGATCAATTTTTGTTTAATATTTCTGAACAAACTGACCTGCCACTTAACACCCATGGCTGTATGTCATGAAGTTCTCTGTAGTAGTCCTGGCTATCCCATTTTGTCTTTGTTCTGCCAGCTTTTCTTTTCTAAAAATATTTAAGTGCCTCTGACCCTGTTTTCACACATGTACCATTCCTGTTATTATGTTGTAGAGCTTGTGGTTTCCAGTATCCAGTGTTTTGTATTGTAGTGAATTGCAGCTGACAGTTGGAATTAGACTAATTGGCGCCATCTCGTGGCTTCTGATAGTACACTTTGTGACGTCACTTCAAAGTGTTGCCATAATGCGGCACTTAATGCGAGCTCTAGGCACAATAAGTCACCAAAGTTTCCCAAAGGTCCAACAGGCGTGCGTCACAGTGGCTCTGGTCACCATAAAGCTTTGATCTATTACCTGTACAGAGAAATCCCACTCTGTTTTCTCCTAAAACTTAAAAATGTTTCCCTCAAACTGAGGTTAGAAGGACGATGCGAGTGCAGAGAGGATCTTTTAATGTCTCACACTTTAGAGATTTACTGGTGAACCAAATAGATTCAAACTGATTCACAGAAGTCCCTTAAGTCCAAAGGGGAAAATGACATATGACTGCCTATTCTTTAACCACCATCTCATGTATATTTGAGCTATTCTCTTTCCTAACCTCTGATCCCTTGTCCTTTGAGTTAATCAGAGTTAGTATATCAGACTTTGGCAGACCCTTTAAACTCTTAATCCAGAGCTTTAACCCGTATTGTAGTGCAGACTATTTACTGAGGGGTATTGCAACATTGTCAGTATTATTACATGTTTATGTTGTTACGTTTGGATGTTTATTTGGCCATTGACTGGCTGATTTTGGAGTGTACAGGTGGAAATCAGAGGAATTAAATTAGTAGCTTGTTCAATGCACTTTTATTATGGGACATTTCCATTTGCAGCGTCATTTTGAGGGCTTAGATCCCTCTAGAAATGAGAAGGGTGCAACGAAAGAGTGGTACAAAAAAAAAAAAAAAAAAAAAAAAAACATGGTGTGAAAAAAGAAAAAGGCCAAGTGAGGTTGGGGACTCCGGCTGGGCCGCTAGAAACACCTTAAAAGTCAGTCTGTTGGATGGATTTGTGGAGGACATAGACACAAAGAGGTGACACCCGTTTTACTCCCTCACCTGTCTGTGTCACCTGCTTTGGTGTGTAAAAGAACAAATAAAGAAGAATGTTTGCTGACACCACATTTCTGTCAAATCATGCACTTCGGCGTCGACCTGCATGCCTAAAGAAGGGTGCACACAGTGTGATGTGTTGACTTTAACCTTTAGTAGAAAATTGCTTGCAATATGGAGGACACCTGTTACACGACAATTTGTACTGCCTGAGAGAAGTTGCACCCAGTTTTAGAGGTTGTGTAATTGTGAGGAGTCAGTATTTTTATGGTTGGAAAAAAAAGTATCCTCCACCGAAAGATGTACAGTTGGAAAAAAAAAAAAAGCATTTTGTACACCATTCTTGATGTTTGAGATAAGATTAAAAAAAAAAGATTGAAACATTGAGGAATGTTCCATTTTCCTGTAAATTGTACCTCTATTTATTTGCCTTATTTAGTTTGCTATATTTTGTATGTACACACAGCATTACAACAAAATGTTATATTAAAAATATGAATATGAATAATTAAACTGTGGTCCGTGTATGATGGATAGTTTTGAGACTTGTATAAGAATGAGAATCTTTTTTTTTTTTCATTTCCATAATTTTATTTTTGTTTCGTCTTTTGTAGGGTTACAATAAACTTTTGTCCCTTACAGCTGACTGTTTATTCTTTTCTTTACAATCATTTATTGAGATGACTGTTTGGGTCACAGGTGTTTTGGTCAATGGTGTGTGCTTATGCACGAGGAGAGAATGATTTCTACATGTTTACACTGTTACCTGGTAAAAAATATATATTCATGCACGAAAGTTGGATTCTGAGGTCTATTATCAATAATAATGCTGATTGATAAAGTATCCATAAACAAATATTAATAAATCCATCCATGCAACACAACCATTTATCCTTATTAGGGTCAAGAGGCAGGGTACACCCTGGACAAGTTGCTTGTTCATCACAGGGCTGACACTGAGACAAACATCCATTCACAGTCACACCTATGGGATCTAGATTTGTACAATACACCTGCACAAAAAGAAGAAAGACTATATATCATCATCCCTATGATACTGTGATTTTATTATCAATAGCAAGAAACTCTAGAATGACAGCAGTTCATCAAGACTTTCAAAATGAAACTAGACTGGCACACTACATGTGTAAATAGAGGTGGAGAAGATGATGATGATGATACAAACAACATTGGTACTAAAATGTTTATTATTATGAAACAGTGGTGATCAGAATAATAATGAGCAACATTACAATTAATTTCTGTTAGTATGTGTTATTTCCTTTAAATGACGTTGTGGAGTAGTTATTCACTGTCGCCATTGGAGGGCAGTGAACACTCATCACACACAGACACAACTTGAAATAAACCAAAGAAAAAAGACAGCAGTGTTTCTAATATTCTTCACTTGTGCATATAGACATTACATAGTACAGTGTGTGATAACTACATATTTATTGTGAATACAGAAATGATGAATACCTACAACATCAACATAAATCATCAAATACAATTGATTTTTCTATCAGAAATATTTTCATAGCAAGCTTCATATTACTTGATCTGCAGAAAGTACTGAACTGTGCAGCTCCATTACCAAGATGACTTTTGTATACATTACAATAATTCAAAAGTAGCTCTTTGTATAATATGCTGTTTTACATAAAAATAGGATAATACTGCTTGTATTGTGATGATAATAAGCAATTAAAAAGTGTTAGATTTGTTGCTGCAAAACATGTGAATCACGGTTTCTAAAATATGCAGCTGGTATACAAAACTGTGATTTTGCTCTTTTGTACGCTGCAGTTTTAAATGTGACATTAAGTCACACTGAGGTGTTCAAACCCAGGGCACTCTTAGACACCCTCTGTGCATCCTCAGCAAGCATGTCAAGGAAAGTGTTGATACCTTTGTAGATTGTCATAAAAGAGAGGCTCATTGCTGCTGTGATTCCTAATAATGGAATAAATCTGAACCCTTCCTCTGCTGCCATTAATCCAACTATGGTTGCATATTGAAGAAGCAGCTTCATGATAAGATCTTTAGTTATGTTTTGTGCAGCCAGTGGTGAAGTAATTTCAGCAATCAAATCCTGAAATGGCACACGTGTGATTTTTGCAAGTCTCTGCAGTGACGGGATATCAAGACCAAACCCAACTACATATCGTGTAACAACACCAACCAGCAAGGCTAAATCAACAGCAACAGAAAGCCCAGGAACTGGTACAGCTGCAACAGCTGCAGATGCACATGCATAGTATCTTATTTGGGCCTGAAAAGCCATTTTCTTCTTGTTGATGATCTCCAGGCTGATGTTGGGCATGGCAAACAGCAGAGCGTTCCTCTTAAGTTCAGGAAGTTCTCTCTCCAGGGTCTCCTCTAACTGATGGAAATCATACAGGTGGAGTTCAAAGCTGGAAATCAGGAAGACTTGTGGAGACTCAGCACCTTGTGTCTGAAGACCTGTGTGACAAATATTTGATTATAAGATAACTATTAGAATAATAGATAAGGCAGATAAGTTGTTTCTTACCATTGGTGTGATTTAACGTTTGCTAACCAACCATTGACTACAATAAATACTTTTACTATAATAAACATACTTGTGGTGAATAGCTTCAAATAGCTGTCAAATATTGTGAAATATCCTAAAATACCAGTGAGGACATGCAAAGAGAATGTTGCCTTCATAAGGAACCATCTGTTGGTCACATGATCACAAAAATACAAAAGGTGTCTGTGTCTTTTATTATTTGATCTGTTTCCTGCTCAGAGTGGCTGATTGTTTATAATGTGCAGCATCAAGCACACACACAGAAACTGACAAGTAGCTTTATTTGTCAGGAGAGGCAGCAGATCAAATCTATCAGTTTAATTCAATCTAAACAATTTCAGAAAGTTAAATGTTGTAATTGTAATTAATAACGGCTTGGAACATTGCATATGTATTCATGGTGTTGAAGCTTCGTAATTAAATTTCCATTTTTTTTCTGTAAATTTGCAATATTACCATATAATTTAATAAAAGAATGAGTCTGTCTTATAGGGATAACATCAGTCCAGATTTTCTGTGAACACCAAACAGTAAAAATATGTTAAGTCTTTCAAAACAGAGACTGTGATCTCTGACAGAAGATGACTGTCCAACAACAAGTCAAATTCGTCACCCATCATCAAAAAGAGTAAAATTACCTTCCAGCAGCTACACATTTGTGAAGTCACCAAGTGCACCATTATGTCAGCTTCTACCAGAAGACTTGAAAGTTGTCTGACTTATGTGTTTTGAGAAATCAATACTTCAAATAACAGAGTATTGCTGGCAGGGGGTCCGTGTATGTTTTGGTCATTGGATTTTCCGTTCAGAAAAGGATATTAAAAAACAAAAAATTAGTGGTTATTTGATTTTCATTTTAAAATTCAAAAATTCAAATTGAAATTAAAGAGATTTTTCTTTATCAGGGTCAAGAAGGGATAAACAAAACTTTAAACCGATTGATTTTCATTTCCTGTTTCTAAAAACAAAAGATAAAATCATTAGAAGACAGAAACAGAAAAGTGCCTGTTTTTTCATATTGGGCGACCGGAAGTTGCCGTTTTCAAAGTAAGAGCGCATATGAGGAAGGTGCTGTGTATGAGTGAAAGAATTTCGGCGCTGCTGTGAAAGTTGATGGACATGATCAGTACATTGTTTTTCGAAACAATAAAAGAGTGTGTCTCAGGGAAGAGGACATGACTGCAGAAAAACTTCTTCCACCCCCACTTAGGTGTGATATGCGTGCAGAGATTTCTGCGGATAACAAGTCTTGTTTTGCCATGTCAAAAATCACGTCAGAGTAAGGTTCCAAGGACATTTTAGCCTGGGCTAGGGAAACCACAGGTAGAAGTCATATATATTGGCGCTCTTGCCAGAAACACAGCACTGTCCTCATATGCGCTCTTACTTTGAAAACGGCAACTTCCGGTCGCACAATATGATAAAAAATCGTTATTAATAACGATTTTATCTTTTGTTTTTAGAAGCAGGAAATGAAAATCAACCGGTTTTTAAAGTTTTGTTTATCCCTTCTTGACCCTGATGAAGAAAAATCTCTTGAATTTCAATTTAAATTTTTGAATTTTAAAATGAAAATCAAATAACCTCTCTTTTTTTGTGTTTTAATATCCTTTTCTGAACGGAAAATCCAATGACCAAAACATACACGGACCGGCTGGCAGGCAAACATGGTAACTATTGTAATTTTACTGAAGTATAAACAGAGATATAGTTTTATCTTGTTTTTTGTGATTTGTTTTTAAAAATGAAAATCCGGTAATTAATCTCTTTATTATTGTAATAGAAGACAATGAAAATGTCCTGAAAGTCACAGAACCAGTTGGTTCAGTAATGCAGCTGACTGTGAAATGTGCTCATTTACAATAGCAGATCCAGGCTACAAAATGAATGACCTGTGTCCTCTGCCTCAAAGCTTTTCGGGATTCACTATTATTTCTATTATTAGGAATTAAAATTAAAATTAAGTCAGTCCATTCTAAAAAGAGCAGAATCTGAAATGTAATCTGTAATCTGTTCATTCACATTCATGGCTTCTATTGAAAATAATGTTGAAACACACGAGACAAAAGCTTTGACTTATTATGAGTTGTTTGTATGAGTATGACTGTTGAATAACAGAGCTTATCAGATCCTAGTCCTCTGTGCACTCACCAATCAAAACATATTGTAATTAACAGAACCAGTTGGTTCAGTAAAGCAGCTGATTTACAAGAAATGTGCTCACTTACAACAGACAGATGCTTCTTGTAAATGAGCACATTTACATATAGACACATGAGTTTGTCCATATGACATGAGAAAACTGCCATGACTACCCCATAAAATATCATCATCTACAAACAAGGAAATATGTTTAGTAGTAGTAGCTTTGTAGCTTTCACTGTTATCTGATTCTGTAGACTGTAGATCTCATTGTATGTGATACTGGCCTATTTAAATAGAATGTGTCGGCGACATTTCTACCTGTTATCATCAGCAGTAGCAATGGTTGCATTCACAGACTATGCAAGGAGGGGGCTGGGTGAAAAATAGCACATGAACCTAATGTGGGACAGGTAGCGTTTTATTTATTTATTTATTTATTTATTTATTGATAGCATACTGTGATTGTGACACTGCAAATAAACTGGGTACTGTACTGTGGCTTTTAAGGCAGTACTTCCTCCCAGGAAACATCAGTAAGATGACAAGCCGGGGGAGAAGCATTAAGAACAAACAAATGTCCTTTGCTGTTACCCAGAAAACATTTACTTGACATTTACTTCATTTTGCAAAACATTTACTTGACCTGTGTGGAGGCCAACATGTCCAACAGACTTTGAGTTACAACGTGAATTTATTTAAATTATTTGCAGACATGAAAAAATTATCTGATTTCAAGGAAATCTTATTTTAGGTGGTGTAACTGAATAAACACTGAATTTAATTTCAATCCTTATAACTTTGTAACATGAGTGTGAATGATAGTCTTACATAAGTATATGACCAAGATGGAGCTACCTAATAGGTTTCTTATTTAAAATTTCTTCAAGTTCTGTTTATTTCTCCTTGGACACAGACAGGAATCCCTTTGACCTCCAACGCATGTGCAGCAGGTGATACCAGTGTGTGTGTGCTGCCCTTGACCAAAGCTAAGTCCTTACAGTGGCAGCCCGGGCTGCTCTTTGGTGCGTGTCTTTGGCCTTCTCTCTCTCCCCACTTTCCTGTCTGCCTTCAGCTGTATGAGCTATAAAGTTAACAGTGGCCCAGTACATAGGGGCTGCAACAGTTGTCATTTCATACAATTCTACATTCAACAAACGCCATCGATCAAGTTCATTCTGGGGGTAAAGAGAGGGGGAAAGTACAACTTAACAACTATAACAAAACTTAAATAGTGTAAAGTGATTATCTGTCTGTGTCACCTGCTTTGGTCAGTAAAAGAACAACAAAAGTAGAACGTTTTCTGACACCACATTTCTGTCAAATCATGCACTTGGCATTGACCTGTTTCTAAAGAAGGGTAGACAACAGGGCTGACCCTCAGCATGTAGTGTCTCTAAACAAGATTTTGTTTGTGGCCCCAAAAAACTCTTAGTGCTGTCAACAAATTGCACACACCACTAATGACTGAATGAACGCACACATCACACTCCTCAAATCTCTTCCTTTCTTTGAGGGTTGACAAACAACTACAAACAGTAACACTGTGTGAAATGAAGGAGAAAAACAAATTGTCCACAGACTGTCGATCCTGCGGGATCATTTTGTCCAGAAAATAAAGAAAAATTGTTATTAAACTGAAAGTCAGTCTAGAAATAAAAGCGATAGAGTTCTTAGCTGAACTATTTTGTTTGGATTTGTCAGATTTCTCTCATTTATCAGGTGCTGTGGTCACACATATTAATTGAATATTTACTGATGACTACAAAGACAGTTCATCTTCTGATATGTTTGCAGCTAAATGAAGATATTAACCAGAGGACCTGTCTGGTCATTAAGAGCGAGGATAAGCAAAACATGATGATGATTTGCACACAGGACAATTTAACATACATAATATTTCCATGAGGGAGGGGCTCTGAGGCTTCACTTTTATTTGGCCTGAGATTTGTCACGTACAGTTATGTTACAATACATAGATTTCAACATTGAGAAGCAATCAGGCTACATTCGTGATTATATTGAGAATCATTATAAGGTTTCAGGGCGTTCCCCATAGTAACTCACAGTGTTAGAGGAGAGGTAGAGACGCTGTGCTGCTGCCAGAAGAGCTGCTGAATGAACCTGTTTTCATAAATATAGTCCAGACAAAGTCAACCAACCTGTTCTCATTCCCACCTCATCAAATACCGACGCTTTGTCACACCCTCATACCTCTCATACAGACGAACAAGGAGTGTTCCTTCAGCGTCTGTTTATGTAATAGTACTAATAAACTCAAAATGACTGCATTCATTTTCACTGCTGGGTTTGGGGAAACAAATTGTCGTTATTAATATTGAACGCATAAACCTGGTTACTACTACACTACTGTGTAGTGGAAGCACATTGAGTTTATTAGTACTATTACATAAATCTTATTACTTGCTTCACATTAAGTTTATTAGTTAATTTATATTATGGATGGACATTTTCTATGTAATTGAAATACATAAGTCCTGCATTTTGGCCAAAAAATGTTTTTAAGTGTACACAATAATAATACAATAACATGTGTGCTTGATGCTGCACATTATAAACAATCAGCCACTCTGAGCATGAAACAGATCAAATAATAAAAGACACAGACACCTTTTGTATTTTTGTGATCATGTGACCAACAGATGGTTCCTTATGAAGGCAACATTCTCTTTGCATGTCCTCACTGGTGTTTTAGGATATTTCACAATATTTGACAGCTATTTGAAGCTATTCACCACAAGTATGTTTATTATAGTAAAAGTATTTATTGTAGTCAGTGGTTGACTAGCAAAATGTGTGGAATATATTTTAAAAGTTGTAATATTTCATATATATTATCATCATATAATATTTGTTACACAGGTCTTCAAACACAAGGTGTTGAGTCTCCACAAGTCTTCCTGATTTCCATCAGTTAGAGGAGACCCTGGAGAGAGAACTTCCTGAACACAAGAGGAACGCTCTGCTGTTTGCCATGCCCAACATCAGCCTGGAGATCATCAACAAGAAGAAAATGGCTTTTCAGACCCAAATAAGATACTATGCATGTGCATCTGCAGCTGTTGCAGCTGTACCAGTTCCTGGGCTATCTGTTGCTGTTGATGTAGCCTTGCTGGTTCGTGTTGTTACACAATATGTAGTTGGGTTTGGTCTTGATATCCCGTCACTGCAGAGACTTGCAGAAACCACACAAGTGCCATTTTCAGATTTGATGGCTGAAATTATTTCACCACTGGCTGCAAAAAACATAACTAAAGAACTTATCATGAAGCTGCTTCTTCAATGTGCAACCACAGCTGGATTAATAGCAGCAGAGGAAGGGTCCAGATTTATTCCAATATTTGGAATCCCAGCAGCAATGGGCCTCTCTTTTATGACAACCTACAAAGGTCTCAACACTTTCCTCAACATGCTTGCTGAGGATGCACAGAGGGTGTTTAAAAGGGCCCTGGGTTTGAACACCTCAGTGTGACTTAATGGCACATTTAAAACTGCAGCGTACAAAAGAGCAAAATCACAGTTTTGTATACCAGCTGCATATTTTAGAGAACATGAATCATGTTTTGCAGCAACAAATCTAACACTTTTTATTGCTTAACAGCATCTTAAAACATTTATTTTTATCCTCACAACAAAGGAAGAAATATTATCCTATTTTTATGTAAAACAACATACAATGCAGAGAGCTACTTTTGAATTATTTTAATGTATACAAACATAGTTTTGTAATGGAGCTGCACATTTCACTACTTTGTACAAATCAGGTAATATGAAGCTTGCTATGAAAATATTTTACATCATGTTAAAATTTAATTTTTGAGTCTTCAAATGAAATTCAATTGAAATTAACTTTTTGCTGTTTTCTGATTAGAAACAAATTGTGTTTTATAATTTTTGTTGATGTTGTAGGTATTCATAATAAATATGTAGTTATTGCACACTGTACAATGTAATGTCTATATACACAAGTGAAGGACAGAATATTAGAAACACCACAGTCTTTTTTTCATTGTTTTATTTCAAAATTTTGTAAGTAAGTTTGTGATGAGCTACGGGGGTGCTGTTTGACATTTATTCTTGTCAGTATAACTGTAGGTATAATCCTTTTTGGTCTGGAGCATTTTAGTTTGTCTCTTGCCAAAATAAAAAAATATGTTATTAACCATTTGGAGCATAGTCATCACCTGATAATGGCACACAGACGGTTCTCTCTTTCTCTATCTCTCAGACACAAACTTTAGTCTGGAGCTGCCATGTCACGCCTGTGGGCATTACCTGTCTGTGTTTGGAGAGTGATGGGAAGCCTCCCACAAAATAATTAAAGAAATAGAAAAGAATGGGTCCAAAAGTTTACAGGACTAATACACAGGAAGAAGAACTGCTTTGTCACCAGATTATACACAAGTTTCCTTTTCAAGAACACACAATTAGCATGTTAGCTTTTATGTCCCTAATTTGTAAACAAATAGAAAACCAGCCCTCTATGACAATATACCATGTTGCATGAAACTCAACAGTTTAGCATACAAATGATAAGTCTTTACAAACAATTCAAATTGGAGCACGACTGTTCAAAATTCGGCTGCAACTCAAATGCTGGTCCTGTTGAACTCGACATGGTTGTGCAATCGTTGGAGACCAACGGGGATCCTATCAGTGAACAAGGAGAAATAAACAGAACTTGAGGAAATTCTGAAATAAAACACCTATTTTAGCTCATATTTGGTCATATGCTTATGCTTGTGTTTTGTTTTTACAGTAATAATGTGTTTCAATAAAAATCAGATGCAGATATGTTTTCATGTCTGCAAATAATTAAAATGAAGTCACATTGTGACTCTATTGAACTTGTTGACCTCCACGCAGGTCAAGTAAATGTTTGCAGGGTAACAGTGAAGAAAGGGACATTCTTAAGACAGTGCTTCTCCCTAGGCTTAGCATTTTACCAAGGTACTTATGTTTACTGAGAGGAGGCACAGCCTTAAAGGCCACAGTCCAGTCCAAACTATTTGCAGTGTCACACTCACAGTATGCTATCAAAAAGACAAGACCTGGCCCAGCAGCATGTAAGATTCACACTATGGACTAAAATGCCATTTGGGAACCAGGAAGAAATAATAATGTATATTGTTGTGCTACACTGTAGAAACATATCTGGTAAATCTCTTTTCAGACTTCAGTCAGGATCAGTTGGATTAGTATCACTGTTCTGTAGAAGAAATTTTACAATGAAGGAACTCACTGTATGCTCCTATATTGAAGGCAGTCAGGTCAATGTGTATATATAATGTCTGTATATATATAATGTAAAGGGTAGCCTAGATTTGTTTGTTGTACATGAGCACATTTCTGCATAGTCAGTTGCTTTACTGAACCAACTGGTACATCTAGAATATTTTCACTGGTAAGTGCCCAAATGGCTGAACTCTCATAAGCTTTTCTATTGCTTTATTATAGGTGTATAATAAAGCGCTGGACAACCTCTTCCCAGGTTGTCCAGTGAGAACAGGAATGATGGGCCCTGATAAGCTCTGATAAGCTCATTTATAGCTGTATTATGGGAGACAACAAACTAGATAAGCTCTCTTGCAGCTGAACAATAACTTATTACACACTCACAGTATGCTATCAAAAAGACACAACCTGCCCCAGCAGCTGTTAGGTTCACACTGTGGACTGTGTCGAAGAAATCATCGAGTCCAGTTGAGAGGTTTGCTGTGGTGGTGTGTTTATTAAGAAGCATGCCGGCACACTGGTGAACTGTCACAGAATGTATCTGAGCCAGTGAGTTGACCAGGAGCAAATGAAGAGAAGCACTTTTATACATAAAACAGCCATGGTTACACAATATGTAAATAGGGATGGAGCAAAAGGTGGGGAAGGTAAGGGAAGAGATTGGGCAACAAAGGGTAGAGGGAAGGGAGGGGGGGTAGGTGACAAAGGGTTGACGTGATTCCCAGACGTTGTTTGGTTACTCAGTTAGCAAGTCTACACTGCCCCCAATGTGTATTACCTTGATCAAGGGACCAGCCCAGTAGGGGGTACAGGCTAGGCCCAGACGGATACTACTTGGCTTCCAGTTTTCTATATGTCAGTATGTATTTTCTTCATCAACTGACATGCCATTTGGGAACCAGGAAGAAATAATCCATGTATATGCCTGCACATTTTTATACATCTGCTTTTATGTGATGTTGTCCGTTTCATAAATAAAAAAAGTGGTGGGTGAATTTGTATGGGTTGTCCTGTTTTTAGCCCTGTCCTTTGTAGTCTGTGCATGCAACACTTGCTACTGCTACTTAACGAATACACTTAATGTGAAGCAAGTATTGAGATTCATGTAATAGTACTAATAAACTCAATGTGATTCAACTACATGTTGTGGAGAAATTGCTGAAGTCAAAGGTCAATGGTGAGGTCAGGAGGGAAGAAAGTGTTCAGGAGCCTCTGATGTCTTATGCTGTAATATTTATTGACGCTTGGCCAAGGAGAATTAGAGACACTCTCAAAGTACATCAGAAGTGTCTGAGTCGGTCTCACATTCTGCCCAACTCATCCTGGTGGTCAGACTTTAAACCCCTACAGATAACACCACAAATACTATACGCCCAGAATTAGTCAAAGAGAATGTTTTTATCCATGGAGTTGTTATTGTCAGCATATTCTAGTCTGGAGACACAGATGTCTGTTTACGCAGATTGGAACGTCAACAGCCAGCTATCTATTATGTCTATGAAGGCAGCAATAGGTCTCTTCGATCCTGGCCACCACAGTGTTGAGATAGACTGGCACCTCCTGTTCCCAATCAAAGCCAAACAACTAATACTGCTGAGGACCTCAAGGCCCACACGTGACCCCGTGTAACCTAAGGATAGAAAATTCCATAACACTACACAGTAGTGTAGTCGTAGCCAGATTTATGCATTCAATATTAATAAAGCCAATTTGTTTGCCCAAACCCAACAGTGAAAATGAATGCAGTCATTTTTAATTTATTAGTCCTGCATTTTGGTCTAAAACATTTTTTGAGTGTACTCAAAAAATTTTTTTTGGCCACTTTTGCATTTCAATTACATAGAAAATTTCCATCCATTATTTTTTTAATATAAATAAACTAACAAACTTAATGTGAAGCAAGTAATAAGATTTATGTAATAGTACTCATTGTCACTGTTGGGTTTGGGCAAACAAATTGATTTTATTAATATTGAATGCATAAACCTGGCTACTACACTACTGTGTAGTGGAATCACATTGAGTTTATTAGTACTATTACATAAATCTTATTATTTGCTTCACATTAAGTTTATTAGTTAATTTATATTAAACCTATGTAATTCAAACGGATGGAAAGTCCTGCATTTTGGCCTGTAATTTTTTTTTGCGTAACAGCTGCTGGGGCAGGTTGTGTATTTTTGATAGCATACTGTGAGTGTGTAATAAGTTAACTACAAATGACAAATATTTCTATCAATTCATCAATCATTGTTCTTCAAATCTTTCTTCTTCTTCTTCATTATTATTTTTTGCACATAGGTTTTTTTGGCTCCTAACTACTCCCACATACTTTGTCCTACCGAAAGCATTTAAATATCACAACGTTCAGCTCATTCAGCATATTATGGTTTGTATTTTATTCATTTGTACCATTCATACTTTTTAAAATATTCAACTTTTTCCACATTCAAACTTTACATTGAAATGAATGGAACCTTTAAATCTTTCTACAAACCTTCAACAGTTTCAACATTACATTTAATGTTCCAAAGGGAGGATCCGTTAACTGACTCTTCAGAGCACATTGAAAAATTGGCATATCCTCCTTGAACCTCCTCCATTAGCCCATTCATAGAATAAAATAGATTTATTGATCTTTTTGGCTGGCTAAAATCTTTTTGCCTGGCTACTACACTAAAAAAGTTTTTTTGGCCAAAATAAAAACATTTTTTGAGTGCATACACATTCACCCACAACTTTTTTTTTTTTTATTTATGGAAAAGACAACATCACATAAAAGCAGATGTATAAAAATGTGCAGGCATGTACATGGATTGTTTCTTCCTGGTGTGAACCTAACAGCTGCTGGGGCAGGTTGTGTCTTTTTGATAGCATACTGTGAGTGTGTAATAAGTGATTGTTCAGCTGCAAGAGAGCTATATATCTAGTTTGTTGTCTCCCATAATAACGCTATAAATGAGCTTATCAGAGCTTATCAGGGCCCATCATTCCTGTTCTCACTGGACAACCTGGGAAGAGTGTACATTCATAGATCAACACCAGAGGGTTAGTACATTGAACCATCATCATTGAGGTCACACACACACTGTTTAAACCTATAATAAAGCAACAGAGGAGTTTATCAGAGTCCAGCCATTTTGACACTTACCAGTGAAAATGTCCTGTGGGTCCAGCACCAGCTTGTTTAGTAAAGCAGCTGACTTACAAGAAATGTGCTCATTCAAAATGGACAAATGCAGTCTGTCTATATGACCTCAGAATAGTGCCACGACTACCCTATGTCCATAAATGATCATAGGGTGCGGTCGAATAGTCAAATTTGCTTAGGAACCTTCCTAACTGAGTGAAATGACCCGGAAGTATTTACGTAGCCGCCATGATAAGAGCTGTTCGAATTCTCAAACTGTTAAGGAAAGGAACTTCAGTGCTTCCTTTAGTATCTCCTTTAGCATAGGATACACCGGACCATCCTTTACGAAAGGAAAGGAGGTAATGCCGTCCCACAATTCCTTGCGGCAGCGACAAAAAAAAAAAAAAAAAAAAAAAAAAAAAAATCGGCGCACCGTTCAGTCATTCACAACCAGAAAACATCAGTGTATTTAAACAGTGTGATGCAGACTGCAGCAGAGAGAGCGTGTGAATATGAACATGATGTAAAAACTTTGATCATGAAGTGTGTTCTGTTGTTGACTGTGGAGCTGCGTTCACACACAGAGTAAAAACTGTTTGTAACTGTGACATCCAGCGTCCTGCAGATCATCATGAAGTTACCGTTGCTGATTAATCACATATCTTTATCTTTATATGTTTCTATATGAGTGGACAGGAGGGTGAGCGACCATACCAGCGTAACAAACACTTCATGTGACTTCTGTGACAGGTGGACAATATTCATTTATTATTTGAATTCTGACGTTGATAATGAAGTCACATTTTTCACTGGGTTGTCCACGTTTATATTTCCTGCATTAAAAACACAGTAAGAACATACGGGGAGTATCTAGTAAGTATCTCAGATGCGTGTTTTGTAGTCCGTCTTCTGGACTTTGTAGTTTTACCACAGATCACGTCAATAACATTCGCCGTCGCATGATGACGTAGTCTAAGTGTAAGTGCAGTCGGATTCTCTGAACACTGTGGTCGTCTTCTCCTAACTCCTTATGAACTCTCCTTCACATCTTTCCTTGACCTCGTGACGTTTTCTATCGAGGTCAAGGAAAAGTGGTTAGGAAAGGACTTAGGAGCTAATTTTTTTGACTATTCGACCGTACCCATACTGTATGTATCTTCAGTATAAGGTATTTGCCAATTGGTCATTAGTCAACAAGCAAAGAAATATGGTTACCCTTAGTGACTCTGTAGATCTTCTACATTATTTATCTATCTGTTTTGTCTAGTGAGTGAGACAGACCTATCTTCTGACCTTGGTTGTCATCGTAATGATCAGAATGGCACCTGCTTTCAAACCAATACATGGACAATAATGTGGCATGTACACTACATATTTGACAAATTGACTGAGTACTGGAATGTGGACTTTGAGGCAGTGCCTTCTCCCAGGAAACGTATGTATCTCAGTAAAATGACAATCCTGGGGAGACACATTATCTCAAGAACAATATGGGGAACAAATACAGGGCCATTTCTAGTTGTTTTGGCAAGATGCTATTTGTTGGCCCCTATTTTGTTAAAGTCTGAGGGAAAGATTCCTATTCCTATGATCTTTTAAGAGGAAAACAGGCCAGAGTACATCAATAAATGCAACAGATGCAGCATGTTCCTGAAAAATGTTTATCAGGTGACATAACACAAAACACTTTCCTTACCAATACAAAAACAGTACAAAATAAATAAGTTAACTTATTTAAATGAATAAAAATACAATGGACCAGCATCCATATTAATGTGCAAACAATAAAAAACAAAAAACTAGTAAGAATAATACTGATGTTTCAGGTAGTAAGAAACATTTATATGTAACACTGCAACCCCTTCAGCACCATTTTGGATCTGTTTCTGTGATTGTGGCATGTATAACCACAAGTCCACATTTTAGGCAACTGCACAAGATCAACAGAAATCAGCAAAAGCTATTATCTTGAATAAGAAAATCAAGAAACCAGCATCTATTTTAAAGTGTAAACAATGAAAACAAACCAACAATAAGAATAATAGTTATGTTGTACACTGAACAAAAATATAAATGCAACACTTTTGTTTTTGCTCCCATTTTTCATGAGATGAACTCAAAGATCTAAAACATTTTCTATATACACAAAATAACCATTTCTCTCAAATATTGTTCACAAATCTGTGCAAATCTGTGATAGTGAGCACTTCTCTTTTGCCGAGATAATCCATCCCACCTCACAGGTGTGGCATATCAAGATGGTGATTAGACAGCATGAATATTGCACAGGTGTGCCTTAGGCTGGCCACAATAAAAGGCCACTCTGAAACGTGCAGTTTTGTTGTATTTGAGGGGTCTGGGGGGGTCAGAAAACCAGTCAGTATCTGGTGTGACCACCATTTGCCTCACGCAGTGGCACAACAATGGGCCTCAGGATCTCGTCACAGTATCTCTGTGCATTCACAATGCCATCAATAAAATGCACCTGTGTTCGTCGTCCATAACATATGCCTGCCCATACCATAACCCCACCGCCACCATGGGCCACTCGATCCACAACATTGACATCAGAAAACCGCTCACCCACACGACACCACACACGCTGTCTGCCATCTGCCCTGAACAGTGAAAACCGGGATTCATCCGTGAAGAGAACACCTCTCCAACCTGCCAGACGCCATCGAATGTGAGCATTTGCCCACTCAAGTCGGTTACGACAACGAACTGGAGTCAGGTTGAGACCCCGATGAGGACGACAAGCATGCAGATGAGCTTCCCTGAGACGGTTTCTGACAGTTTGTGCAGAAATTCTTTGGTTATGCAAACCGATTGTTGCAGCAGCTGTCCGAGTGGCTGGTCTCAGACGATCTTGGAGGTGAACATGCTGGATGTGGAGGTCCTGGGCTGGTGTGGTTACACGTGGTCTGCGGTTGTGAGGCCGGTTGGATGTTCTGCCAAATTCTCTGAAACGCCTTTGGAGACGGCTTATGGTAGAGAAATGAACATTCAGTTCACGGGCAACAGCTCTGGTGGACATTCCTGCTGTCAGCATGCCAATTGCACGCTCCCTCAAAACTTGCGACATCTGTGGCATTGTGCTGTGTAATAAAACGGAACATTTTAGAGTGGCCTTTTATTGTGGCCAGCCTAAGGCACACCTGTGCAATATTCATGCTGTCTAATCAGCATCTTGATATGCCACACCTGTGAGGTGGGATGGATTATCTCGGCAAAGGAGAAGTGCTCACTATCACAGATTTAGACAGATTTGTGAACAATATTTGAGAGAAATGGTTATTTTGTGTATATAGAAAATGTTTTAGATCTTTGAGTTCATCTCATGAAAAATGGGAGCAAAAACAAAAGTGTTGCATTTATATTTTTGTTCAGTGTAGTTTAAAAAGCTGTACATGATCTGTCTTAAGTTCCCATTATCCTCCTCAAAACTTCTGCTTCCTGGCTTTTTTTTTTTTTTTAGAAGCAAAGTTATCAATGGTGTCATCAAATGACAGCTGCTTGCCAACCTCATGACTGATGCTGATTATGGCAAGACGAGTGAGACAATCATGTCCCATCGAGCACCTCAGGTAGGTCTTGATGAGCTTCAGCTTTGAGAAGCTCCTCTCTGCTGAGGCCATTGTCACAGGAAGAGTGCAGGCAATTCGTAAGGCAATCCACATACTGGGATACAGTTCCTTCAGATGTTTTTTGTGGATGAAAGAGAGAAGCTTTAGTGCAATCATGTCATCAGAGGCAAGTTGCTAATTTCTACAGCCAGCTCCTTTCCATCAATGTCACCTTCATCCCCAGTGCTTAATATGCTGCAGAGCTTGTCACACTGGTTGCACAATTCCACAGCATTCAGTTTTTTGAAATTTAGCAGCATTCCAAATTTGGCTCTCACTTCATACAGTGTTTGCCCAACCACACACCCTCTGTCTCAAGTGTTATGCAAGCTGCTACAACATTCCAATGCAACGGGTGTCACTTCAGTCAGTTAGTCCCACGGCATGACAGCACAGTCCATTCACATGACAAATTTATTTTAGCCCTTTTATAAAGCAAACACCATATAAAGCTGAGTTTATTTACATACAGATAATCATAGCCAGCTAGCTGAGGTAGTCAGTTTTCTTCTATTTTAATTTTTCTGCCCCATAGGGATAAATCTGCTTTGATGCAGTTGTTGATGGTGACTACCATTATCCTCTTCACTTCAGTGAATAGCAGGTGGCTGTCATAATCCTGTCATACCTGTCGGCAGACATCACACACTGCGTGACAGCCCGGCCCAAAGATGATTTTGACTTGATAACCCCACAAACACAGTCATAGCTTCCCTATGATAGCAGCGTAGTTTTGTTTATAACCTATAAAAAAAGCAAATAAGTGTTTCACATAACAAATGAGGGGATTTGCCTGGCTACAAATAAAGACAGGTACTTTTAATTCTCCCAAAATATATTGAGGCTGAACTGTATATAGCAACAAATGGCTCTGAACAAATATCATTTCCTTTGCTGTTGACCAGCAACTTGACCTGTCCAATAGATGACCCGAGTGTGAAATGTAGTGAATGAATGAATTGTGTTATAGAACTTATTATCATTGTAAACAATATGCAAGAATAAGAATATAGCCAAGATGGAGCTAAAATAGGTGTTTTATTTATTGTCATAGATCACTAGTTTTCTATTTGTTTAGATACAAACTAGGGACTGAGAAGCTAGCATGCTAACTGTGTGTTCTTCGGGTGACAAAGCAGTTCTTTCTGTGTATTAGTCCTGTTACCTTTTGGACCTATTCTTCTCTGTTCATTAATTATTTATATTACGTGGTCTACCATCACTGTTCAAACACAGAGAGGTAATGTCCACTGAAGTGACATGGCAGCTCCAGACTAAGGTTTGGGTCAGAGAGAGAACCATTTGTGTGCAATCATCAGCTGATAATCATGCTCTAAACAGTTAATTACAGACCACAGAGTGTTATGACTGTGGTCATAGTTTTGTAGTCTGCTGTGTTTGTATGTGTATGGCTTTGCTTTTTCTTTTCAATCCCATATGTAAATAGGAATGTGCCATCCCCGGATGAGGATTGGTCGAGGGATTTGAGGCCTTGACAGTGATTGGCTGCAGCAGGAAACCCCAAGGGAATATAAGGAGCCAAGATAGCCGGCGTTGGGGGGAAACCAGCACTTCCTCATCCTCCTCCTCTCCCAACCAGCCACATGTCCTTTTGTGAAGTCCTTTGTTCTAGATTAGAAGTAGTTTTTGTTTGGATAGTAGGGGTGGACTGCCATTTCAGTTGATCTTGTTTTCTCCTGTTTTGTTAGTTAGGGAGGTAAGTCTATTGTCATTTGTTTTCTGAGGTTAGTGATTTATTTTCCAGATAGATTTGTTTTGGTTGTTGTTTTGGCCTTGGTCCACCCTGAAGCTGATACCTTAGTTATAGTTATTTGATCTCTGTGACTTTTGTGAATAAATCCTTCTCTTTTCATTCAAGTCTAAAACTTGTTGTAGTGGCTACGTGGGACTTGGGGAAGATGGGGCCCTTTCTAGTTATGCCCTAGGCACCCCTAGACTGGGGCATAACAAGAGGATCATACCTACAGTAATACTATCAACAATTAATGTGACGGGTGAGCATTCGCTCACCTGGTTGAGCATGCACCCTATGTACCAAGTGCTTACAGCAGTGGCCAATTCCAACCTGCCACCCTTGCTGAATGGAAACCCCTCTTCTCTCTATCTCCCCACTTTCCTGTCTGCCTTCAACTGTACTATCAATAAAGGTGACAAAACCCCAGTACATGGAGGCTTTTCATTCAGCTCTACGTTTTGCCAATATTAAAACAACACCATCAATCAAGGTCATTCTGGGGTAAAGAGAGGGCGAAATTACACACCAGCAACAACAACTAAACTTAGTGTAATGGGCTAATTGTGGTATAATATGTGGAGGACACTGTCACACACACACACACACACACACACACACACACAAAGAATATGGTGGAAAGAGAGAAAAAGGCCAAGTGAGGTTGGGGACTCCGGACATAGGACATAGACACAAAGAGGTGACACCCGTTTTACTCCCTCACCTGTCTGTGTCACCTGCTTTGGTGTGTAAAAGAACAAATAAAGTAGAATGTTTGCTGACACCACATTTCTGTCAAATCATGCATCGACCTGCATGCCTAAAGAAGGGTGCACAGTGCACACAGTGTGATGTGTTGACTTTAACCTTTAGTAGAAAATTGCTTGCAATATGGAGGACACCTGTTACACGACAATTTGTACTGCCTGAGAGAAGTTGCACCCAGTTTTAGAGGTTGTATAATTGTGAGGAGAAAAAAGTAATAAATAAAATATAATTGTGATGAAAAATATTTATTTTCAGATTTCAGATGTAATTTCAGATCTTTTATAGAAACCAAACGCTGAAGCCCTTCATAAATAAAATCATTGATTGATTACCTGATAAAAATATTTGTCAATGGTAACTTTAGTCTGTGATCTACATTTGTACAATAAAGAAGAAAGACTATATGGATACAAGCATCATCCCTGTGATATTTCTATCGTGGGGACTGTTAAAATGATTAAATTTTATTATCAATAGTAAGAAACTCCAGAATGACAGCAGTTCATTAAAATGAAACTAGACTGGCAGTGGTGTTTCTAATATTCTGTCCACTACATATGTAAATAGAGGTAGAGAAGATGTTGGTATTGTTCCCACTGAAGTAACTCACATTGTATTAGAATGCATACAGTGGTATATATTGTTTAATCAATAATGTTTCATGAATTCAAACAACACTTCTACTAAAATGTTTATTAATGACAATAGTGATACAATGGTGATCAGAATAATGATGATTAACATTACAATTAATATCTGTTATTTAATTTAAACGATGTTGCGGTGTAGTTTCTCATTGTCACCATTGGGCACAATGAACACTCATCACAAACAGACATAACCTTTGAAATAAACCAATGAAAAAAGACAGTGGTGTTTCTCATTCTCTGTCCTTCACTTGTGTAGACAGACATTACATGTTACAGTGTGTTAACTACATGCTTATTATGAATACAGAAACTATGAATACCTCCAACATCAACATAAATTATAAAACACACTTATCAGAAAAAAACTGCAAATTTCAGCACATTCTAATGAAGAATTTTGTTTTAAAAAATCAAGTTTTACTTCCAACAGGATTAAAATATTTTCATAGCAAGCTTCAAATTACCTGATTTGTACAAAGTACTGAACTGTGCAGCTCTATTACCAAGCTATGTTTGTATACATTTAAATAATTCAAAAAAAGCTCTCTGTATTATATGCTGTTTTACATAGAAATAAGACAATATTTCTTCCTTTGTTGTGAGGATAAAAATACATGTTTTAAGATGCTGTTAAGCAATAAAAAGTTGTTTTTTTTTTTTTTTTTTTTTTTTTTTTTTTGCTGCAAAACATGATTCATGTTCTCTAAAATATGCAGCTGGTATACAAAACTGTGATTTTGCTCTTTTGTACGCTGCAGTTTTAAATGTGCCATTAAGTCACACTGAGGTGTTCAAACCCAGGGCCCTTTTAAACACCCTCTGTGCATCCTCAGCAAGCATGTTCAGGAAAGTGTTGAGACCTTTGTAGGTTGTAATAAAAGAGAGGCCCATTGCTGCTGGTATTCCTAATAATGGAATGAATCTGAACCCTTCCTCTGCTGCCATTAATCCAACTATGGTTGCATATTGAAGAAGCAGCTTCATGATAAGCTCTTTAGTTATGTTTTGTGCAGCCAGTGGTGAAATAATTTCAGCAATCAAATCCTGAAATGGCACACGTGTGGTTTTTGCAAGTCTCTGCAGTGACGGGATATCAAGACCAAACCCAACTACATATCGTGTAACAACACCAACCAGCAAGGCTAAATCAACAGCAACAGAAAGCCCAGGAACTGGTACAGCTGCAACAGCTGCAGACAGAGATGCGACATATTTTATTTTGGTCTGAAAAGCCTTTTTCTTCTTGTTGATGATCTCCAGGCTGATGTTGGGCATGGCAAACAGCAGAGCGTTCCTCTCGTGTTCAGGAAGTTCTCTCTCCAGGGTCTCCACTAACTGATGGAAATCATACAGTTGGAGTTCAAAGCTGGAAATCAGGAAGACTTGTGGAGACTCAACACCTTGTGTCTGAAGACCTGTGTAACAAATATTATATGATGATAACATATATGAAATATTACAACTTTTAAAATGTAAAATGTGATTTAAATGTTCTTTAAGATGTTGATTATCTGGCACTTTGTGCTTTGATTTGAAGACAAATGAAAAACTGAAATACATTACACTATGAAACTGTTAAGCCCTTCACACATTTTATTGTTGTCAGAGTATAGGAAGTTTTGTTTTTGCTATGTGTGACAGAGCAGCTCTCTCACTGACCTCATCCAGCCCACACACACACACAGACCCATGCATAGACACACACATCACTCATTCCCCACTTCCTTCTGTTCCTCGCTGACTAGTTAACAAAACTTGCACACATCTCTCTTCCCCTCACTGTTTAGTAGCGCGACCAAGGGTGTATACATGGCAACTCCATTTTTACTTATGCATATTTTTATACCGATCATCAGAACTTTTCTTGTTTTTTGGTGTTGGAAATTTGCCCCACCACATACATTCACCCTGTCATCTCACTTCCAGTGTTCAGATGACAAAACAGGGACGTTAACAATAGACCTTTATCACAACAGCTATTTTGACATGATATAGTAGGGTAAACACAGATGTTTCCAATGATACTGATTAATGTTCAGGTCAGAGTCAGTATGTTTACTGAAAGTATAAACAGACACAAAGTTTTATCTTGTTTTTTCTGATTAATTATTGGATTTCCATTATTAAAAACTAATTTTTTTTATATATAAGTGACAAGTTACTTACCTTGAATGCAGTTTTCCCTGATTCGTGCCAGAGTATTTTTTGCATTGAACTCCCTCTTTTTTCCCTCAGCTCTTATGTCGTTGTCAATCTTTGAGCGAACAAAGTAGAACTTCTTTCCCATCTTCTGAATCTCCAGAGCAAGTTTCACATCATTTTCTCTGAAGCGAGTGTCTGAGATGATGATGAAGAAGTCAAACTTTTCAAATCCAACAAGCTTCAGGTACTTGTCAGTTGGAAACTTGGTGGTGCCGATACCAGGAAGATCCCATAGTGTAACATTAGGATAGTTAGGATGGGGGTATTCTGTAACCTGTGAGGTGGTTTCTACACAACCAGTAGGAGCAGCTCTCTGATCCTCATCGTCTATGCCTCTAAAGGCATTAACAAAGGTGGATTTACCAGAGCCAGCCTCTCCTGTGATGGCAATATTTAGTGGAGTGTTTTTCTCCTTCTCTATATACTCCTGGATCTTTGCAGCAGCTAAGGCTTGATCATTGTTTTGTAGAGCTTCTTTAATTTCTTCAGTTAATTTACAATCCAGTGGATTATTCATGGTGATCCTTGAAAACTGGAATAAAAGAGAAGTTAAAAAGTCATTGTTGTATAATATCATGCCAAAACGAAACATAACAGAACGCAAACCTACTATGTGGTAATACAGTGACACATCTAGTTATTATCAGAAATTATGTATAAAATCAGTTATCTAATAGATGACTATTAGAGGCTACTTACCCTGAAGTCCTAATGTTGAAACAGATGAGTCCACCCTTTGAGTTACTACGAGTTGTTCAGCTGTAATAAAACATATATCGAGTTTGTTTCCTCCCATAATAAAGCAATAGAAGAGCTTCTCAGAGCCCAGCCCTATGGACACTTGCCAATGAAAATATCCTGTGAAAGTGTCACAGCACCAATTGGTTCAGTAAAGCAGCTGACTTTTTACATGCTGAGAACCACTGTTCTGACCATGCAAGGAGGAGCTGGCTGAAAAACAGGAAGCACAAGAAACTTTTTTTTCATTGTTGATTTTGGGTTAAACCAGGCTTTGTGAACTCAGACATACATACATAACACGGAAATGTGGTGTGGACATCTTACATCTTACTTTAGAAATCATTAGATGCTTGTCCCCTCTTTCTTCAAAATATCACCACGTATTATAACATCAAACTCGATACTGGCCTGTTTAAATACACTTGACCTGACTTCCTAAATGTACAGCATACAGTGAGTTCCTTCATTGTAAAATTTCTTCTACAGAACAGTGAGACTAAATCCAAATGATCCTGACTGACATCTGAGAACAGACTTGCTAAATGTGTTTCCACAGTGTAACACAATATATACAGGGATTATTTCTTTCTGGTTCCCAAATTGCATATTAGTCTAAAGTATGAATCTAATGCACGGCTGGGCCAGGTTGTGTCTTTTGATAACACACTGTGAGTGTGACACTGCAAATTATGGAAGCCCGTTTCCGCCACTTAATAAAAAAAAAATTAAGATATACTAAGTCATAATTATGAGATACTAAGTCAAAATTATGAGATACTAAGTCAAAATTATGAGATAGTATCTCATAATTATGAGATACTAAGTCATAATTATGAGATACTAAGTCAAAATTATGAGATAGTATCTCATAATTATGATATACTAAGTCAAAATTATGAGATAGTAAGTCAAAATTATGAGATACTATCTCATAATTATGAGATCAAAAAAAGTCAAAATTATGAAATATTTTCACACAGCAGTTCAAGTAGCAGCTCTTTGGTGTGGGGAGATTGACACAGAAATGGATTGTGAGTACATTGAGGACTACTTTAAACGTGGCTTTACGACAAATGAAATACTTGATTTGCTTGCTGATTCACATGGGATTGTACTAAGCAAGCGCACCCTTGTAAGCCATGTATTATAGCCATGCATAAAAGACCAACATGCATGCAAACCATAACATTAATCTAATGTCTCATCCTAACACACTTAAAATCAACACTATTTCATTTTGTCATTTGTACTTACTTATTTACAGCCCCCATGTCACATCAAAGTGTAGTTTTACTTTAAGACACAGACTTGCTTTGACTTAGGCTATCTCATAATTTTGACTTAGTATCTCATAATTTTGACTTACTATCTCATAATTTTGACTTAGTATCTAATAATTATGAGATAGTATCTCATAATTTTGACTTAGTATCCCATAAGTATGAGATAGTATCTCAAAATTGTGACTTAGTATATCTTAATTTTCTTTATTAAGTGGCGGAAACGGGTTTCCATAGCAAATAGACTGTACAGTGGCCTTTAAGGCAGTGCCTCCCCTCAGGAAACATACTGTAAGTACCTCAGTAAGATGACAAGCCTGGGGAGAAGCGCTGTCTTTAGAACAATAGCGGAATATATTTCCCTTCTATGGAAGCGTATTGCTGCCATACCAGAAAAAAAATATATATATCAGTATCACGTTATAACATGATAAGTTTCACTCTCTCTCTCTCTCTCTCTCTCTCTGGTGGTTTGAGAGACAGACAGACAGACAGACAGAGAGAGGGCGAGCGCCGGTGTCGTGCCAAAAAGTGATTGTCTGCCAGAATCTGATCTCTGGCCGCGGGAGCGCGCACGGCAGCCCGTTGAGCGGTAGCGTAAAAACGTCTGCGTTTCTCTGGATTAAACGGCATAACATGCAGATACACACAACTGTATTATAATGTAATGATAGCAAAAGCACGTGTCTTCGAAAGTTTAACGTTTGTTTTTACGTAATTATTACAACTGTGGCCAAAAGAAGTGTAGTCTGTAGCGAAATCAGACATGGCAATTACGTGATAGACACGTCTATGTGCTTGGTATGTCTGATGACTTTGTTCAGCCCTGTTTTTGTAAATTAGACAATAATGAATATGATTTATAGGTGGGTTTTCAATAAAGATATGACAACTTTTGCAATGATCCTCGTGACTCGGCATTGTTTTATCTGATCTGGGCACTACATACCATTTGCTTCCCATGTTTGGATGTGTTTTGCAGTTTTCAATCAGTTTTCACCTCTCAAAAACTGATTGAAGGCATAGTGTAATTACTGAGATGTTATTTCTGCCTAAATATGACTTGGTCTCATTCATAAGCTTCATAATATAAACACTAGAGCTCACAGGACAGCCTGGAGTTCTTTTAAAGGACCATTACAACACAAAATAGGCATTTTCACCTGCCAAAAATTGATTGAAGGCCAAATATAGTAAATGAAAGGTGATTTCTGCCTAAATATGACTTGACCTCATTCATGAGCTTCATAATATAAACACTAGAGCTCACAGGACAGCCTGGAGTTCTTTTAAAGGACCATTACAACACAAAATAGGCATTTTCACCTGCCAAAAATTGATTGAAGGCCAAATATAGTAAATGAAAGGTGATTTCTGTCTAAATATGACTTGATCCCATTCATAAGCTTCATAATATAAACACTAGAGCTCACAGGACACCTTGAAATCCTTTTAAAGGACCATTACAACACAAAATAGGCATTTTCACCTGCCAAAAATTGATTGAAGGCCAAATATAGTAAATGAAAGGTGATTTCTGTCTAAATATGACTTGATCCCATTCATTAGCATCATAATGTAAAGATCTGAGCTCACAGGACAGCCTGGAGTTCTTTTAAAGGACCATTACAACACAAAATAGGCATTTTCACCTGCCAAAAATTGATTGAAGGCCAAATATAGTAAATGAAAGGTGATTTCTGCCTAAATATGACTTGATCTCATTCATAAGCTTCATAATATAAACACTAGAGCTCACAGGACACCTTGAAATCCTTTTAAAGGACCATTACAACACAAAATATGCATTTTCACCTGCCAAAAATTGATTGAAGGCCAAATATAGTAAATGAAAGGTGATTTCTGTCTAAATATGACTTGATCCCATTCATTAGCATCATAATGTAAAGATCTGAGCTCACAGGACAGCCTGGAGTTCTTTTAAAGGACCATTACAACACAAAATAGGCATTTTCACCTGCCAAAAATTGATTGAAGGCCAAATACAGTTACTTAAAGGTGATTTCTGCCTAAATATGACTTGATCTCATTCATGAGCTTCATAATATAAACACTAGAGCTCACAGGACAGCCTGGAGTCCTTTTAAAGGACCATTACAACACAAAATAGGCATTTTCACCTGCCAAAAATTGATTGAAGGCCAAATATAGTAAATGAAAGGTGATTTCTGTCTAAATATGACTTGATCCCATTCATAAGCTTCATAATAGAAACACTAGAGCTCACAGGACACCTTGAAATCCTTTTAAAGGACCATTACAACACAAAATAGGCATTTTCACCTGCCAAAAATTGATTGAAGGCCAAATATAGTAAATGAAAGGTGATTTCTGCCTAAATATGACTTGTTCCTATTCATTAGCATCATAATGTAAAGATCTGAGCTCACAGGACAGCCTGGAGTTCTTTTAAAGGACCATTACAACACAAAATAGGCATTTTCACCTGCCAAAAATTGATTGAAGGCCAAATACAGTTACTCAAAGGTGATTTCTGCCTAAATATGACTTGGTCTCATTCATTAGCATCATAATGTAAAGATCTGAGCTCACAGGACAGCCTGGAGTTCTTTTAAAGGACCATTACAACACAAAATAGGCATTTTCACCTGCCAAAAATTGATTGAAGGCCACATATAGTAAATGAAAGGTGATTTCTGCCTAAATATGACTTGGTCTCATTCATCAGCATCATAATGTAAAGATCTGAGCTCAGTCGAACATCAGGAGCTGGAAACAATATTTGGCAAGTGTAAAAATGCTATTTATGCATTGCATTGGCCCTTTAAGGCATGCAGGCTGCATGCATCTACTACGTGCCCATGCACACTTGGTTAATTAACAGGCCTGCTTAATTGACACGTGCATGCATAGGCTGCTAGAACTTGAGTCACTTCACTTTATTTCATCATTCATCATGGATCCCTGTCTTTATGAAAAGATAAAGTGTTTCTTGGTTGATGGAACCCTACCCCCAGCATTATCTACAGTCGAGATAAGTAATTTTCGCAGGAAGACAAAGGCTTTTGAAGTGCACGGTGAGTAAATTATATTAATCTTTCATTTTATTTTTGTAAGAAAAGCCTGAATTTGTGCCTTTGGTTGTACAGATAGATTGTTTTGTTGTATAACTGAGTTTTCTATCCAGACAGAGGTGGCCTACATTAAATATATCATGTATAGTAAGTATTGTAAGTATAAGTAAGTAAATTATATTAAGTAAGTATACTAATAAATATATCAGTGAATGCCAACTGGCGGCCCGCGGGCCACATCCAACATACATTTCAAAGGCAAATTGATATATGAAATGATAACATATTACTTAGGATACAATATTCATTTAATTTTACGAGAGCGTCTGGCCCTGATGGTGTCTGTCGAGAAAAATTCTGGCCCTTGGACAAATGTAGTTGATGACCCCTGGTATATATGTATAAATATTACGTGAAACTAACCATGGCACTGGCATTATTACCTCACATGGCAAGCTAACACAATTAAGCATAATTAAGTATAATTAGCCTATCTTAGCCTATTCCATCTCATTAGGCTGTCAATTTAATTTACTTTATTTCATTTATTTAGTTTAAGGTAAAACATTTTGGATGCTGCAACTCTTTGGGCTCTATTTTGACGCAGGTGTATTTTCTAGTTTGACACCGAAGCAGTTGTCATTTTCTCGCTCTGCGCCACTATGAACTTGCGCGTCTATGAGCGCAACTTTTTCAGTGTCCTTGTTGCGACTTCCAATTCCTTTAACGTCGCCTGAGAGGCTGAGAATAGGTCCTGTATTTTGAATGACACGCTGATGCTCAGTGAAGCACGGTGAGTCCAGGTAAGTTTCAATGAGTTTAATAACACAAAAAAATTCACTGGTGGCTTTCCGAATACACGCTCACATACGATGGAAAACGTGTACACTGTTTGCGTAAGTATTAAAGCAATCAAACTCAACAAAAAGCGGTGAACAAAAAATTACGGCTACCTAACTCGCCTCTCTCCTCGCCTATTATAACCTATGGCTGTCATCTACGGCACCAATGTGACCCAAACCTCACATATCACCGTGGCAACCAGACCCCAGATGACTGAACAGCAAAACAATATATGGCTCCTACAGTCCTCTTTTTTTTTTTTTAATGAAAACATGGTCAGCTTGACATAGGCTATTTCTTATGTGAGAAATAATTTAAATATTAAATAGTTTTCATAGTAAATACACATATATATCTTATTTGTAATTGCTCATAATTCATCATTACCTTTTTTTTCCTCTCTTTTTATAGAGGGTCACTTGTACTATGTCAGGCACAAGGGACAGCCTCATTGTCTGAAGGTAAAAGTGGTCCGTGGAAAAGAGGAGGCCAATTCTGTTTTTGTTGACTTCCATGCCAGTAGCACTGGTGCACACTGTGGCCAGAAAAAGACCAGAGATGCCATCTCAAAAAGGTTTTACTGGCCTGGCATGTCAGAGGACATTAATCAGTGGGTCAGTATGAATCTATGCTTTCCTATCAGATAGTTGTTGGTCTAAGTCACACACACACACACACATATATATAAAATGATCATAATCATAATACTTTGTTTTTATTTCAGGTGAATCAGTGTACTGCATGCCAGGCCAGCAGTGTAATCATAAAGAAGGAGGTGGAATACACACCAATCAAAGTAAAAAAAATACATAAACATCTCATCTTTGTTATTGTATCATCTTTGTTTTTAAGACTGAAATAACTTATTAACAGAAATTAAAATTGTACATGAAATTTGACACACCTTTAATCAGTAATATTTTATGTGTTACAGGTTACCACACCCTTTGAACTGGTTGGGATGGACTTGATTGGCAAGTTAAAAACCACTCCATCAGGAAACAGTTATATATGTGTCCTCATTGATTACCTCACAAAGTGGCCCCAGGCTTATGCCATTAAATCAAAGACTGCAGAGGAAGTGACTCAGTGCATCCTCAAGTTTTTTTATCAATTCGAAGCCCCAAAGAGGATTTTGACTGATCAAGGCCGGGAGTTTGTCAATGAGGTATGTATGAATGACCACAAAAATTACATAAATTTATATATATATATATATATATATATATATATATATATATATATATATATATATATCATATTTATATTTACATATATTTCTTTTCAATACAGATCAATCAAAAGGTATGCCAAATGCTGGGCATCAAAAGAAGCCTCTGCTCACCCTATCATCCTCAGACAAATGGACTGGTGGAAAGGATGAATGGGACCATCCAGAGGTATCACTTTGAAATATTAAATAATATATATTTATTTGTTGTCAAACCACAAAACATTCAAAACGTATTAAGAATTGTTCTGTCATTTGTTCTTTTTCCTAGGGCACTGTCCAAATTGGTACAGGACAGGCCGGATGAGTGGGATCGGCATTTGGACGCAGTCATGTTTGGACTGAGGACCAAGCGGCAAATGACCACCAAATTTTCACCTTTTTTTTTGATGTTTGGGAGAGAGGCGAGGTACCCGTCTGAAATTCCAGACGAATACAGAGTGAGTTGCACTTTGTACTTTGAATAAACAGACACACTTAGAAATAGTCATAATGTAATAATAATGTCACAATAGTCATAATGTAACAATAGAATCATATATGTATTAGTGTTTTAATTTAATTGTGATATAATTTTAAAGGTGGACAGCAGTGTTGAAGAGAACCTGTCTGTTGAGGAGGTAACAGAGAACATCCTCAAATTAGACAATGCTCTTCAGACGGCTATTACTAATATCACGGCCAAACCTCACAAAAAAAAGGGAACAAAACCTGCTACAGACTTTCAGGTGGGAATGAAAGTCATGAGGCAGAATGTTCGGAGCCAACAGAGGAAAGGGGGTAAATTGGACCCCACTTACCTTGGGCCCTACACAATTTTGGCCATAGTGGGGAAGAGTGTGGACCTTCTGGATGGCCAAGGAAAGGTGGTTCCAAAAATTAATAAAGACCATTTGGTTATTTATGCAGAGGAACAGCCAAGGGTTCCGCGTAGACTCTCTTTGAACACCAGGCCCTCAGGCTCATCCACCATCCCCTCAGGCTCATCCACCATCCCCTCCACTGCTGGTCCACCCTCCACTACTGGCCCACCCCCCTCCACTGCTGCCCCACCCCCCTCCACTGCCGGTCCACCGTCCACTGCCGGTCGACCTTCCACTGCCAGCCCACCGTCCACTGCCAGCCCACCGTCCACTGCCACAGCCAGCCCACCCTCCACTACTGGCCCACCCCCCTCCACTGCTGGCCCACCCCCCCTCCACTGCCAGCCCACCGTCCACTGCCACAGCCAGCCCACCCTCCACTGCTGGTCCACCCTCCTCCACTGCTGGCCCACCCCCCTCCACTGCCAGCCCACCGTCCACTGCCAGCCCACTGTCCACTGCCACAGCCAGCCCACCCTCCACTGCTGGTCCACCCCCCTCCACTGCTGGCCCACCCCCCTCCACTGCCAGCCCACCGTCCACTGCCAGCCCACCGTCCACTGCCACAGCCAGCCCACCCTCCACTGCTGCTCCACCCCCCTCCACTGCTGGCCCACCACCGTCCACTGCCGGCCCACCCTCCACTGCCGGCCCACCGTCCACTGCCCTTTCAGGTTAGAACAATACACTGTATTTGCAAGCTTTAAATGCTGAAGCTGAAAATTTCAAATGTATGTTTGATAATCAAAAAAGGACAGAAACTCATCCCTACAAATTGTTTTTATAGATGTGAAAGATGCATGGAAGGGGAAGAATGTTTATGTGCTCCTCTCCAAAGTCGGCCCGTACAAGGTTTTCTTTAGGGACATTTTTAACACGGGTCCCCAAAGAGAGTTTGAAAGTGAGGTGAGGTGTGAACATTATTTTCTTTGAAAATGGTTTCCCTATTGGCCATACTTTTAAGTTACACAAACAAAATTCTTTTAAGTTTTTGACATACAAAATGTGTTTCTAAACATTTATTTTTAAATTACAGGTTATCAACGCATATCTGACCCTCCTTGTTAGAAAATATAATGAGGTGAACACGGACAGGGCATTTGCAGTGGACTCCTTTGAAATTACCAACATGTGGGAGGGAAAAAAACCCAAGGTTAAGGTATTAAACAATATTGACTCATGTTATTTTACTAATAAATACAGCACAACATATTATCATCATTAGGCACTTTTGATTTGTTATCTTACAGATTGTCCCACAGATGTACAGATACATCATGGGCATTGTGAATCAAAGTCATCACTGGATGCTAGTGGTAATTATTTTTTTCAATATGGTTTGGTGCATATGTACACGTTCTTCAGCTGCACATGCAGCCTGCATAGTATTGCTGAAGAACTGCAAAGCTACAGCATTTTGATTAAATGTTAACTCCATATGTAGGTGATCCTACCAGCTGAGAGAAGAACACTTTTGCTGGATCCATTGGGTGAAAGAATAACAGCTGTCAACAACTGCAAGGATATCACAAGGTAATTTAGTTTCCATTCTTTTAGGGTGGCACTGTAAGTACAAAAGGTTGAAAATGATGGACAACAAAGTAACATTTTTGGATTACAGTAAATTAGACACAAATAAAACTATTACTGTAAATACTGACCAGATCAAGTCAGTACAGTATAATATTTTTTCACATTAGTGATACATTAATAACTTAAGTAGATAAGTTAATAAATTTAGCCTACTATAAAGTATTAGATGTGGAGGTAAGCAAATGAAAGAAAAGGGTTATAGATTTTGAAAAATTATAGACCTGTCAGCAGCTGTGAATATGTGATCCACATACTGCTACATTACTTAAATAATAGAGACCTTTCTTAGGCTGTTATTTCAGCCCATAATTTTCCATCATCCTTTCCAGCTATGTTCAGAACACTCCCTTTCCCTAAGTCTTACTTTATTGTATCCTAAAATTTGTTTTTCCTATCACAATTGTTATGCAAATGAGAAAAAAAAGTTAGTAAAAGACTATAATAGTATTTTCCCTGTACTGTACAAAAAAATAATGCATCTTCTTAAGTCCTCTTAAGTTGCAATTCTAAGGTAATTCTCCTTCCCTTTTGAATTCTTTTGGAGTTTTTACCTTGTCCTGCTCCACTGTCATGCTTTATTCCACCATCAAAGGTGGTTGGAACCATTAAGAAACTGTTCATACTTTAGTATTATCAAAACTGTAATGACATTGATGCAGTGGACATTTTAAATGTTTACTTTATCAGAGGACTGGAAAAATAATGCTGGACCAATTTATACTGCATATGTAGATAATATGTATTTGTGTTTTTAGATCATTCATGAGACACATGGGGCTGAATCCTTCCCGATGGGCATGTGACACAATGACTCACCCAATTCAACAAGATGCAACATCCTGTGGGGCCTATGCATTGAAGGTACATAGCACGATTAAGATTAATGTTAGGATTGAAATGAAAGTAATTGTGTTTCTCCAGCAGCAAGGTACAACTCTTAGATAATCAAAATAACAAATTTATTTGGGACACTGCTACCCAACACTGGCTGCAATGGTTATAGCGGTTGTTCCTTAAATGTTTGACATTCATGTTGGATAACCATGCATGGATGCAATGGCACTACAAATACATAAATAAATTAATAAAATTGCAAAGAACAAGTGCAATGCCCTTTCCGTTCAAAGTTGAAGTACAGCTAAGAGTACTACTCAAAAGTCTGATTATTTGATATGTCTGCACAGGAAGAAGGATGAAGAATAAAAAAAAATAATTAAGAGTGTTCTGGCATTACATTTTTACTTGCATTGGGTTACTTTAATTAACTAAAATTACACAAAGACTGATGCTACAGTTACTTTTGGCCATTGGGTGCTTCAATAACTTTCAAACACTTCTCATAAGATTACTGTTCATTATCATAATGAATCCATTCTTGCACCTTTTATTCACAGTTTGCAGAGTGCATCTTGGGTGGATTCCCTTTGGAGTTTGACAATTCCACATCTGGTGTAAACACCATAAGAGAGCACATTGCTGTCTCTCTTCTTGAGAATACAGGTGTTTTTCCCCCTTCCTTTTTATAATAATGAATATAATAGGCTATCATTTACTCTCATAAACATAGCTCATAGTTAAGGGAAATTATTGTTGTACCTTGTTTTGCCAGATGACTTGAGTGACCTGTGCCATTCCTGTGGGGAGCAGCAAGGGGACACTCTTTGGGTAACTGTTTATGTTTTATTTTTCTTTCTAAAGTCTGATTTATTTATATTAAAAAAACCTAAACATTATTTCATTATTATTTTTATATACTATTATTTTTGTAATTTAAAATGATGTTATGTGTTTGTTGTCATAATTGCTTAACAATTTAATTATAATTTTTTGATTTCCTGTTGTCAAATTCAGATCGGATGTGACATCTGCCCAAGGTGGTACCATAAAAGCTGTGTAAAGTACCCACGCAGAGGCCGCAGGAAATATATTTGTGTAGCATGCAAGTAGCAACTGCAGCTACTATTGGTTGTGTGTGTGAATGTGTGTGAGAATGTGTGTGAGAATGTGTGTGTGAGAATGTGTGTGAGAATGTGTGTGTGAGAATGTGTGTGAGAATGTGTGTGTGTGAATGTGTGTGTGAATGTGTGTGAATGTGTGTGAGAATGTGTGAATGTATATATGTATACAATAAAAGTATTTTCTGCCAAAACTTATGTATTTAGGTAATTCTTACAAATTGGTATTTCTGTGGTCACAAGGTAGGAACATTCTTTTAACCAAGACATTCAACAAGGTTGTCTTTTGAAATGTTGATAGTGCAGTGATTTAAAGTCATTTTGAGGTAGAAAATGTGTTGGGTTACAAGGAAGGAGCTGCAATCATTTTTTGGCAGGTGAAAATGCCTATTTTGTGTTGTAATTGTCCTTTAAAAGAACTCCAGGCTGTCCTGTGAGCTCTAGTGTTTATATTATGAAGCTCATGAATGAGATCAAGTCATATTTAGGCAGAAATCACCTTTCATTTACTATATTTGGCCTTCAATCAATTTTTGGCAGGTGAAAATGCCTATTTTGTGTTGTAATGGTCCTTTAAAAGGATTTCAAGGTGTCCTGTGAGCTCTAGTGTTTATATTATGAAGCTCATGAATGAGACCAAGTCATATTTAGGTAGAAATCACCTTTAAGTAACTGTATTTGGCCTTCAATCAATTTTTGGCAGGTGAAAATGCCTATTTTGTGTTGTAATGGTCCTTTAAAAGAACTCCAGGCTGTCCTGTGAGCTCAGATCTTTACATTATGATGCTAATGAATGAGACCAAGTCATATTTAGGCAGAAATCACCTTTGAGTAACTGTATTTGGCCTTCAATCAATTTTTGGCAGGTGAAAATGCCTATTTTGTGTTGTAATGGTCCTTTAAAAGAACTCCAGGCTGTCCTGTGAGCTCAGATCTTTACATTATGATGCTAATGAATGAGACCAAGTCATATTTAGGCAGAAATCACCTTTGAGTAACTGTATTTGGCCTTCAATCAATTTTTGGCAGGTGAAAATGCCTATTTTGTGTTGTAATGGTCCTTTAAAAGAACTCCAGGCTGTCCTGTGAGCTCTAGTGTTTATATTATGAAGCTCATGAATGAGACCAAGTCATATTTAGGTAGAAATCACCTTTAAGTAACTGTATTTGGCCTTCAATCAATTTTTGGCAGGTGAAAATGCCTATTTTGTGTTGTAATGGTCCTTTAAAAGAACTCCAGGCTGTCCTGTGAGCTCAGATCTTTACATTATGATGCTAATGAATAGGAACAAGTCATATTTAGGCAGAAATCACCTTTCATTTACTATATTTGGCCTTCAATCAATTTTTGGCAGGTGAAAATGCCTATTTTGTGTTGTAATGGTCCTTTAAAAGGATTTCAAGGTGTCCTGTGAGCTCTAGTGTTTATATTATGAAGCTTATGAATGGGATCAAGTCATATTTAGGCAGAAATCACCTTTCATTTACTATATTTGGCCTTCAATCAATTTTTGGCAGGTGAAAATGCCTATTTTGTGTTGTAATGGTCCTTTAAAGGAACTCCAGGCTGTCCTGTGAGCTCTAGTGTTTATATTATGAAGCTTATGAATGAGACCAAGTCATATTTAGGCAGAAATAACATCTCAGTAATTACACTATGCCTTCAATCAGTTTTTGAGAGGTGAAAACTGATTGAAAACTGCAAAACACATCCAAACATGGGAAGCAAATGGTATGTAGTGCCCAGATCAGATAAAACAATGCCGAGTCACGAGGATCATTGCAAAAGTTGTCATATCTTTATTGAAAACCCACCTATAAATCATATTCATTATTGTCTAATTTACAAAAACAGGGCTGAACAAAGTCATCAGACATACCAAGCACATAGACGTGTCTATCACGTAATTGCCATGTCTGATTTCGCTACAGACTACACTTCTTTTGGCCACAGTTGTAATAATTACGTAAAAACAAACGTTAAACTTTCGAAGACACGTGCTTTTGCTATCATTACATTATAATACAGTTGTGTGTATCTGCATGTTATGCCGTTTAATCCAGAGAAACGCAGACGTTTTTACGCTACCGCTCAACGGGCTGCCGTGCGCGCTCCCGCGGCCAGAGATCAGATTCTGGCAGACAATCACTTTTTGGCACGACACCGGTCTCCATAAAGCCAGTTAATCAGATGAATAAAAAGTTATATTCTGATGTTACATTCAGCACATATAGACACAGTCCCAGCAACCCACCTCAGCCCCCCTCACCCCCCACCACCACAGCGCCTGATCCAGTCTGAATCAATGGTCTGAATACACACTTCCGCCCCCTCCACCCGAGACCAACGTGAAACTTATCACGTTATAATGTGAAACTGAATTGTGAACGTGAAACTTATCACGTTATAATGTCAAACTTATCACGTTATAATGTCAAACTCATCACGTTTTAACGTGAAACTGAATTGTGAACGTGAAACTTTTCACGTTATAATGTCAAACTTATCACGTTATAATGTCAAACTCATCACGTTTTAACGTGAAACTGAATTGTGAACGTGAAACTTTTCACGTTATAATGTCAAACTTATCACGTTATAATGTCAAACTCATCACGTTTTAACGTGAAACTGAATTGTGAACGTGAAACTTTTCACGTTAAAACGTGAAACTTATCACGTTAAGACGTGATACTGATATTTTTATATTTTTTGATGTAATTTTTTTTTCCTGGTACGGCAGCAATACGCTTCTGTACCATTCCTTGCTGTTACCCAGAAAATATTATTTTACGGTGGTGTAACTAAACTACTACTGTGCCATATTAACCTGTTAACCTGCATGTCTTTGGGCTGTCTTTAGACACCAGACTACCTGGAAAGAACCCACGCAGACACTGGGAGAACATGTAAACACAAAGCAAATAATAAATAAATATAATATAAATGTAATTATATATTTATTTATCAAGAAAAATGCCAATCATTCTGCAGCTTTTTAGTCTCAGATCTTTTATATTTGAAACACTGAAGCACTTCATAAATAAAACAATTAGATTAGATTACCTGATAAAAATATTTGTCAGTTGTAACTTTAGTCTGTGATCTACATTTGTACAAGAAAGAAGAAAGACTATATGCATACAGGCATCATCCCTGTGATATTTCTAACGTGGGGACTGTTACAATGATTCAATTTATTATCAATAGCAATAAACTCCAGAATGACAGCAGTTCATCAAGACTTTCAAAATAAAACTAAACTGGCAGTGGTGTTTCTAATATTCTGTCCACTACATGTGTAAATAGAGGTGGAGAAGATGTTGGTATTGTTCCCACTGAAGAGGCTCACATCGTATTAGAATGCATACAGTGGCATATGTTGATTGATTAACAATGTTTCATGAATACAAACAACATTGGTACTAAAATGTTTATTAATGACAATAGTGATACAATGGTGATCAGCATAATTATGATCAACATTACAATTAATATCTGTGTTATTTCCTTTAAATTATGTTGTTTTGTAGTTCCAAATTATGACCACTAAGTGGCAGTGAACACTCATCACAAACAGACACAACTTTTAAAAGAAAACAATGGTTGTAGACATTACATGGTACAGTGCGTGATACCTACATGTTTATTATGAATACAGAAACTATGAATATCTATAACATCAACATAAATCATCAAAACACACAATTTGTTTCATTTATGAGAAAACAGCAAATTTCAATTCAATTTCATTTGAAAACTCAAAAAATGTAATTTTAACATGATGTAAAATATTTTCATAGCAAGCTTCAAATTACCTGATTTGTACAAAGTACTGAACTGTGCAGCTCTATTACCAAGCTATGTTTGTATACATTAAAATAATTCAAAAAAAGCTCTCTGTATTACATGCTGTTTTACATAAAAATAAGATAATGTTTCTTCCTTTATTGTGAGGATAAAGAGACATGTTTTAAGATGCTGTTAAGCAATAAAAAGTTTGTTTTGTTTTTTTGTTGCTGCAAAACATGATTCATGTTCTCTAAAATATGCAGCAGGTATACAAAACTGTGATTTTGCTCTTTTGTACGCTGCACTTTTAAATGTGACATTAAGTCACACTGAGGTGTTCAAACCCAGGGCCCTTTTAAACATCCTCTGTGCATCCTCAGCAAGCATGTTGAGGAAAGTGTTGAGGCCTTTGTAGATTGTCATAAAAGAGAGGCTCATTGCTGCTGGGATTCCTAATATTGGAATGAATCTGGACCCTTCCTCTGCTGCAATTAATCCAGCTGTGGTTGTACATTGAACAAGCAACGTCATGATAAGATCTTTAGTTATGTTTTTTGCAGCCAGTGGTGAAGTAATTTCAGCAATCAAATCGTGATATGGCACTTGTGTGGTTTCTGCGAGTCTCTGCAGTGACGGGATATCAAGACCAAACCCAATTTTGTATTTTTTGACAACACTAACCAGCAAGGCTAAATCAACAGCAACAGAAAGCCCAGGAACTGGTACAGCTGTAAGAGCTGCAGATGCACATGCATAGTATTTTATTTTGGCCTGAAAAGCCATTTTCTTCTTGTTGATGATCTCCAGGCTGATGTTGGGCATGGCAAACAGCAGAGCGTTCCTCTTGTGTTCAGGAAGTTCTCTTTCCAGGGTCTCCTCTAACTGATGGAAATCATACAGGTGGAGTTTAAAGCTGGAAATCAGGAAGACTTGTGGAGACTCAACACCTTGTGTCTGAAGACCTGTGGAACAAATATTATATGATGATAACATGTATGAAATATTACAACTTTTAAAATATATCCCACAAAGTTTGCTAATCAAGAATTTGAGTCTGTACTATAAAGTTAAATGACTGCAAGGTATAACAGTCAGTCCAGATTTTCTGTGAACACCAATTTGTTCCAGTAGAAAGATGTTAAATCTTTGAAAACAGAGACTGTGATCTCTGCCAGAAGATATCTGGATATCTTCACCACCTCCACCTCACCATCATCAAGAAGAGTAAAATTACCTTCCAGCAGCTACACATTTCTGAAGTCATCAAGTGCACCATTATGTCAGCTTCTACCAGAAGACTTTGCTGTGACTGAATGTCACAGTGAAAGTTGTCCGACTTATGTGTTTTGAGAAATCAGTACTCCAAATAACAGAGTGCATTGCAGTCAGACAAACACGATAACTATCGTAAATTTACTGAAGAATAAACAGATACATTTATTTGTTTGTAACAATGGAAATACAGTAATTAATCTTACTATTATTATAATAGATGACAAGTTACTTACCTTGAATGCAGTCTTCCCTGATTTGTGCCAGCGTATTTTTTGCATTGAATTCCCTCTTTTTTTTCTCAGCTCTTATGTCGTTGTCAATCTTTGAGCGAACAAAGTAGAACTTCTTTCCCATCTTCTGAATCTCCAGAGCAAGTTTCACATCATTTTCTCTGAAGCGAGTCGCTAAGATGATGATGAAGAAGTCGAACTTTTCAAATCCAACATGATTCAGGTACTTGTCAGCTGGAAACGTAGTGGTGCCGATACCAGGAAGATCCCATAGTGTAACGTTAGGATAGTTAGGATGGGGGTATTTTGTAACCTCTAAGGTGGTTTCTACACAACCAGTAGGAGCAGCTCTCTGATCCTCATTGTCTATGCCTCTAAAGGCATTAACAAAGGTGGATTTACCAGAGCCAGACTCTCCTGTGATGGCAATATTTAGTGGAGTGTTTTTCTCCTTCTCTATATACTCCTGGATCTTTGCAGCAGCTAAGGCTTGATCATTGTTTTGTAGAGATTCTTTAATTTCTTCAGTTAATTTACAATCCAGTGGATTATTCATGGTGATCCTTGAAAACTGGAATAAAAGAGAAGTAAAAAAGTCATTTTTGTATAATATCATGCCAAAACGAAACATAACAGAAAGCAAATCTACTATGTGGTAATACAGTGACACATCTAGTTATTACCAGAAATTATGTATAAAATCAGTTATCTAATAGGTGACTATTAGGGGCTACTTACCCTGAAGTCCTAATGTTGAAACAGATGAGTCCACCCTTTGAGTTACTACGTGTTGTTCAGCTGTAAGAAAAACATATATCGAGTTTGTTTCCTCCCATAATAAAGCAATAGAAGAGCTTCTCAGAGCCCAGCCCTATGGACACTCGCCAATGAAAATATCCTGTGAAAGTGTCACAGCACCAATTGGTTCAGTAAAGCAGCTGACTTTTTACATGCTGAGAACCACTGTTCTGACCATGCAAGGAGGAGCTGGCTGAAAAACAGGAGGCACAAGAAACTTTTTTTTCATTGTTGATTTCCGTCATTTAGAGTTAAACCAGGCTTTGTGAACTCAGACATACATACATAACACGAAAATGTGGTGTGGACATCTTACTTTAGAAATCATTAGATGCTTGTTCCCTCTTTCTTCAAAATATCACCACGTATTATAACATCAAACTCGATACTGGCCTGTTTAAATACACTTGACCTGACTTCCTAAATGTACAGCATACAGTGAGTTCCTTCATTGTAAAATTTCTTCTACAGAACAGTGAGACTAAATCCAAATGATCCTGACTGACATCTGAGAAGAGATTTACTAAATGTGTTTCCACAGTGTAACACAATATATACAGGGATTATTTCTTTCTGGTTCCCAAATTGCATATTAGTCTAAAGTATGAATCTAATGCACGGCTGGGCCAGGTTGTGTCTTTTGATAACACACTGTGAGTGTGACACTGCAAATTATGGAAGCCCGTTTCCGCCACTTAATAAAAAAAAATTAAGATATACTAAGTCATAATTATGAGATACTAAGTCAAAATTATGAGATACTATCTCATAATTATGAGATCAAAAAAAGTCAAAATTATGAAATATTTTCACACAGCAGTTCAAGTAGCAGCTCTTTGGTGTGGGGAGATTGACACAGAAATGGATTGTGAGTACATTGAGGACTACTTTAAACGTGGCTTTACGACAAATGAAATACTTGATTTGCTTGCTGATTCACATGGGATTGTACTAAGCAAGCGCACCCTTGTAAGCCATGTATTATAGCCATGCATAAAAGACCAACATGCATGCAAACCATAACATTAATCTAATGTCTCATCCTAACACACTTAAAATCAACACTATTTCATTTTGTCATTTGTACTTACTTATTTACAACCCCCATGTCACATCAAAGTGTAGTTTTACTTTAAGACACAGACTTGCTTTGACTTAGGCTATCTCATAATTTTGACTTAGTATCTCATAATTTTGACTTAGTAGCTCATAATTATGAGATAGTATCTCATAATTTTGACTTAGTATCTTATAATTATGACTTAGTATCTCATAATTATGAGATAGTACCTCATAATTTTGACTTAGTATCTCATAATTTTGACTTACTATCTCATAATTTTGACTTAGTATCTAATAATTATGAGATAGTATCTCATAATTTTGACTTAGTATCCCATAAGTATGAGATAGTATCTCAAAATTGTGACTTAGTATATCTTAATTTTCTTTATTAAGTGGCGGAAACGGGTTTCCATAGCAAATAGACTGTACAGTGGCCTTTAAGGCAGTGCCTCCCCTCAGGAAACATACTGTAAGTACCTCAGTAAGATGACAAGCCTGGGGAGAAGCGCTGTCTTTAGAACAATAGTGGAATATGTTTCCCTTCTATGGAAGCGTATTGCTGCCATACCAGAAAAAAAAATATATATCAGTATCACGTTATAACATGATAAGTTTCACTCTCTATGTCTCTCGACCAAAGCTCTCTCTCTCTCTCTCTCTCTCTCTGGTGGTTTGAGAGACAGACAGACAGACAGAGAGAGGGCGAGCGCCGGCCTCGATAAAGCCAGTTAATCAGATGAATAAAAAGTTATATTCTGATGTTACATTCAGCACATATAGACACAGCCCCAGCAACCCACCTCAGCCCCCCTCACCCCCCACCACCACAGCGCCTGATCCAGTCTGAATCAATGGTCTGAATACACACTTCCGCCCCCTCCACCCGAGACCAACGTGAAACTTATCACGTTATAATGTGAAACTGAATTGTGAACGTGAAACTTATCACGTTATAATGTCAAACTTATCACGTTATAATGTCAAACTCATCACGTTTTAACGTGAAACTGAATTGTGAACGTGAAACTTTTCACGTTAAAACGTGAAACTTATCACGTTAAGACGTGATACTGATATTTTTATATTTTTTGATATAATTTTTTTTTCCTGGTACGGCAGCAATACGCTTCTGTACCATTCCTTGCTGTTACCCAGAAAATATTATTTTACGGTGGTGTAACTAAACTACTACTCTGCCATATTAACCTGTTAACCTGCATGTCTTTGGGCTGTCTTTAGACACCAGACTACCTGGAAAGAACCCACGCAGACACTGGGAGAACATGTAAACACAAAGCAAATAATAAATAAATATAATATAAATGTAATTATATATTTATTTATCAAGAAAAATGCCAATCTGCTGCTTTTTAGTCTCAGATCTTTTATATTTGAACTTGTCAGTTGGAAACTTGGTGGTGCCGATACCAGGAAGATCCCATAGTGTAAGGTTAGGATAGTTAGGATTGGGGTATTCTGTAACCTGTGAGGTGGTTTCTACACAACCAGTAGGAGCAGCTCTCTGATCCTCATCGTCTATGCCTCTAAAGGCATTAACAAAGGTGGATTTACCAGAGCCAGACTCTCCTGTGATGGCAATATTTAGTGGAGTGTTTTTCTCCTTCTCTATATACTCCTGGATCTTTGCAGCAGCTAAGGCTTGATCATTCATTTTAGGTGAATTACATAGACATAGACATATTACAAAAAAAGACAAGTGCCCTACATCTTTAGAAATCATTTAATGTTTGTTACCTCTTTCTTTAAAATATCATCATGCAGAATAACATCACCAGCTCAATTTGGTATAGTAAGATGTGTACATAACTTCATCAGCACTACAAAAGCAGACATATTCCACAGAGGAAGGTGACATCTATTTTTTTCCTGAATATTAGAGGCTACTCACCCTGAAGTCTTAATGTTGAAACACATGAGACAAGAGCAGATCACCCTGTGAGTTGTTCAGCTGTAAGAAAAAACATATAAGTTGTTCACTTCTATAATAGAGCAATAGAAGAAGTCCAGCCCTTTGAACATTCACCAATGAAAATGTCCTGTGAGTCCAGCACTAGTTGGTTTAGTAAAGCAGCTGACTTACAAGAAATGTGCTCATTTACAAGAAACAGATGCAGTTTGTCTATATGACCTCAGAATAGTGTCACAACTACTCCATGTCCATATATGATCATACTGTGTGTATCTACTGTCACACCGCGGTGAGGTCTTGTCTTATTTTGTGTTTTGTCTCGTCATTTCCTGTTTTATTTTGAAAAGTAACTCTCCTCTCGTTTCAGGTCACTTGCCCTTCCGCGTGTGTCACCTGTCTGATTGTCTCCCCTAATCACCGATTGTGTGCTCCTGGTGCTCCCTTTCCTCCATGTGTTCAAATAGTCTGCGTTTTGCTTGTCTTGTGCCAGTGTGTTCGTCTTTGTCGTCATACCAGCTCGTGCTCTTAATCTTTGCCACAGCCACAGTTTTGCCCTGCTTCCCCGCGTTGAGTTTTCTCGTAAGAGTGATTTTTCTTTGTAACTTTATAGCTTAGCTCTAGCGTTTAGTTTGATAGTTTAGAGATTGCCGTTTTGTTTTCCTCCGATTGGAGTGATTTTTGTGTCTATTCAGAATTAATCCTTCTTAGCTTTTCCTCCAGTTTTTTTCGGAGTGTTTCTTAGTTTTCTGTATTTTCCCAACCAGGTTTTGTTTCCTCCCTTTTGGAGCGCCTTTTGTTTCTTAGATTTCACAGGAGTTTTGGTAGCACTTTTATTTTCGCCCTGTTTAGAGGATTACTCACGCTGCTACTCTTGAATTAAGTTCACTTTAATTTCATCTGCTCTGCGTCTGAGTCCTGCCTGGAGCCTGTCCTGACATCTACAGTATAAGGTATTTGCCAATTGTTCATTAGTCCACAAACAAGGAAATATGTTTACCCTTAGTAGTCTATTATTATCTGACTCTGTAGATCTTCTACATTATTTATCTATCTGTTGTGTCTAGGGAGTGAAACAGACCTATATTCTGACCTGGGTTATCATAGTGTAATGTGATGGTTCAGACAGATAACTTTATATAATTTTATAATCTGTAAATAGTTAACTGTGCAACCCATCGTAAATACATTTTAGTAATTTAACTCAAATATAAATTATGTTTACTTCTGAGCCTTACAACTCTCAAATAGATAAATTTGAACCAACTCAACCTTGAAAAGCTTTGGTTAGTATGAAAACTGTTGGTGGTGTTGTGCCTTTTATTCCTTTTGAGACATTGCATGTGATACTAACCTATTTAAATACATGTATTGATAACCACTGTTCTATGTGCTGATACATCTAGCTGTTATCATCAACAGTAGCAAGGGTTGCATGCACAGATTATACGATGAAAGGACGAGGCTAAAAACAGGACACTTTGTTTCCATGGTTCATTTTGTCATCTTAGTTCTGTTATGACCCTGGGTCATTATGTTGTGAAGATGTGATGCTACTCTGTCCCTCCTCCTCCGAGTGTGTGAGCAAACCAAACTTTGTGAGCTCAGATACACATGAACAGACAAATGTGGCATGTACACTACTCTTATATAGGGTTAAGTACACACACACACACACACACACACACACACACACACAGGAGGGTGTTTTGATTCAGCAGGTCATGTGATTTCTGCAAAATTGGCCTGTTCCTCCTCTACATGCACACATACACCCACACACACACACGCACATATCTCAGCTATGTGAACCTGACAGGTATGGTTTAACACTTCCCTGTGAGGTGAAGACAAAACACAGAGCATGTTCAGCACTGCTTATTTTCTTGTGCAGGTGATTTTGAGATGGAATGATCTTGGTGTTCTTCATCATGTTAGTGAAAGATTTTAAACTGTAAACAACCTGTTTATGACTCCAACACCATCAAGTTCGCAGATGACGTGACCAGCTGTACATGCTGCTCATACTGTATATATCCTATAGCATATTCAAACTTATACCTGCACTATATTTATATATCCTGTTCATATGTACATACTCTGCACTTCTGGTTAGATGCTAAACTACATTTCAGTGTCTAAGTACTTGTTACTTTGTTCAATGACAATAAAGTTGAATCTAATCTAAACTCTTCTCCTCTTCAGGGTCACTGTGGGGCTGGACTCTATCCTAGCAGACTTTGGGTGAGAGGCAGGTACACTCTGAACAAGTCAGGCGGTGGACTCGAATAGCGGGCTGGCAGCGGCCACATTTCACGGACAAAGGGCAGGTTAACTCAGAAGTTCTAGGCTCTATTTAATCCTAGGTGGCGTTTTTGGCGACATTTTAACTTATTTATTTATAGTTTTAATTAATCACGAAATTTGCACAAGCACATAGAGACAAACGCAAATAGAGGGACGTGTTCCACCCACCTTTTCCAACCCCATCTGACTTTTGTCTATGATAGGCAAAGCTAAACAGCTTCATAATTACTGTACAGACAGTATGTGATAGTGATATTGACCTTCTAATCTAGCCCAGCAAGACAGTGAATAAGTTTCCCAACATGTAAAACTATTTGTTTAAATCACTTCATTTGGAAAAATGTGATGCAGTTTCTTTAGAAAATGCTTTCCCTTAGTTTTTCTTTTTTCCCCACCGGAAGACCCATGATGTCATAGCCATGAGGACTGCTGTTCTGCGATGCCTCCCAGTTTTCCTCTGTGATGATGGGAGTGATTTCTTCAAAGTCTGCTAATTTGGTATGAAGGTTTTGCACCGTGAAGACAAAATCTTAACCTCAGTTTTGACCTTTCTTTGTATATGCAGGATTCAGATGCCGCTGTGGATTTCACACAGGTTCCTGTTGGGGTATTGACTGTTATACCTGAAGAGAGAGAGTCAGCAGCCAGGTCCAAATGCCCAGCACCTTGAACCATCCAGCATTGGTATCATACTGGAAGGTAATCTTGTCATTGATGACATTGAAAGCCACACGTAAGCTATTTGCCTCAAAGTCCTGTCCTTGCTTTGCTTGAGTGCAGACGCTTCACTCCTTTGCTCTCCACTTTACTTTTTTTTTTTTTTTTTTTTCCCCATTGCAATCCTTTCCTTTTGCAAAAATATTTATGGAAAGCAGGTTCTGGATACCTACATATCACTGGGAGCTTAATTTATGATAGTTACCGAAGGTTACTATCTATTAAAACTATTATTTTAAACTATTTTACTTTGAGTGTGGCTTATCAGTAGCACAAGCCTCCACTATCGTGACTGGGAGTGAGGAGCTCAGCTAACATAAGCTAATTAGCAGCAAGATGCCTCCCTTTTCCACGGATGATAACCACAAACTGTTCCAGAAGATGCAGTACTGGAAACAAAAATTCATTGGCTCGAAGTGAACGTGGAGCTAAATGGACACTATGGGAATGAAACTACTCTGTCGATACCCCAAAACACTGAAAAGGAACAGGCTAACAGAAAGCTAACTAGTACCACCAAGACACGGCAGGAGCCAGGTGTAAATGGCAGTAAAGCAACCTGTCCTCCCTGGAACTCTCTTGGTGCAAAAACACTACAAATCGCCTCCCTCAGATATAGATATGGGAAGACGGTTATCAGGCAGAACCCAGCACCCGGAGATTCATGATGTTTTCACCCCCTTACATCTCTGACCTGGTTAAACTCCATGTACCTGCCCGTGCTATGAGGTCGTCAGGTCAGAGATTGTTGGTGGTCCCTCTCACCCACTTTAAGACCAGAGGGGACCGGTCCTTTTCAGGTAGTGGCACCCAAACTTTGGAATGCTCTGCCTCTCTCTCTAAGATGCTCCGAATCTGTGGACTGTTTTAAGAAACAGCTGAAAACTTTATTTAAGCAGGCTTTTAGTTAATGTCTTAAATTGTTTTATTCGTTGTATTGTTACACTTTTACTGTTGTATTTTAGTTTTATTGTGAAGCACTTTGTGATCTTTATCTGTGAAAAGTGCTATATAAATAAACCTTACTTACTTACTTACACCGAGTGGCCTGCACTGCCATTACACAGGAATGTCTCTTCAACCCCAGTACCAAGGAGAAAGCAACCATGGACCGAGGCTACTACAAAAACGAAGAGCAAATTGCCCCAAGACACAGGGATTCTACTAGAGAACAGATTTGCTCCACTTTTACATAACCCTGACTCCCCAAAAGAAGCCTCATCTCCCAGCACCAGAGAAAGGTATGAGGCTAAATCGTATGCTAAAAGGCTACCGAAAGAGCTAACCACTGGGCCTCAAACTCTGATAGTGGGTGACGGAACTGTGAATGAAATAAAACTATTTTGCACCAAGAAGAAAACACCAAAGTACTGTTTTACCAACGACATGGTGTCTGATATCTCAAGGAAGACCCTAAACATTGCTGCTGAGCATCTGACACTGAAATCTCTCATCATATACACAGGAGCCCTTGATGTTGTGAAGCAACAATCGGAGGTATTAAAACGAGACTTTATTGACTTGATGAGCAAAGTTCGGTGTTTAAATACTGAGGTGTTTTTCAGTGGACCCCTACCGACAGTTCGGCGAGGAGATGAGAGATTCAGCAGGCTGATGATGCTAAACAGATGGCTCAAGGACACGTGTGCCGCTCAATCAATGAACTTTATTGACAATTTCAACATCTTTTGCAGGCACCTCTTTAAGGCAGATGGTTTTTGCCTTAACAAGTCAGGAGTACAGCTGCTAAGCTCCAACATTTATTATTCTTTGCGTCAGACACCAGCAGCCCCTGTCAAGGACAAGAGGCAAGACAAGCCAAAACAACAAATAAGACGGCACTCTGGCGAGGGCGCTGAGATAAGGACTGACCATGGAGGACAGCAGATCCAGAAAGAACCTGCAACATCATCATCATCATCATCCTCAGCCCAACAAGTGGAGTCTCCCCGAGCCCCAACAGCCCAACAAGTGGAGTCTCCCCCAGCCCCAACAGGAGACTCCCAACCTTCACCCCCCCAGACCCCACCCAGCCCCCAACTCTCTCCACTCAGTCTGGACTCCCCACTTCTGGATTTCACCGACAGGATGAAGAGCCTTGTCAATATTGGAATCCAGCTAACACCACGCCAAAATTACATATTTTCCCCCATTAACCTCCCCCATCGTCCAGCCCCTCCCACTCCACCACCTCGGAAAGAACCCTCAACCAAAAGTCACTGAGCCCCCCCACCTCCTCTGAATCATCATATCTGTGAGTCTGACTGATATGGGCTGGGTCCAGGCTACAATACTGATAGCAACAATGTTTTTCCCCAGGAACAGTCAGGGCCCTATGGAGTTCAGGCAGTCTTCTCAATCCCTGTGATGACAGGTAACAGAAAAGTGGTTAAACTGCTGAGAAACAAAAAGGGTTCAATTAGATCTACCAATCTACTGAGTATAGCTTGTCAACCCCGTAATTCACCAGTGTCTCCTGTTATCTCCACAAGGTTAGCCCTACTCAATATCAGATCACTAGTCAACAAATCTCTGTTAGTAAATGACATCATTATGACCTATAATCTAGACTTTTTACTGCTTAGTGAAACATGGCTGACTGAATGTAGCTGTGCTACCATTCTCAATGAGGCAGCACCAACAAATTTCAGTTTTATGAATAAGTGTCAAAGTGGTAAGAAGGGTGGTGGAGTTGCCATTTTTAAATCAGTATTTCAGTGCAAGGAAACTTTATTTGGTGATTTTAGCTCTTTTGACTATCTCTGTTTTTTTAGTAAAGAGGGATCCAAAAGTTATTTTATCATTTATAGACCACCAAAATACCCAGGAAAATTCTTTGAGTTTTCTGAACTGTTGTCAGTTATCTGCACTGACTACAACTTACTTTTTACAACTTTTTTATCATAACAGGGGATTTTAACATTCACAGACAATAACATGGACACAAATGCCAAAGAACTTTGTTTTCTACTTAACACCTTTGGTCTCTTCCAACATGTGAAAGGGCCCACACACACTCAAGGCCACACTCTGGATCTGGTTATCTCTAAAGGTGTTGACATTTCTTCTGTTGATATTAAGGACTTTGCTCTTTCTGATAATTTCTGTCTGTTCTTTGACTTACAGATAACTCCAAACATTCAGTTAACCTCTGTGTCTGTTAGAAAAAGGTACATAAATGAGAATACCAGTGCTAGGTTTATGGAGGCTATAGCTATGTCACCAACCGTGAGTGCAGAGACAGTTGATGAACTCTTAGATAATTTCAACTCGAAAATCTCAAATGTCATGGATACTGTTGCACCTATTAAAACTAAGATGACCTTGAGCAGACAGAACACCATGGAGGAACACTATGATGGTAAAGGCTTTGAAAACAGAATGCAGGAAAGCAGAGGGTAAATGGAGAAAAACTAAACTTCAAATTCACCATGACCTCTACAAACAAAGTCTTTTTAATTTTAACCACAGGTTACTCAAGGCTAGACAGCAACACTTATCTGAAATGATTAATAAGAACATCAACAACACTCGCACTCTGTTTTCTATGGTTGACAAGCTTACAACCCCCCCAAAAGAGTTTCAGAACTTTCTTCCACAGAAAAATGCAATGAATTTGCTTGCTTTTTCAATGAAAAAAATCAAATCTATGACTAAATATCAACACAAATCAGCAAAATAATAAAATGACGCAATCCTTAAAACCACCTAGAAGTAAATCAGCTATAATGTCAGAATTTAATACAGTTGACCAAAAAACCATAGAGCAAACAGTTCAGATTCTTAAACCATCGACATACTGTCTTGACGCAATACCATCTGACTTTTTTAAAACTATCGTAAGCTCTGTCCAAACAGATCTGCATCAAATAATAAATTGCTCACTTCAATCAGGCACGCTTCCTAAACCCCTAAAAGTAGCTGCCATTAAGCCACTCTTAAAAAAGAGAACGCTGGATGCTTCCATGTTAACCAACTACAGACCTATCTCAAATCTTCCTTTTATAGCCAAGATTATCGAGAAAGTGGTTTTTAATCAACTCAGCAACTTCTTGAATGCCAGTGGACTCTTTGACAAATTTCAATCAGGCTTCCGACCTCACCACAGTACAGAAACAGCTCTTATTAGAGTGTTAAATGACATAAGGTTGAACACTGACTCAGGCAAGGTGTCAGTTCTGGTCCTGTTGGATCTCAGTGCTGCGTTCGACACTGTGGATCACAGTATACTGCTGAACAGGTTGGAAACCTGGGCAGGACTCAGCGGAACAGTCCTAAAATGGTTCAGGTCCTACTTGGAGGAGCAGAGGTTTTTTTGTGACCATTGGAAGTTATCAATCTGAGCAAGTGGCTATGACATATGGAGTTCCTCAGGGATCAGTCCTTGGACCCCTTCTGTTCAGCCTATATATGCTGCCTTTCGGTCAAATTCTGCAGAATTCTAAAGTCAACTATCATGGTAATGCAGATGACACACAGATATATCTCACACTGTCTCCAGATGCCTGCGGTCCAATAGAGTCATTGTGTCACTGTTTAGAGCAAGTCAAAAATTGGATGAACCAAAATGTCCTTCAGTTAAATCAAGACAAAACTGAGGTCATTGTTTTTGGCAATAAAGAGAAGAGGGTTACTGTCAGTATACACCTAGAGTCACTGTCTCTAGAAACTAAAGACCAAGTCCGAAACTCAGATCTGACCTTCAACAGTCATATCAAATCAGTCACCAAAACAGCCTTTTATCAACTGAAGAACATATCCAGAATTAAGGTCTTTATGTCCCAAACAGATCAGGAGAAGCTGATTCATGCCTTCATCTCCAATAGACTCGACTACTGTAACGGTCTTCTGACTGGACTCCCCCAAAAAAGTATCAAACAGCTGCAGCTCATTCAGAACACTGCAGCTCGAGTTTTAACCAGAACAAAGAGATCAGAGCATATCACGCCAGTTCTCAAGTCTTTACATTGGCTCCCAGTCAGCTACAGAATAGATTTTAAAGTTCTGCTACTGGTTTACAAATCACTGAATGGTTAAGGTCCAGAATACATAAATGACATGTTAGTAGAGTATAAACCCAGTAGAGCTCTGAGATCTACTGACTCAGGTCAGATAGTGGAGCACAGAGTTCAAACCAGACACGGTGAAGCAGCTTTTAGCTGTTATGCTGCACACAACTGGAACAAACTACCAGCAGAACTCAAATCAGCCCCAAAAACATTTCTCTTTTCATGTGCTTATGCCTGAGCTTTTTAAAATATTTTTTTTAAATCGTAATCTTGGATTTGCACTGTAAGTCCTCATATTTTTTTTTTCTTGTACTTTCTTCTTTGTTCTTGCTTTTAACTGTGTGTTTTAAAAAATGTTTAAAATTTGTTTTTTATGCTGTTCTTTTTAAATGCTTTGTCTTTATGTAAAGCACATTGAGTTGCCTCTTGGTATGAGTTGTGCTATATAAATAAAAATGCCTTGCCTTGCCTCATATTTGGACTAATCTATGCTCTTCATCTAGATTATCCCAAAAGTCTTAATAACAGCTTTGACTTCATTCAGAGGGTGATGCTCAACCTAGGTGTAGGTAACCTGAGGCCAAAACTTCAGAGCTTGAAAAATGCGCTTTTGCAGTAGATGGGTGTGCTGTAAAGGATCCTCAAGCATAGATACTTTGTTAAACTGACCTGAAATATTTGCAAGTAATAATCACTGCAAAATTCTTAAACAGTTACAGTCACAGGTGGATGATTTTGGTCACATCATATTTCAGTTTATATAGTGTACCTTATGTATCTGGTGTAGAGTGATTTTGAGATGTAAAGTCAGGGAATAAGTTAGGTGATTGCAAAGAATCAGTAAACTAAAAAACAGATTTCCCTAGTAATGGTAATAGTAATGTAGTGTTATGTTATGGCCAATGCTTGTTGTTATAATATATATAATTCTTGTCTCTGTGTTGGCATGTAGAATGCCTCTAAATACCAATCTTGCATCCTAGAAAACAAACTATTCAAGTCATAATGTTAATAGTGATTACAAAATGTTGTGTGTGTGTGAGTGCATTTTCATGTTTTCCTGTTTGGTCATGACAAAAAATACATAAAACTTACCACAAAAGTAGGTGGATTTTTACAGGTAGTCAAGATATCTGAAATAATTTTCTTGAATATTTACTTCTTTTCCAAAAGTTCTATGGCCATTAACAACTTGTACAAAGTGTAAGAGGATTTTGTACGTGATGGAGTTAGGATATCTGTCTTGTTAACATGTTATTGTGTGATGTGATTGACTAGTTTGCAGCCAGCAGAATACAGGTAGCACAATGTTAAGAGCTACAGTGTAATCTTGTTTATTACAGTTCAAAGCACATAGTGTGACATAAGTGTAAAATGTTTCATTTAGTTTGTAAGTTGACTGAAGCTTGATTGAAAATCTTCCATAGAACCTTGTTAAAATCTAAAGTAAGTCAGTGAGAAAGATTTAGTTTGAAATATCTCTAGATATTTTAAAAAGATTTTATATTATATATTTTATAGCTGATATTTTATAAGGTTTAAAACTGGATTTGTTTTGATTGTATTATTTAATCTTTCCACAAACACTGACCTTGGTTTAAGAAGCTCACAATGGCAATTTTGTTGAAATAAACAATAATCCTGCAAACTAATCATTCTTTGTTGTGCTTACTTTATTTAAGGCAATCGGTTTCCTAGATTCTATTGAGTTAACACAACTGTTCAGTTAAGTCAGACTAACTTGTTTTACTTAAGTTGGTAACACTTAGAAAGAACAATTAATTTCACTTGCCATTTTTAAGTTGGAACAACTTCACCAAATTAAGTAAATACAACAAAATTTAAAGTAAACTCAACAAGAAGATACAAAGTAAACATAACTTGAGACTTGTTTACTTACCTTTTTCAAGGCAGCCGGTTTCCTTGATTTTTAAGTAAGATCAACAAATCAGATTTTCAAGTGTGATGGCAATATTTAGTGGAGTGTTTTTTTTTTACAAGAAACAGATGCAGACACTTCAGTAAATGCACTAAATGACACTTCAGCAGTGTCACTGTATGTGATAAAGGCTATTTAACAGGTTGAGAACCACTGTTCTATGTGGTAACACATCTAGCTGGTATCATCAGCACTAAAGGTTGCATGAACAGACTATGCAAGGAGGAGCTTGATGAAAAACAGGAAACGCAGGAAACTTTTCTTTTTCCATGGTTGCTTTCCGTCATTTAAGGTCAAACAAGACTTTGTGAACTCAGATACACATGCATTAACAGAAATGTGACATGTACACTACATCTTACTTTAGAAATCATTAAATGTTTGTCCCCATTTTCTTTAAAATATCATAATTAGTACAGTATACAGCATAACCCCAAACTCGATACTGACCTGTTTAGATACACTTGACCTGACTTCCTTAAATGTACAGCGTACACTGAGTTTTTTAAATTGTAATATTACTTCTACAGAACAGTGAGACTAAATCCAACTGATCGTGACTGAAATCTGAGAAGAGATTTACCAGATATGTTTCCACAGTGTAGCACAACAATGTATGTGTATTATATCTGTGTCAATTTTCATAGCATACTGAATATGACAATGCAAATTGACCGTGGACTGGACTGTAGCCTTTAAGGCAGTCCCAGGAAAAGTAAGTATCTCAGTAAAATGATAAGTCTGAGGAGAATTGTCTTAAGAACGAACTAGAGGAAGAAATATCCCTTCCTTGGTTGTTGCCCAGTAAACTTTTAGTTGACCTGCGTGGTCAAGTAAATGTCCAGTAGAGCTCAAGTCACAGCATAACTCATGAAAACATGAGCTGATTTCAAGGAAATCTTATTTTACGGTGGAGTAACTGAATAAAAACTATTTAAAATAACAATTATATAACTGGGTGTAAACAGTAGTGTTTATAGATGAATTGTGTTTATGAGAAGCGATATTATTGTAAAAACAACATGCAACATGCAAATAAAGTATAAGATTAATGGGGGGTAAAATAGTAAAATTCCTAAAGTTCTGTTTATTTCTCTTTGCGCACCAACAGGAATCCCTTTGGCCTGCAATGCTTACACAACAGGTGATATCATGTTGAGTTCAGCAGAAGCAGTATGTAATTTGAAGGTGAGTTTCAAACAGACACTCCAGTTTAAAATTGAAATGTATTTGTAAATACTTACATTATTTAGTTTTACAGATTTACCTTTATATAACAAACACTGAAGCCAATAAATTAACTAGAAAACTGTGGATGCCTTCTGCTGAAATGTCAGCAGCTTAAAGTATGTATAAAAAACGCACAGAGATATGATATGATGAGCCTGAACTTGGTAATCAAACCCTAATTTAACTTAAAAACATCATCATCATCATCATAGACCACAGACTAAAGCTACAAAAGACAAATATTTCTATCAGTTCAGCAATCATTGTTCTTCAAATCTTTATACTTCTTCTCTATTATTATTCTTGCACCTAGGTTTTTTGGCACATAACTACTCCCACATACTTTGTCCTAGTCCTGATTCAGACTTTTTAAAATATTCAGCTTTTTCCACGTTCAAACTTTACATTAAAATAGTAAAATAGTAAAATTCCTAAAGTTCTGTTTATTTCTCTTTGCGCACCAACAGGAATCCCTTTGGCCTGCAATGCTTACACAACAGGTGATATCATGTTGAGTTCAGCAGAAGCAGTATGTAATTTGAAGAGTAAAATATTGTAATAAAATTTAGTTTATAGTTTATATGAAGTCTGTAACTTAAAGTATGTAGACACACTAATAAAAAACGCACAGAAATATGATATGATGAGCCTGAATCTTGGTAATCAAACCCTAATTTAACTTAGAATTATTTGTCTTTTGTAGCATTAGTCTGTGGTCTATGATGATAATGATTTTTTATCAGTTCAGCAATCATTGTTCTTCAAATATTTATTTTTCTTTATTATTATTCTTGCAGCTAGTTTTTTTGGCACCTAACTACTCCCACATACTTTGTCCTAGTCCTGATTCAGACTTTTTAAAATATTCAGCTTTTTCCACGTTCAAACTTTACATTAAAATGAATGGAACAACCTTCAAATCCTTCTACAAACCTTCAACACTTTCAACATTACATTTGATGTCCCAAAGTGGAGTACAAAGGGAGGATCAGTTAACTGACTTTTTAGAGTACATTGAACCTCCATTAGCTCATTCATAGAATAAAATAGATACTTTAATAATTAAAGAAGAATAACTAAACTATGGTCCGTGTATGATGGATAGTTTTGAGACTTGTATAAGAATGAGAATCTTTTTTTTTTTTTTTTCCATTTCCATAATTTTATTTTTATTTTGTCTTTTGTAGGGTTACAATAAACTTTTGTCCCTTACAGCTGACTGTTTATTCTTTTCTTTACGATCATTTATTGAGATGACTGTTTGGGTCACAGGTGTTTTGGTCAATGGTGCATGCTGATGCACGAGGAGAGAATGATTTCTACATGTTTACACTGTTACCTGGTAAAAAAATATATATTCATGCTCGAAAGCTTGATTCTTTAGTCTATGATCTATAATAGTGCTGACACTATGTTGATAAATTGATTAATCATCCATCAACAAATATTTATAAATCCATCCATCCTCCATAACTGCATAACTCAGGGTCATGGGGGGTCTGGAGCCAATCCCAGGTGACTGGCGGGGTACACCCTGGACAGGCTGCAAGTTCACCACAGAGACAAACAACCATTCACACCTTTGAGCAATTTATAGTCACCAATCTGCCATGTTGACCTGTTAACCTGCATGTCTTTGGGCTGTCTTTAGACATCAGCCTACCTGGAAAGAACCCACACAGACACTAGGAGAACATGTAAACACACAGCAAATAATAAATAAATATGATATAAATGTAATTATATATTTATTTATCAAGAAAAATGGCAATCATTCTGCAGCGTTTTAGTCTCAGATCTTTTATATTTGAAACACTGAAGCACTTCATAAATAAAATGATTAGATTAGATTACCTGATAAAAATATTTGTCAGTTGTAACTTTAGTCTGTGATCTACATTTGTACAAGAAAGAAGAAAGACTATATGCATACAGGCATAATCCCTCTGATATTTGTAACGTTGGGACTGTTACAATGATTCAATTTATTATCAATAGCAATAAACTCCAGAATGACAGCAGTTCATCAAGACTTTCAAAATAAAACTAAACTGGCAGTGGTGTTTCTAATATTCTGTCCACTACATGTGTAAATAGAGGTGGAGAAGATGTTGGTATTGTTCCCACTGAAGTAGCTCACATTGTATTAGAATGCATACAGTGGTGAATACAAACAACATTGGTACTAAAATGTGTATTAATGACAATAGTGATACAATGATGATCAAAATAATGATGATCAACATTTCAATTAATATCTGTGTTATTTCCTTTAAATGACGTTGTGGTGTAGTTCCAAATTATGACCACTAAGTGGCAGTGAACACTCATCACAAACAGACACACCTTTTGAAATACCAATGAAAAAAGACAGCAGTGTTTCTAATATTCTATCCTTCACTTGTGTATATAGATATTGCATGGTACAGTGCGTGATAACTACATGTTTGTTATGAATACAGAAGCTATGAATACCAACAACATCAACATAAATCATCGAAACAATTTGTTTTTTATAAGAGAAAAACAGCAAATTTATATTTTTCATTTGAAAACTCAAAAAATTCAATTTTAACATGATGTAAAATATTTTCATAGCAAACTTCAAATTACCTGATTTGTACAAAGTAGTGAACTGTGCAGCTCCATTACCAAACTATGTTTGTATACATTCAAATATATTTTTTTAAAAGCTCTCTGTATTATATGCTGTTTTACATAAAAATAAGATAATATTTCTTCCTTTGTTGTGAGGATAAAAATACATGTTTTAAGATGCTGTTAAGCAATAAAAAGTTTTTGTTTTTTTTTGTTGCTGCAAAACATGATTCACGTTCTCTAAAATATGCAGCTGGTATACAAAACTGTGATTTTGCTCTTTTGTACGCTGCAGTTTTAAATGTGACATTAAGTCACACTGGGGTGTTTAAACCCAGGGCCCTCTTAAACACACCCTGTGCATCCTCAGCAAGCATGTCGAGGAAAGTGTTGAGACCTTTGTAGGTTGTCATAAAAGAGAGGCCCATTGCTGCTGGGATTCCAAATATTGGAATGAATCTGGACCCTTCCTCTGCTACTATTAATGTAGCTGTGGATGCGCATTGAAGAAGCAGCTTCATGATAAGATCTTTAGTTATGTTTTTTGCAGCCAGTGGTGAAATAATTTCAGCTATCAAATCTGAAAATGGCACTTGTGTGGTTTCTGCAAGTCTCTGCAGTGACGGGATATCAAGACCAAACTCAACTACATATTGTGTGACAACACGAACCAGCAAGGCTAAATCAACAGCAACAGAAAGCCCAGGAATTGGTACAGCTGCAACAGCTGCAGATGCACATGCATAGTATCTTATTTGGGCCTGAAAAGCCATTTTCTTCTTGTTGATGATCTCCAGGCTGATGTTGGGCATGGCAAACAGCAGAGCGTTCCTCTTGTGTTCAGGAAGTTCTCTCTCCAGGGTCTCCTCTAACTGATGGAAATCATACAGGTGGAGTTTAAAGCTGGAAATCAGGAAGACTTGTGGAGACTCAACACCTTGTGTTTGAAGACCTGTGTAACAAATATTATATGATGATAACATATATGAAATATTACAACTTTTAAAATATATCCCACATATTTTGCTAATCAACCACTGACTACAATAAATACTTTTACTATAATAAACATACTTGTGGTGAATAGCTTCAAATAGCTGTCAAATATTGTGAAATATCCTAAAATACCAGTGAGGACATGCAAAGAGAATGTTGCCTTCATAAGGAACCATCTGTTGGTCACATGATCACAAAAATACAAAAGGTGTCTGTGTCTTTTATTATTTGATCTGTTTCATGCTCAGAGTGGCTGATTGTTTATAATGTGCAGCATAAATCACACATGTTATTGTATTATTATTGTGTAGATTCTCTGGCACGGTGTGCTTTGATTTAGAGGACAAAATGAAAAAACAAAATGACATCACTTTGAGACTGTTGAGCCCTTCACACACTCTGTCAAGGTCAGAGGCTCGTGAAATTTAACAACAAAAAACAGAAACTGACAAGTAGCTTTATTTGTCAGGAGATCAAATCCATCAGTTCAACAAAATCTAAGCAATTTCAGAAAGTTAAATGTTGTCATTGTAATTAATACATGGCTTGGAGTATTGCATGTATGTATGCATGCTGTTGATAGTTTTTAAATTTTCAATATAACGATATCAAGTCAAACGATATTTAATACAAGAATCTGAATCCATATAAAGTTAAATGACTGCAAGGTATAACAGTCAGTCCAGATTTTCTGTGAACACCAATTTGTTCCAGTAGAAAGATGTTAAATCTTTGAAAACAGAGACTGTGATCTCTGCCAGAAGATATCTGGATATCTTCACCACCTCCACCTCACCATCATCAAGAAGAGTAAAATTACCTTCCAGCAGCTACACATTTGTGAAGTCATCAAGTGTTTTGAGAAATCAGTACTCCAAATAACAGAGTGCATTGCAGTCAGACAAACGTGATAACTATCGTAAATTTACTGAAGAATGAACAGATACATTTATTGAGTGTGCCTGCAAGGCACACTATATACTATTCCCCATACTTATTATTCTTATGTATACCAGGAATTTCTGCACTCTACTCCTCCCGCAGTTTTGGTCACACATACACAAAAAAGGTACCAAAACGACCGGCTCAGTCAGGAATGGTGTGTGATAACTTTTCTAAGTGCTTTGCCAAACGGTTTTGCCAAAAATCGCCAAAAACCACGCCAAAAAAATGAATAGATGCATATTGGTAGAATGTTCGCAAGCTAGAGTGGGTGACATCATCGCTAGCGTGGAGAGGGAGAGAAAAATTTGTCGAAAAATAAATTTGTAAACGACTCTCAAGGCCACAAATGTCACTCTACAGAAATAATTTACAGATAGAAATGTAGGAAAATCCAATGGGGTTGCAGTGATAACACTGCTGCAGCTGTCAGACTTTCAGGAGCAGGAGATGCACTGATGCGCCAGCAACACACACCCACCGCCCCCATCTACTCCCATGTAAATTGAAGAGGAGAAATTTCCCAAAGGAGCACGGGGCACCTGTTCTTTCTCTATCTCCCCAGGTCACATTTTTTAACTTTAGACACTGAAACTCTGCATTCCTATGGTCGACAAGATGAGGGTGCTCACAGTCATTTTGGCTTTTGGATACGCCACACTGTTTGGCATTTGTGGCCACCTGTTCGAGGGGGTTCATTTAGAGATTTTCTGTATCTCTCAGGGGTCAGAGGGAGAGAGTACGCGCGCACAGCTGCGCTTGATTGCTCTGGGCGGCACCTGATACTGGTTGCTTGGCAACCACAAGCCTGACTGTGTGAAACAAGCACACACACACGCTGACAGCTACTTAATGTATGGTCATGACAGGGCCAGAGTCAGGCACACTCAAAATTTCTTTAGAAATGTTTTAGTTTGTTTCTAACAATGGAAATACAGTAATTAATCTTACTATTATTATAATAGATGACAAGTTACTTACCTTGAATGCAGTTTTCCCTGATTTGTGCCAGCGTATTTTTTGCATTGAATTCCCTCTTTTTTTTCTCAGCTCTTATGTCGTTGTCAATCTTTGAGCGAACAAAGTAGAACTTCTTTCCCATCTTCTGAATCTCCAGAGCAAGTTTCACATCATTTTCTCTGAAGCGAGTCGCTAAGATGATGATGAAGAAGTCGAACTTTTCAAATCCAACATGATTCAGGTACTTGTCAGCTGGAAACGTAGTGGTGCCGATACCAGGAAGATCCCATAGTGTAACGTTAGGATAGTTAGGATGGGGGTATTCTTTAACCTCTAAGGTGGTTTCTACACAACCAGTAGGAGCAGCTCTCTCATCCTCATCGTCTATGCCTCTAAAGGCATTAACAAAGGTGGATTTACCAGAGCCAGACTCTCCTGTGATGGCAATATTTAGTGGAGTGTTTTTCTCCTTCTCTATATACTCCTGGATCTTTGCAGCAGCTAAGGCTTGATCATTGTTTTGTAGAGCTTCTTTAATTACTTCAGTTAATGTACAAAGAAATGGATTTTCCATGGTGATCTTTGAAAACTGGAATAAAAGAGAAGTTTAAAAGTCATTGTTGTACAATATCATGCAACATGACAGAATTCAAATACACTATGTGGTAATACAGTTACACATCTAGCTATTATGAAATACTGTGCATAAAATCAATGATGTAATTCATTTTAGGTGAATTACATAGACAAAAAAAGACAAGTACCCTACATCTTTAGAAATCATTTAATGTTTGTTACCTCTTTCTTTAAAATATCATCATGCAGAATAACATCACCAGCTCAATTTGGCATAGTAAGATGTGTACATAACTTCATCAGCAATACAAAAGCAGACATATTCCACAGAGGAAGGTGACATCTATTTTTTTCTGAATATTAGAGGCTACTCACCCTGAAGTCTTAATGTTGAAACAGATGAGACAAGAGCAGATCACCCTGTGAGTTGTTCAGCTGTAAGCTGTAGTTCACTCCTATAATAAAGCAATAGAGGAGTTTATCAGAGTCCAGCCCTTTGAACACTATCCAATGAAAATGTCCTGTGAGTCCAGCACCAGCTGGTTCAGTAAAGCAGCTGACTTACAAGAAATGTGCTCATTTACAACAAACAAATGTAGTTTGTCTATATGACCTCAGAACAGTGTCACAACTATCTACAGTAGAAGGTACATAGGACACTTTTTCCATGGTTCATTTTGTCATTTTAGTTCTAACCAGACTTTGTGACCTCAGATACACATGGACAGACAAAAATGTGGCATGTACTACATCTTCTACATCTTATATCATACTCATTTGATACATTATATGTTATACTGGTGTATTTAAATAAATGTGACCCAACTTCCTTAAATGTACAACAGACAGTGAATTCCTTCATTGTAGCATTTCTTCTACAGAACAGTGAGACTACATCTGAAATCTGAGAAGAGATTCACCAGTTATGTTTCTACAGTGTAACAAGGACAAACATGCAAAAATTAGTATAAAACACACGCACCACTTTTTTTTTTTTTTTTTTTTTATGGAAAAGACAACATCACATAAAAGCAGATCTATAAAAATGTGCAGGCATGTACATGGATTAATTCTTCTTGGTTCCCAAATGGTATGTCAGTCCACAGTGTGAACCTAACAGCTTCTGGGGCAGGTTGTGTCTTTTTGATAGCATACTGTGAGTGTGTAATAAGTAATTGTTCAGCTGCAAGAGAGGTATATATCTAGTTTGTTGTCTCCCATAATAAAGCTATAAATGAGCTTATCAGAGCTTATCAGAGCCCATCATTCCTGTTCTCACTGGACAACCTGGGTCCAGAGTCCAGCCCTTTAAACACTAGCCAATGAAAATGTCCTGTGAGTCCAGCACCAGTTGGTTTAGTAAAGCAGCTGACTTACAAGAAATGTGCTCATTTACAACAAACAAATGCAGTTTGTCTATATGACCTCAGAATAGTCTCAAGACTATTTCACGTCCATAAATGATCATACTGTATGTATCTACAGTATAAGGTATTTGCCAAATGGTCATTAGTCAACAAGCAAAGAAATATGTTTACCCTTAGTAGTCTAACATTATTATCTGACTCTGTAGATCTTCTACATTATTTATCTATCTGTTGTGTCTATGGAGTGAAACAGACCTATATCCTGACCTGGGTTATCATAATGTTAAGTGATCACTCTTGATGTTAATAAACAGCAGAATGGAGACAGATAACTTTATATAGCCTTATAATCTGTAAATACTGAACTTCGTAACCATTGTAAATACATTTTAGTAAATTAACTTAAATATAAATTATGGTTACTAACAACTCTTGAATATATAAATTAGAGCCAACTCAACCTTGAAAAGCTTTGGTTAGTTTGAAAACTGTTGGTGTTGGTGCACGATTTTAGTCCTTTTTAGACAATGTATGTGATACTAACCTATTTAAATACACGTATTGATAACCACTGTTTGAATTTGAACCAGCTCAACCTTGAAAAGCTTTGGTTAGTATGAAAACTGTTGGTGTTGTGCCTTTTTTATTCCTTTTGAGACATTGCATGTGATACTAACCTATTTAAATACATGTATTGATAACCACTGTTCTATGTGCTGACACATCTAGCTGTTATCATCAGCAGTAAAAAGAGTTGCATGCACAGATTATACAAGGAGGGGACGGGGCTAAAAACAGGACACTTTTTGTTTCCATGGTTCATTTTGTCATTTTAGTTCAAACCAGACTTTGTGAACTCAGATACACATGGACAGACAAAAATGTGGCATGCACACTACTCTTATATCATACTCATTTCAGACATTGTATGTTATACTGGTCTATTTAAATAAATGTGACCCAACTTCCTTAAATATACAACAGACAGTGAATTCCTTCATTGTAACATTTCTTCTACAGAACAGTGAGACTACATCTGAAATCTGAGAAGAGATTCACCAGATATGTTTCTACAGTGTAACAAGGATAAATATGCAAAAATAGCAACAGAGAACCAAATAAAATGGATACTAAGATTTAAGAACATGGAGATGGCAATAGTCATTTAAAAGATATTATTGTAAAAAAGAAATAATACATAAAACTATAATAAAAGATAAAATAATAAATTAAATAAAACAACAAAATACAATAATATATAAAATAATAAATAATAAAAATTAATATAAATCACACACAAACAACTACATATAACCCATACAAATTCATGCACCACTTTTTTTTTTTAATGAAATTTTATGAAAAAGACAACATCACAGAAAAACATGTACATGGATTATTTCTTCCTGGTTCCCAAATGGCATGACAGTCCAGCTGCTGAGGCAGGTTGTGTATTTTTGATAGCATACTGTGAGTGTGTAAAGTCAAAGTCAAAGTCAAAGTCAGTTTTATTGTCAATTTCTGCAATACATACACAGACATACTGAGGAATTGAAATTTCGTGACTCTCGGTCTCCCTGACAACACAGAGTACAGATAACACTGAAGAAAAAACAAAGTCTTAATATAAGAAATATTAAAAGTATTTTAAAAAAATTAAAGAAAGTATTAAGAAAAATATAAAATATACTATTTATGTGCAAAAAGTAGCAAAAACAGTAAACAGTAAACTCTAAATATAAAACATTTAATGATTTCTAAAGTACGATGTAGTGTACATGTCACATTTCTGTTAATGCATGTGTATCTGAGTTCACAAAGTCTGGTTTGACCTTAAATGACGGAAAGCAACCATGGAAAAAGAAAAGTTTCCTGCGTTTCCTGTTTTTCATCAAGCTCCTCCTTGCATAGTCTGTTCATGCAACCTTTAGTGCTGATGATACCAGCTAGATGTGTTACCACATAGAACAGTGGTTCTCAACCTGTTAAATAGCCTTTATCACATACAGTGACACTGCTGAAGTGTCATTTAGTGCATTTACTGAAGTGTCTACATCTGTTTCTTGTAAATGAGCATATTTCTTGAAAGTCAACTGCTTTATTGAACCAATCGCTGCTGGACTCACAGGATATTCTCACTGGCGAATGTCCAAAGGGGCTGGACTCTGACAAGCTCTTCTATTGTTTCTGATTGTTATAAGTAACCAAACTAAATATATACTTTTCTTAAAACTGAACAACTCACAGTAACTCAAAGGGTGGTCTGCTCTTGTCTCATCTGTTTCAACATTAAGTCTTCAGGGTGAGTAGCCTCAAATATTCACCAAAAGTCTTCTTTCTATTTCAGCGAAACATGAGACAACAATGACTTTTTAACTTCTCTTTTATTCCAGTTTTCAAGGATCACCATGGAGAATCCAATGCTTTGTAAATTACCTGAAGTAAAGAAGCTCTACAAAACAATAATCAAGCCTTAGCTGCTGCAAAGGTCAAGGAGTATTTAGAGAAGGAGAAAAACACTCCACTAAATATTGCCATCACACTTGAAAATCTGATTTGTTGATCTTACTTAAAAATCAAGGAAACCGGCTGCCTTGAAAAAGCTAAATAAACAAGTCTCAAGTTATGTTTACTTTGTATCTTCTTGTTGAGTTTACTTTAAATTTTAAAGTTGTTCCAACTTAAAAATGGCAAGTGAAATTACCAACTAAAACAAGTTAACTCAATAGAATCTAGGAAACCGATTGCCTTAAATAAAGTAAGCACAACAAAGAATGATTAGTTTGCAGGATTATTGTTTATTTCAACAAAATTGCCATTGTGAGCTTCTTAAACCAAGGTCAGTGTTCGTGGAAAGATTAAATAATACAATCAAAACAAATCCAGTTTTAAGCCTTATAAAATATCAGCTATAAAATATATAATATAAAATCTTTTTAAAATATCTAGAGATATTTCAAACTAAATCTTTCTCACTGACTTTACTTTAGATTTCAACAAGATTCTATGGAACATTTTCAATCAAGCTTCAGTCAACTTACAAACTAAATGAAACATTTTACACTTATGTCACACTATGTGCTTTGAACTGTAATAAACAAGATTACACTGTAGCTCTTAACATTGTGCTACCTGTATTCTGCTGGCTGCAAACTAGTCAATCACATCACACAATAACATGTTAACAAGACAGATATCCTAACTCCATCACGTACAAAATCCTCTTACACTTTGTACAAGTTGTTAATGGCCATAGAACTTTTGGAAAAGAAGTAAATATTCAAGAAAATTATTTCAGATATCTTGACTACCTGTATAAATCCACCTACTTTTTGTGGTAAGTTTTATGTATTTTTTGTCATGACCAAACAGGAAAACATGAAAATGCACTCACACACACAACATTTTGTAATCACTATTAACATTAAGACTTGAATAGTTTGTTTTCTAGGATGCAAGATTGGTATTTAGAGGCATTCTACATGCCAACACAGAGACAAGAATTATATATATTATAACAACAAGCATTGGCCATAACATAACACTACATTACTATTACCATTACTAGGGAAATCTGTTTTTTAGTTTACTGATTCTTTGCAATCACCTAACTTATTCCCTGACTTTACATCTCAAAATCACTCTACACCAGATACATAAGGTACACTATATAAACTGAAATATGATGTGACCAAAATCATCCACCTGTGACTGTAACTGTTTAAGAATTTTGCAGTGATTATTAGTTGCAAATATTTCAGGTCAGTTTAACAAAGTATCTATGCTTGAGGATCCTTTACAGCACACCCATCTACTGCAAAAGTGCATTTTTCAAGCTCTGAAGTTTTGGCCTCAGGTTGCCTACACCTAGGTTGAGCATCACCCTCTGAAGGAAGTCAAAGCTGTTATTAAGACTTTTGGGATAATCTAGATGAAGAGCATAGATTAGTCCAAATATGAGGCAAATAGCTTGCGCGTGACTTTCAATGTCATCCATGACAAGATTACCTTCCAGTATGATACCAATGCTGGATGGTTCAAGGTGCTGGGCATTTGGACCTGGCTGCTGACTCTCCTCGGGTATAACAGTCAGTACCCCAACAGGAACCTGTGTGAAATCCACAGCGGCATCTGAATCCTGCATATACAAAGAAAGGTCAAAACTGAGGTTAAAATTTTGTCTTCACGGTGCAAAACCTTCAACATACCAAATTAGGCAATACTTACGAAGCAGACTTTGAAGAAATCACTCCCATCATCACAGAGGAAAACTGGGAGGCATCGCAGGACAGCAGTCCTCATGGCTATGACATCATGGGTCTACCAGTGGGGAAAAAAGAGAAAAACTAAGGGAAAGCATTTTCTAAAGAAACTGCATCACATTTTTCCAAATGAAGTGATTTAAACGAATAGTTTTACATGTTGGGAAACTTATTCACTGTCTTGCTGGGCTAGATTAGAAGGTCAATATCACTATCACATACTGTCTGTACAGTAAGTATGAAGCTGTTTAGCTTTGCCTATCATAGACAAAAGTCAGATGGGGTTGGAAAAAGAGGTGTGCATGTGTGTGTGTGTGTGTGTGTGTGAGAGATGAACACGTCCCTGTATTTGCGTTAATTGGTGTCGTTTCTTGAAATAATGTGATAGTTTCACGTTATAACATGATAAATATATTGTTAAAACGTGAAAAAGATATTGTTATAACAATAAACTTTTCACGTAATTACGTGATACTGAGCCTTTTTTTTTTTTTTTTTTTTTGTAGTGTGGCAGCAAAACGCTTCCGTACTTTTGGACTCATTCTTCTCTGTTCATTAATTATTTATATTAGGTGGCCTCCCATCATGGACAGGTAATGTTCACTGGAGTGACATGGCAGCTCCAGACTAAAGTTTGGGTCAGAGAGATAACCGTCTGTGTGCAATCATCAGCTGATAATCATGCTCTAAACAGTTAATTACAGACCACAGAGGATCATACCTACAGTAATACTAACAACAATTAATGTGATGGGTCACACCATTCGCTCACCTGGTAGAGCATGCACCCATGTAAACTCCTTACTGCAGTGGCAGATTCCAACCTGCCACCTTTGCTGCAAGTCTTCCCCCTTCTCTCTATCTCCCAATTTTCTTGTCTGCCTTCAATAAAGCTGACAAAACCCCAATACATGGAGGTTTTTCATACAATTCTACATTTACTGATCAAATCAACAAACACGATCAATCAAGTTCATTCTGGGGGTAAAGAGAGGATAAAATTACAAACCAGCAACTAAAACTAAACTTAAATTGTGGAATGGGTTATTTGTAGTATAATATGTGGAGGACATAAACAGAGATGACACTCGTTTTAATCCTTACATGTCTGTGTCACCTGCTTTGTTGTGTAAAAGAACAAATAAAGAAGAATGTTTGCTGACACCACATTTCTGTCAAATTATGAACTTTGACACTGACTTTTTCAGATTTAATTTCAGATCTTTTATAGAAACCAAATGATAAAGTACTTAATAAATAAAATGACTGATGGATTACCCGATAAAAATCTTGTAACTTCAGTCTGTGATCATGATTTGTACAAAATTGAAATAAAACAAAGGACTACTATACTGCCTTTGATCAGAGAAGATAATCTAATGGAAAGTAACCTAAATAAAAGCTACCACTTCAAAATAAAATAATAAAATAAAAATAAAAATAATAATAAAATCTCTTATTCTATTCCACTCATCACAGTGGAATAAAATATTATAGAGAGCCAGTAGTCTCTCTTCAGTGATGTAAAAATACAGTTTTGGGTGACTAAGTCAGGTTGATAGATGAAAGTTCTTGTAGGCTGAAATTTGTAGACTTTGAATTTTTTAAATTATTATTAAGTTTAAGTATATTTACAGCTTAAACTAACTAAAATGACTGTTTTAGTTGCTAGATTACGTCTTGTTCTGCCAGCTTTTCTGTTCTAAAAATATTCAAGTGCCTCTTACCCTGTTTTCATACATGTACCATCCCTATTATTATGTTTTAGACTAGAGCTTGTGGCTCTTGCCATGATGTTCAGTTTAGTTTTATTTATATAGCGCCATATCATAACAAAAGTTATCTCATGACACTTTCCATACAGTGCAGGTCTAAACGGTACTCTTTATAATATTAGAGACCCAATAATTCCACCATGAGTGAGGAAAAACTTCCTTTTAACAGGCAGAAACCTCGGGCAGACCCAAGCTCATTGGTAGACTGTCATCCACCGCAACTGGTTGAATTAGCAGATAGAAGGGGGGGGGGGGGGGCGATGCACAGCAGCAGCAAATCATTAACTAACTATAAACTGTAATGGAGATATGGTAACAATAATGACAGTAATAATAAGTCACAAGGCGTGTGTCACTGTGGCTCTGGTCATCATAAAGGTTTTATCTATTACCTGTACAGAGAAAATCCCACTCTGTTTTCACAAGAAAAAATCCTCAAACTGAAGCAGAGAGAAGCTGATGTGAGGTTGGAAGGAGAGGAGTGCAGAGAGGATCTTTTAATGTCCTCTTTAGCTTTTTAGCTTCTCATGCATATTTGAGCTATTCTCTTTCCTAACCTCTGCTCCCTTGTCCTTTGAGTTAATCAGAGTTAGTATATCAGACTTATCAGTGCAGACTATTTACTGAGGGGTATTGCAACATTGTCAGTATTATTACATGTTTATGTTGTTACATGTTTGGATGTTTATTTGGCCATTGACTGGCTGATTTTGGAGTGTACAGGTGGAAATCAGAGGAATGAAATAAGTAGCTTGTTCAATGCACTTTTATTATGGAACATTTCCATTTGAGGCCTTCCCGCTTAAATGTGTTGACTTTAATTGCTTGCAATGAGGACACCTGGTACACAACAATTTGTACTGCCTGACAAAAGTTGCACCCAGTTTTAGAAGTTGTATAATTGTGAGGAGTCAGTATTTTTATGGGTGAAAAAAAAAGTATTCTCCTGATGGCATTAGGTATTCATAAATATAAAAATTAAATTTGTGACAAGTTTTTTTTGTTAGATTTCAGAATTACTTTCAAAGCACTTAATAAACAGAATGAGTGATTGATTACTTGATAAAAAAAATATTTGTCAATTGGAACTTTAGTCTGTGATCTAGATTTATACAACACACCTGCACAAAAACAAGAAAGACTATATGCATACAGGCATCATCCCTGTGATATTTCTAATGTGGGGACTGTTCAAATGATTCAGTTTTATTATCAATAGCAAGAAACTCCAGAATGACAGCAGTTCATCAAGACTTTCAAAATAAAACTAAACTGGCAGTGGTGTTTCTAATATTCTGTCCACTACATATGTAAATAGAGGTGGAGAAGATGTTGGTATTGTTCCCACTGAAGAGGCTCACATTGTATTAGAATGCATACAGTGGTATATATTGTTTAATTAATAATGTTTCATGAATACAAACAATGTTGGTACTAAAATATTTATTAATATAAAGAAATATACAATGGTGATCAAAATAATGATGGTCAACATTACAGCTAATATTGGCATTATTTCCTTTTATTAATAATGTGGTGTAGTTCCTCACTGTGACCACTAGGAGTCAACACTCATCAAATCAAATCAAATCAAACTTTATTTGTATGGCACTTTTCATACTTAAAAGCAACACAAAGTGCCTCACAGAGGCTAAGAACAACAATGACAAAAAAAAAAAAAAAAAAAAAAAAAAACCCACACCCACACCGACACCCACCCACCCACACACACACACACACCCGCTGCACACACTAGAGAGAGACATGGCCAGGCGTCGAGACCTACGGCAAGGAAAAAGCCACCTTTGGGGGGCCGACCACGTCGGGAGGGCCCGGCCCACAACTACAGGGAGCGCCGCCACAGAGACAGCCCCGACCCAGGCAGACAAGAGGCCCCACACCGAAGGTGCAGAGTTCTCCACCCACCCAGGCCAGAGCAGTCCACAGGACAGCACCCCCGTCAGTAGGCCAAGAGCAGCTCCCAGTGTGGTCGGCCCCCATGAGGAAACACTGGAGCTAAAAAAAAAACAAAACTAAGAGAGACTAAAACGGTAAAGATAAGATAAAATGGTATAAAATGAACAAGATAGATAAAAACTAGCTAAAACATGTAGTTAAAATATATAGCTGAAACATGTAGTAAAAACATAACTAAAACATGTAGTTAAAATATATAACTGAAACATGTAGTAAAAACATAACTAAAACATGTAGTTAAAATATATAACTGAAACATGTAGCTAAAAACACATAACTAAAACATGTAGTTAAGACATAACTAAAATAGTATAGAATAAAAATTGATTATGATAAGAGTTAGATAGAAAAGAATAGAGGAAATCAGTAAAATCAAATAAAAGCCTGAGTAAAAAGGTGAGTCTTCAGCCTCTTTTTAAAAACATCAGCAGTCTCTGCGGCCCTGAGGTTCTCCGGCAGGCTGTTCCACAATCGGGGGCCATAATAACTAAAAGCCGCCTCCCCGTGTGTTTTCGTTCTAACTTGTGGTATGGTTAAAAGGCCAGAGCCGGAAGACCTCAGGGTCCGTGAGGGTTGATATGGTAAAAGTAAGTCCGATAAATAAGGAGGCCCAAGACCGTTAAGACATCTAAAAACGAGTAAGAGAACCTTAAAATCATCACAAACAGACACAACTTTTGAAATAAACCAATGAAAAATATTGAAAGATATTTTCATAGCAAGCATCATATTACCTGATTATGCAAAGCACTGAAATGTGCAGCTCCATTACCAAGCTATGTTTGTATACATTAAAATAATTCAAAAGTATTCTGTAAGTATTCTGCATGCTGTTTTACATAAAAATAAGATATATTCCTTCCTGTCTAGTGAGGATAAAGAGACATGTTTTAAGGTGCTTTAAAGTCATAAAAATGATTAGATCTATTAGAGTAAATAATCCCTGCATATATGAAGGAGTGGTCATTATATGGAGTGATCAACTGCAAAACATATGTAGCTGGTGTGATTTTGCTCTTTTGTACGCTGCATTTTTAAATGTGCCATTAAGTCACACTGAGGTGTTCAAACCCAGGGCCCTCTTAAACACACCCTGTGCATCCTCAGCAAGCATGTCGAGGAAAGTGTTGAGAATGCTATAGGTTGTTATAGAGGAGAGCCCTATTGCTACTGGGATTCCTACTATTGGAATAAGTCTGAACCCTTCCTCTGCTGCCATTAATCCAACTGTGTTTACAGATTGAACTAGCAGCTTCATGATAAATTCATCATTTATGTTTTTTGCAGCCAGTGGTGAAATAATGACATCCATCAAATCCTGTAATGGCACATGTGTGATTTCTGCGAGTCTCTGCAGTGACGGGATATCAAGACCAAACCCAGCGATGTATTGTGTGACAGCACAAACTAGCAAGGTCATATCAACAGCAACAGAAAGACCAGGAACTGGTACAGCTGCAACAGCTGCAGATAGAGATGCAAGACTTGTGGAATATATATGAAATATTACAACTTTTAAAATGTAAAATGTAACTTAGATGTTCTTTTTGTATCATTGTTTTGTAGATTCCCTGGCACCGTATACTTTATTTTAGAAGACAAAAGAAAAAACAAAATGCAACACCATGAAACTGTTGAGCCCTTCACCCGTTCCATTATGGCCAGTGGCGCAAGAAGTTTTGTTTTTGCCAAGAATAAAACTTTACAAAGAAACTCACCAGCAGCTTTATTTGTCAGAAGAGGCAGCAGCTCAAATCTATCAGTTCAGCAAAATCTAAACTATATTCATAATAGATCACTTCGCTGTGACTGAACATCACAGTGAAAGTTATTGTTTACTGAAGTATTAACAGACAGAGAGATGTATCTTGTTTTATTGGGATTTGGTTTAAATAATGGAAATCCAGTAATTAATCTCTTCATTATTATATTCATTTCTCAAGTCGACTTCAATCTTTGAACAAAAGTAGAACTTCTTTTCCATCTTCTGAATCTCCAGAACGAGTTTCACATCATTTTGTGAAGCAAGTGTCTGAGATGATGATGAAGAAGTCAAACTTTTCAAATCCAACATGATTCAGGTACTTGTCAGCTGGAAACGTAGTGGTGCCGATACCAGGAAGATCCCATAGTGTAACGTTAGGATAGTTAGGATGGGGGTATTCTGTAACCTCTAAGGTGGTTTCTACACAACCAGTAGGCGCAGCGCTCTCATCCTTGTTGTCTATGCCTCTAAAGGCATTAACAAAGGTGGATTTACCAGAGCCAGACTCTCCTGTGATGGCAATATTCAGTGGAGTGTTTTTCTTTTTGTCTAAAAGCTCCTGGATCTTTGCAGCAGCTAAGGCTTGATCATTGTTTTGTAGAGCTTCTTTAATTTCTTTATTCACAACCCAATGAATTATTCATGGTGATCCTTGAAAACTGGAGTAAAAGAGAAGTTAAACAGTCATTGTTGTCTATAACTAAATATAACAAAATGCAAATATACTATGTGGTAATACAGTGGCGCATCTAATTATCATCAGATAGTATGCATCAAATCAGTGATGTAATTCATCATCGTGAATTTCATAGATAATCTGGCACCAATACCACAAAAAAGACATGTACTCTACACCTTCAGAGATTATTAAATGTTTGTGGACCCTCTATACTTTAAGGTGCCTGTTTTAGACAGCGATAAGCAGCTTTCTCTAAAGTTTCACTGAAATAAAAAAGAAGCCCTTTGCTGAATATTAGAGACTACTCACCCTGAATTTAATGTTTAAACAGATGAGACAAGAGTAGACCACCCTTTGAGTTACTTTGAGCTGTTCAGCTGCAAGAGTTTGTTTTATGTTGCAATAAATCAATAGAAGAGCTTATCAGAGTCCAGCCCTATGGACACTTGCCAATGAAAACATGCTGTTAAGACAGGACAGTTCAGTAAAACAACTCATCATATCTGCAGTAATACTCACAAAAATGAATATGCCATGAAATATACGGAGGCTGCATCAGTCATTTCACACTTTCATGCAATTCTACATTTTGCAGATATTGAATCAACAAACAATGATGTTCATTCTGGAGGTAAAGAGAGCAACTACAACAACTACAACAAAATGTAAATAGTGTAAAAGGTAATTTGTGTCATTGACATGATATGAATGGTGGACACGTAAGTACAGGAAGTTTATGTCTGATGAGTGGATGAATTTTGAGCAGTATTTCTTGTGAATATTACATCACATTAGTTTTCTTGATATATATTTTTTAAACTTTTTAAATTTTCTCTGTATTTTTTTAAACATTTTTATTTTGGGCAAATTCATTGCTTTATACTCCCTCATACAATGACCTTAGTTTTTCTACACCCCTTGAGATCAAGAAGGCCTCGTGTGTCTCTGTGAAGCTTCGGTGATAGTGGTCATCTGGAGATATGATAATGAGTACAAATATCATTATTATTATTATCATGTTTCCAGTGTACATTAGAGGTAAAGGGAAATAATAAAAAGTAAAATGAAATGTCTGAGAGTGAATTTCATTACCATCACTGACTAAATGCTGAAGAATGAAGATGACGAATCTCTGAGAAGAGTTTTATTTCATACAACTGAATTAATCCCAAAACATGACGGTAAAAACATTTGTGTTGTTAATTACAGCTATTCAGAACAAGTAAGTAGAGGAGCATGGAGTTCGACCTGGACTTCATTCTAAATGGATTTATCTTCAAAGTGCATGAAAGCTAATAAGACATTCAATGTGTCAACAGCCTTAATGTCGCCTTCAGTCTGTTGTTGCTGAGACTTGAGACAGTAATAGAGCGCCCTCTAGGGACTAAAAGAAACACTGCAGCTCTACACGTCATCATACAAGCTCTTCATTTGTTGCACTATTTTTCAGAGATGTATGATAGGAAAACACTGTATGACACGGATTTGCAAAGTGGTGCCTAACATTAAAGGTCCAGTATGTCAGATTTAGGAGTATCTATTGACAGAAATGTTACACAATATTCATTAATATGTTTTCATTAGAGTAAAATCACCTGAAAATAAGTTTTTGTGTTTTTGTTGTCTCAAAATGAGCCCTTAAGATCTACAGTGACAGCGGGTCCTCTTCTACGGAGTCCACCATGTTGAACTGCAATTTTTGTACAGTAGCTCAAAACAGACAAACCAAACATGGATCTAGATACGCTTTTGCTTTTTATGCGAATTTCGCAGCCAGAGTTTTTCTTACATGCTTAGAAGAAGAGGATGAGACGTGGGAGAGTATTCATTTGGTTGCAATCTGCAACTTCAATACTGCCACTAAATCCTACACACTGGACCTTTAAGACTGTTTAGATAACGTGATTCATATTGTGTGGGATAAGCGACACTTCAAGTAATTACAATATACTTTATAAGTTATAATTCATATTCAGAAATATGACAACTCTGGTGAGATTTTGTGCAGTCACTCTCTGTTTTCCAGCAATGGATTCATTGGTGTGGGAGGAGGTCAAGGATGACGATGAAAGTCTCTCTTCCCGCCCGTCTTACTGATCAGTTTAACATCCGTGATGATGATGTCATGGCTCACTGCCTTGCACATGTCATAGACGGTCAGCGCTGCGACAGAGACAGCTGTCAAAGCTTCCATCTCAACTCCTGTCCTGCCCGTAGTGCGGCACGTTGCCGTGATGACTGCGGCGTTCTGCAGCTCATTGAGGTCAAAGGTGACAGAGGCGTGGTCTAAGGGTAGCGGGTGGCAGAGCGGGATGAGGGCTGAGGTCTGCTTGGAAGCCATGATACCAGCCAACTGCGCCACTGCCAAGGCGTCACCCTTAGCCAGCTGGTTATCCCGAAGCAGCCGGAAGGCAGTGGGGCCCAAGATGACTGTGGCGCAGGCTGTGGCTGTGCGACGTGTGGGAACTTTCCCTCCAACGTCCACCATTGTGGCTCGACCCTGGGCATCTGTGTGCGTTAGCTGGGCTTCGCCGTAAATGTCTGACTTGGCCTGATCGCTCACAAACGGTTGGGATGTGATGCTGGGGTCTTCGCTGGAACTTTGATTGTGACACAGTCGAACACTGTGGTGTTTAAGATTTAGTTTGGCATTCATTAGTAGTGTGCAAAAATTAGGTGTTCCTGGGGTCCTGAGTAAGTGGCTCCTCAAAGCATTGGGACCCCTGGCTTGTGCGTACCTGAGACAGTCTTTGTTAGTGTAGCTTGTGACATTTGTAAAACTTGCAGTCTTAGTGTGAAAACTGGTGAAAGTGAGACCATCACCAAAATCAGAGGAGTGACGAGGTGCTACACTGGAGATTTTGTCTGTCGCATTGGGTTTTTCTGTGTTGATATGCGACCTAACATGGGTGCCCCCACTCATTAAGGTTCTAGCAGTGCAGTCTGGAAGGCACAAAAGACCGTCTCCGTTCAGGACTCTCCTGCTGCCTGAAAGGCCCGTGCCACGAGCTGCTGTTGGACAGAGATATGTGTCGTTCGTAAGCTGGCAAACAATGGGGAAAGCTCTCTGGCTGTCTTCTGACTTTGGTAGAGACAACGGCCTTCGGGATGTGGTGCCTGCTGAGGGTAACAAGAGAAACCACATATTCAGATTTAGTTGAAGATGCATTTTCACACTTCAGATAAAAGATAAATCTTAAACCTGAATGATTTACTATGAGTAGGTTGTGAATGTAGAATGATGACCACAACATCACAAGTAAATCCTGAGCAGTGACAGAACAACCAGAGTGTCTGAGATTTGTACGTACAGCCATGTCACCCACCAATGAGGATCATGGGCCTGTTCTTCATCTGGGAGATACTGAACATGCCTGAGGACGCAAAGAGGAAGATATTACATTCCAGTAGAAGTTCTTTGATAATCTGTGAGTATACCCCACTAATGATGTGCTGTATACAAAGTGTACACATCAAATCTACCTGCGTGTTGTTTCTTCTTCCTGCCCACAGCAGCTCCGATAATTTGCAGCAGCTCTTCATGTGATGCACCCGAGCGCAACACATCTCTCAGGGACACCTCCGAGTTCCCGAACAAACACACCTGAGAGAAGACGGACAAGACGTTAAAAAACACGGATAAGAAAGGATGAGATTATTTATAGTTAATGTGTTACATCCATAAACGCACACGCAGAGTGTGCACCACATTAACACAAAAACATCTAACAAAAGGTCGACCTTAGCTTTACCTTCAGGCTGCCATCTGCAGTGATGCGCAAGCGGTTGCAGGAGCCACAAAAATGTTCAGACATGGAAGTGATGAAGCCCACCTGACCTTTGAAGCCGGGCACCTTAAATGTCTGCGACAAGTCAGAGAAGAGTGTCAAACAACTATTCCTGTGAACGATTTCTTTAAAAATTGTTTCAAAGTTATTGATGATTTGGCTTGTACATCAGACACTTCATGTTTTTCTCAGACCCGGCGTTGAATCAGAGAAGCAACTACATGTTTGTCTGCTGGTAAGAAGTGAGTTCTGAAAGTTTCAAGTCTGAATGACTTACAGGTGATCAGGTGGATTCAATTCTGTGCTGTAATAATGCACCTAAACAAGAATCAAATGGTACTAGCGACATCCTGTTTTATATTTCAGAAAAAACAGGATGTTAAATAAATCATCTTTGTCAGTGTTCCAGCTCTTGACAGGAGCAAATCAATACTTGGGAAATATAGTAGAGTTGGAGCCACTGACCTTGGCGGTGTCTGTGTGTCCAGTTTGAAGCATTTCCAGGTTGGGCCACCGCTGCCTAATGCGGTCCAGCATCTCCTGGTAACTCACCATCTTCTTAAAGTTCCACTTGTTGCCTGCAGAGAAGAAAAGATGCAGTGGAGGGTCAGTGGAGGGTGGAGCATATCACCAGCTACAGCATCTTTCAGCTCGCTGACAGTTCAACAACCTGTGACGTATTTATGCAGTGGTACATTTACATTTAGTAATTTAGCTGACGCTGTTATCCAAAACGACTTTCAGAGAAGAGAACAATCAAGGAATAGTGCGATAAGAAGCGTTAGTGCAGTAATAAGTGCTGTGACAATTCTTAAAGGGGTAGATTTAGCATGTCTAGTTGCTGGTAGTGCGAGAGGAGAGGAGGTATTCTCTGAAGAGCTGGGTCTCCAGGAGTTTTTTTTAAAAAAGGTAGAGAGGGACACCCCTGATCTGGTAGGAGCTGGTAGTGCGTTCCACCAACGGGGAACAATGGACGAGAAAAGTCTGGATTGCCTTGAACGAACAGGTGGGAGAGCCAGGCGTCGTTCATTGGAGGAGCGCAACGGTCGTGAGGTAACATATGCCTGTATAAGGGCATTCAAGTAGGTGGGTGCAGTACTGGAGACAACTGTGTAGGCGAGGATTAGCGATTTGTTACATCAGTTCTGCAAACAAAACTGGACAGACCACATTTTCTTCGTAGGGAAAGAGCAGATGTTAAAATGTTACAGTTCACATAAAAACAAGCTGTGCTGAGTGGCCAAATACATATCATGTCACAAGTAATATCATTTCTATAAAGAAAAATGTACGTTAAATATCCGATTGGCCCTGATGTGAATTATTTGTATGTTCTGTATATCTAGAAAACATACGTATGTATGAGATGTAAAACGCTGATGGGACAATGCCAAATGGTTAATTACAAAAAAAATAAATATCCGATTGTATGATTTAAAAACAGATGCATCAGCATTGAGCATTGTAAGCAGAATACCTGCATATTTTGTTTAAAAATGTTTTTATCTACAATCACGTCATCATGATCAATTCTCCTGCATACATCCTGATTCTTCAGATACCTTTGCAAACCTGTGTAATAAGACACCGTGGGCGGCGAGCACTCACCATCGAAGGGCATGTATTCGATGAAGCGCACCTCCAGAGGCTTCTTCTCTGTCAGCGCCACAAAATCGAGCAGCTCATCCTCATTAAGGCCTCGCATGATCACACAGTTAACCTGCAGAGGGCAGCACAAAACAACACTGATTACTAAGCCGTGCATTTGTCCCATGAGCAGCCTGTTCCATCTCAACTGTAAGGACGCCAAGTTCAAGACCAAAAACACACAGCAGCAGCGAGACATTTTAATAACGACACCCAACTGCACTAATAAAAACGACTTTCTAAAGATACACATCAATATTTAATTGCCCAACACAGTCTATAGTTGTTACAAGATTTTGCTGAAATACACCTGACAGATCTCAGGGGAATGTTCTCAATGTGGAAATGAACCATTCAGGTTTTCCTGAGGCAAGATGATGTTCAAAGTCAGAAATATAACACACCATTTTCTAATAAAATATTTTAAGATGATCACATTAAATATTAATCTTCTGTCATACAAGACAAGACTGTAAACTAGTGTGTGATGCATATGACATGCAATCAGAACATGATCTTGATCATGTTCATGATCATGATCATGTTCATGACATGATGTCAGTGTGGGGAAAAATGTATCTATTACAAGCTGTGCCAGTGATATGAAACGCTATACACTTTCTGTTTCGTAAGTGGGCAAGGTGCCGAGATGGTTCAGAGAGTTGTTTCAGTTTTAGTTTAGTTGTTAAAGATCATCTTTGGTGAAACCAAACTGATGGTTCAGCACCAGAGAGAAGAGTATCTGTGCTGACAGATGTCGCAAGGCTGTGTTGCTGCTGAGACTGAGACAGATCTTGAACAAAGTTTATGTCTGTCTGAATTTTTTTTGTCAGAAGATGCTTGATTTGTGAAAAATATGTCCAATCTGTTACTTCAGTGACTTTGAGGTCAAAGACTCTGCTCATGTTCACTTCTCCTATTTGAGTCAATGAACTCAGGACCTGCTGCTGCTCCTATATGGGAGTGGCTAAACCTACACGACACAGATAGAAGAAGTGACTCTTCAGTGCGCCGTCTCTTTTCTAAACAGTCTCTGATGGGATACAAACAAAAACACACAAAGAAAAAAAGATAGAAATAAAAGAGAGTTATAGAATGAATAAAATGAACTAAAAAGTAGGTAACATTTAGAAAAGACTAACAAAATACCTTAACAGGGTTGTAGCCCATTTCGATTGCCTTATCAATGCCCTCCATGACCCTGTGGAACCCTGGGAAAATCAAAGACAGAAATTTATTGATGAAATGCTTAAATGTGGATGAGATATAAACATTTTTTCAGTAAACAAATCATCATACCTTGAGTATCATATCTTTGGATTTTGTGCTATCAAATCAAATCTAAGGTGGAGATGGGGTTTGATTTGTGGGAGGTCTTAGATAAAAATGTATATGAGATACAGTTAAGACAATCTTGAGATTAGAGCTCAGTGATACAAGTGTCTGAAATGTCTCACACATCACGTATGTCACATTGTCTGCTTCAGCTTTACAAACTTTCACAACATACATTCACTGCATTTTAATATCTGACAAAGCCAAAGATTTGCCACAAACCACATCTCCGGCTAATCCCTCGGCAGCAGCCAGAGCTTTTTAACAGCAAACTGCCGTGGTCAGACTCATTATTTGTTTTAATCTGCACAAAACCCACAAATCCAGGTAGACTTAGACTGCTTATCAGCTTCTCTGTAGGAACTGAGGCTCATGTTTAGTCGTCATGTTTAAATGCCACACGTGGTCTTGTCCAAAATAAGCTTACTGAGGGCTAGGTGAAAAGATTTCCTTCAGGCTATACCTACAGATCTAGTATCTCCTAACCACTTTACTGAAAAAAAAAAACAGTCAGGTGTTGTGGAAGTGGACTGGCTCAAAGAACACTTTTTCCTCTCTTTCCTCTCTTCCATTTCCTGATCTCAGTTAGTCCATCTGTGTCTACCTTCCATAAGCCAACCACCCAGAGCTCTGCCCTGCTGTCACCTCCACTGCACTCTGTGTTTAGAGCTTGCAGGCTCCTTCAATAACCAAAGGGTACAAACCCAAAACAACAGTTACATATGCATAACACAGTATTAACTGCAACAGCAGGGATAAAAGTTTCAAAGAAACTGAAGACTTAACAATACCAGTTGCTTGGAGTGTGATCAAAACATCAAAACAACATTCATCTGTGCTCTTTATTCAACACAAGTCACGCCTGCAGTTAAAAGCATAGTTCAGGCTATTTTAAGTATGGTTGAATGAGGTACTTATCCATAGTCAGTGAGCTACCTCCAGTAGATGGTGGTTGGCACACCCCCAGTTAAAAAAAAAAAAGCAGACAGGTGGACCAGCACAGATGCTATGAGATGTACTGATGTGGACGATGCAGAAACAAAACATGTTTTAGCTATGAAAAAGAAATCAATAGCAATATTCAGAAATGTTTCACTGTTTTACCTTGCCATCAGAAAAGCCCCTTTAGATGAGAAACTGCAGTGTTTATGTTGATCTATACTCAATGCTCAAAGCCATCAAACTTCAAACTATGTGCCTCATACACTACAACCCCACTTCAAATAATTTGAACTATCCCTTTAAGCTTACTGAAGCTTAAGTATTATTATTTAAGGATTCATTTCAGCAGGGCATGACACTTCCTTGTAATAATCTTGCAGCTAAATTTATGGGTCGTACCTTTCCGCCTGACAATGAACTCAAATTTGGCAGGGACCAGTGAATCCAGGCTTATGTTTATCAGGTCAAGGCCAGCATCTTTCAACTTAGGCAGAAGTCTGGCCAAGTTCATGCCGTTGGTTGTCACTGCAATGGTTTTCAGGCCCTCCAACTTCCTCAGCTCTGCTGTGGAGGGAGAAAAAAAACATGGGAGAAGAAGAGAAGCAACAAAGAGAGAGAGAGTGAGACACAAAGAGAAAACTGTAACTGCTGTATGAGACAAGACCTCTTTTTTACTTATTAACTCATTTCGAATTACAATTAATATTACTTATTATTTTAGATTACTTTTTTTTACTATTACTACTTTACTATTACTAATTACTATTAAGATTATTTTTTCTTAATTATTTAGTTACATTAATTCCATGATAACCATTATTATTATGACATCTTTTTATTCTTTTATCATTATTCTAAGTTGCACTTTTTTTTTACATTTACTTAAATGGAAATTGCAGGAGTTGTTGGAAAAATACATTTCACATCACCTGATTGTACCTGTACCCTAATACGGTTACCTTCAACTAATAATGTCAGACTAAATGACTCAATGGTTATGTTAGCAAATTTGAAAGAGATTTCTTTATGTATGCATAAGTACAAAGTACATAACTATAAACTGTATATGGATAACTAGGTCTCCTGAAACTGGTTTTGACATTCATGTTACAGCCTGTGATGCTACAGTGACTTTGAGTTTAAATAGTCGATTGTTTGTGAATGGTTGCCAATACAGCTGTTTCCTTGAAACTGATTTACAAATGATTCAGCAACACTGTTTCAATACAGTCAATTTGAATTTGATTTACACATGAATAAAGTCTTTATTAGCTAAGACATTTCTTATGTTTTACTGATGCATTTTGTTAAGCACTAGTTTCAGTCTGTAGTTAATTCAGATTACTGATGTGAAAAAGCTGTACATAACCAAGAGCCACAACATTAAAAATGAATCCCAAAACACCAACCACCCACCTCATCCCTGAAACACATAATCACATTTTAGAAAACCTCTCAGAGAACAGAGAACAAATACAGTAGATCAAAAGTCTGGTTACTGTTCTGACTTAATTCAAATGATCCACTCCAGTAAACCTTAAGAAGGGTCATGTGAGGTCACAGTAGTGGCCTGTCACATGACACTGTGATAATTACTGATCTTTATGGGGCTGTTGGCAGCCTGAAGTCCTCTTTCTACAAAGACATTACCAGTCGATCACCACATTGCTTTGTTCGTTCACGTCATGCTTTGATGTTGTTCCCAGAAACCCTGTTCTCAGAGCATGATCCTCAGTGACTGAGGCTGCGTCACCTCATCTACAAATTAGGCTGTAAAATCGGAATGGTGTGATAATATGTCATTAGATGAAGCACATAGCTGTGGCGTAACAAATCATTTTCTCTTCCACACGTATGACAATCTGGAGGCATGCATGGAAAATTTAAATTGGTCTTGCTTCTCTCCTCTTTGTCCTTTTCTTTCTTCATGTGATTTAGAAAACACATGAATCACCGATAGCCTGGCATACCAAACGCTGACTCATTCCTCGCACACAATCCTGGTTGTGTTTGCTCTAACTTGATTTCGCTTTCTGCATGCTGGTTTGATGAAAAAAATAAAACTGCAATCTAAACCAGGCTGACAGGACATCAAACACACCTTAATACTAACTGATAACCCTACAGACTCAGTTTCTCCACTGGTTTCTTACAGATGATATCCAGGACATCAGGTCTGATGAGGGGCTCTCCTCCAGTGAGCCGGATTTTCTCCACCCCTTCCTGAACGAAAAGGCGAGCCAGGGTCAGTACCTCGGAGGTGGACAGCAGCTGGCCCCGTGGTGTGAGCTTCACCCCTTCCTCTGGCATGCAGTACTGACCTGAAAATGTGAAGAAGATACCAAAGATGCAATCAGCCACTCAGCAGATGCTTGTGGGGTTCTGTTGGGAATTGAAACCTTCAAGGTGAACGTGGCACAGAGGTGGATCTACTTAGCAACATGAGTCCTGTAGTCACCATTTACCTGATTATTTTTTAAAGAACACAATTAATACAAAAATTATAACTCTTTTATTACAACAATATATTAAACGAAGATGACTACGCTGATCAATTTGCATCTCATTGAGTTAAAAAGTTGGTTTCTAAATATCTAAGTGGTGCAGTTTATCCGACCTGCCCCCATCTCATCCAGCATGAGCGGCTATATACGAGCGGCTGGGGCCTTTCTGTGTGGAGTCTGTGTTTTGCGTGGGTTCTCTTTGGGTACTTCGGCTTCCTCCCACAGTCCAAAGACGTGCATTTAATAGGTTAATTGGTGACTCTAAATTGGCCATGAATGTGAGTGTGAATGGTTGTTTGTCTCTATGTGCCGGCGACTTGTCCAGGGTGTACCCCACCTCTCGCCGTAAGTCAGCTGGGACAGGCTCCAGCCCCACTATGACTCTGATGAGGATAAGTGGTTAAAGAAATGGAAAATGGATGATATTAGATAAACTTGATAAAGTTAGATAAACTAACTTTGTTAGCACTACTACTAATTTTGCTTGCAAAATATCATTTCATTTAGTTCATAAAAATGTATCCATATAACAACAAACTATAAGAATAAAACAGACAAAAAACAACAGTGCCCTTGAAAAAAAAGAAGAAAAGGGGAACTTTTCCATTTAGAAAAATGCCCTCAATTGGTGTGTCATCACAAGGTGTCATGATGTTAGAATAACTTCAACCACTACTGCTGAAGCATTTTCGACAGCAGCTCAAGCCCTGACCTCTAAAGGGAAGCAAAACTGTGCTCTCCTGAGGGTCAGTAAAACCATAAAAAGAAGATGTGGTAATAGTGTATAATCATTATTACTGAATGTGTAGCCGGATAAAGTAGTAGCTGGATAAAGCAGCAGGCACTCACAGCGCAGGTTGCATTTCTCAGTCAGGGAGATGCGAAGGTAGCTGTGCCTCCGGCCAAAGTTGTCAGTCAAGAATGCCGAAAAGGGCAGTATGCTGTCGTCTCTCAGCCTCTCCTGGGGATAAAGACAACAGGACAATGACACTGTGGAGATGCTGTGATGCACAGATGATAATGAGGGTACTGCTATGCTATTTTTGCATCAAACACAAGATGTTTTTCTGTTCTCTGTGCGTCCATTTTATCCATCGAATCTCGTCAAAGAATATCGGTGCCTTAGTCTGAGGCTGAATTTGCGTCCCTAAACTGGAAAACAGTTCAATGATTTGCAGTTTTTGCAAGATACCAAACACCGGGGGCAAACTCAGGGGAAAACACAGGGGTATGTGTTTAACCTATACATTTAAATAAAAGTATCAGGTCATCAAAAGGCTCCACTCAGTCACACTGAGGGTGTTGCACGTGGCTTTGTAAAAGACCTTTGACTGTCACCAGTGGTAGCTGTTATGTCAGAAGTGGCCAGCACTCAGTGATATATTAAATCACATTAAAATTAATCAAAGGACCCATATGAATACAGAAGGTATCTATTAATCCGTTTAATTCACAATAACAATAATCTGAGGTTAAAAGTTTAAACTCATTAGTCCTCTGGGTGAAATCCCTTCAACAACAGCTTCTCAGAAAGACCCTGAAAAACACTTTAGAGAAATATTTACTTAGTTCATTCACCCTGGCAATGATATTACAAGTACTAGACAGACAAAGCAACTAACTAGTAAACTGTTTAAAAACTGCAGTTTGCTGGTGTCCTTCTACAAATACATTTTACAACGCTGTCGTAGTCATGAACTTGCAGGTTTAATGTTTAGTCTCTACCATTGGTAGCTGCTGTAGCCCCTATCAGGCCCTTATCTGGACAGAGGTTGTGGCTAACTCACGTTAGAAACTGAAACAACTTGTCACCTAACAGTCACTAACTAACGTTAGCTAATAACTCCAGTAAACCAGCCTGTTATTAGACAAAACCTCAGCTGCAGGAATGACTTGTGAGCAGTGTTTTGGAGTGTGTATTACCTCTCTTGACCTGGTTTTCAGAGATGCGGTGAAGTTGCCGGCAGATAAAGTCGAGTCTCCAAGTTCAAGCTCATTTTCCTTTTGCGTAGCACTTGAATACAGCCGCTGAACGCTGCCGCTGACGCACTGTACGACTTTTCTGAGGTGTGTTAAACTGTTATGTCTATCAAACACGCGGCAGCACATGCTAACATGAGCAGCCATAGTTGTGTTTTCTGACAGCCTCTGTGTTTTGTGTGTGAGAGTCGTCTATGTGTGCGACTTCCACACTGCAGTAAAACATGACAGTTAACTCGAAGGCTAGGAGGGGAGTAACAGGGGCGCGGTTACGTCAGCCAATCGTGGCGACGTACGCGAGCACTGGTGCATGCTGGGTAGTGTAGTCTGGGAGGGGATTATCACATTTTGATTCAGAAACCTTTTACGAGACTATTAATCTGGTAATCCTTATTTCTTTTACTTAAGTTCTGCTTAAAGCAACATTGTGTAACAAATTTTAAATAATTTCTCACTAACGTATGCCTGTTCTCACATGTAACTTTGTCCTGTGATCACGCAGGAGAAGTTATGTCACACACCACCAACTATTTCACTTATTTTGGTGAAAGTGGATTATCACACAATGGGGGAAATGTTTTCTGCTTTCCCTCTGATGTCAGCTCTCTGTGATTTACAGAGTTTCCTGCTGGTAAACTACTGTGAACTGTAGCTAATGTTAGCTAATTTTAGCCCAGTTTCTTAGCTAGGCTGCCCCAATTACAGTATAAAGAATGGACAGAGACTGAGTGACGTCACTTGTAGGTTTCTGAACTAGCACTATTTTGAACCAATGACAGTGGGCTGCCCGGACTATGAGCTTGCAGTGTTAGTGTTTGTTTTGAACCATCCAGAAGAGGAAGTTCACCACTGAGGTCAGGGCAAATGTCATGCCAGAACCAGAGCAGGGCAACCGAGCAATGTAACCGAGCTCAGAAGCCTCTATGGACATGATGACAGAGGCGAAAAGACATATAAATGAAACATGCAACAAACAACTGGGCAGCAATAAATTAAACAAATGTATAAAATAAGATACAGTCAATGCAATTATAGCAAATAAGGTATTTTTAAAAAAGATCTGTTGTGAGAGCAAAGTGATGGTTAACGTGATGATGTGATCCTGATATCATTTTACCTAAATTTTATAATTAGGACAGGTGATAACTCATCCATCTCCAAAATGATAAAAATGCTAATGAGCAATGTTGCACTAACACTGACCATGTGTCAACACTAAACACATCTCCAGCAAACTCCATTCACTGATATGTAGTTGAAAGCTGTGGAAATTTTCCAGGAAGTGGACCTGAGATTTTTATTTATTTATTTATTTATTTATTTATTTTTTGGACAAGCTGCCCAAGCTCCGTAATGTAATGTCAATGTGATGGAAAACATTCTATTATAGCTATAGCTTTTTATAGTGAATAGGCCTGCATGTATATACTTCACTGTACTGCGCTTGACACTGGGAGGATACTGTTTGCAATGTATGATGTGTCCACTAGATGGCAGTACAATTTTGAATTTGTCTTTTTTGGGGACGCATGGCACTTAGGCATTTAAATAGAAGCATGGAAACATACAGTGACTGACTCATGAGATAAAAAGAATAACAGAACATTTTGTTTTTGGCAGGACTCTCAGCACACGAATCAGCATATCTCATATACTTGATCATAGAAAATGAAGTCTGTGTAAAATAAATGTTAAATGGAGGAGGGTATCAGGGTGAATGTTCTGGCTGTAAAATCCCTGTTTGGCAAATACGACTGCAGTCGTTTCATTTTGGATATTTCTATGCTCCTTCAGTCCATATTTGCGAAAAGTAACAGCTCGCTCCCAAAGCTATAAATAGCAGAACCAACTGTTGGATCTGCAGACTGTTTCTGTTTCCTGATGAGGGGTATTGTATCATAATCAACACACCTCATTAGGACAAAATACCTAGTGTTTTGTAGTATATGTTTTTGCAGTAGCCCTGCTGAGTTCAGCCCTGCCAGTAAATATCTCCATTTTTATACTATGTACCTTGTGCAAATCAATCTTATTTACATCTGAACCACAACTAAGTGCACAAATGTGTGTGTGTGTGCTTTGGGCTTATAAAACCCAATAAAATACAGTTTTGTTTTCTGAACATTGCAGCAAAGATAAACTGCCACATCATCACACAATGATCTGCAGAGTCACGTTTTATTTAAATCATGTGCAGTAGACATGAGCTGCGCTTATGAGCGAAAACAAAACCTTTTTATGGTGTTCACATTGTCGTACCAGTGATTTTCTTTTCTCTCTCTCAACAGTGAGGTGAACCATATTCTAAATGACTGAGTGCACATGGCAATGAACACATAGAGGTGTTTTTGTTGAGGGATTATACAGAAGCTAATGTCTTGGATCAGCACACAGGCCAATACGGTCCAGTAGTGGGTGGCAGAAGGCCCTCACAGGCCACAAGGCTCCACCAGTGCTGAACAGTGACTCAGCATGTTAATCCATGCATTCTCAAATCAATTTAAAGTTAAATAGATTTTTTGGCAGTGCAACATATCCTATTATCTAACATAAAAAATTAAACAATAATAAATAACAAATTAATTGCTCACACTGTTGCTATCAAAGTCCCCTTTGACATACAGAGGACAGTAAACATACCTCTTTGGCCTTCCACCAGCCTGCAGGTGACCCTTCAAACAAATCGTACAAATCGTATCTATTTACTAAGAACCAAAACTCATCTTTTCATGAGCTTAATGAAAATCTGAAATACTTGAGCTTTCACTAAATATTATTTACATTTTTTTAGGCCCGTGACTTACTGTTATTATTTGATTTTCTCCAATTAATCGATTAGTTGTGAAAAATATTGATTACTGTCTCCCAAAGCCCAAGGTCCGTCCCCAAATGTCTTGTTTGGTCTACAACCCAAAGATATTCAGTTTACTGTCATAGAGGACATCAAGTGGAGGTTTGATATCTGTAAGAAGATATATTTGTGGTTTGAAGTAGCAAGTATCTCAGTACGGTTCTCCTCTTTCATGCTTCTCTCTGGAAGTCTAACAAGAACAGGATGTTTTGTGTTGCGTTTTGTCTCGTTAATATTAATGAGTCTCTCTTGATTACCTGACTGTTTTCTGAGTGACACAGTATTAAACAGTATTTTGATACTTTCACAGTATTTATATAGCACCTAGACCTTCTTTATAATAAAAGAAAAATGGAAAACTCACTTTCTACAATATGGGACCTTTAATTGACAAATGAATCAATTAATTAACTAATTGTTAATTTGCACACAGTGCGTACTGCAGTGAATGCACAGTTGATTTCTGTTTTGAACGTTTCATTCAAGAATAAATCAGTGAGAAGGTCAGGACGAATTCAATAACAGGCCTGCCTATTAGTCCTTCTTGCCTTTTTTTTTTTTTTTTTTTTTTTTTTTTTTTTTTTGCTTATTACCTCTCCCATGAAGCTGAAATGTTTCATTTTCTGTGTGTCTTCAACATTATTATGTCATCACACTAAAAGCAAATAAACCAAGGGTCACCCAAGATTTAAATAGCTAACAATAAAAATTACACGTAAAACTGAAATACGGTCTTTCATTCCAAGAGAAAAGGACTCCTTGACAAACATGTTTCCTCCTCAACACTGCTTTGTGTCAAAGGAAGAAAGATGCAATACTGTGTAACATTTTATGTCCTTTGTGTGGGTGGACAGGTTATTGATCATAGAGTTATTGACTGCATAGTTATCGATCAGCTTTAGTTTCCACGCTACACTGCAAAGCACATTCCCAAAGCACTTCTCTACAAATGAAAGCTTATGCAAGTTTCTATTGCCTTTCACCGTTCTCCTTTTAGCACCTGAAATATATCCAGCTCCACAGACCACTTCAGCTGAGCAGAAGAACATGAAATCTCAGCCAGCCAAGAATTCTGTGAAACATGCTAATTTCATCAGTCCATGTGAAACAAAAATTTACCTTGCTTTGGCTTTTAGTTTTTAGTTCTTCCTCCATCAAACCTTGCAAGCTTGAACTAATATCTCTCTGTCTCTGCATTTCAAGAGTGTCAGCCATCTGAAAGCAGTGCTCAGGACAGCTGATGTTGATATGAGCTCATGCAGGATGCCACCATGCCTTAGCAATCGCATTTAAAATGCAGGTTTTGCACACTGCATTTATAATGTGTGCGGAGGTTTTCCACAAAGACCCATGAGAGCTACATCGGTGTATTTATTTGAGACAACATCACTTGAAAGGATACAGTTGAGTTAGAATGACTTTCTTTAGGATATTTGACAGAATTTTACAATATGGCAACTGTGTTCTAGAGCTTTTTTTTTTTTTTTTTGCCTAAAATGACCACATACTACAGTTGAAGACAGTGCAGAAGAGAGCAGTGAGAGTGAATCAAAATAAGCCCTAAGCCCTAAAACCAAAACTTGTTAAAATGTCACTGTGCTGAGTAAATGCAGTTTGTAAAACCTGCATTTTAAATGTGTGCAGAGGTTTGCAACAAAGCCCCAGCTACATTAGTGTATTTATTCAATACTGAAAAGATACAATTGAGTAAGAATGACTTTTTACAAGCAGTTATTGTGATAATTTTACAATATGGCAAGTATCAAACAAATGCTGTGAAATGCACAGTAGTATTCTGATGTAAATGCAATCATGCTTGTGAATTTGAACCCTATTAAAATTAAAATTACACATCTGACACATGGATGGTGTTGCTGTGGTCTTGTAAGGTGCGAGGAGTACATTAGCACAAATGAACAAGTGTCAAACAAAGCTGGAATCAAAGAGCTTTGAAGCCACACGTTGCTCCCTCTTATAATGTTCACACCCTTTCATATTTTTAAATGCCACCCAGACTCTCTTCATATTATTTTACCACCATTTTGCTGCGAAACCAGCAGCCACACTTCCCTGCAAAACCATGCCAACAGGCAAAAAGTGTTAGGTAGTCTGCAGGCCTGTTAGTCCCCTTGAATGGTTGGAATGATGGTGGTAATTATCCTGTCATGACACAGCAATTAAACAGAGGTATTTAAAGCCAGCGCCAATTGTGAAAGATTCCTCAAATGATAGGCTCACTTCCCACCCTTGTCCAGCAGTATTCTCTCCTATTCTGCGTGGGAGTGATTTACTATTGAAATAGAGGGAACATGAATTTGCATGGCTCACCAAGTAGTGTCACACTGTAACAGCTAATCTCCAGGGTTGTTTTTCTGAGCACAGCGTAATGGAAGGATTAAATATGTTCATCTCATCCTTCAATTTAATGGTGAACTGAATGATTAAAAAAAAACCTTTAATTGAATTTGCTCTTGAAATGTATCATACATCATTATCCTCATTTATCAACATGTCTATTTATTGAGTTAGACAGATATCATATATGAGAATAATTGAGAATTATAGGAGAGGTCAAACCCAGCCAAGTTACTATGAAATAAGATTCAACTAACAGTGTAGAACATCTTAGATTTGATACAAATAGACATATGTGAGTCCCTCTATTAAACTTTTACTGAATAAACCAACCAAGTCATCTTCTACAGTAAAGGTACAGCTTGCAGGAATAAAATTCATGTGCAGTGTGTATCATGGGTGATGATCAATTGTGCTATGATGTGGTCTGGGAACTTGAGATGCCTCTTGAAGTTGAGCAGATTGGCTGAGCTGTGCTTCTCTCCAACCCTGACAAAGGAGATGTTCTTCTGGTCACAGCTTTGGATAGGTTCTGCCACTGCCAGCACATGGATGTGTTGCCAGCAGTAACGGCCCTCCCCCAGGGCTTAAGGGCAGCTGCTTTGGATGTGCTCGAGTGAACCCTTCTTGGGACGGAGAGGACATGCTTTACTCTTGCAGATGTGAAGATTTGCTGGGCTAGGTAGGACATTCTACACAGACTGAACCACAAACTTGATCTGTTGAGGTTCTGCCTGCCAGCTGTCAGCCCAGGGCATTTTCCTCTCAAGCACACCATCCATCCTGCTAGTCTGTTCTTTCTTTATGCCTACTTGCACCTCCTCTAGGACATGATGGCGTCTGTCCTTGCCCTGGGCCTTATCACAATGAGGTTATGGGATGGTCTCTTAGCCAAGACCCTGCTACCTCCAGGCCCTCCTGGGCTCTCTACTTCATGCGTGTTCTTGCTGTGTGCCGCATGATGCCTGCTGATGCCATTCTAGTCCCTGAAGCCCCAGTACAGCAGTGCTTCTCTTGTCAAGGCTGCTGATAAGGAGCTGGAGTTTGTTGCTCTTCCCATACAATGCTGTGTTGCTCAAGCTGCGTGGCAGCCCTCTGCCTAGGTAGCTACTGATCTTCCTTTCCAGGGTCTGCAATGGCAATTGGGTTAACTCGTACACCAGCAGAGGCCAGAGGACTTGGGGTAAGATGCCATGTCAATATATCCAGACCTTGAACATACCGGGTAGACCAGACCTTTCTACTGGGGTGACCCAAGTCTTGGGCTCCTTGATAGTTGCTTAGATTGCCACTGCATACCTGAGGCTCCAGTCAAAGACCTTTCCGAGGCTCTTGATTTGTTTCTCTGTGATGGATAGGATTGCAGTGCTATCCAGAAAGAAGCTAAACTTGTCCACCACTTTCCCCGTCTTCAACACAATGGCCCTGGATTTGGTCTCAGCTCTCGCCACAGTTAATGATCTTGACTGCTATGATTCTGGCCACGTCTTCATCAAACTGGTGGCAATCTGTGTCCATTTCAAATAATTAAAGTCCAATATTCAATATGGTTTTACTGTAGCTCTGATTTGCGCTGAATCAAGTCCTAAGGAAAATATCTGGATCTCCACTATTTTCACAAGCTAGCCACTAACTTTGTTTAACTGATGTTTGTCGCTGGGAAAGCGGTGTGCAGTGGGATTTTAGAGCATCCATATGTTTTTACTACAAGCAACACCTTTCACATTACACATACACCCTTGATCAAAGTTGCAGACCCTAAAACCAAAACACCATGTTAAAGGACACTACAGTAAAATGTGTATCTGTTATCATCTGTGTAGTATGTTTCACAGACAGGTAGTAATTCTACAAGAGAGATCAGCAGGAGCCATCCAGTCAGCAGAGTCACATTGTTTTTTATTACAGATGAAACTTCTTTTTGTGGATTTGTTCTCTGAGAGGGCCATGCTGAAAATGATCCATGACATTCATCTTCTGCAGATCAGGATGATTTCCGTTGACTAACTACAGGGTGCCACTTAAAATTATTCTGCCCTCAAGCAGGAACTCATTGTGGGGTTGGCATCAATGAGACTCGCTTGGTAAGCAGGTGGTGCTGGTCTATGAGGCTATTTAGTCATTAGGCATCAGCATTTGTCATGCTATTTGAGATGCATTGAGTCTCCATGTGTTTTGCTTATATGGTGGTGGAAGTTAGGCATCCTCCTGTTCCCAACAGATAGAAATTTGGCAGTTTTGTAGTTCTGATGCATTCATCACACTGAAAACGTGGAGAATTAATTATTTAACGGTGAAATCAGCAAATAATGATAAATGATAACTTAGTCAGGTCAAACCATGCAGCAATTATAGGTCCTTTAGATCCTCAAAGCAAGCTCATACTTTCATATTCCTCCTCAGTTTTTTTTGCATTCAACTTTAATTAACTTTATCCAAGGAACTACTAGAGGCCTTTCACATTTCAAATTCACTTACTGAAATAATCTCAATTACTTTAATGAGAAAATAATTTTCTGGAAGATTGTGGGAAACTGAGCATTTCAATTATTCATGTGTCCAAAGACCTCAAGTCAAATCTCTGGTGTCTGTAGCCACAACTGAGAAACAACATATTTCTCTGACTGACATCTGCAACCAGCACCTGCCAGTTTCCTCATAGAACAAAAAAAAATGTGGAGGTTGAATTCATCATTGCAATCTCTACTTTCCTGTCTCTTAAGTACAGAAAAAAATAAAATGTCTGGGTGGCAGTGACTGAGACTGCGATAATGGATGATGAAAGGAGAGAGATATCTGGCGTCTGGCATGGTCTTTTTTAGCATTGGAAGACAGTGGACATTCACCATTCACCATTTGCCAGTAACACCAGCTAAAAGGAGTTATGTGTCCTCATTTTATTTCACCTGCTTGTCTTGTGAAATATAAAAGAGTGTCCTTATTCTATGACCAATGGAGACCCTGTTCTGTACATGCTAAGGTCATTTGGCCCTTCATTGATGTGGGGGAACATGAAATATGTAAAGAGAGATACAACAGTTATAATCATGTGTCTAATTACATGATATGAATGCCTGTTTATTTCTACAGAATGGTTAGAAGGTGACTTTCACATTGATGCCTCTAAGCCACTTCACCAGTGTCAGGGACAATGGCTGCTCTGAGATAACACATTAATAGGATAGTTTCTGCACTGCTACAGATTGGATACCAGCCACGCTCTATACGACTTCTGTGTTTTTCAGTTAGCTATACTGCCACATTAACATGTTCAAATTAGCCTATGATAAGCATGAAAAGAGCAGAGGAGTTAACAACCGGTGACCAAATGGCTACAGCTGCCAATACTGGCAATTACATTAAAATAGAATTTAATATTAACCAGGCGGCAACCTCTGTGGCTGTGAAGTGAATATAAAAGTGCCCAAAAACTGCAGTTCCTCACCACTCGAGGCTGGCTACAGAGGCCCCCATGGTAAAATGTCCAACTTCACAGCAGAAATAAACATATTTACAGCCTGGTACAAAAAACAGTTTTGGTCTCTGTAGCTAATTGAATGTTTTTTAGAACAAACCTGTGCTGTTTCAGCACCCACCTGACTTGTTTGAGCAACCAGGCTTCAATTAACCCATCTGAGCTCCACCCACACACCACTCCATGTCTTTGCCCATTTTTGATTTAGACTTGAGCAGGGGCGGACTTACCATTAGGCAAACACAGGCAATTGCCTGGGGCCCCGAGATTTCCAGGGGCCCCCAAACGTCTCATAAAAACTGATTGATAAAGGTTTCTTCGATTTTAAGCAATTATTATTGTTTTAGTCTTAAAGGTACAGTGTGTTAGATTTGGGGCCTCTATTTTAAGAATAAGGCAAACATGGAATATAATATTCATAACTATGTTTTGATGCATGTATAATCACCTGAAAATAAGAATCTTTTTATGTTTGTTACTTAAAAAATATCCTTTTATATCTACAGTGGGAGAGGGTCCCCTTTCATGAAGGCCGCCATCTTGAAATACCTTATTTATACAGTAGTCCAGAACAGACAAACTAAATACTGACTCTAAACAGGGTCCTTAAAGTGTTGTTTCTCCTTTACACTAGGAAGGTGAGGGTGATGTGAGGAGATTACAATGCAGTGATTGGACCACTAAATGCAACTAAATTCTACACACTGTACCTTTAATTCGCGCACTTAAATGCTTAATCTATCATGATCGTTTTGACTGCTCCCCCCTCCCTTCTCATGCAATGGGCTATTCCATGTTACTGCACATGTGAAGGCTTGATTCAGGAAGACGGTACCAAAACAAACTTGTTGGCGCGGTTTTGAGTTGAGAAAAATGAAGCGGAGTTATCCCAGTGGAGCGGAGAAGAGGAGAAGGCAAGAGGAAAGTAAACAGTTTTTATCAAAACTACAAAAGGTGTCAACCTTTTTCACAGTGACGCCAAATCTAGGCACTCCTGGAGCTACTCATTACAAGGTTTGCTGAGGCTCGGAAGGTCAAATTTTAGTGTGATTTTAAGTCTGTCATGCACAGACATGACCTGAAAAAAACAAAAAAAAATAAACAAAAAACAAAACAAAAAAACAAAACAAATATGACCTGATGGTACAAGAGGAGAGGAAAGAAAAAGTGGAAGAACACAAAGGAGAAAAAATGAGAAAAGGGACAGGAAGATAGAGAAAGGGAGATGAAAACATTACAAAGAAAAAAGGAAGAGAAAGAACAAGAGAAAAGGGAACAGGAAAGAAAGACAAAAGGTAAATTTGATAAAATTATACTGTTAAAATGTTTGTTCTCATAATTGACCTTGTTATCTTTTGTGGTGTCTTCTTTTTTTAGTAACACAAGATACAATATCCAGGCTGAACCTACTTGCTGCTGCCCACATTGAAGACCTTGTGTTGAGGTGAGAATAAAACTTTTGTCAGTGAGGTATGCGAATGTGGAGGGCCCCAATGACTGGGTTTGCCTTGGGCCCTGTGGTGGCTGAAGGAGCCTCCAGGGCCTGCAGCCAGCTCATCAGGGAGCTCATCAGGCTTGATGGGTGGCACCTGGTTGGGTGTGGCCACCAGGCACGAAGGCTCAGTTTGGAGAAGCCACTCTCTCTCTGCACACCAGTCTAGCAAGACCTGTGGGGGGATTCTGGGGCCTTTGCTTATTTGCTTGTTTGTTTGGGTTGGTTTGGGTTTTTGTCACACATTTTTAGTTTTTGAATTAATTAATAAATTATTTTTGTGAAACACTCCAAGTCTTCACCTTTTGTCCAGTTCCTGGAGCACAGAACATGACAGCCCCCAAATGACTAAATACGCCCCTGGACTTGAGGCGGCAGAGAGGCAGGAAGATGGCGGCTGCCAGAGCGACCACACTTCTCAACAGCTCTTCAGAAACATATCGTGACGTTACAGAAACTATGTCCATGTTTTATACTGTCTATGATATTAACTCTAATTTAGTAGATTCAGTACTTGGTGTCACTTGCTGACAAACCGCTATTTAACACAAGCTACTTTAGGCTATTTAAGTGACTACAAGGCTACAAGGCAGAATGATGGCACATTTTCCTGTTCTACAAACTGCAGCAAACTGGCTCATTAATGTCTTAGCAGTACCAAGTTACTGGTTGCTAACATTAGCCAACTTAACTCAGTCAAGTGCAAAATCCATGTGTATTAAATTTTGTCAATGAATTCAAGTTTTCACCTGTAAAAGGAAGATTGTTCTTTCTTCTTTTAAAAGTTACATTCCCAAACCTTGAAGCTCTATACTGGGCAACATTTAGCAAAAAAGCATGTCTTGTAAGCCTAAACCACAAAGTGAAGCTACAACAGTGTCTGAATATTGACTTCTAACTATTGATTGACCCTAAATGTTAAGTGTGGAAGTGGAAACTGGCCAAAATAGTGGGAATAGGTTATTTAAATACACACTGTCTCTTAATTTAGAGAATTCAGACAAAAAGGATGGCAAACACAGAGAAGCTCAGTGCTCAAGTCCAAATGTTTCTAAAACTTAACTATTGCCCTTTCCAGCTGCGGAGTGCAGCTTGATGTGTAGCCTTTTTGTCTACTGATAGCGTGTCTTTGCAGCTGATGCTCTAAACCTTTATACCAGACCACATCAAGTTGAAAAATGAATCTCTTTAGGATTAATAGTTTCATGACTCCTGGCAGGATTGTCACTGATATCAATCCACCATGAGCAATAAGATTCACTAGGGGTGTCGATTAGCTCAGTTGGTAGAGCATCTGCCCCATGTAGGAAGGCTCAGCAGTGGCCCAGGGTTCGAATCTGACCTGCGGCCCTTTGCTGCATGTCGTTCCCCATCTCTCTCTCCATCTCTCTCTCCCCACATTCCTGTCACTCTTCAGCTGTCTCTGTCAAAAAGCTTGAAAAAGGCCAAAATATAGCTTAAAAATAAATAAATAAATAAGATTTACTAACAATAATCAGTATACTGCAGCTCTGTGTTCTTTGACATCCAGTGTTACGTAAGGACAAGGCAATGTCCTTTGTTGACTTTATGCTTCTAGCTGAGGGACATGGGGACTCCCAGCACATGCGGCGCGTCTCTGAAGTTAATCCTCAAGCCGTTATCAATTCTCTGCCAGAGTGGGTGTTAGCCACAAGAGACAGCTCAGAAAATGTAAGGACAAAAGGATGTTCAGAAAAGAGGAGGACAGCTGCAAAAAAACTTTGAACATCAAATGATTAAGAGGAACCTCAGTGGTTTGGGACAAAGGATTTTCCTAATGATGCAGAACTGCAAATGCACATTGATTATAACCATTGATTCTATAATCACAGTATACGGTTTCCCAGCAGTTGAGAGGTTAATGTGATCATGCCAAGCATTACAGCCATTAAATCTTTAGATTGTTACTTCAGCTTTAAGACTTTTACACTTGTGCTAAAGACCAGGAAAATATAGTGGCTGCCACCATCTTGGCATTCCTGCCTCTGCTGCCTCCTGGCTTATCCAAAAATAGGCAAAGATGGTGGACTTGAGGCAGGCTGAATGAAGTCTGGTTGCTCAAGCCACCTGTAACAGCACCCACCTGTCAGTCAAAGCAACCACATTTTAATTATGCATAACTTTAAACCTTAATATAATCTGAAAAGGTAAGCTCTATTAAAAAAAAAACAAAAACCCCAGTACAGCTGTATATGCTATAGAGACCAAAGTAATTTTTTGTGGGCTGTAAATATGTTTATTTCTGCTGTGAAGTAGGACATTTTAATATTTTAATATTGTTCTGTAGCCAGCCTCAAGTGGCTGTTCAAGGAACTGAGTTTTGGGCACTTATGCATTGGCTTCATTTCACAGCCATGGAGCTTGCTGCTTAGCAGAAACATGGCAGTCCAACATGGCAGGCTCCGTGGATGAGGACCTGCATCTGTAGATATGAAAGGCTGATCCTGAGGCAACAAAAAAACATAACGATTCTCATATTGGACATATTGAACCTTTAAACATCAAAGATTAAATCTAGATGAGAGGCACAGGAAAAAAAGACTGACCATAAAATTTAATTATGTGACATTTTTTTATTTTATCTTCAGACGATTTAAAGAGCAGAAAAAAATGAAAGTTAATGAAATGTCATTTTGAGAATGTTGAATTTGAACTTTACCTTCAGTGCAGTTACTTTTAATTAACCGACTATTCTTAGCATTATATTTCATTTAGTGACCACATGCACAGAGATTGTTTTTGACATGTGGAGACATTGGCATGTTCAGTAAGGTTAAGGGTACACTCACTGACTCATATTACTGAGCCTCAGCAGTTTAGACTCTCCTCCATCCCTTTACTTCTTTAAAAAGGAGCTATTATTAACTCCTGCAGAGGTGAAGCACTTTTTAGTTCTCAGAGATTAATGAAAAGGTAGTCAGCATGTGAATAATTTAGGTTTGTCCTCTTCATTCATTGCTGAACTCAATTTGGACAGATAGCTACTAAACCCTATAGTATTTCCTCCCAACAGATGAAAATCTCTGCAGGAATTTTAATGGCGAGTACTTTTAAATACACAATTGTCTAGTTTGTAGGATCAGTATGTTTATTGCAAAATTATCAAGATATGAATACTTATGGGTAAAAATTTAAATTATCTATGTTTATGTTAATGAGGGAAATAAAAATGCAGTGAAAGATTTCGCTACCCAAACCTCAGCAGTTTAGGAGCGTTGAGGAAACATTTTACATTTGCCTGCCAAATTCCTTCATCGAACCATAAATAAACATATATATAGAACTACTTAGAGTGCAATTATGGAAATATTAGTGAGCAATATCAGCTATTTCTTCTGCTTCAAATACATATTCCCCAGTGCGGTTCATTTAAATGCTGCAGTGCACTGGAAGTTATCTTTAGCATATCTTGTCAGAAAGTTTACAGTACAGTCATCAGTTCCCACAGAGTTTTTCCACTGTGACCTGTTACAGCAAGTCTGCATGCATCCTCACAAGTAGCACTGACACTGGTATTAACTCCAACTACAGCAGAACTGCAGCTTGTGTTATTTTGCGAGAAATGTGTTAAAATTACAAGAAGCCAAAAAACGCTGAGATCTGTGTCTTAGTAGCATATTAATCCTCTACCTTCTAATTTTTCAGTCTCTAAGATTACATCAAGTACAAACTTATAGCAGAAGCAAGTTTTGTCTATCTCCATATGTGACCAGGTGATACCAACAGCACAAGACCCAGAATAAACTGGAACCAGAGACTGCTATACAAAAAATATAAATTTTATTAATATATTTGATAAAATACTGGTCTCCAGAGGGAGTAAATCATAAAAGTAATACAAATCAAACCAACCATGAAATGGTTAAAAAGAAAACAAACCTGGGACTAGACTGCATGACCGGGGGAGGGGGCCTTGTGGAGTTATGCGCAACAAGAGAAAATCATCACAAACACATAGGCAAATTGTGACCTAAACACCACTACACACAACCCAATTGGAATGAGATCAAACACTCAATTTGCCTATTCACAGCAATCTTAAGGTGACTTAAACCACACAATAAAGCACACATGCAAAATGGCTGCACCACTACTACTCAGTCCCCCCCTTGAGGATGGCAGAGAACTCCCCAAAAATAATAGAAAAATGGCCTGTTCAAGTGGCAAATTAAGAACAAACTTGAATCAAATAAGTCTGGGAAAAACAGTGGTTGGCTTCTTTAAAAGTATCTTTGTTGGAAACTAAAAGAAACAAACACATTAATATACTAAAGAAACTTTACAATAAACATTTTTACACAACATGCAATGTCAAAGTAAATTATGTACCTTTCTAAACTGGAACATAATCCCTTCTCCCAGTTGAGCATGCAGGTGACTGAAGTCTATATTCAGAGATAATCATGTTCATTTTGTTTTTGAGGGAATAAAATCAATTTTAAAATATCTCACCACTTGAGTGTACCTTTTTCTTGGATGATGTCTTTAAACAATCATTCCATCAATCAGTCCCTCACCAACATGAAATATCTACAGACAATTTATACGACAAATAAAGAGCTAAATAATCATTTCATAGTTCTCTAGTTTCTTCTAGTAATATTAAAATCACACTTTCAACCATTTAAAAATGGAGCCTACCCAATCAACTCCAAACAAAGCCTTGGCTCAGCTGCTCTCCCAGGTGTGTCAGTGCAGGAGGAAAGGCTCAGGTGAGCTTCCCTGCCCTTTTTATAGACTCCACCCTATTAGCCTGCTCTTAGGACTACACTTCCTGTTACCCTCCCTTCCACACATAGATATAATATATGCTCTTCAATTTGGGGTATCCTCAATATTTTCATAAAAATTATAAATATTTAACAGGTAACCTGCATGATGGTCTTCATGACAGTCCAGCTGGACGATATAGGCAGATATTTCCCCCTACATTTTGTTTTTGAATGAAAAGTAGATCTTTAAAGCAGCCATAATCAATATTCTTAATTAACAGTGGATCAAATGACTACATAACCAAGCATGATCAACTCTCCAGATCTCCTAAGCTCTACAGAACGATTAAGTGATTGTAATGGTTAATGGCATTATTTTGGTTTTACAGTCTGCACCTTTACTTGTCTGGCTCACCCTCCAGGCTTTCATCAGGGCCATTTCTAGATTAGCAGGTAGATGTTTCCAGCAAATAACCTCTGAAAACATGCTGTGTGTTAGTATCAGGTCGGCCAGTCAGTTTTTCTGGCAAGTTACTTTTGGCATTTGACAGGGACAGAGAGAGACAGGAAAGGTAGGGGAGAGAGAGGGCGTCACAAGCAACAAAAGATTTAGGACAGTTTCGTACATGGGCCATTGTGGTAAGGATTCAGCATTGATACGTGGTGGTACATGATAAATAAAACAAACATCAAGCAGCTAACCCTCTATGAGAAAGAAGATGCAAGAAAGTACTGACAAGTACTCATTCTGAGGACAGACAGAATGGACATCTACAGTATCTGAAACATATAGCAGTAGAAGAAGTACTCAGATGATATATATGATGATGATATATATAAAAGTAGCAAAACCACAGTCTATAAACACTCTGTCAGAAGTTTAAGTCCGGTATTCAAAATCTTATATCAGTAAAAGTGCAAAGAATTGACATCAACTTGTGCTCATCATGTAAAAGTACTCATTATGCAGACTGGACTGGCTCAGGATTCTTAAGCACAGGGAGGTCAGAGTATACACAAAAACACTGAGGAGGCCTATTTGTTACCACGTGGAAGCCTGAATAACCTTGCAGTGTCGGGAAAGGATGATGATAGGATGATAGGAAGTAGGTGAGAGGTAAATTGGAGGCAGACAGACATGATACAAAAAGGGAAGGGGAACGACAGGAAACACTGGGAAAGGAGGAGGCAAAAAGCCTAAATCATAACAAAAGGAACATAATAAATTAAAGAACCTGACTGAATGAAACATGGTGTGACTTTCACCTTCACATGCTTTCTCTCTCTTTCTTCATCCTATTTAAGAATATGCACTGTAATGTTAGAATATTTTAATGTGAAATATGAATGTGTGTCTCAGTCAAACCGAAACCCTTCATCTACCTCCAAGAAAGAAAAAAACAAACAAGCTTCCTTCCTTCCTGATCAGTTTTGTTTTTAGATGTTGATGATAGATGTCCCCAGGCATTCAGAGTGCTGCTGGAATTGCAGTTATGTACATATGGCCAAAAGTACACTGTGGACCATATTCCCATCTTTCCCTCAAGGTAAGATTTGCATGCTCGCAGCAGCTCTGCAGCCGGTGACATTTTAAAGAGCAATTTGCAAGAAATGGATGTGAAAAGGAAGCTAGCTCAACCATGTGATTGAGTTTCATGTCTTTAACGATATTTAGAAAGGCGTACAGCCCCGAACAGTTGAGCTATAACAAATTATCCTCAGTTGGGTGTTCTCTTGAATCGCAAAGTTATGTGCTTGTTATGGCTGACGGGATAATAAACAGTCTTATTTGATTGGTTGAACTATGTTCAACAAACTGCAAAAGATCACGATAGCTCCCAAACCTCTAAACTGCTGTGCCATATATCTATCTGAGGATTATCAGCCAAAGCAATGATCACACCATTCAAACAGACAGAGAGAAAACATTTATTATGTTAAATCAAATGATCAAGAAAAGTATATTAATATACATTTTTTTAATTTTTTTTTTCTTTTTTTTTTACTTACTTCTTGTGATAACTTGTGTAATCTTCTAATTAAAAAGGTGCAGTGTGTAAGATTTGGGGACTTCATTTTGAGAATGAGACAGACATGTAATATAATATTCGTAACTATGTTTTCATGCATGTATGATCATTTTAAAATAAGAATCTTTTTGTTTGTGTTAGTTAAAAATGTTTCCTTTTATATCTACAGTGGGAGCAGGTCCTCTTTCATGGAGGTCGCTATATTGAAACACTGTGTTTCTACAGTAGGCAAGAGCAGACAAACTAAATACTGACTCTAGACAGGGTCCTTATAGTGTTGTTTCTCCTTTACACTAGGAAGGTGAGGGTGATGTGAGGAGATTCCAATGCAGCGATTGGACCACTAAATGCAACTAAATTCTACACACTGGACCTTTAAGATCTGCATCAATGACATGGATAGAATTGAGTTTTTTGTGCTTACAGCGTTTGAAATTCAATAATTGAACACCAACAGCATTTTCCTGAAACATATGACTGGGGGGCATCATGGTGTTCCAGTTTCAGTCCAGCTAAGGTTGATTGCAGGTCTTCCCAATTTTCTGTCTGTTTCTAAACTGAGTACTAACTAATATAAGAGCCAAAAATGCCAAAAACATGCTAAACAAGCAACCATGTTGATGTTTAGTAGGGGTTTGTTTTGTGCCAACCTAGAAAATGTTAAGATATTTCATTGAATAAGTGAAACCTTTGACTGGTGCAACTACAGGAAAAGTCAGAGGATCACCAAAGTTAATACAATTCATCCCAAGGGGAGTATAAATGTCCGTATCAAATCTCATGGCACGTGTCAATGTCATATGTGTGAGTGTGAAAGTATGATTCACCCTACAGCGACTGTTAATGCTAATAGGAGTACAAAATTTCATGACAGTCCATATATTAAGTGTTGAGATATTTCAGTTTGGACCAAAGCGTTGGGCCATCTGACTGAAAATCATTAGTATGCATCATTTGAGATGCTGTGAATGTCTGTACTGAGTTTTTATGCCCATCCATCTGTTATATGGTAAATTATTTTAAGTATAAGTGTAGACTTTGACCTGCTGGTGGTGCTAAATTAAAAAAGTAGTCCTGTTCATCCTTTATCTATCATTTAAAAAGTCCAGTGTGTAGGATTTAGTGTTTTTTAGCAGTGAGGTCATTTTGCAACCAACTAAATACCCCTCACCTCACCGCCCTCATGCATGTAGGAGAAACTGTGGTGGCTGTAAAACCTGCAAAAAAAACACAATAGGCCCAATCTACAGCCAGTGTTTTGTTTATCCATTCTGGACTACTGAACATGGCTCATTCTAATGTAATGAAAACACAACAATTCAGGTGATTATAGACTAATGAAATATGTCTATGAATATTCATTCAATTGATTTCATTGTTAACCTGCCATAAGCACCAGCAGCTCAGACTGACTGTGAAAAATGTGTGATATTTTACACAGGTGGCCAGTAGTGTTTTATTAAGACACGCCACTAATTTGATCTTAATTGATTCAGATGTATTTATTAGTTCCTCAAGCTCTGAATCACTGCATTTCCTCTGTTTTTTTCACCCCAACAAGAAATTACTCAGTTAGGGTTAGGGGGAGCACTACCACATAGCTCATATCTTCAAAGTCTGTCTCACCTTTTGTTATGTATGCCATAAGTTAGAACCTACACATCAGTGTGTGTTCATACACACACATAACAGGAAAACCTCTTCACCCCCTGCTGGCAGTGCCCTTTGCAGGAAGAATATGCATTATTGACCAAGGAGCGCTTTGCAAAACTAAAAAAAGAGAGACATAAAGAGTCTCCAGCGTCGAGACTTGAAAACACATTCTGTGAAAGAGGCGAGCTGCCCTAAAAACTAGACAGAATGACCAGCTGTGAGTGAGTAGGGGCCGAGAAGGAGTGCAAAGCAATCATTGAGCTGGCATGGCTGAGTGCTCGCTCCACATCAACATCAGCCTGAAAAAAAGAGATGTCTGAAAGGTCATCCTGCTGCTTTCACAGATTAATTCTCAAGATCAATGATTTAGCTGTTAGAAGGACTGTTGAATCTAAAGTAAGGATACTAAAGTGTTTTGCACTCCATTCATGAAGTGTTTCTGTTCTTCCCAGTTGAGTTAAGACCTAAACTGAAGCATTTCTTGACAAAAGCGAAGTGTAGTTGACCCTTATAGAGTGCTGTGTATGGGTCAAAGTCAGAAAGAGAGCTCACAGTACAAGTCCACTGCACCAGTGTCCATACAAGGGAGAGAGTTCTATGAAAACGAGCTTTATCATTTCAGGACAAAACAAGAAAAGAAAAATAACATACCTGGACTTTCTGTGTTTGAAAACCAGAGCAAATATACTGCTGTGTAGATGAGCTGATGGTTGGCAGGTGTGCAGTAAGGAGCAGGTGAGTTGAATGCTGTAATCACGAGGGAGCCGAGAGAATTCCAGTTCCACTGCCGAGTGGGAGCTGTGGCACCTCGCCCAGAAAAGGGAAACCAGGGTGCCTTCCTCGAGGGGACGTCGCTGCCGAGCAGACATTGGGGTCAGTTTCTCTGCAAACCAGGCGACCACACTCCTGGCGGCACAGACTTGTCCTAGGGAGGTGGAATGTCACCTCTCTGGCGGCAAAGGAACTGGAGCTAGTGCCTGAGGTGAAATAGTACTATAGTTGGGCTCACCTCTACACATAGCATTGGTTCTGTAGAGGGACTCATGTAGTGAGGGTGAACAGGGAACGTCTGGCTGAAGCCCTTATCAGTAACCTCTTCAACTCCCACTTCTGGAAGGATTTGAATGCATCCTGTGCAAGGCTGGGAGGCATTAGGTAGGAGCTGTGGTCAGAAGGTTATCAGTGCCTGATGAGGTGGCAATCTAAAAATTACCAGGGAGCCCGAACGGGAGTTTGACCATGCAGTCTACATGTGGAGACGTGGGGACCGTATCCCCAAGGAAATCTGTGGGTGGTACTGAGGGACTATAGGGTACCAGAGCCGTTGCTACAAGCCATCTGATCCTTGTATGTCCTTGTATACCCCCGCAAAGGTTGCTCCCTTTCTCCAATCCTGTTTGTGATATTCATGGACAGGATCTGAAGGCACAGTTGGGTGGAGGAGAGTGTCCAGTTTGGGATCAGTCTCAGCTTTTTGCAGATGATGTTGTTCTGTTCAATTCATCACACCATGATCGTCAGCATGCAATAGGTCGGTTTAAAGCTGATTGTGAAGCAGCTGGGATAACTGTCAGCACCTCCAAGTCTCCACGTATCTGCCAAAAAAAGTGGATTGTTCCCTCCAGATTAGGAGTGAGTTGCTGCCCCAACTGACAGCCTTATACAACCACAGTATTGTAGCAGTAATAGTGCAGCTTGCTCCTTATTAACATTAACATTAACATAAAAACATCTGAATGACATGAACTCATCACTTTGATCATATAGATAACGTAAATGTCTGTATTACATGTCTGAAAAGGGCTTAAAATATAGCAGTTACATATTTAGAACCACCCACCATTAACCAAGTAAACACTGCACTAAATCAGTAATAAAAAGTACAGATGGGCACTTGAATAAAAGGGTGAAATGGGTGTTGTACTTCATGTTGTAATCCATCCCCAGTGCAAAGCTGATATACTGCCAAGGGGATAGAATCTTATTACATAGCCCTTGATCAGATTTCAAGTAATACAACTCCTTCACTATTTTCATGTACGACTCAGCAACAACTCAAAATAAAATAATGATTCGTTCTACTGACATGTATAAGATTTTAAAAAAAAGAAAAAAAACAAATCTATTACAATGAACCACGGAGTGCATTCAATGTAGGAGTCCAGACTAAAAGCAAAAGGCTTCGCTGAGGCAGAATAATGAGAGCGAGACTGTTATTTAAAGACTGGAACCATGACAACAGAAGACCACTGCTGGTGAGGGAAATTTGTGCTTTTTTGAGAGAGAAAGAAAAGTGGCAGGGGATATGATGCTACATGACATCAAATAAAGGGTTTAGTTCTGTGTTGAGTGCAATGGGTTCGACTGACAGGTGTTTTACATAGAGGGATATACTGACTGTACTGCTTCCTGTTGTAAATACACAAAATATACAGGGCTACATGTTCATATCACATATGGCTTTGATCCGACAGTTTGGAGTTTTATTCACCCAACGATGGAAGACACTGCTGGAGAAATATTTCATATCCACATTTTGGTGAGAAAGTCTGAGAATCTGCTGCCAAGTAGTGTTGTGTTCATGTGCTTTTACGCATCAGAATACACAGAAGAGACTTTTCAAGTTCAGCCTAGCCCATAAGCAGAAGTTGCTATGGGTCTCTTAGTTTTCTAAAATCTGCATTGATTGATTTTTTTTTCTTCGCCACTTGGTGAATGCGTTTGCAAACAGTTGCCTAGTTATGCATACAGCATATACAGAGCAACATGCAGCACAGGTGGTTGAAATCCATCGCTGCATTTATACATGGGGCGCATGTTCTAATAGGTGAGCTACTGTGATAACCCCATTTTTCCCATTTTAATTCAAAACACTGCAGCCCAGTTACTGACAAGGTCCAAGAAACGAGACCACATCATCCCAATCCTTGCATCCTTACACTGGCTTCCTACCCATTAGACTGACTTTTAATTGTATTTAAATACAGTTAACAGTTGTTTATAGTGTATTTATATAGATCGCTGTACATACACAACCTCTGGTGTCTTCAGGTTTCCATGAACCAAACACTCAAACTTCCAAAATCCAAAAATCGTGTGTTAAACATAATTTGTTTAACAGCTTGACTTCAACTTTAATTACACACCCAAATGTTTACAAAAATATCTTCCCTTTAAGCATCTGTCAGTCAATTCCTTCCAAAAGGAAGGCTAAGAACTGAACAATGACACAATATGTGAGTTAAAATATGCCTTTTTAACCTCTTATATAATTTTCAATTTTGGAAATTTTCATTGATTTGTTTATGCTTTATTTATATTTAATCATATGTTTAGTAAGACCTGAATAGTTGCTTGTGGATTCGTTTTTTATCAGTGAGAGTAATGATGGCCTAATGTACATTATTAATTCAATTCTCTCCTGCTGGTGCTTGTTATGGAATTTTCTATCCTTGGGTTACACAGGGTCACGTGTGGGCCTTGAGGTCCTCGGCAGTACTAATTGTTTGGCTTTGATTGGGAACAGGAGGTGCCAGTCTATCTCAACACTGTGGTGGCCAGGGTCGAAGAGACCTATTGCTACCTTCATAGACATAACAGAAAGCTTGCTGGTGACATTCCAATTGGCGTAAACAGACATCTGTGTCTTCAGACTAGAATATGTTGACAATAACACCTGCGCGGGTAAAAACATTCTCTTTGACTAATTCTGGGCGTATAGTATTTGTGGAGGAATTCTCCTTGGCCAAGCGTCAATAAATATTACAGCATAAAACATCAGAGGCTCCTGAACACTTTCTTCCCTCCTGACCTCACCATTGACCTTTGACTTCAGCAATTTCTCCACAACAGTGCTGTAGTATATGTTTGTAATATTTTCTTTGTTATATGTCATTTCACATAGATAATATGAATTTGAATGTCTCATCCATGACGTCAACCCATTTCCGAAGAACTGTTAAGCTCAAAGTGTGGTGGCTCTGGCCACCGCCATCTTGGCATTCCTGCCGCTACTGCCTCCCGGCTAATCTAAAAATGAGCCGAGATGAATCGTCAGTGGAGCTGAGGTGGGCTGAATGAAGCCTGGTTGCTCAATGTAATGTAGCCAATCAAAGCTGCTACACTCTTAATTCTACATAACTTTAAGCCTTAATATAATTTGAACAGGTGAGTTCTATAAAAATTCAGATTCAGTACAGTTGTCATGAACGGGGAAATTAGCTATAGAGACCAAAACAGTTTTTTGTACCAGGCTGTAAACATGTTTATTTCTGCTGTTAAATTGGACATTTTAATATGGGGGCTTATGGAGATGAACTCATTCTGTAGCCAGCCTCAAGTGGACGTTTGAAGAACTGCAGTTTTTGACACTTCTGCATTAGTTTCACTTCACAGCCACAGAGGTTGCTGCATGATATAGAAGTCATTAATCTCAGATAGATTGTCGGAGCAGCTTTTTTTGGATCTTTGTGCTCTGTAATTTCTTTTTTCATCATCAGATTTGAAATTTTAACTTTCCATTTAATTTTAGACAGTTTAATGGAATAAAATATTAGAATCTGTTACATATGGACTGGAGAATTTGCTTTCCACTGTGATCACATGTTGTTGTTGCTGCCACTTAAATCTCAAGAAACGCTGCAGAAGAAAGACTGTGAAACAGCAACCAAAACACTAACCTACCTATGTACCCGCCTACGCTGCCACATTGCTACTGACCAGTGGGAGCTAATTAAAAATAACTAATTACCAGTATTAAACCATTCCTCAGTCAAAATCTATTTACCACTAAATCCCCCTGCAGACACATGCATACTTTGAGACTATAAAGATCGTGGGAGACCTCTCCTGTAAAGCTTCAAAGCACCCTGTGAGAAGCCAGGTATTGACAAGGAGGTTCTTACATCTTTGATGCTTTTGTTTACAGGTTGCCGTGGATCAAGCATTGTACATTAGTAACACGGATGTTTGTATAATAGAAGATCAGTTTGAGTCTGCCGCTTTTAAAGGTCATTACAGACTGTGGTCAGCAACACATTATTTCAACCAGTGTTTCCGTGTCTGAGAGAGACTGAGTCATCTGTAATGGTTGCTGATGCATGACATATGAAGTGCTATATTTGGTTAAAGTCAGTTAATGTCTCTCAATTTCCCTTCCCTCTTTTATCCTTTAATGTTGATGAACAATCATGCCTTCTATTTCTACATTCAAGAGCAATGCACTTTAAAAAATTGATGCTATAAGAACAAAGTTTTGCACCACTACACACCCTCAAAATATGACAGCACTAAAGCTGCATCTCACTGTGTCTGATCGCTGCTCTCTGAGCCACCAAAGCTGACAGATCATCATCTGAGACGGAGGGTGAGAAGGTGGAGGCAGGACGAAGGAGTTAGAAGGAGGCAGAGAGAAACAGCGGGTGGGGTAGCAGTGTGTGGGTGTGTGTAGCTTTACTTTGAAGTGTTTTCTCGCTGGGGACGGTGGTTTCTTGTCTTGCCTTGGATTGTGTCACACGCGATGCACAGAACACAGAAACGTACAAAGTAACAAGCAGATGAAGACACACACAGACTGATAAATGTGCATCCATACACACACACAAACATCTCACAGGATCAGCAGTGCCTTTCACCTACAGTAGACAGCAAACACTGTCCTATGCCTGTCTCAGTGGAATAACATTTTCTGTCATCACCCCTGTGTTGTTTCTATACATGATGGCTGCAGGAAGAAAAACACTGACTTTGGAGAGGCAGCGTTCTGTGCATGACTAAACACAGGCAGACTCACTTCGATAAACTCTATGAACAAAAAGTTGTGGCTTTCTGTCTTGCAAATATAGTTTTACTCTGTTAAACTTAACTCTTGTTAGTGTATATGAAATATTGCAGAATGATATATGAGAATAATATGTGATAGATAGATATTCATAACTACTGTATGTTTTCATTACACTATAAATAATTGTTAAAAAAAATTGGCAAATGAAAACATAAAATGAAAGTAAAATGTAAAAAAAAGTTGTCAAAAAAAGTTCAAATAAATGTCAAATACTGTAAATTTATTGAACTTTTCAGTCAAGGTCTTAGAGACAAACTTCGTTATTTTACAGACTTTTCCTAAAATATTACGATTAAACACCTCTAATGAAGTGAAGTTACAAATAATTCTACAGAGAAACTGTTATTTTACAGACTTTCCCTGTATTATTATGCTCTAACTTCAAATGACTATACTTACAGTTCTACGGAGAAACACTGTTAAATCACACATGTGCCCTAAATTATTATATGAGATGCACACTCATACACTGACATCCCAGCCATTGGGGTTCAATATGTTGCTCAAGGACGCTTCAACTGGTCCAGGAAAATGCAATGCATTGTTTTCCTGACTTTTCCCTTACTCATTTTATTTTTGTCTGACTCATTGACATGTATGTGTTTTTACTTGCACAGAAAGAAAGCAAAGCAGTGCAGCTTTGAACTCCTTAAAAAGAAAAGACTGTTCATTATGTTTGACTTAATTACAGATCATTATTGTTTTACATTTTACAGATTGTCTCGATACAATTAAAAAAAACAGAAAACAATTGTAAAAAATGTATTTTCCATAAATTTACGATTTCTTTCCAATGTAGTGTATAATCACCTGAAAATAAGAGTCATTATGTTTTTGTGAGCTTTGAGTCCAACATGTTTCCACAGTAGCCCAGAATGGACAAACCAAACACAAGCGGTTTTTGTACATTATGTGGTGGCTGTAAAGGGAAGGGGTGAAGTGATGCGGTTGCAATGAACAACTACAAGGCTAGAAGTCTCTAAATCCTACATTAAGTGCAAATTTAAGGTACTTGTACTTCCCTTGATTTTATACAGAGAACATATGATGAAGTTATGGTGTACTGGTGGATTAAATGACCCAACAGGTTGTAGACTAATAGAATAATCAAGTAATGTAATATGCAATAGTGTCATACTGACATGGGCCATTTATGACTACTTTAATACATTTTGTTAATTTGCTTACACTTACACTTTCAATGCAGGACTTTCACTTTTAATTGATTTATTTAAAGGATCTGCCATCAAAAAGAAGTCATCCTCTTCTGTGTTCGGTTTTCAATGAGCCCAGTGCACAAAATAAGGTTCTTTGCATAAAATGATTTGAAAATGCAAGTTTTGTAACTAATGTATCTAATAGTGGTCACATGCTTTAGCCTTTACTGATCCACAAATGGAAAATTCAGAGACAATTTTTGGGGTGTGGACGTGAGCATGCATGAATGGAAAATTAAAGAGACACACATGTACACAACAATATTGAAACAGACAATGTATTTTCAGTGGCATGTCAGCAGTCACCCATGGTTACAGCCTGGTCTGGTTATATGTCAAAACAAGTCTACTTGTTTTTGAGTTGTTTTGGATTGTTTCAGAGCTTGATTATATTTTTTTAGTTCACACCACCTTTCACTGTCTGTCTGCCATCTGTCCCATGGTTATTAGTAATCACATCTACCTACTGGTCTGTGTGGTCAGACAGACACACAGGGCATATCATGATAGCTTTCTTAATACAAAACATTCCTCTATCAGACTAATCACACATCCATTTTGTGGGGGCTGCAATTTATGACTCTGTTTTGGTCACATTTAATAGGACTGATAGGATAGGTCCTATCTGATACGTTCACCACAAAAATATTGAAACCTGATTATTTTACTGTCCTCTGAAATAAATCTTTTTACTCATCTGGAAATTTGGACTCAAGTTGTTCATTACTTAACAGGTTACAGGTGATGCTTTAATAACTCTATGCACAAGTGTTCACGTTTTTTCTTTCATGCACAATTTTTAATTCTATAATAACAACAGCTTTCATAATAACAAGAACGAAGTAATTGCGCAATGGAATAAGCAGCAACAGAAACAACACAGCTGTAGAGATCTCTGTTATGTACAGATGTCATGCATGAGCGTGGAGCTGTCCTATAAAAAAAACCTCACTGTCTCAATGTCAGTGTCTTGACACGCCCAAGTTTGCACATTAACTTCAGCTTTATATTTAAAATTTTGTTTCGGTGCATTTAATTTGTGACTTTTTGATTTTCACATTTCCTTCGGGGATGAAGCTTCCCTGATGTTTCAGTCTGGTGGCAGTAAAATGTCTTGTACTTGCTCAAACTGTTGGTGCGTCTCGTCTTAATTTCTGCTTTTTCTGCGCGCTTCCCTGCCAGACTTCAGCTCCATCAGCTCCACTTCGTGCTTCGCCGCAGTCTCCAATACTTTCTGTTTATTGTAGAAAACCACAAAGTTATTTATGATAGGGTGGATGGGCAGGGCGATGGCTATCACACCGCACAGAAAGCTCACGGCTGCGTTGCATTTGCCGAGCGTGGTTTTGGGGTAGATGTCTCCGTAGCCCACCGTGGTCATGGTGATGATGGCCCACCAGAAAGACTGCGGGATGCTCCTGAAAAGCGTCTCTGGGTGGCTTTGCTCCATAGTGTAGGCAAGCGCTGAGAACACAAAGATCCCCACGCCCATGTACATGAGGAGCAGCCCCAGCTCCTTGAGGCTCCTCTTGAGCGCGTAGGTCAGAGTCTGGAGCCCGGAAGAGTGGCGCGCCAGCTTGAAAATACGCGCGATACGCATGATGCGGAGCGCCTGGACAGCCTGTTGGACGTTAGCAAGCTCCATCATGGATGTGGTACCGAGGTAGGTAAGGGACAGGACCACGTAAAAAGGCATGATGGCCATAAAGTCTATGACGTTCATGAAGGAGAGCGCAAAGTGCAGCTTGTTCGGAGAGGAGGCGAGACGCAGCAGGTACTCCGCGGTGAACCATGACATACAGGCGGTCTCGATCGCCTCCAGGATCGGGTGTTCCACCAGTTTCCCCTCGGCGTCGGTCACCTGAAGCTCCGGGATGGTCCCCACGCACATCACCACCGCCGAGACCAGGACAGAGAGAAAGGATGCGATGGCGATGATGCGGGCAGGCAGGGAGGAACCCGGCTTTTCCATCAGTTTCCACATGAACCTCTGGCACCGCTGGGTGCGCGTAATGCACCGATCCACTTCCAGATCCTCCAGAATAATTTTTACTTTGTTTGCAATCTCTTTCAACTCCTCCTCCTTTTCACTTAGGTAACTTTTGCAGCACTCATCTAACACACTTTGGTCTATTTTCCAGAACTCCATCTCCTTTATGAAACAGATGGGGCAAATGCCACGTTTGATGTGGATTTCATCAAAGTAGTAAACGTCGATGATGCACTTGAAGGCATCGGGATCTCGGTCAAAGTAAAACTCTTTTCTGCTCGGATCGAAGTCATCACAAAGAGACGAGATAACTTCAGTATTCTGAGCTGAGCAATTCAGCAACTCCGCCAGTCTGCTCTCCGGGTAGCGGTTCACAACATCCCCGAAAAGCACCACTCGGACTCCGCCAATGTTCACAGCAATCTCCCCCTCGGTGCACAAATCAGTTCTATATTTTGGCTTCGGGATTGTCCACATTTTACTAATTTTACTATTCGAGTGAATAAATATTTATCATGTAATGTAAAAGTAAAGCGTACTAACCAGAATAAGTGTCCATTATATCGACGCGTAAATGTTTCCTTTCAAGACTGTTGATGCACTGAAAGGCACAGCTTGAGCGGCCAGCTTTTCCTAACACTTCCCACCTCTCTCTCTCTCTCTCTCTCTCTCTCTCACACACACACACACACACACACACACACAGGTCCTTTTTCTCATGTCATTTTACGACATATTTTGCTTTATGGAGAGCAGTTAATTGCTGACATTTTCAGTGTAGCCTATACCCAGGGGGGATTTAACGTCAATTGATTGATCAGATACCATTTATGTTGGCAGAGGTTAATACTGTGGAAAGTGGCGCTGCACAGAACAGAGATAGTGCACTCTCTGGTGATGATGTACTGTATAACATTGGTAAGAGGAAAGTAACCAAGTACATTTACTCAATTACTGCCCACTATTTTGCAGCACTGGTTGGATACTTTGAGTATTTCTGTTTTATGCTACTTAATACTGAGAGTCCACTACATTTCACAGGAAAATAACTTACTTTGACAGCTGAAGGTCAGTTTTCACATTAATCTTTCCTCTTTTTGACTTGTAACCCTGGTTGGGGCCTGTTGTCACATCACTATGGATTACATGTAACACTGTGCTTCTGAGGGGCCTTATTAACCGTGCACGTAACTTCACTCATGGTGCAAAATGCCTTGTTTCATAACAGCAACTTTAAGCTACTAGAACATTGTGGAATTAGAACAGTTTCACTCATACCTGCAAACAAACAACATCTGTAGTAATTTGGAACAATTTACTCCAACTTTGTCTGTAACACAGTGTCTCATGGCATGCTGGGAAATCTTCTGCTGATGCGAACACCTCGAGTGTAAAAGTGAGTATCAGAGTTAAGAGTAAGAACTTCAGAGTTAATATTTATACAATCACATTTACAGGTTTGATTTAGTGACACTTTGTTATTACACTCAATTTTGACACCAACTACTTTTAAAGTAGAATGGATTTGACTCTATGAGAGTATAATTAACCCTACTCTTGCTCAAATTTCACTAACACCAAAAATTTAACTCTTCTGAATTTGCTGTGTGCATTTACTTCCATAAAATAACAAATTTTAAATCATGTTGATGCTACACTGACATGTAATCAGGTGAATGGTGTCTCATTCAGGCCTGGGATGTGGGAGAATGCTGACGGTGTGTGCCAGAACCAGAGCTGGGCAAGTGGACAATGCAGTCTGGCTCAGCAATCCCTATGGACATAATGACAGAGGAGAAGAAACCAAAGAGGACATTGATGGAGGAAGCTAAGAAGAGAAAAGGAGAGAGTGAGCGAGCAAGAAGCTGCCAGACAAGAAAATCTGGGACTGTCGTTGGTGAGAGCTTGGTGAAATAAAAGGCTGAAAGACAGACGCCGAGCTGGGCTGACTGCTGCAGGACTATGAGTAATATTAGCTGGCTGCTATGTCTTGTGTTGTTGACCTTGCTTGATGTTTGGCTGTTAACAAAGTTGTCGACTTGATAGTTTTTGATCATAAGTAATTTAATCATAGCAAATACACGTCTACAACTCTCCATATTTACGACAGCAGTATTGCACTAAAGCAGGCTTTACACAACTTATTTGACATATGCAGTGACAGTAACTCCTTAAGGAGTACTTTCAAGTGTAAACTTACATGCTTACGTACCAGTAACATACTGCTTAAACATTGATTAATCAATATTAACATTTTAATAATGTAATATATCATGATATATTAGTTACATGTGGGCATTTTTTTGCAGAACCAGCAGAACTTTTAGTACATTTAGTTGATAACACTTTTGTACTTTTACTTTCTCAATACTGGTTGATTTTGTGACATCTTTAGTTACTGGTGATAACAGCGAGGTTATCACCACCATCATCAGCGAGGTGATAACACCACCCATTACATCTGAAAATATTCTGATCAAATATGAGTTAAAGTGATAAATAGAGTCGTACAGAATATACTGCATGATGCTATCTGAAAATGTACTGCACTGTTGAACAATGTGCAACCATGCATGAAGAAAGACATTTTATTGCACTGCGATGGCTTTAAGATTTCTAGGAAGAATATGCTCACTTAAAATGCTTGAAGCTGTACACAGACAGTAACATTTACAGTACATGTTCTTTTGAATGAAAACACTAAAGAACAATCTTTTGAGCTATTAAACATATTTAAATGGTCCCACAGCTCCATGTGCAGCACATCACAAAGTGAAGTCCATGTGCAGAGGAGCCAGATCCATCCACTGTACACTGACAAGATTATTTACACTTATTTCTGGCTCAAGGGAAATGTTGAAAACCAAGATATTCAAGGATATATTCTTCACTAGATGTGTTTAATTTAGAGTTGAGGGTCTTTATATTCCTGACTCTGACTGGTTTCGAACCATCCACCACATGAGCGCCAGGGCCCTCATTGCTTGGTCACTATGTGGCTCCTCTTTGGTGACCGCTAGCTGATCTCCAGCACATTGGTGTTGATATGGAAGCAGATGTAGGAGAAGTACTCTTGCGGACAGATTCCTGGGATGTCACTGCTTACCTGCTTGGCAGATGGAGACAAAAAAAACAAAAACAGTATGTCACACACTTTGAAGCAGTGAAAACCAATCCTTGTACTACAGGACTGTTTGTTCTTTTGTAGTTCTGTGTTTGTGATTATACACCATAGTTATCTTGGCCACAGTAGCCCAGGATATCACATTTCTCACCACGTTCTGATAAGGCCATGCATGAATTTGCTTGCAAAGTAATTGTCATAGTAGTACATAACCAAAATCCTAATTTATTTATGTTCATAATTTCAATTTCTATATCTCAATATAACACATCCATCCATTTTTCATGACCGCTTATCCTTATCAGGGTAGCAAGGGGCTGGAGCCGATCCCAGCTGACACTGGGCGAGAGGCAGGGTACACCCTGGACAAGTCACCAGCTCATCACAGGGCTGACACATAGGGGAAAAAAAACAACCATTCATGCTCACATTCATAACACATTCAATAATATGATTCATAGTAATTCTGACAGGAGCTATTCTGCTGCATAATGATACTTTTGCTGATAATACTTCTGTACTTCAAGGTACCCTTTAGAGTTTTTGGCCTCTAGTAGCACTATAGAGAAGTTTTCATGAGAACAATGTCCTGCCAAAGCTACAGCAGCATGTGCCGTCAAAGTTAGGAAAGAAGGAGACTGTTAGCAAGTAAACATGGATGTAAACAATACAGGTTTGTCAATGTTAAAAAAACGGCTTTGGAAATGCCTCAAGGGTAAAGCTCACAGTTTACACAAGGTATTTACACATCCACAAGACAACAAACGAACAACATTAGCATCATTTATTTGAGTCCTGTTTCTGGCAAACTGGTTCCTCTTTAGCTGCCTTCTGAGTGCTGAGACAAGTTTGATGAGCGCGTTGAGAGTGAAGCAAAGCGATAAAGTTGTGGACTGTAAAATCATAACAGTGAGCTGAATGTGATGTGTAGGTGAGGGGCAATGCAGGTGCATGATATTTCTTTGTGGGTCATCACTACAAGCAACCCCTTTCACAATACTTGTAGTAATTTCATCCATCCAGTTGCTCTGGTTACTCAAGAATTTGTATGTTTGTGCCTTCATGTCTTTTCTCCTGTGCTTTAGATGAATATGGCAAAATTACAAACAACATTTGAAGTGGATTTGGCCTCTTACATCTGTCTTGCTGGTAGTAGTGGCAGTGGGGTCCAGATGCTTGAACAGTGATGAGAGTTCTTCTCTCAGTTTCTTTGAACGCTTCCTGTCCATCTGCAGCAGAAGAGCCTGATAGTTCACCGGTAATCCATATCTAGCAGGAGACATCATTATGAGTCGACGGACACATAGAGATCACAGGAAAATGACTGAACTTATCACAGGACTGACCTGAGAACTGATTCCACAAACACCCTCAATGCTTTCAAGTGAATCCAGGTAACAAAGACCTCACTGAAATTCATCTTCAGCCAGCGCACAAAAATTCCCTGTGGAGGAGACATTGGGAGTTATAATACACTACAACACACACAAATCCATAGAGAGAGGATACATGATGTTTGACTCACATATTGTTCCTTCTTGTGAACACTAAGCTTCTTCATCTCCTGTTGCTTCTCTTCCTCCAATTCAAAGTTGTACTCGCGCACGGTGAACCTGTGTGGATCATAGGCTACACTATGGTAATTGACACAGATAACACAGCTTTGACTTGATGGGGTATTTTCTGGCAATCCGTCCTGCTTACTTGCTCTCCTGGGCTTTGGCTTTGAATTCACACACGGCTCTCTTGAAAAGTGTAACTGAGAAAACGCCTGCCTCTTTGTCTTCGTACAGCTTCCTGATGGTCACATAAAATGACAGCGGAAAATTAGAGCAACACGTGGCATGCATGCAGCAACAGGTCAAGCTTAAAGACAACAAAGAGAAAAGATGACGGTCCTCTTCCACAGAGAGCGCCATGTTTATGGTAGCCCAGAACAGACAAACCAAATACTGGCACAAAATAGGGCTTTTTGTGTTTTTTACACTCGCGGACACTACTGTTTCTCTATGCTAAGAATGACATTGAGGCGACAAGGTCGTGAACCGTCAACCAGGCTGTAAACATGTTTAATTCTGCTGTGAAATTGAGCATTTTAAAACGGGTGTTTATAGAGATTGACTCACTTCTGCAGCCTGTCTCAAGCGACCGCTTGAGGAATTACAGTTTTTGGCACTTCCGCATTGGCTTCATTTCCCAGCACCGGAGGTTGCTGCTTGATTCCGTCTTTAGCATTTCAAAGCACAGCAGTGTGTACAGCCTCACAGAACTGCTAATGTGGCTGTAGTCTTGTTGTTAACTATGTATTCAATTTTTAAAACATTTATATATTAGAAACTATATACTATCGAAAATCTAAGTTTAATAATGCCCTGTACACCGACACTGGTGTGTCAGTTACCCAGGCTGTAAGGCTGAAGTTGAGCTATCTAAGTAAGTTACATGACGTCACTGGACTCAAACTGGTAAAAGAGGCAAAATTGACATTTCGTGTATCAGAGCCTTTCCAGTGAGCCAACGCGTACAATAGCAGCAACCCCAACTCTATTAAAACCCTTAATAAATCTCATTGGTAACACCTGCGTTTATCCTATTTCAGGTCAAAATGGCTGCCATGAAAAAGGATTTTACTACTTAATTTTTGGCTGTGGTGCAAGGGTCAATCAAACTTTAGAGAAGCCATAATGAAATTAACACACATGCACACACGTTTACCAGTCAATTTCTGGAGGTTTATTCTTATATTTACTGATACTAACCTATATTTCAGACTCTAAAATTGTGTTATGCATATGGACAGCCAGGACTTGACCTGCTGCTAAAAGCTGGAGGGCTGACTTACAGGATTCATTCAACTGTTTTGTTTCAAGTGTGTCTTCACCAACGTGGTTTTGACAGCACTTTTAGGTCTGATTTAGTTTACAGTGCTTTAGTCTACAAAGCACTTTGTTTTTTTCTTGTAAGGTCTTTTAAGGACTCATGCTTCAAGTTCTGGTATGATGTCATCAAGCATTTGTTCATGAGAAACCTCAACTGAACGTTTGCTTTTTCCACAAACATTTCCTACTGATCCAATCGACATTGACTCTTACTTTCTGCTAGTAATGGAACACCTGTGGTTACTTAGCCTGACCCTTTGGTTGCTGAGAACAGGTACTCTGAGCTTTGCCCATGCACTTGCACTTGGATCAAGTAGAATGGCTTGTCTTACAGCCAAGAGCGTATAAAGGCAGCTCACCTGCTGGATCGTGGAACCACAAACTCGGACAAAGATTCATAGGTCCTCTCCCACTGCAAGTAACTCCCTCTGTGACCATAAACATGTGCAGAAACACATTTAAACATAAAGAGCAACACATGAATACACAGACAGACAACCATAAAATGAAGGTACAATAATTTGAATTGTTTGTGTACATGTATCACCGACCTGCTCACTAATACCAGCAGAGTGGTGAGGTACTCTGAGTCCACCAGGTCTTCCTTCCTTATGATGTCATTCAGACTGCGAGTTTGCAAAGGCCCACTGATAAGACAGAGATTATTATAATAATATAATATAATGATGTACAGCATTTTTTTCTTCATATGAAATAGAGGTCACTCACTCTTGTTTGTGCTCAAGGCTTTGCAAGCTTATTTTCACGCTGTTGTACACGGCAGCTCTGGTTTTTAACTCCGTTTCCACCTGTGAAACTTCCTGACACACATGCAGGTGTTAACATCACATGTAAGCATCAGGATACATGTGATAACATCAAGACTATCCTCATATGATGAACTCATATATTAAATACCTTTAATGCCATTAAATAATGCTGTATCTCTGTTACTTGCATGCACATACAGAGTTTTTTTTTTTCTAATTGTTCATTTATTTCTTGTTACATGCTTAAGATCTAGCACCTAGTAATCTAGTAAGCAGAGCAATACACACTATTTGGAAAGTTAATATTTTTATTTCAGCTCGGAAAAAACTAACAAAGCAGGTGAAGGAGGTGTGGTTAGAGTTGAACAGCCCTACGGCTTCATGTGTCTCCACAGATCTGTATCATGGATGTTTTACAGAATTGGATACCAGGATCAAAGATGGCGCCTGCTCAAGCCAATAAGAATGCTCGCCTGTCACAGAAAATGTTTACTTCCTGGTTATGCGGCCCACTTTCTCCCGCTGGCCCTGCCCGTGAGTTCCCACTCGGCCCACAAACTTAGCATTGTGATGATGACACATTTTTTCAGGTAAGTTTTATAGGTATAAAATCCAACTTTGTTTGCAGCTTGGCTTGTTCTGTCAACAGTTTTACAGACGTCTCTGCTAGTGGTCTAATATTCATTTCACTGTTACTTTGACCGTTTCTTGTGTCTCCCCACTTCGCGAAAGAACAATAATAATCATTGCTGAAGAACCCCTTTAAAGGACCGACCAGTGTGTAGAATTTGGTGGCATCTAGCGATGGTTGCTGATTTCAACCCTCTCCTTACCAGTGTAAAGGAGAAACTATGGTGGGTGCAAAACACACAAAAATACACCAACGGCTGATGTAGAGTCACACAAATGAAAATATGGACATTATATTCTGTAAATAAAGCCCCCTAAATCTTAAACACTGAACCTTTATGGTAAATTAAATACCTACAAATACATGTCTTATATTTATCCTCACTTTCATTGGTTTGTACCTTGTTGATGATGTCTGCCAGGCTGGAGAGAGGCAGAGCTGTAGGATACTTGGCTTTGTCCCACTGAAACTTGGTCACGTAGCTCATCAGATCGACTGAGAAACACACCCAAGAAGTCAAAACCCCACTAAAACAAAAGCACAAGCTGTAAATGCACACCACTACACAGTGCAACAGGAGTGTCACTCAGAAAACACGAGGGCAAAAGCACTGTAAAAATGCACACGTTATACAGGGAGTCACACAGAACCTGCACACGACACACAAAGAGCAAAATACCCCTCAGAGACTTGAGGTAAGCTTTCAGGGGTGACAGGACGGCTCTCTGATTCGGGCCGTGGTCTGATGATAGAAAGTGATGAGAAACAGTAAGTTTGTGTTGAGTGGTTGTTGATCCTGTCCGATTGCGTCTATGCAGAAGACTAAGACAAGGTATAAGTGTGTTATCTCTGAAGATGTGTGTGTGGGAGTGGATGTCTGTGTGTGTACATGCATAAGTAGCTATTAGTTTCATTTGCAATGTGCATGTAGCCCAGGGGCTTCTATGCACTTACTTAATGAGTTTCTATACAACGTAATTAACACCCTCTGCATGTATGTGCGTGTATGTGTGCTTGTGTGTGACTCACCCCCATTGGCTAAGGCATTTTCCAGCACTTTGTCATTGGACTGTTCCATCACCTCCTTCATACACTGGCATGTTTTTTTTATCACACTGATCAGACGACAGGGAAAATAACATTATCACAGAGGTGCCTTGACTTATATTTATTTATTCACTTACAATTTCAATAATTTATTGACTCATTTGCTGAAATTTTGTTTTCTGCAAATTGTTATTGACAATTTGACACGATGAACTGTTCTCATGGACTTTCTTTATCCAAGCAAAGACTGAAGAGATATTCAGAAAATAGAGGCTTAAACTGAATAAAAGAAAACATGTCCAGATGAAATCACAAGACTAAATCTGTCTCGTTTGATCTCCCTCAGCCACATTTTGATGACGCAACATCCCCACCTACATCCCAGCGTCAGCTCCGATATACCAATAATGAATTTAAAGTCAGGAGGGAAAACTAACCGTCAGCTGCCCCTGACCATCAATTAATCATGGCGCCGACCGCACACAAGCTCAGAGTTACAAGTCCTAATTAAGGACAAAGCTGCACATTAAGGTATACACGTCCAATGACAAGTGAGACAAACAGTTTTTTTGCATGCATCGACAGAGCATATTCATCACTATTCACCTTTCAGTGAGTGTGTCGAGCTTGGAGAGATCATCTGACACGCTGAGCAGACTGTCCAGTATTCCCACCTGAGGTCACAGCATAGACAGCGCAGTTAGTGTTACTGTGGCTGATGTATCATCCATTTGACATCGCAATGAGCTGAAATCATTATATCATCAAACAGTTCTGTTTGTATCATGAACTGTGAGCTCACTGGCTTTTAGGGTTCACCCCTTACATGTTCACATCTTACATTCAATACCCCCATTTTAAGGGTTTTCATGTTTGATGAAATTGACAAACCGCTGTTAAAATACGATTCCTGGCAGCCAAGGTGAACACTGATCATGCTGAGTGAAATGGGTCAGATGGAAATTTTGCCTCAAACTGTAGAGAGCAACCTGAGCCTTTATCCCTTCACCAGAGAAGGACACCAAACACCATCACCCTCCTCAACTACACTCTACTGTACTGATATGAGCAGAGAGCTAACATACACATCGAATTCTTTGTTTTTAACAATGCTTTTCTAACATGTCAAGAAGAGGCACTCTTCCATATCTGATCCTTGTGTGTATATTTAATCTCAGGTCCTCACCTTGAGATCTGGAATGTAGAACTTGCAGCAGGAGGCCAGGCTGGTTTTGGCAATGGTGCGCTTGAGTTTTTCTACACTGGTTAAACTGGTCTTGTCCAGAGGGACAGAAATCAACCATAAGTCTGTCATGACTCCCAGTGCTTCACATGGAGACCTCCAGTCAAAATCCTTCCCAAAAGAACAGGCGTTTGGCATCAAATAAGTCTGTCACCCAGAGCAAGTAAACATTCAGTAAGATGAGTTATATCATCACTAACATATATAGGTTTTCCTGCTTTCATGACGTTGTAAAATTACATGAAGGTTAATGAATTTACAACTGTTTACATCAGTCTAGTTCAGTTTCCACTAAGTCATTGAGTGTCCTATGTCCATATTAACATTTTTCCTTGGTCATAAGTACATAAAGTCCAATAAAAGAAAATAAGAAATGAAAAGAAATAACTTTCAAACCTTACCGTCAGGTTATCTTCATGTCGTCCTCTGTTAGTCCAACTGTGAGTGTTGGGAAAGTCTGAGCAGCTGCTCTACCTGAGACTGACTGAGTGACTGACTGACAGCCCACTGTCTCCAGGATCACAGGTAGCTGTTACATCACTCCAGGTGGTTACCAAAAATGGTTGACTTTCAATTTGCATCTTTTATGTCACTCTGCACTAGAGGAGGCTGGTCTGTAGAGGAAGAGGAGGTTGCTCCTCCTCTGTTTTTTTCTGAGGCAAAAGGGAGAGATCAAAATGTAAAAAGAGGAATTGGTTGAAATATACCATTACTAAATCTCTGTATCATTTACAAAACATTTTTTTATTTTCTTTGGAAAAATGTTGATTAGAATTTTTCAATAACAACACAGAAAGACAGGGCAGCCTGTGGCATATCAATGTAATGTACTTATTTGTTATTGGCCAAAACACACGAAAGTCCAATCAACAACCACAATACATACTAACTTCGCTTCTGACCAATGATAATTTCCAAATGTCATCTTCAATTCTCTACCATGAGCTATTAACACAGGAATGTAAACTTGGAGTTAAAAATAAGGCTTAGAGTTGAATATATGAGTTAAATAAATTGATCATGAATGCCATTTTAAAGCCCTCCCCTGGGTGTAACTATTTATTTGAAACATTAAACTTGTTGCTCAGGGAGGGAAGACACACCTGAGCAAATATGCTTTAACATGACACCCATCCCTCCAGGTATAGCCTTGTTTTCATGCCAAAAAAGATAAATAACACAACTCCTTAGCAAATTTAAATAGTTCAGAAGGCAGTTAGAAACTAAATGCTAAAAGACGTGCCATTAAGGTCAGTGAACTCTGAGCAGCTGCCTCAGTGCTGGCTGTCGCATTCGTAGTAAGATCAGACCTGAAGAAAAAATAAATAGTTCTATGCAACAACATTTCTGTTATATTTTACAGTGTCTTTAGTCCTCTATGACAGTAAACTGAATATCTTTGGGTTGGGACTTGGCATTAGATAAATCCAAATAGTACTGTAACTACCTATAAGGTGATATTAAAGAATAAAACATAACTTGACATAAATGAAAACAAAAAAATAAAGAGAGGCATGTCAAAATACTGAAATACTTAATAAGTTATGCAGAATTAAGAGCAGAGACACTTTGATTGACAGGACGGTGCAGTCACAGGTGGCTTATTTGAGCACCCAGGCTTCATTTATCCTACCTCAGCTTCACCCACGCTCAAAGTCTTTGCCATTAGCGTTGTTAAATTAACTTTATCTGTATTTCTGTCTAGTTTGCATGGCTGATGTTGCCTTGAAGAGTGACCTAATATCCTTAACTATCTTAAAGGTTCAGTGTGTAACTTTTAAGGTGATCGAGTCCGTCATCTTGCACAACCATGTTTGTTACAGTAGCCCAGAAAGGTCAGCGGGCTCTACAGAGCGCGTTGCAGAAGAAGAAGATGTAGAAGAAGTGCTAGTTGCTAATGGCTAATTGTTTTGTGTTTTGTTAGAAGTTATAGAATATACAATATATGTATCTAATAGCTATAAACAGGCTACCATGCAGATTTTCACAAATTTTCACAAATAAAGGCCACTGTAGCACTTTGAATGGGGATAAGTGGGGGACAGTTGAGTCCGCAATCTCGCATCTTGGACGAGAGACAAACAGCAGAGACCCCCACATGTGTCACATTTTAAGCCTGGCATATAATAACTTTTATATTTACTTAATTCACCTTTTATTTCACCTTATTAACCTATTTATATGCTGGGTTAATGTGTTATGATTTCGTGTTTATGATTGATAAAACATTCAGGCATAATGGAATCATTTATAAATAATATATAAATAGTAATAGTTTTTGTCATAATAGCTTTTTATTGCATATTAATGCTTACTCATTGTCATTTTTGTTATATTTTTTAATTCTCGCAAATTATTTTGGTAAAAAAATATTGATTCATTATTAAAATTATTTTTGTCAATCATTATGACAAAAATTGGCGGACCCCCTGCAGTACCTCTGCGGACCCCCTGGGGGTCACGGACCCCTGGTAGCTAACTATATGGGCTATCTCATTCTAACACTACAGTATACTGACATACCAGTGTTACGGATAAAACAGTTCTGCTATTCATCTAAAGTGTGTGACGTGAAGATTATTGTGTTTAATCAATTTTATGAATAATGTTTATTTCTTTATCGGAGGGGAGTCGGACTGTGTTCACTCAGTGTTGTTTCTACTCGGACCTATTTCGGAAAACACACATCTTCACTTCCTGTTTTTGCTCCGAGGCAACAACGTGGACTGAGCTCACCGGCGAGTGTGTGATTGTGTGTGTGTGTGTGTAGTAACAGTGTAATGTGTGAGCAGAACCTTCTACAATGCAGATATCTAGCGTGAACGATGTGAAGATTTACAATTTAAGCCATGGGAAGTCTCTTCCGGAGGTAAGAAGCGCGAAGAAGCTGCTAACAGTGTTTACTTACTTTGTATGAGCCATGCAGTCACTTCATACTCTGAGCCCAGCTAACACAGCATGCCGACAGGAGTAAGTTAGTCCTGACTGTTCATTCAATAACGGACCACCTCAGTGTAACCTTACATATAAAAAGGCACACACCCGGCTATACAGTCATCATAATTTGAGACTTCATACTTCATCATGCACCTCTCATGTCAGTGCATGCTTTAACCAGTAATGTTAATTCACTTCAGATGAACCACACAGAGGTCTTTAGGTCGTAGCTATACGATATGAATGTACTGATTGTGTCTACAGGCTGCTTTATTGGTTATCTTTAATGCTAAATTCTGATCACCTCCATCTCTTTGATGCAGTGGCTGTCAGATCGAAAGAAGAGACAGTTACAAAAGAAAGATGTTGGTGAGTTCACATTCGACGTGACGGACTGGTGAATTGTCTTTGAAAATGTATATCATCATTCGGACTATTTTATTTTTTTGCACAGACATCCAGCGCAGGATTGAGCTCATCCAGGACTTTGAGATGCCCACAGTGTGCTCCTCTATCAAAGTGTCGAGGGATGGTCAGTTCATCCTGGCAGCAGGTAAGACAACCTGTGAATAGTGTTTCATCAGACTGTCCTTAAAAGACGTCAGCTGCCACTCCAGGCCGTCACTTTACTTTTATTTTTTCCAATTCATTTCAGGCACGTACAAACCCAGGATTCGCTGCTATGACACTTACCAGTTGTCGCTGAAGTTTGAGCGCTGTTTGGATTCAGATGGTAAGTCAGCAGACAGACCCGCTTGTTGTATGGCATCCATGTCATCTACAGCTAAATGTGACTAATTTCTTTTCTCCTTCTCTCCCTCTCAAAGTTGTGGCTTTTGACATCCTGTCTGATGACTACTCGAAGGTAAGACATTGAATTAAACATTTTACCAATGCAGATTATTGTCATGCCTTCACTTAAAGGATCTGTGAGGTTATCAGAAACTAGTAATGACATTTTGGTCGACTTACCTGTAAAATGAAAACATGAACATCATCCCAGTGTTCACAGGGATCCTTGGGTGTAAGTTAGGGGCGGCTGTGGCTCGGTGGTAGAGCGGGCAGGTCTAATCAGATGATCGGCGGTTCGATCCCCAGCTCCTTCAGTATGCATGTCGAAGTGTCCTTGGGCAAGATACTGAACCCCAAATTGCTCCCGGAGGCTGCGCCATCGGTGTGTGAATGCGTATGAATGGTTAGCTCCTAAAACTGATGAGCAGTTGGCAGCCAATGCCATAAGTGTATGAATGAGTGAATGAGCTTTGAGTGGTCAGACGACTAGAAAGGCGCTATATAAATGCAGTCCATTTACTATGTAAGAGTAATTATTAGAAGGACAGACTTTTTTATGATACAATACTCATGCTATTAATTAACTACTTATATATATATATATATATATATATATATATATATATATATATTATTTACATGCATGAGATGGCCATAATATTAAAAACACCTTTCACTACACTCTAGAAGCCCAGGTTTTGGTACCCTCCCCTGTGTATTACTACTGAGCCACAAAGCACTGCCAGATTTTCCCACACTATGTTTTAAAAATATAATATAGCTTTTAAAAAAAGTGTCAAACAAAACTTTAAATTCACTATTTGTTTTTCTGTGTGTCTCTGCAGTTGGTGTTTTTGCACTGTGACCGCTACGTAGAGTTCCACTCACAGCACGGACACTACTACAAGACACGTATTCCAAAGTTTGGACGGGACTTTTCTTACCACTACCCCTCCTGTGACCTCTATTTTGTGGGGACAAGGTGAGATTAAAGCTTAGAGTGAAGATTCACGACAAAACAGAACCGTTTTAGGACGTTGCAGGGAAAAGTTGCAGCAGTTTGAGCTGACCTGTCTCGGCTCGACTCGTCCGGGCTGATCAGACTCAGCTTGTCAAGTCATCAGTGACTTAGTTTTAACGTTGGGCACGTCACTTGTTTCAGCAGCCAATGAACAGCTCCAAATTCTTGACTCGAATTGGTCCCTCTTGTTTTTTTTTTTTTAGAAATGCAACTGTAGCAAGTAACTCACTATCACTATCCTCATTCATATTTTAAGACGCTACAAATTATATCCAGGTCTTTGGTCTGAACTGGGCTTAAGGCTGAATGGTAGATGTTCACTGCTCATGTTTTTCTTTTCATTTCAGTTCAGAGGTGTTCAGGCTGAATCTGGAACAAGGACGCTTCCTCAACTCACTTCAGACTGATGCTGTGTAAGTACAACAACGTGTTTTCCATAACTGTTGATTTGATTGTAGTTTTCATGTGCGGTGACACCGGTATGCTTCAGTAATAGTAAGTGGTTAACGCTAGATTCAGCCACTAAAGTCTGTGGTGCAAGCTGCCATCAACTGATAAAGCACCTGGCCGCCTTTACTCTCAGCGGGTGTTCATGATGCTTCTTCTTCTTCACTTCCAGAGAGAACAATGTGTGTGACATCAATCCTGTCCATCATTTGTTTGCCACAGGAACCTCTGAAGTAAGTGCTATAGCAGGCTGCGTGTGAAATGAGACAGCAGACACAAACCATGACTGTGTGTGCGTGGCTAGTCACTGCTAAGTGCATTTTCGCATCTACTAAGACTTATACAAGTACCAGTATAGCACAGTAAAACACAGTCTCACTGTTGACTGCATTAAAGAAGAAACTGGTTGATTTAACCTGTCTATAAAGAGGAATTTCTATGTTTTAATATATTTTTATAAGAAATTGACTTTATTCTTTTTTGGATTTCCAAATGGTAGATCTTTCTCTTCTCTAATTTGTTTAATTTTTGTTTGGTGTAAGTATCACACACCAGCTGGGCTGATGAAAATAAATCTGTTGCATGATTTCTGAGTGTTAAAGTTCAGGTTTTTCAAACCGTTACCACTCTCACTCACAGTAGGAGCTGCCAGCATGAGAAGGTGCCCATTGCAGCTTTTTCTTGGGTCTTAAAAACCCCCAGATAGTTCTAAAAGTCATGAGGTGTAAGCTTCCTCAAATCTTCCACGGTTTGACATCTCCTCAGGGAAGGGTCGAATGCTGGGATCCTCGTGTCCGGAACAGAGTGGGCATGCTGGACTGCGCCCTGAGCAGCCTCGCTGAAGGAACAGAGTACGTACCAAGCTGTCACGCTGAGATGTCAGCCTGACGATGCATATGCAGCCACATGGCACTCTCCACTGCCTGTAACTCTGCCGCATGAAAAACAAGCTGCAAGCTGTGCATCATTACGGTTCACATTAGAAATATCCAGCTTTCATCTCATGCGTAGTTTATTATCCTCTCACATTAAGATTTTTCTCTTTGTGTCTCTCTTTGATCCATTAATATTCTGTTGATATAATGTTATTTTTATTCATCTTTTGTTGACAGAGTTCAAGCTTTGCCCTCAATAAGTGCGCTGAAGTTTAACGGCTCCCTCACCATGGCAGTAGGCACCAGCACAGGACAGGTGAATCAGAAACATTAAGTTGATGTTTTGGGCTAGAAATTCAAAGAAGCGTGACACAGTTTTTTTTCCATGATGGCCGTCTGCAGCAGCTGGACATCAGTCCTGTTTGCATGTCTCAGCCTAATTCTCCACTCACACTCTGTTTATTGTTGTTGTAAACTCTCAGCTGCCCACATACTGTGGAATTCTGCCTCTTCTTTCTGAGTTTAGGTGACTCACAAGTTCCAGTGCATCTGTCACCTCTGTGACACTGCCTCTTTGGGTTTATTGTAGCTGTTGGTTTTGATGTAAAAGTGAAGGTCCCAGTTAGGATGAATATAAAGGTCTCTAACACATCCTTCACTTTTTTTTAGTGTTGTTTTAGCATTTGGAAGCGTCTTTCTTGCAGAATTAAACAGATTTCTGTTTATTGATGTTAAACACCCTTTGCTTTGTCTTGAAGGTGCTGATCTATGACCTGCGCTCCAACCAGCCGCTGCTAGTTAAAGACCACTTCTACAACCTGCCAATCAAGTCACTCAACTTCCACGATCAACTGGAACTGGTCATGTCTGCCGACTCCAAAATTATAAAAATCTGGAACAAAGACAATGTAAGACTCAGTAATAGTCATTAAAAGATCTGACTTACCTCTTATCATTCACAAACATGTAGATGACGATATTTTAAGGGCTGTTTTCATATTTATATATAGATATTTCATATCATATATGCAAACTGATGACTTCTGACACGGACATCTCTACATGTTCTGTGTGTGGATTTACAACAAAGACGGGATTAGACTGTCCACATCTGTTTGGATTCTTTCTGATGCCATTTATCTTTTATGTATTCTATCTGTTCACCACAGGGCAAGGTGTTCTCCTCCATACAGCCTCAGACCAACATCAATGATGTTTGCATCTACCCTAACTCAGGTGAGAACAACTTCTCCAGCAACATCATGAGATGAAATAAAATGTTTTGGTCTCATGCAGGGAAATGTCACAGCAGCCAAAGTACAGGCGGAGATGTATAGACAAGCAGCTTTAAAGAACTAGAATGTTGGGCTGCAACTAACAGTTATTTTTATTATCAATGAATTTGTCCATCACTTTCTTGATTAATTGATGAGTTGTGTGGTCCGTAAATAGTCAGAAAATGGTGAAAAATGTTTTTTCAGAGCCTAAAGCGACCAGAAAGAAACCAGAAAATATTCACATTATCAAGAGTGTTGGCAACTTTTAATCTTATCGATTGCTCAACTAATTATTGCACCTCCAACAGAATGCTAAATATGCATAATGAACTTCTACTATATACAAAAGAAGCATGAAAAAACTTCAAAGTCACTGGAAACCCAAATCCACCACAACCTTCTAACTTTGTTATTTAGGGTCTTGTGTACGTAATAGTAAGTACCTAAAAAGTGTTTCCTGATATTGGACATTCATTACGCAATTAATTCTGCAAACTAATCATAAAAAAATCCACATCAGTTGTCCCACAAAACACAACCTTGCTGCTATCACTCTAAATAATAATAATAAAGCTAAATTCTTGCAAGCGTTGCTAAATCCGCCTTCAGAGAGACGATGGTCAAAACTTGGTCTTTTCAAAAGTGAACTCTTGTCACAACCTCCAGCATTCATGCAGCTGTCTTTCACCACCGGGTGGCGCCATCTTACAGTCCAGTTCACACGCCATTTGACTGTCATTGCATGAAGGTGAACTGTCACAGTGAAGTCGTAATTGAATCAATCTTTATTTGTTTCTAAATGAACCAGATTGTCTGAAGTTTTTTAAAAGAGGTTCCATCATTAAAGTTGTTAAAGACACGTTCACACAATATTCAGCTCAAAAACTAAAACTAATTCCCTTCTCATTATTTGCACATATATTAATTCTGCTCATAAGATGCAAATTCAAGTCAGCCACATTCACTGTTTCACACACCAGTTTAATTTTAGGACCTTAAAATATATACACCTGGAACTAAATAAAGTATTTACACCACGCATGAGCTCTGCTTCCGACCTCATTGTTTTGCCTACACGTTGTGTCTTATTGACAGGTATGCTCTTCACCGCCAACGAAGATCCCAAGATGAACACGTTCTACATCCCGGTGAGTTCAGAGGCATTTGCACTTGGTACATGGGTCACATTCACATCCTGTGAGCTGTTTATTTTCTCCTTCATTGATCTGATACTCACAAGGCTGCTGCAAATAAGTAAAGGTGGTTAAAGCTTGTCATCAACAGCCTGTCCTGTGACAACTGGACAAGGCGTGTGTTTTAGAGAAGGGGTGTGTGTGTACAGTAAACTAAACTTTGCTTTGTGTAAATGAGGAAATTCCAGATATGGTGGTCGTGTTGAACTTAAACCCTTCTGTCCTGTATTGGGTGAATGCATCACTTAGCTGTTCATATTGGATCTGCAGCTGAAACCAAAACAATTGTCTTGCGTCCCCAATTTCAGAGTGTAAACCCACTGATGTAAAATATAGACAGTTGTATAGGTATATTTGTTACGATTATATTACTTCTGATTAAAAACTAGCATGTTGACCAAACATAAAGCAAGTGTAACAACACAAGACATAGCAGCCAGCTAATATTACTTACTAGTCCAATAGTAAGAAGCCCAGCTCGGTGTCTGTCTTTCAGCCTTTTATTTCACAAAGTTCTCACCAATGACTCGTCTGGTGGTATTGGCTTCCTCGATCATCCTCACCAGTCTCTTTGCCTCTGCCATTCTGCTTCTGCTGAACCCGGCTATGTTCTGGTGCCCATCCCAGTGTCCCTGCTCATCAGCATCTGCCCCCCACCTCGGGCCTGAAAACCTCCTCTTCCCAGAGGTCCAAATCACCTGTGGTACCACTACCTCGGCGCTCTGAGCTCACAGTCTGTGCAGCTAACAAACTGAGCTAACATTAGCTAACAGTAGCTACAGTCTGCAGCAGTTGACTTCACTGTCCATCAGGAAACTCTGTAAATCACAGAGAGTTGAGGCAGAGCAGCCGGAGGACATCAGAGGGAAAAGCAGTAAACATTTTCTCCATAAAGTATGATCCAGTTTCACCAAAATCAGTGAAACAGTTGGTAGTGTGCAACTTTGCACCGTAAAGTGCTACGCACTTTCCTCAACCTGGAGCCCAAAATTACAAAGTGCAGAACAGGCGTATGGGGCGCGGAGTGGGAATAACAGAAGCACAGTTTACCTGATTATATGTCAGTGTGTCATCAACATGATTTAAAATCTGTTATTTAATGTCAGAAAAGTTTAGCAATGTTGCTTTAAGACAAAGACCAGGCAGATAATACTGAATTTTACCACTAGATGTTACACGTGACTCAGTCGCTTCACTAACACAGGAAACAGATGTGGTATATCCTAAAAAGGAAAAAGGTGGGCTCATTGTTTCCCGCCACACAACTTTCCCGCTTTTCACAAACTAGTTAGCACTACATGTGCTGACCGTCAAGTAAATGGTACACATCGCTGAGAGTTGCTTCTTGTCTCTTTTTTGACCAGTTCAGTCAGTTTGCACTGAATCTAACCTGTTAAAGCGTCGACACTTTTACATTAAGTTCCACAATGTGCACAGATATGTTTATTACAATGATCAAAAAAAGGCTTTTCTGCTTGAAATGGATTCAGTTCTTTATATGTTTTTCCATGAAATACTATGTTAGTAGTCAAGACCTGGTTTTCTGTGTTTGCTCAACTTTTGTTTGTTTGTGTGATGTCATTTTCTGAGAAGTGTAGCTGAGGTGAGTTTAGACAGTCCGTTTTGATTTTCCAAGTACCTCCCGTCCTGAGTAAGACTTTTTCATGTGATTGTTTACAGTCTCAGGAAGCGGACTTCTCAGAAAATCAGGATAGTGCTCAGACTTGCCAGACCAACCTGTCATTTATGCTTCTGTCATGTTTCCGCTATGAATAAACTGCTTTCAGTTCTTACGCAGCTCTCATTATCTCTGCAGGGCAGCTTGAAGCTTTATCAGCTCAGCAATGACGAAACAAAAGAATGACCGCGCGCTGAACGCTGAATTCTGTCAACTTTGAACTCAGTGTTTGACACTGTCATCATTACCTACATGGACTGGAGTTTAGAGATTAGCCTGTTGTATGACTTTCACCCATCTCCTGATTCCAACTAAGTAAGATGTCACAACATGAGGGGATCTTTGATCTGCCTCACTTTTAATTAGTTAACCCTTAATCTGTGAATCCCCTTCATATCCAGATATGGGGGAGGCAAAGACAAACCAAATTTGAATTTTGAGAGAGAGATGTGTATTACTTGTCTAACATTAGACTAAAAATATATATATATATTGGAATATCCAGGTTCGTACATCATTTTTTACCCTTTGCCTTTAGCAATACTATACTGCTGAGAAGTAAACGCCCATTAAAGTACACAACCAGCAGATAACACTTGGATGGATTATAAGTTCTCACGAAACATCTTACGGCGAAAAGCACCAGTGGTTACAGTTTCACCTGGTTTGCAATGCTTATATAATGAAGAAAGTTATCACAAGTGGACAGGAACGTAACTATAATTCCTGGTTTGGTAATGTTGTATGACATGAGTATTTCATGAGAATTTGGACATGAGAATTTCAAGCATTGCTATGAATGCTTGAAATTTCTACACATACATACATGTGTGTGTATAAAGAAGCTGCACAAAATGATGGCTCAACCTGAGAAGCAGTGACCGTTTGCTGTGCCGATGCTTTTTCTGTATCAGCGGTGTTGGGTTACACGTCAGCAAAATTGGTTCAGTACCTTGATAAAAGAAAGAGCTCAATGATTTCTAACTGGAATGGAAACATGACCTCGGAGTTTGTCTATTTTTGTTTTAACAAATACATGACAAGTTTAGTACTTACTCAACAGTCTAAATTTGAACTGTGATATGTATGTGTGTGTGTGTGTGTGTGTGTTTAGGCTCTGGGCCCTGCGCCTCGGTGGTGCTCCTTCCTTGACAACCTGACAGAAGAGCTGGAGGAGAGCCCGGAGAGCACGGTGTATGATGACTACAAGTTTGTCACCCGGAAGGACCTGGAAAATCTGGGTGAGACCTAGCTGCCTTCATTCTTCTTCACAAAACTGTGCAGTGCGTGTGGAAACAAATCACAAGGTTAAACAACCAGTTTAACGGAAAAACTAAGCATGCAATTGATGCATTGATGCTTTTAGTTAGAAAGTAGAAAGGATTAAAGTGATCACCGTACAAAGAGGGAATTTAATCCCAGCCTTAAAAGTTCCACCTTAAACTATGAGTCAATCTAAGCCACTTTGCCGCCTTGGGGGTTAGCACATGTGGCTAGACTACCTAACTAGAGGCCTAGGGAATGATTGAGAGGCTTTAGGTAAGAAAAGGAGTGTGTGGGGATGGGAGGAAGGAGGGTCGGGGGAGTGGACCCTGGAAGGGTTGAATGAACATTGGAATGCAGGCTCAGCAGTAAAGAGATCAAATGACAAGAAGCAGAAAGGTGGTTGGCTGCCGTGGGATAAAAGGAGAGGAGGGGGCAGGCAGGAGACCAGGGGTGTTGATTTACAGGAGCTGCGTAATGTGGTCCTATTATGTAACCACATGAGGCAGCCTCGGCAGAACACACTGACAGAAGATCCTGGGGCAAGCATTTACTCCACGTTTTCTAATAAGCAACCCAACCTATGTTGTTGCCGCTGCTCACATTCATGCCATAGTAATCTCAGTGTGGAGTTTTCTCATTTCAATGACCTACTGTACCAGTTAAACGTTTGGACACACCAACGTGTAATCAAAGTGATACACATACAATGCAGAATACATTTTATTATAATAATTTTACTATTTTTATTATTATTTATTTTGGATTCTTCAAAGTAGCCATCTTTTGCTTGTACACTCTTGGCATTCTCAATTATCTTCACAAGGATTTTAATTAACAGGTTGTCAAAGGTTCATTGGTGGAATTTCTTGCTTACGTAACGCACTTGAGACAGTTGTGTTGCCCTACTCAACTACTGTAGTAATCCATATAATGGCAAGAACCGCTCAACTGACTAAAAAGAAACAACAGTTCATCATTACTTTAAGACATGAAGGTCAGTCATAGCTGGAAATTTTAAAAGCAGTCGCAAAAACCATCAAACATTCTGATGAAACTGGCTCTCACGAGGTCCACCCCATAAAACTTCTCCTCTTAGTCAGAGGAGAAGTTCATTACATTTACCAGCCTCAGAAATCGTCGATTAAGGGCACCTCAGATTAAAGTCCACAGAAAAGCAAACAAATTTCAACATCAACTGTTGAGGCGATTGCGTGAATCAGGTCTTCATGATCGAATTGCTACAAAGAAACCACGACTAAGGGAGAGCAACAACAAGATGAGAACTGTTTGGGCCAAGAAATACAAAGAATGGACATTAGCCCAGTGGAAATCTGTACTTTGGTCTGATGAGTCAAATTTGAGGTTTTTGGTACAAACCATCATATGGGACACAGAGAAGGTGAATGGATGATATCTGCATGTGTGGTTCTCACCGTGATGCATGGAGAATGACGTGTGATGGTGTGGGGGTGCTTTGCTGGTAACACTGTTGGCGATTTATTCAAAATTCAAGGCACTCTTAACCAACATGGGTACCACAGCATTCTGCAGCGACATGTCATCCCATCATTTGTTTTTCAACAGGATGATCACTCACTCAGGAATGCCTGGCTTAAGGTTTATGTTTCCTTTTTATTAATTATGAATTTATTGTGTTTTCCTTATTTGTGTCAGGTTTGTCTCACCTGGTGGGATCATCTCTCCTAAGAGCCTACATGCATGGCTATTTCATGGACATCAGGCTTTATCACAAGGTAAGGTGTCTAACTACTAAATTAACTTTGTGTTTCTCAATGAATTATCTGTGTTGTTAAGTCTGGACTGTTCATGATGTAACACACTAAAGCTGCTGTAAAAGTGTTGTTCCCAAAGAAATATGATTAGGTGTTACAGTTTTGCTGTTTGGTTTGACTGCAGGTCAAAAGCCTGGCAAATCCTTTTGCATATGAAGAATACCGTAAGGATAAGATCCGTCAGAAGATTGAGGAGTCCAGGACCCAAAGAGTGCAGGTTAAGGTAAGAGGTTCTGACAGAATGTGTCGTCTTTCCATAAGTTGTTACAGCTAGTTTGCAAAGCGTAACTGTTCTCTGAAATCACATGCAAATTACAAGTACATGACTTTGTCTGGCTCAGTTTGGAAAACACATACTATTATCATCCTTATACACACACATCACCTCCCCTTAAGTATTTCATAGAGGGAAATTTACATAGTATACCAATTACTAAGCTTTCATTTGCTTCACAAATAAAGCTGATTGAGTTGATTTCCTGTGTGATTAAATGGACAATGCATTGTGACTGAGACAGAAGCTGCCCAAGGTGAACAAGGAGCTGGCTCTCAAGTTGATGGAGGAGGGTGATGACGAAGCGGAACTGCCTTTGAGGAAAAAGAAGGGCAAGGTAGGAGAACGTCAAACGTTTGCGCTTCTCAGCTCTCTGAAGATGCTCAGAACTCATTGTCTGCCATTTGTGTATTCTTTGTATTCTGTTATGTTTGGCACCTTCATAAGATCGGGAAATTAAATTGGACTCAGTTGAAACTAGAGCTGCAACGAGTACTCGAGTAATTCGAGTGCAAAAAATCCTCGAATAATTTTTTTTGCCTGGAGTATTCGTTTAAGTAGTCACTTGCGTTCCGCCCCGGGGATCGTGTTCTACACGGACTGTAAACAGTGACGCACGCGACTTAGAGTCAAACATTATATTTTCAGAAATAAAAGCCAATTGTTCGGTTTTAACAGACCTGTCATTTCTGTCACACATTATGCAATAGTATTATTGTTTAAAAAAAAAAAAAATCGCTGAAATATTCGGGAGAATACTCGACTTCAAAAAGAATCTATAGCTGCAGCCCTAGTTGAAAGTTAAAATTTTAAAGTTTCTTCTTGTAACATTTGAGCTGGATGTCTTTCCCACCACAGCTTCAGTAAACAAGATAAAAGGGATGGGTGTGAGAATCTGGACGCTTTACATCACCTTTTGCTTTTCAAACCTGCAGGCTCTCCCCACCATCCTGGGAGACGACCGCTTCAAGGTAATGTTCGAAAACCCTGACTACCAGGTGGACGAGCAGAGCGAGGAGTTCCGCCTCCTCAACCCCATCGTCTCCAAGGTTGGACAAAAGAGGAAGAAGAAGCTGCGTCTACTGGCTCAGCAGGCTGCTGCTTCCCAACAGGTAATGCTGAACTTAGCTGTCGTTTCCTGTACAGGTATGAGTCTCCAGGTGTTTAAACGGTTGTGAGCAAGTATGTGAGTGAACAATATCAGGCGTAAGCCAACACTCATAAGGGATTAGCATAACTAAACAGTGCCTTTCCTTTTGTATTGCAAATACTGTAAAAAATGTGCTATTAGGCCGCAGTACTCTGTAATCCCTTCAGGCAGTTATCTGTTTGTCTTCTTCACAGGTTTCTGTCTGTGTTTCTATATATTCAAGACATTGTTTGGGATGGAAGATCAGGCCTGTAGAAGATCAGGCCAAGAAATAGTGTCACATCAATTAACTTCAGTTTTGTAATATCACTGTTCAGGCGGCTGAAGATGAGGAGGAGCCGGAGGGGCGAGCCAGCTCCGAGGAGGAGAGCTCAGACGATGACAAGAGTTGGGTGGAGGAGGTGAGGGAGCAGCGGAGGCTGCTGTGGCAAGAGGGCCGAGACCGCCGGCGGCAGGACAGGAAGGAAGCAGATCGCAACACTGTCCTGCTGGAGAGGGAACAGAACGGAGGAGAGAAAACCTCAAACATGGCCGAGGGCAAGAAGACAAATCAGCCTCAGTTTTATCAGATCAAAGCTGGAGAGGAGTTCAGAAGTTTTAACGACATGGCCCGCAAGCAGAAACTACAGAAGTATGTCTTTGGAAATGTATTAAATTGAAGTGTTAGAGGAGTGCTGGCTTTCTGTGTGGGACACTCCCAGATTATTATTCAGATTGCTTTAGGGTTCACAGCTGTTTATAGTGAGGTATAACCGTAAGTGTCCAATTGCAGGGCTTCTTTGGAGGACCGTCTGAAGTTAGAGGAGCACTCTGGAACCAGCAACATGGCCGACACTGCTGTGGGCAGCAAACAACTAACCTTCTCTCTCAAAAAGGTAAACCGTTAACGTGGTGCACCATCCTATAACTCAGCCCCATCACTCCATTGTTTAAAGCAATGAACTATAAACTGTAAAACAGTGTAAAACAGCTGATGCAGCCACTAAGGTGGTGGAAACACACAGCAGAACAGTATCTAACGTTTGTTACTCTGTCCTCGCCTGCAGTCAGAGCAGCAGCAGAAGCAGCAGCAGGCAGAGCGGGAACACCACGAGGAGAGGAAGAAACTGAGGCGCTCAGCCGGACACCTGAGCAGCGGCCGCGGGAGAGGCCGGGGCCGCGGCAGGGGGAGAGGAGGAGGGAGAGGAGGAGGGAGAGGCCGGTACTGAGGGAGGCAAGGGGGGTCTGACTCAGGGCCTTTGTCCTGAACAGAGGCCTTAACAGCAGAGTTCTCAGCTCTCGTCAAAGTTTTCTAGTGTCTTCTATGAACTGAACTCGGATTCAGATCTAGAGACGTACTGAAGACGTTCGGCACAAGTGGCAAAGACTGACACTGATGAGCAGACAGGCCTGCCCCTCCTGCTCCTGGGTGGTCTGGGCCATGTGTTTAGCTGCTCTCTGCAAAACAGAGCATATTAAAAAAAGATTACGTATGTCGCTTCCTTTGTGCATATAATGTTTATGCCATTATCCATAAATACCTTCACTGCATACTTTTTCTTATAACTACTGCTCAGTGGAGCCTACCATTTCAGTTAATGAAGGGGAGGAAAGGTGTGTGCGTGTAAAAAATGTAGTATTTCTTAATGCTCTTTGTTATTACTATATATTGTTAAACCAACACTGGATTAACAACATTTGTACTATATATTATATTTGGTACAACACTTGCTTGTCTACATTGTTTTTATTCCTCAGAATCAAAATATACCATTTTCTACTGAGTGCCAACATGGCTCAAAACGTGCAAATAGAGCATGCTTCCTTTGCAGTGCGTTACTACATACGTCAGAAGTAAGAGGGAGGGGAGGAGAAAAATGTTGAATGAGGAAAGTTTTTTTTTTTTTTTTCCCCCGCCAACAACTGCAGTTCTTGGAAATAGAAGGACTGCCTGGGTGTCCTTCCCATCCCCCAATGTGCTGATGGTGTGAACCCCCTCTTCTCCCGCATTGGCCCGTTTCAAATGTGAGGGAGGTGCATTTAAGCTCTTAGCGTGCCAACACCGGCCCCCAGGCTCATTTGAACTCATTTGATGTCACCATGCTTTTTCACCATGACCCATCTGCCTCAGTCTAAAAACGACAATACTCTGTTTTATAGTCGGCTGTGTGCCAGACTATTTCTTGGCCCAGGAGCTGCGACTTCCTGGAGTCTCCACTTGTTGCCGGTCTTTGGATTTTACACTACATATATAGACATGAGAGTGGAAACAATCCTCTCATCTAATTGGCAACCACAACACTAATAAGTGTTTCTCCCGATATGTCAGACTTTGCTTTTGTACAGAATCTTTCAGGTCCTTTCCTTTTATATACAGCTAAATCGATCAGTCAGGGTTTAACATGCTTTAAAATCAAAATTCATTTATACAAAGCCTGGAAAGGATGAGAAGGAAGCTTTTTATGCATGAATTTCAGAGATAACCATCAGTTGAGAGTGGGTTACTGAACAACAAAGCTCCAGCCTAGTTCACTCCTTTTGTGTTACGGCACTGTCCCACTGCAGAGCAAATAAACATCATTTAGCAAAGTGTCATCTGGTATAACTCTTTAATCTAGGTTCCAGGCAAAATGCCCCCTTTTCCTTTCACGATGCTTTGGCCTCACCATGACGACTGGCAACAATCAGGCCACATGAAGTGGGTCAACCAAAGCTGACACAAAGAATAAGGAAACTGAATTTCCACAGAGGCAAGGAAGTGCTATTTGATACACTGTACCTTGGAGGCCAAACCATTACGAAGACCCACAGTAGTCCTCGTGGTTCAAGATTTCTGAATAGCGATGTATCATAGATCCATGTTTTCACCTGTCTCCTTTATTTACATTGGGCCTAATAGCAAATTTTGGTGAGTTTCAGGTTTAATTATAAGCACACACAACAACAAAAAAACAGATTCTTTAATGTGACTGGATCAAATAGTGATAAGGGTTTGTGTTTCCATCTTGGTTCAATTCCACATTTCAACAGGTTTCATAGAGACCATTTAGAAACCATTTAAAACTGTTCACAACAGGGCACAAAAACACAGACCACCAACTAAAAACTAAATATGAAAGTGGTCAGTAAATTTGCTTCATTCAGCATGCCAAATTGAGTGACTTGTAAAATCTGAGCGTTGGTTTACAACTTGGACGATGGACAAAAAAGTAAATTTTGTCCCCTGGTTCACAGTGCTTTGGTTTGTAGCCAAACAGCAGCCAGAGATAACATGCTAACAGGCTAAAAAGCAAAAAATGCAAGCAACTGTAACAAGGTGATGACAACAATAAGCTCAAAGCACAGGTGTGCCAAAATGCAGCTTCACAAAAGAAACTGTAAATACAGTGACTAACAGCTGAGTAATGCAGTAATAGTTCTGACTTGTTTAGTCATTTTCTGCAAAGTGACTCACATTCACACTGCACAATAAGATATGAATTCTACTGCTTACTCCCATGAGATTCTTTCTGTGAGTCTGCAAGTTACCCTTGCCCATCTTCTTCTATGAAGGAGGCTTCACAGCAAACGTAGTGCTGCTCAGCTCTGAAACACCTACCCAGAGGTCATCAAGCTCTTGAACCTTGATTAGATTATCTGAGGACACTTACTGTAAATTGCAGGGACAGATGCAGGCCAACTAGGTGGTTTAAGATGAATGTAAAGGTTTGCTCTTTTACTTCTACTCATTTCATCCTACATTTCATGGAGCAATGGTAGAACCATGACACCGAACACGTGAGGCGGTGAACTCTCACTTCAGTCTGGACCTTTTTTCCCCAAAAGGATCAAAGTAGTGAAATGTGCTGATGCAGCATGTTCATTGAGATTCAAGCCAACCCAGGAAAGCATAAAAGATGTTCCAGTGAAAATACGATCACTTTTCTTCTTCTACTTTTTTTTTTTTTTTTTTTTGACGTGGTTTCCACACTGCAGAGCGAACCAACTCAACTCAACCTTGAAAGAAGAAGAAATGATGAGTCAGCAGGGAGCCAGATTAAACAACTCTCCTCTCCAGGGACAGAGCTGACAAGTGGGGCAGTTTCATGGTCAAAGGCTAATTTCGTTATAGTTTTGATAGAACTGTAAGTACGCTTACTTTAAAACATTTGTTTTCATTTAATGAATTTAGATAATTAGATTAGTCAGGTGAATTAGATTTAGCAGGTTTTACCAAAGAGATATTCCCCTTGATGTTACTGCACTTACTCTGTAAACTTTGAGTGCAGGGATTTGTATTCACACTGACTTTGTTCTTTATTCTGTTCCTGTGTCTGTCTAACAGACAGGTGGTCCTACAAAGACACAAAATAAATTGAGGGCGCTGACACAGGAAGCTTTCACAGATTGTTAAAGCTCCCTGTGACAACAAGATGTAACCCAGATGTGTCAGCAGCAGTGCTCCCAAAAATCAAAAACGAGAGGGATACCAACACAGATCTTCCCAATAATACACCACAATGAATGGGTTAACAAGTTAAGAGGCATTATATATGTGTAACAGCCTTGTGTGCACAGTGAAAATAGGTTTTAGGATTAATATTGTATCATCTCTGCTCTTTGTAAAAGTAGTTTGAGTACAAGGGCCTGTACCTTCAACATTGTAAGGATAATGGATATTTGGAGTCAGATATTTGTCTTGAAATAGTGAAATTAAAACCACCTATGGAGTTATAGTCATTTCATTAAAATACAAGTTTATACAGCAAAGCGTCCAAAAGTCACTGGCATTTTCATTCTCTTCTCTTGCATCCAAACTGATTTCTCTTAACTAGCATGATGTCCCAAATACCATGTAATAGTAACACGAACTTGATTTGTAGTAAAATAGTAGTAGTAAAAAGACAGCATTTGTCTCTGCTTGAGCCAGCATCTACAATACTAATAGGATGCTAAAGCCAAAGCAGCATGCTAACATTTACCAGCTGAGGCTGATAATATCTTTAATTCTACCAGTATTTGGTCGTGAGTTATATGTAGTGGGCAAATTAAATGATCTCCCAAGTTATAACAACTCATCCTGAGGGGAGCATTGGCGTTTGTACTAAAAATTCAAATGTCAAATTCAAATCAATCCAATAGTTGTCGGGACATTTCACCAAAAAACAAAAATGATTACTTTGTGGTGGCACTAGAGAAGAAGACAGTGGAACTCCAAAGTTGTTAGGATTCATCCTCTGGGAAAAATGAATGTCTGTGTAAGATTTTGCATTAATATATCTTTTAGATGTTGAGACATTTCACTAAAAACCAAATATTCAGTCCGTTCAGTCTGGACCAAAGTGTTGGACTGACAGGCTAACAATGCATGTATCCCTAGAGCCACGCCTAGCATGGCTAAAAAAAAAAAAAGTGTCAGATACATGGCTTTCAGAGTTTTTATAGCGGAACAATCTGTGGCAGTTCTGGGCGTAGGCCGGGGGGGGGGGTGGGGTGGGGGTTGCAGTGCCCCTGTGGCAACATGTGTGTACTGTCTAAAATGTAGTGGAGTTCTTTGGATCAGGGAAGTTCGGGTAGATGCCACCTAGACTAGAATCGCATGGAAAGTACACAGAGCACTGACTGTGAAGTCAAGGTTTTTGTGCTAGTATCAGCTAATGTTAGCAAACTTTAAGAAGGTAGGCTATCGCTGTCATTTCAGACACTACTATTTAGTATTTATTATTATTCTATAATTACCAATTGTGGCTACTGTTCAACAAAGGGTAATTAGGCTCACTTTAAAACGAAAAGGAAGAGTATTTCCTCTTTTGGGGGTCATTGACCGTTTAGAAATTACGGCACTGTGCCAAAATGTGGTACACACCCTTTAAAAAAAACATTTGTTTTTCTATTATTCATTCTGCAATTTCTGCATGCATGTGCCACAGAGAGGATGTGCATCTAAAATTGGATTACCTGAACGAGATGTCAAGAAGGCAAGAGTTGTGTGACAGCCTTGTGAATGAACTGACTGAGGACGAGCTCAGACAGCAGAGAACCCTAAGACCAAACCCTCAATTTTCTCTTTTTTTAAGGTATTGCGGTAACATGCTAGACACTACAGCATGACCTAAATTACAAGCCACCCTTTGTCTGTGTATTTTATGAAAATACAGTCCTTGACATTCACCTCCACTCTTTTCTCAGAATACCTTTGTTTGACGCACTGCATCCCCCACTCCTTTTATACCGAGCTGCATTTACGGAACAAAACCGACATCGGGTTTGTAAGTTGCAATATTATTTCCAACAATGCACTTTCTTTCTGCAGTCATGGTTTGGTGGTTGTGTGGTGCAATGGTTTATAACTCTACCCAGCTGTCTGGGTGGAGTTTGTCACCAGAGCGTTTAAATTGATTAAGCTATCTGTGTGTGTCACATGTTGTTGGGGGCTTGCCCCATCAAAGTCACTCTGTCTAATCTGAAATGACAAATGGATCAGAGTCAGAAGAGTATAGGGACGCTACAGGTACCATCTGCTCAGAAACTCTCAGATTTACTCATAAGTAGCTGTCTGGGCCAGTCAAAAATGATCTGGCATATTGAGGTCAAGCCTTCATGGATTTTGCGTGCTTACCGCTTTTGAAGTCTAAACACCTCTAATCCTTGACCTCTGATTCACAGCTATTTTAATGAATGAGTAAGTTTAAATGAATGAATGAATCAGCTGCTTCTGTTGGTAACACGTTTATGCAGATAGTATTTGCTGTCACATGATAATTAATAGATTAATAGATGGAAACATTTAAAATATGACAAAAACATTGCATGAAAGGGAACCAATGTGTAATAAAATATCTTCCACATTTAGTGATCAAAACCAGTGGTTCGTAACCTGAGGAGCAGGAGCAACAGTTACTGGAATATGAAAGAAAACAAGAAAACCAGTGTTAATTCTTTTATCTAACCCTTACCTTTTATCTTAAGCAGATAACTACTGATGTGCATAAAGGGGATTCTGAATTTGTACCCCATTAAATCACAAGCTGATCTATGGTGTGGGGACACATTGTGTAAAAGATCTCAGTTGAGTCTTGTTACATATTCCAAGCATCAGCTTTATTCATCTTGGTACAAATGAAGTCGAGAACAGTTTATTCTCTTGAGAAATGTCAGGGGAAAGTTGTTTCATTACGGTCACAAGATGTATTATGCACCCCGAGCTGGACAGTACAGGAACATAAGTTGATGAAAAACTGCCAATTCATTGCGCAAGTAAGAGCTAACAAAGAAAGTGAAAAGAAAGCCAGATGCAGTGACACACATGACACAGTCACCAAGGCCCGTACACTGCACTGTATCTTGTGGGTGGCCAATAACAATCATCATCCTTGTCTTCGGTGAGGCCTTGTAAATGTGGGGGTTAGGCCACAATGGTCCACAGTAATGATAACAGAAACTCCACACAGAGCAAGAGATAGACATTACAAGAGGAGGTGAAGGAGAGGAGGTGAAGGAGAGGGTAGAAACGCAGACATTTTGTGGAAGTGAAACAAAAACAGAAACAAAAGGAAATGACTGTAATGAGGAGAAACAATCTAACTCGGGTTTTGCTGTGTAATACATTGTGCTTTGTGATCTTGTGATTTTTGTACAAGCCGATAAACATCTGTTGAAAATGAATTAGCGCCCAAGTGTGGGCCCACTTCCTGCTCGACAGGCGTGGCTGTGCATAGGAGGTGAGGCCTGCTTGTATAAGTTCAGATTCAGGGCAGGACTCGTGGACTGTATGGCAGGACTATAAGGAAAACTGCAATATATGAAAATGATTACAAATTATGTCATCATACAAGTTTGCCACTTAACCTCATTTTAACTTTTTGACCATTTCAGAAAGGGCTGCGCTTTTTACTTTTTGATAATTAAACTGCTTGGAAAAAATGACTTCACTCACCAACCCTGCAGAAAATCTTGAATGGAAACCCTGTTGTGCAAAGAGTAGAATGCCATCTTGATTGTGGCCTCAAGACCTGGAAAAGATATTAAGTTAAGCCCACAGATATGTGGTCCTCATGAAGCCCTAAAGTTTCCTGTTAGTGTCCTGGAACTGTTGCCCGTGCAACATTTCCACATGTACTGTTGGGTCACACTAACCAAATTCTTCATTTTCCTCCATTTGGTAATGTCTGCTTGCAAACCAAATGACTATGAAAGCAACCTTTAGACTGATTAGACTGTACAGTTAAGGGGGTAATGTCTGGGGCACATGAATTTGAGGGCACATTTTCAATGACTTACAATGGCATTATTTATATTTTATTTATGGCAAATATTTGTTGGACAAGGATATAGATATGATGAAATGCATCCCCATCCCCTTCACAGAGCTGTTGTGACGTACATGCCTGTGTTGACACCTTGCCACCTCCAAGTCACCTTGTGATCTCCTTTAATCTCATCAGACAAGTCAACAACTCAAGAGCGAGACTGAGCAGACTGCCTCAAACCAGGTCACATCATCCAGGCCGTGAGATCAGTCAGAGGCAGCAGGCTGTTGCAGTCTAGCTGCATGAGTGAGCGTCTCTAGGATTAGCACATAGAAGAAATGCAGTGCAGGTTTGTTCCATCACAGCTGACCATGGAGAACCTATTGATGACCACCTGTACCTGTACTGCATCATCATGATGTCAGACAAATTTAAGTATTAAAAAGGTTTGTGATGGTTGCACTTAAATTATTATTTTTGAATTAATTGAATGTGATTCTGTTTTTACAATGCTCTTGCCGTATATACAGCTACCAGAACAAGCCCAACAAGTCAAACATAAACAAAAAAACGAGAAAAATGCCAGGAGGCAGTTGAGACTTTTTCTGCTTTAGTCCTCTACTATGTGCTACTACTATAACTACTATGTACAGACATAAATATACACATATAACATTTAAATTAAGTTGACTATCATATATGACAAAGAAAATCATCAAATCATCCATATTGTTTGACATTTTTGCTTTAAAAAAAACTGACTGAAACATGTAAAAAGTTATAAGTTTAGTTTAATAATTTCAACTTAATGTTTCCCTAAATGCCCATACAGTCCACCTGGAAAGACAATCCTAACTAGCCTGCCTGTGGACAAATTCATTTCATGATAAGAATCTGGTTAGAAAACAATAGCCTATAAAACAGTCAACATACATAGCAAACATAGTAAAAGATGCTGGCTGTGTTAGCGTTTACTGAATGCTGAGACATCCCTTATAAAGAAAAAAAAGAAAAGAAGTTAAAGGTTCAGATGTCTTATTTTCAGTGAGGTAAGGAAACCTAACAAAGAAGACAATTCAAGTGCTTTACGTTTGGAGTAGTTATAAACCCGCTATAGATATTCCTGTGAGAGCTAACCGACTTCTTAACTACAGGCTCCTGTTTTACTTTACATTTTTAAAAGTCGGTTTAAACCAGCTGTGTTAGTTTAAGTTCATTTGAATGTCTAGCACTCCCTCTCACTGTCTTCCCCACCATGTGGATGAGGTGACAAGGCTAAACCAGTTCATACGTGGATCGGGGGCCGGTTTCAGCTGGCTGCGTTGCCATAGTAACTCGCTCTCTATAAATACTCTCGGGGGTACTGCGCCGGCTTCCACTCCAGTTTTAGCCGTGAGAGGCGTTATCTCCAGCAGCGGACTTCATTGTGAAGGGAACTGCTTTTTTTTTTAACACCAGCATTCGGGTCCCATGGACAAACTCTTTGTAAATGCTTTTTAAGGTAAGTAAAGACTTTTCGATGTCGTGTTACTAAAAACGTCACTTTGTAATACGTAGCAGTTAGCTTAAATGCTGGCCAGCCGGTCGACTCGGTTATGGCGGCTTAAAAAGGAAAATGGCAAAATTGACTTATTCGACCAGCGTTTTCAGCCTATTTCACCATAACCGTGACGTCAACTTCAATTCAAAATTGAATCTATCTTGAATGGACTTAAATTTAACGTTTATACGTGGCCCCTGTCAGTTTGCGGGTTAACGGTAGCTAGCAATTGTTCTCACATTTGCGTTAAAACCTGCCACCTAACCGGCCGTAAAAACGCTCGCTTGTAATGGCGTACTTTTCAAAGTCGCGGACGTCAAATTGACGCTACGCCGAACATGATTTTGAATACGCTGTGTAAAGACAAACCACGTTAACGGTATCTTTCATGTTAAATTGCCTCATGGCATGAAGAGCTCTACACGGAACCGGCATATTGATGTGTGCGTCATTTGCTAGTCACTGATTGGCTCATTATCTTGCCGTTCTTTAAAGTTGAGGGCGGATCTTCGTTGTAATTGGATTAAATCTGGACTGGGCGGGCCTTAAACACTTGGCCCTTTCAATGACTTGTCTGTGCAGATGGTGTCAAGTTGTCATGCCGTAGTTATAAAATGGAGCGCTATTAAAGACTTTAGAGACTTCATGTTAGTCTGGCGCGTGCCCTAATTCTTGTCTTTGTCAGTCTTAAGTTGTTCATAGTGGTTTTGGTAGAATAATCTTAAACTTTGTGTTTAAATGTGCAAAAATTCTGAACTCATTGTAGTTCAGACATTTATATTGTAATTTGTACAGTAAAACCTTGAGCTCTTGAGTAATGAGTTCTGCAACTTTTATTTCTGGACTGTTCTCTGTTAGGAAATGGGTTATAATGTTTAAAATGCTTCTCTTCTCTGTTCTCATTAACAGAATCCACACTCTAGGAGAATAAACGCTAGCTACTCTGCAGGCCCTGGCCTCGAGTCTTATTTGAAGGGATTTAACTTCACCGGTGAGCCACCTTGGCTTCTCTGCACCTGAGTAACAGCAACGCGATATTCCATCTCTTTCATATTCAGGTAAGTTTCTCACTCAGTTGGTTGATTCAATGCTACTTTGTCATCTTTTATACAGATTCAGTTAAGCACCATGTTTTGAGAATTACAGTCTTTCCTGGGAGTGCAGAGTAAAATAGTCTTTAGTAATCAAGGACACAAAAGACACGGTGTTCTCCATCTCAGTATGTCCTCCCCTCTGTCTTTCAGATTACTTTTGGCCAATCAAAAGGACTTCTTGTGATCATGAACACTGCCACATCCAACGAGTTTGAATTCTCCTTCCTGGAGGAGGGTTTCTGTGCCCGGGATATTGTTGAGCAGAAGATTAATGAGTCATCCATGACAGTGAGTGTCTGTATTAAGTATCCAGTGTATTCTGAATGTTTTTGTTACAGGGCATCTTTATTAAACACACGTCCCTTTCTTCATCTGCTCCTTTTACAGGATGACCGGGATGCCTTCTATGTCTGTGACTTGGGAGATGTGCTGAAGAAACATTTGCGCTGGGCGAGGGCCCTGCCTCGGGTTACACCTTTCTATGCCGTCAAATGCAATGACAGCCGGGCTGTAGTTATGACACTGGCATCCCTGGGAGCTGGCTTTGACTGTGCAAGCAAGGTGTGTTGGAAAATTTCCACAGCTCTAGAGCTTTTGATGATTAGCTGTAATTCCATTGGCAGCTCATGTTTTTTAAACTGTTTTCCACTGACTGTTAACATTGTCTCATTCTAGACGGAAATTCAGCTGGTTCAGTCTCTGGGAGTCGATCCAAGTAGAATCATCTATGCCAACCCCTGCAAGCAAGTTTCACAGATCAAGTATGCATCTGCCCATGGGGTCCAGATGATGACCTTTGATAGTGAGGTGGAACTCATGAAAGTGGCCCGTTGTCATGACAATGCCAAGTGAGACATTTATTATTATTATCATTATCATTATTGTCTTCATTTTTGGCCTTTTCACAAACTCTCTTCTTACTTTGTGTCCAGGCTGGTGCTGCGTATTGCCACAGATGACTCAAAGGCAGTGTGTCGCCTGAGCGTGAAGTTTGGGGCCCCACTCAAGGCTTGTCGAGGTCTTCTGGAGCGGGCTAAAGAACTGGGGCTGGATGTGATCGGCGTCAGCTTCCACGTTGGCAGTGGTTGCACTGATCCCGAAACCTACACCCAGGCTATCGCTGACGCACGCTGTGTCTTTGATATGGGGGTGAGTTGTGATAGAATCGCATCTGCAGCTATGAAATCTGAGTTTCCATTCAGCAAAGTAAACTTGGACTCTTAATTTTTGTGCTCTAGGATGAGTTGGGCTTCAACATGGATCTGTTGGACATCGGAGGTGGTTTCCCAGGTTCAGATGATACTGAACTCAAATTTGAAGAGGTATGTTGAGTGCTAAACATTTTGTCTGTTTTGGACTTAAATAGAACGTTGCAGCTTTTGTACTTTTAGATACAGCATCAGTTTTTACTAACACAAGACAATTTATTTATTTTTAGTCTGATATTTACCTGTGGACACTTCTTTGCTTTCTTGTTAGATCACAGCGGTCATCAACCCAGCCCTGGACAAGTATTTCCCTGCTGACACTGGTATTAAGGTCATTGCTGAGCCAGGTCGCTTCTATGTGGCCTCTGCGTACACACTGGTTGTCAACATCATTGCCAAGAAGGTCATCATGGATGATGAGTCATCCTCTGATGGTAAACAGCCATGATTTCGAAAAAAGTAGAAGTGCGAGTTCAGAAAAGTTAATTCTGAGAGTAGATTTGTGACATTTCTTAGTAAAATGCTGTATTCTTCTATCACAGAGGAAGACGAAGGGACCACTGATAGGACTCTGATGTACTATGTCAATGATGGTGTGTACGGCTCCTTCAACTGTATTCTCTACGACCATGCTCACTGTCTGCCAACACTACATAAGGTAAGTAAATTGAAATGGCAACAAAGTTTCTTATCATACAAACGGGTCACTGAAAGGTCCAACAAATGGTACTGTGTGTGTAATGTGTCACCTCTTTCTCTGTGTACTAATAGAAGCCAAAGCCAGATGAGGTCATGTACCCCTGCAGTATCTGGGGCCCAACATGTGATGGCCTCGATCGCATTGTCGAGCAGTGTAACCTGCCTGACCTGCAGGTGGGCGACTGGCTGGTCTTTGAGAACATGGGTGCCTACACCGTGGCTGCCTCCTCCACCTTTAATGGCTTCCAAAGACCTGACATTCACTATGTCATGTCCCGCCCTGCCTGGTGAGTTGATGTCACAGAAGTCCAAAGTAGCAGTTGGTTATTCTCTGGAGCATTTGAAGAATATTAGTATATTGAAGTGTGTCTTATGTTCCTAGATGGTCTAACTTTATCTGAATTGTGTTCTACAGGCAACACGTGCAGCAGATCTGTTCCCAGGGCATGCCAGCTCCTGCGGAGGAGTCCTGCCTGTTCGAAGTGCCAGCCGGCTGTGGCCGAGAGAGCAGCTTGGAGATGCCCACTAAGCCCTGCCAGGCCCATGTGGTTTAAACGCATAGTGTACATCACAGCAATGTTCTAGCATCCTTTTGTAGTTTTTTTTTTTTTTTTTTTTTTTTTTCTTCTTTTTTTTTCCCCTCTCCCCAAATGTACGTGAAACTTCAAGGCCAGTTACTTGACCGGAGAATGAGAGGGACATAAATGCACAATATTCTGTGTTCTGTATGGAAGCTGGAGATCAACCCTCAATGAAATGAGGCTGAATCACACTCTGAGTGTCTCTGTGTGTTCCAGGCAGTGTGACAGGGCAACTCTGTGCTTGAACTCATTGCTGCAGTCTTTCTGCCCTAATTTTGGGGGGAAATGACTGGAAGGAGTACTGTAGTTCATGAAGAACCTATTTACTGAACTGGAATAGTGTAAGCTTTGCAAAATAAATCCCCAAAACTACTTTACTGGTTCCATCACCACAGGATTCACAACACTTGAAACTGTAGCAGTAGTCCAAGAGGTGAAGGGTTACCAGTGCCATTAATTTAGTCATTTTTAAATATATTAGCAGGTTGCCTACAGCTGAAACAATTACCAGCGCTAACTGTTCTGCAAAATGTAGAGGGGAAGTTAGTTTATTAAACTGCTGACCTTTCAAAGACCTAACTGCTTAAGTCACACCCATAGCTAGTAACTTGCAAAGAGGTGGTTAGAAGGGTGATTTAATTCCTCAAAAAATGGCTGCTATGTATATTTATATTTTACATGATCTCCACTTCTGTACAGAACCTGTCAAGTGTTAGTTCTCAAGATGTGTCTTTTGTTTTTTTTTCTACTGTCCTTCATAAGTTATTCACTGTTTTTGTGTTCTATAAATGCTTCTCTGCTGATTATGGCCAGAGCCACGCTTTCCCATACAAAGTTTGAATGTTGTTGTTTTTGAAAACACCGTATAGTTTGCATCTGTGCCAATGTGGCTGCAGCAGTTAATCTCACTGGTCAGACAGCAATATAGATGCATACACTATGTTGACATTTCAGGTGCCACCAAAAACATCTTCAAGATTAACACTTAAAACACAGGGACTCAAGCAGATTGCACCTCTCCTCTTCTCCTCCTTATTTTATTACTTTATTTTATTGTTTTGTAACTTGTAGAAGGCAAGAAGTCTGTTCATGATATTAATAAGAAGCCGTGTTTAACCATACATTTGAAATGGATACGAAAGAGACGGGATTGCAAATGCATAATGCTTTCCTATGGAAACTTTTTGAAGTTTTGTATTTTTTTAATAAATAAAACATTAGGTGCAGAGCCGAATTATGGATGTTGTGTGTTTTTTTTTTTTTTTATTATTTTATTTTTTTTTTTTTTTTATGTTGTACCATATGTATAAATTATTATGCTAACCTGACATTTTATGGATATTTCATATTATATTTAATGCATAACAAAAACAGAACAACTGATACAACTGTAACTGAAATGAATCAAACTAGTGAATGCAACAACTGTAGGAAGTTTGTGTAAAATGAGTGATTTGAATGAATTTTGAGCAGATTATTTTCTGTCTCTATTACATCAGAGATGAGTTTTCCTGATACTTTAGAAACTTCTGTTTTCTTTAAATATTCATACAGACGTAATAGTAATAATAATAATCTTTTTTGATGGATTCAGTGTTTACTCTCCCAGACACCTCACACTTTTGTTCTAGGAGCTCTTTGGTTCCCTTTGTTTAGTTCTTTTCTAAAGAATGAATGTAATGTTGAGATACAGGTGTACTGTATATTTTTTCTTGCACGCCTTAAACTCAAGGAGACCTGTCTGCAAGGCTTTTGTGAATACTAGTGGGAACCACTGTTATATTGAGCTATTCATAGGATGATTCGAGAGTCCCCTGTTTGCAGAAGAACTGCTTTAAAGGACCAGTGTGTTGGTTTTAGTGGCATCTAGTGGCATAGTTGCTGATTACAACCTTTTTGCTCCATCCTCTTTTTCCGAGATTGAAGGAAAAACTACAGTGACTGCAAAAATTGTTAAAGGCACTATCTGGAGCCAGTGTTTAGTGTGTCTGTTCTGGGTTACTGTTCTGAAACATGGTGGACCATAGACCTAGATCCTATATATATATATAAAAGGCTCATTCTAAGGTAACAAAAACATAAATATGTGTATTATTGTACCTTCCATTTCTGCCATTTTCTGAAAATGGAGCCCCATAAATCTTACACACCGGCTTACAAGCTTAGAAAATGGGAATATATTTTGTGTGTTTTATATTTCAGGAATTCTAATAACATCTGTAATTAGTGATATTACATCCACAACAGTAGTATCAACACTTATTTACCATGAAATTATGGTCCTTTGTTTTGTATTTTAATGTACAGATGTTTATTATTATTATTATTTTACAGATGATTATTATGTTTTATGATGTGTTATGGCTATATATATATACATGTACACACACACACACACACACACACACACACACACAATGAACAATGAACACTGTACATTGAGGGTGGGGTACTGCAGTATTCACAAAGAAAAGTTCATTTATTCACAGTAAACAGGACATCACTCAAAAAAAAAGTCTCTTTACAAAAAGAAAAAAAATCAATTAAATTTACATTAAATTTATATAGTTATTTCAGGACATTTTTCATATAGAGCAGAAATTTAAAAGTGTAGAGCAGCAAAAAAATCAAAGCAATCAGTCATTTCATGTGTCAGTTAATCACCATGTCTGATTCATATCTGAAAGATAATCAAAAACATAAAAATGATCCCCAAAAAGTCAAAGATAAATACAACATAGTATCAAATGTAAAAGGTATATTGGCATATTGTACACGTGAATTTTACATGTTTTTGTTTTTTGTCTTTTATGATTTATATGTGTTTAAGATCCTAAATGATCTTTTTCTTATTTCTTTCATTTTCAAAACATCTCATGATTTATCAGCAACAATAATACTCATTCTGGGAAGTACACTTATTCAGACGATTGATATCACTCTTCTGTCTGTCTGTTAAATGTAAAGGCTACAGCCAGAAGCTAGACAAGCTAAACAACAACCTAGCTCTGTATAAAGATAACAAAATCTGTCTACTGGACAATTTGCTGTTTTAAGAACAGTTATATGTTGGGCTATTTGTCTTTTTAACACTTTGGTTTGTGTACTAAAACAAATGAGATACAGTGTGTTAATTAGTGAGCTTTAGAGCTGCTGGAACCAGGTCAGCTGTTTCTTGTATCCAGTCTTTATGTTAAGCTAAGCTAACAGGCGCTTGCTGTAGCTTCATATTTAACCGACAGATACGACAATGCAAAATCTTGCTTTAAAAAATAAACTATACAAGGCTGGATTCAGTTTATGTGTAACCCAGATACACAAACGCACATGTTAAAGTAGCCAGAGAGACATGGTGGCTATGATTTCACCACAGGAAGACGCTCAGTGTTTTTGTGTGGATAATTAGCACCCACAAAGAATTTATGGATGTGCCTGCAAGATTATGACCTCACCACAGATATATCTTTCTGCTCATAATGTCTCCTGATGTATTCAGTAATGGCATTCTCATTATTAATCTCTTTCCTGAACAACATAATGTAACACTTTGGGGCCAAGTGACAGCCCAGGATGCTGTAGCCAGAAATGAGAATGGCTGCACTTTCAATGGCTTGTTTGTACTTGCCAATTGAACTGATATAAATCGGAATGTAGATGGTCCAAATGATTAATATCAGTGTCATGCTGGTTGTGATTAAACTTGCATTTTTATACAAATCTGGCAACTGTCTACCTTTGTATGCAAACAGGAAACAACTAAGTGCCAGCAAAGCATTGTAGCTTAACATTGCTAGAAAGAACTTTTCAGAGCCCTTGTTACAGTGCTGCAGGATGGTCCTATTTGACACAGCTGTGCTAGGCTCTGGAGGGTAAAAGTACAGCCATGGCACACACAGGGCCAGTTGAATCCCAGAGATAATGGTCACCACAACCACTGGTTGATTGAGCTTCTTAATCCACGACCTTATGGTCCGGTTAAAGTCAAAGCCCACTAAGATTTGGAGCAAGTTGGCCAGAATGCAAGAGATGCAGAGGGAAAGGGCCATGCCAAAGACGGGCAGGCCTACCTTGCAGGAAGCCACAGTGGGAATTCCTATGAAGTTAAATGTAAGGCCAAAGCAGACCAGCAAGGAAAAAAGCTCCAGAAAACACAAGTAACCTCCAACAGCCTTTACAATGGGAGTTCTACGATATATTGCAAACAAAATAGCAGTCACAATGGTAACAATTATCCCGAAGACTGCAAAGACAGACAAAATGATACCGAAGGCATCTCTCCACTGTAGGAAATCTTGTTCTTTCCTCAAACACTCATCCTTCTGTGGAGATGGATATGAGGTATCATTACAGAGTTTACACTCCTCACCTGTAGAAGTAAACAAAGGAGTTGAACTGCATAAGTAAGAATATTTTTGTCAATTCATCATGGAAAATACATTCCTGTGAAAAGCATCATGTAAGAAATGTTTTGCATAAAGAAGGAAGTACCAAGTCCCAGTATATAATAACACATTCAGTATAGCAGTGTGATATTAATGTGCAATATTTGCAAATTAATGCAAAACAAGACAGCCTGAAAATCATATCTGTCATACTGCTTGTACATGAAAGTTTGTGCAGGCATTAAATAAGCAAGTGTTATGACTGTGGTCATTTTCTTCGTCTGCATTCAGCATTTTTGTATTTTTTCATGTAGCATACACATACATCCATGATTAGTTATAGGCTAAAATGTGATGGCAAGATAGCAAGCAGAGGTAAAATGAACACATATTAGGAATAGAAGTGGGGATCAGGAGTGCTCCTTATCCACCAAATCAGCTCTCGTTCTTGAACTGGTTCTGTTCATGATCCAACATTTAACAATAAATAAACTTGTAATAAATAATCTTTAATTGTAATTGTAAACCTGCCTCCTCTGTCCTGTCTCCCTGCCACCAGCTGACACCGGTCCATCTCTGAACTTCATCTATCTACGACCCCAGTTTCTCTCTCTCTCTGTCTCTCTATATCTCTCTCTCTCTAGACAGTGTTCTGATATAGTCTGGTATAGCTCTGTCTTGGGGGAATATTACACTAAACTCCCTTTCAGAAATATGACATTTGAACAATTCCTTCCATGTCAGTAAAATCACATCACTCTAAAAATACAAGAAAGACATCAAATGACTAAACAATGGTTTCCTGCTTCCTGTTTCATGCTGAATGGCGCCATTGACATGATTTTACACGAAAAAATCCCACTGGTTACACAAAAAAGGAAAATATACAATGTTTATGTGTCGCTTGGTAACAGTGCAGTCTTGATCCAGTTACTTTACTGTCTCTATTTGAGGTGGTGAACATTTTATATATGAAGGAAACAGTTGTCTGTTGACATAATCTTGCTTGGGATTAATAATTAAGTACTTACCATTTTTAGCAGAAAACTCTCCATTTGCACATGGAACACAAACACTGCAGCACTGTTTGCTTTGCTTTTTCAGCTCTTGCCCAGCTTGACATGTTTTAGAGCAGTTGTAGGCAGTTACCTTTGGAAGACAAAACAGAATTGGTAAGACATGATATTGATGGATTGTTCTGGGAAATATATAAGTGTTGAAAATGTAACCTTACCGTCACATTGTACTTTCTTACAAAATCTTCAGGGATTTTGATTTTCCCATTTGGCCAGTATTCTCCAATGGTTTCTATGTGTGTTTTGGATTGAGCCCTGTTCCAGTACAAAATATCATATCCTAAACTGGGGTTTCCACTGGGGTCAAAAAATATATTTGTGGTGTTCACAGTGAAGTTAACTTTCTTGATTTCCATAAAAAGCTGTGGAGACATCCATAAAGAAACAAAACAACATTATTGTAAAAGTTCAGAAATGTGGTTGTTATTGCTTTAAATGACAAATCACTCTTATTATTGCTTTAAAGACATTCACTAGCAATAAAATGTCAGCTAGATAACTGTACCGTACCTCTGAGGCTTTAAATTTGCTGTCAGGTGTACACACATGGTTGTGACACTCAAGCAAGCGTCTGAGACCTTCAACAACGACTTGAACAGCTAAGTAGACATTGTATGATTCATCATGGTCGATGTATTCGGCCAAGCTACTTAGGTTCATGCATTGCTTTGATTCTTGGCTGTCACCTTCTGCGTCCTCATTGATATGATTAGAACAAAGTGGGTACTGAGTCCAATGATGTTCGAGAATGGGGTTAGTGGTCTTGTCAAAATTTGAGATTACGTAGTCTTTAAATCTAGGCACTTCGTTTCTCATAGAGATGAATCCAAAAACCTCCCCGGCCTTCTCAATGCCCTCCAGTGCAAAGATTTTTGGGGAAGTGGACCATGCATCACTTGCAATCCAAGTTCTGTTGAGGTTGTATTCAATAGCTTGTTCTATGATGAGAAGAACATTGGCCTCCTTGGTGAAGATGATAATGGCCTCGGCAGTAGAATTATTGATTTTTCTAACCAACTTAGCCAGGTTGTTTTTGGCAGTGTTCTGGGAAAAGGAACCTGGCAGGATCTCAGTGAATTCAATGCAGATTTCCTTGTTACGGAAGTTTTGCTCAAGGTTATCACTGCCGTACTTCCCATACTCATCATCACTTCCTACAATGGCCACTGATTTCCAGTTGAACTTGTCCACCAGCTCAGCAATAGCCTTTGTCTGGTGTTCATCACTTGATATGGTTCGCAGAAAAGTTGGGAACTTAAACTTCCTGCTCAGCTGCTCACTAGTTGATGCATAGCTAATCTGTAACAAACAGGAATAAATCATGTAAAAAATATGCATTTAAATTTAGAGTCAAATAATTACATTTATTGCATTAGATGTTACAAAGTCTTAGATTTAGATATAAATGCTGTCCTAATCTCATCAGCCTCAAACTATGCAAGAGAATTCAAAATATATTGTGTTACAGTATCAAATACAGAGAGGACAAACCTGGGCAACTGATGACAGAGAAACAAGTCGTGCAACAGCTACTGATACCTCAGAATGCCTTTCACCAATCACTGCCTTTGTTTCAGGTAAATCAGATGGAAAGTTTTGGGGACAACTCTTAGGGTCAGATTGATTCTTCAGCAGCTGAAGCGTTGCTCTGATGGCAATGCTGACATCTCCACAAGTGTCATAGATGTCATATCCTATGGTAAAGTCAGGTAGGACCCTTGGTGTGCGCTGGTTTATTTCTCTGATGGCATGTATCATCACTTGAGAGTGTAGGAACGCTTTTAAATCATACCTTTAAAGATTGACACGAGATGAAATTATTCAAATAAATTCTAGTCATGTTTTGATTGATTTATTTAAACAAGGCCATACTTACGAATTACAGCTGAGTGTTTCATGAAATTGCGATTCGCTCCTATCGGTGCTTTTGTGAATAGGAAAAAGTCCTCCAATGATGATGTCCCCGTGGGAGTATGCACGCAGGTGACCATTCTTTCCTGAGCAAGAGCAAAATGTGCTCATGATACTGACAAATAAACATAAGAACATTGTGGATACACAGAGGTAAACACATGTATGTATGCATTTGCTCCTCTCTCCAGAGTATGACTTGATCATAGACAAAGGCTTTCGTATTACTTCTTCTTGTGGGAGGTAAAAAACATCATTTGCATTATCAGGCAGAACCTGTTGGGTGATACAAAACAGTTCTTTGTGCTAAAAATATTTGTTTGGCAACAGAATTACAGGGTTGTTTGAATTGCTGATATGAGAGGAGTCATTCACAGTTAGATTTATTATCATCAGTTTTTTAAAATTGTGCACTGGCTTTTATTTAGGTCAGTAACCCCAAAAACTGTAGCACAGTTTGCGCTAGAGTACATGCTCACAGAGAAATAGTTTTAGTTCACATAACATCATGGTAATTTGTTTGTTTGCATGGTAGTTTGTTTACCATAGTAAGAGTAACATACAGGCAATTGTATTATATTTTGCAAATCAGTTCAGACCCTCTTAAACAAGTCATTATTGGGCAGGAAATCATAAAAGTGCTTAGAATAGAGGAACATCTACAAATCCATGACAGCTGAGTAAAGTTCAAGCCTGTTGATGAAAATGTGATACGGTCAAAAGCGCCAGAACAAGTGAGGAGGTGGAACTTAAGTTTGAATTGTTGTTGGCTGTTATTTTCCTGGCCTGGAAAGACTTGTATGGTTATTGCTTATTATGTCAGCAGGGGTCAGGATTGTAAAACTTATTACAAAATATGTGTGCGTATGCGGAATAAGCAGACATTTGGAGTTACTCAGATTTAACATCCAAATCAAAGAAAGCTGCTAACATTTTTTAGAAAGTAAAAGTAACATCACACTATAAAAATATTCCATTACAAGTAAAAGTCATGCATTCCGTTTCACTTAAGTAGAATTACAGCAAAACGTACTTAAAGTATCAGAAGTAAAAGTACTCATTAGGTGACACAAAGTACTCTGTTATATTATTGGATTATTATCACTAATCCATTAAACTGTGAACAGCACTTTAATGCTTATCTTGTTGAGGTATAGCTATAATTTTTTTACCTAATACATCATTTTGGTGGTTTAATTTAGAACGGATGTATTTACGCAATCACTTTTATTGGCCAGATATGTCTACACATACAAGGAATTTACCTTGGTTGCTCTAAATGTACATACACATACATAAATACAGCTGAAAACAATGAGCTTTACAGGTAAACATAAACATGAAACTACTATGTACAGATAAAAACACATTATATGTACATGTAGGTGGATATGACAGTATCGACAGCGTATGTGTAATAATATTTACATGGATATAGTTGTCAGACACATAGAGGTATAAAGCAGCATAAATGTAAAGCAGCATAAAACCTAAATACTTAGATAAAATAGAAGTACCTTAAAACTGTAAATATTTGAGTATTCATGATTTAGGAGTATTACTAACAGGCAATGCACATTGTATTGTTTGCTAAATAAACAATAAAATACATAATTAGAAAATGACTGTACATGTAACCTAAAATGAAGTAAATTGTAGGTAACAGTAACAGCAGCTGCTGCTGCTCTGAGTCCACCCTCACTCGTGCACTCCTTCCTTCATTTCCTCCACATGTCTCTGGATTGGACCTCTTGTTCCCCACGCCTTGTGGGCCGTGGACGAAATCATATAAATACTCAGCTGTGTTAGTGGACCGAAGGGCGGACGACCGTGTGCTGCAGGCAACATGACTTCATCAGTGTGGGCATTGCTCTGTTTCATTGGCATCCTGGCATCGGGAGCTCTGGGAGCTCGGGAATTTGGCTCACACAACCGGAAGATTCACTCAATTAGTCCTTCGATACCACGACTGTCCCCGCAAGTCCCCCCGAGGGGCTATCAGCGCTTTGAAGATATCAAATCTATTGAACAAACTTCTGACGAAGCACCGAGTGCTGAAACTTTTCAAGAGGTCCAGCTGGGTGCTTACACACCCCGAGGCTTCCAGCAGCAGCAGGGTGCCAGACCTGGTTCCAACAACTACCTGACGCAGGAGAGACGGAGAGGAGACAGTGGAGGTTGGTTTGTAGATGTTATGTGTCCTGTTTGTTGATAATCTCCATCCACCTGCTCTGCATGGTGTGGATGTGCACAATAACTCTATAATAATGCGTTTCTCATCGATTGGACAGATTTGATTAACTTCACTTATTCTCATTATGCATATTTAAATGAATCCTATTAAAATTTATAATACCAGAATGAATTTGTGTGCACAGTGTGGCTCCAGTTTATGTCATTCATGCATTACCAAATCATAACAACACTGAAAGTCTAAACAGATTACCATTTCCAAAATTGCTACTATTTTTTTTCTATCCAGATAGTCAGAAATGACACAATGGCCTTGTTCTTTTTTGATTACCCAAGAAAAATATAAATCATTTGCAGTCATTCTGTATGAAAATAAAAAAAACATTGAAATGAAAGATCAATATAAGCGATAATGAATGTTCGATATGGTTCAGCTCGTACAAATTGAACATAAAGATATGTCTTTTACACCTAACATTTTTGTTTTGATTCAGAAAAAGAGGGACAATATTCAATATATTTGTTTTTAGAGGTTAGAAGATCCTTTTAGGATTCTGGAAATAAAAAAACAGCAAGGGTTGTTCTTGTTTCAAAGATCAGATACAAAAATCAGTGACAGGAATGTAACGTTAACACATGAGAGGCACAAACTGGAGAGCAGTTGAAATAACCTTTTTTATTCTTGACGCTCATAGCTAAAATATCACTATCAATTTTATACTATGAACATATCATATTATATTTATTTATTAGCTTTCAGTTTTGACCAGACTATACAGCATAAATTAGGCAATATACTTATATCAGTAAATGTGTATAAGTTACAATATTCTGTATAGATGTATATATGTCTTGCAGTGCATAACTCTTTCCCCTTCTGTGACATTCACGTTTATTGAAAATGTGTTATTAAGCAAATAATCATGTATCTATGCTCGTCACGTTGCATCTCATTTTGCTTAAAGAGTTAAGTTAACCACTGCTCTAATGCCTTCCCCACTGTCTTTTCTGTCCCCCTTGGCAAAGCTGGTGGCAGTAATTCCAGGTTTGATCGCTATCAGCCCTCCCACCAGCAGCCGCCAGCGAACAGCCAGCCGCTCTCACAGCTGCAACACAAAGCTGCACCACTTGCATCTTGGCAGTCTGCTCGAAACCCGAGTGGCTCTTCTGCATCCGTCAGAACTGTTGCAGGTACTTTACTTTAGCCGCTAAAATGTTCTCATTTAACTCCCACAGGACTGATGCGGAGTCGTGCATAGTATGTGCTTTAGTGTGTGCGTAGGGACATGAATGAAAGCTGTATGAGCAGTGTCCAAAATATACTTTTAATTAATTGAAAACATCCTTTTTTTCACAGCAACAAGGTCCAATTGCAGAAACCGTCCTATAGACTTGGTCTTCATCATAGACAGCTCCCGCAGTGTACGCCCTGCTGAGTTTGAGAAGGCCAAGGAGTTCCTGCAAGACATGGTGGACAGCTTAGAGATTGGCTCAGACTCCACACGAGTTGGCCTTGTCAATTATGCCAGCACAGTGCAGATTGAGTTTCTACTGAAGACGTATTTTGACAAGTCTGCCCTGAAGCAGGCACTGGCTCGTGTTGAGCCCCTCGCTTCAGGCACCATGACCGGCATGGCCATCAAGACTGCCATGGAAAAAGCTTTCACCGCAGAGGCAGGAGCCAGAGCCAGCTCCACGAGCATTGCCAAAGTAGCCATCATAGTGACAGACGGAAGGCCCCAGGATAAGGTAGAGGATGTATCGGCAGCAGCTCGGACATCTGGGATCGAGATCTATGCAGTGGGAGTAGACAGAGCTGATATGACGTCCCTCCGCCTCATGGCCAGCCAGCCACATGATGACCATGTCTTCTATGTGGAGACCTATGGTGTCATAGAGAAGCTCACTTCCAAATTTAGGGAAACCTTGTGTGGTAAGGATGATGATAATGGGAGTGCGGATAGTCCATTAGATGGCGGAAATGATGATCTAGGCAGAAAAGACGATAATCGGATAAAAAATGAAAACGATAAAGGAAACAACGGTATGTCAGATCAGTCCTTTAAATTTCACCTGTGATCATATGGGCAGCACCATAGAGGGAATCTCCATTCTAAAGTCACTGGTCTTCTTCTTTGGTCTTAAGAACAAGGGCAAGGTAACCAGTGATTTACTGCTCTTGTATTTGGATTTCCCAAAGGCAATTAACTGTTGCCATGGAAATGGTGATAATAGGTTAATGCAGTCAACATTAAACATGTACAGTAAGTCATATACTAACCAGCCTAAAGAAGAAGACAAACCTCAATGGTTGATCTGCCAGTCAGAGCAAATTCTACAACCTTGGACATTTTAAAATGGTTGAAACCTAATATGATGCTGCCTTTACTTTTCACAGGGAGCGCGCTGCTATTTGCACTCTGCGCTGCATCTTATGCCTTATGCCGTGTTCCATGCTCAGTAACCTGAAGACATGCTAAGCTGCCCAGATCCATCGCCATTCATTCTGCACAGCTAAATTAGCTTGCGCTATTTGACTAAAATGTATTTGAGTGAAAACTTTGACTTAAAGAAATTTTAAAGAAAACATACATACATAAACATTAAGCTATTTTTAAATATGCTAATAATGATTTAAAAAAGACAAAGATCTGTTTAAAATAATACTTCAATATTTTTGAAAATACACTTGCCTGTTGATTTTCTAGCTAGATAGATATTTTCTAGATAGTTAGATGAGAAGATTGATATTATTTTCATATTTATCTGTTGATGTATCTGTTCTATATAAAGGTGGTGCAAGCAGGCAGTTATCACATGTTCATAGGCTAGACAAATGTTTGATCCAGTCCAGCTGCTCATTGCCATAACAAATTTGGGTGACATCACAACTCGAATAATTGGAACTGTGAGGTGTATTTCTCTTTTTGTTGTACAGAGCCCCCGAAAAGTCACAGAGGTGATTTTTTTCAGGTGATTAAAATTGCATTGATTTTTGCTGTGTTAACACCACAAAAAATTTCACCACCCTGCCCTTTTGACGGCTCAGTACTTTTGAGTTAAAATAAATTATTTAAAAATGTCACCTTATTTTATCTGTTCAACTTTTGGTACTACCCAAACTAGCAAGGTAGCCACTAAAGTTAACCATGCAAGTTTGTCCCCGGTGTTGAACTTTAAACACTGTGCTTAAAATTATGAAATTCAAAAGCTTGTTTTTGAATGACAGCTTGAACTTGAGGAGTGAGTTCAACCAACCTCTGTGTTTCACCACCGGACCAACTTCTGTCCATCCACAACAGTGAAGTAACAGTGCATGGTCAAAACAGCATAGAATATTGTGTTGGAAAAATGAGATGGATATTTAGATGACTTCATTTCAGAAGTCATTGTAACAAAAGCAAAGTGACAAATGTCTCTTCTTTGACAAATAACAGGATTTGAAACAACAAAATGAATTCACTATAACATGACAATAGTTGAAGCACAGAGATCAAGCAAACTAATCTGCATGTGGCTCTGTAGAATTAAATACACACTAACACAGAACTATAACAAAGAAAATGATTGATTTCACTAAGCTTAAGCCAATCAGTCAGTGAAGTGTTTCTTTTCAGGTTTGGATGCATGTGCTCAGGGACACAATTGTCAGCACATTTGTGTCAACAATGGCAACTCATACAACTGCAAGTGTCGTGCAGGCTATGTCTTGAACCCGGACAAGAAAACATGCTCACGTAAGACTCTTTATCTTTGTCTTAATGTTTTTGTCCAATGTCTCAGTGTCACAGAATCTCACTGATGAAAAAAGTTGAACATGGCTAAAAGTTACATTTTGATAAACTATTTAACTGATTTGGGTTGGGATGGGAAAAGCCTTATTGGAGGTAGAAATTTCTAACCTTGGATGTAATGTAATGACAGAACCTTGGAATTCCAAGTTCCTAAGCATTTGAGGCTCCTTTTGGACATCAGTTAGTTAAGCATTTTGTGCTGCAGGGACACTGCATACCATCCCTTGTTACAAATGTTTTTGGTTGCCAAAAATTAGGGCAGAGACTATTCAGCACAAATTAAATGAGCAGGGCATGATGAAGGATTGGACTGATGAGGGGCACAAATTCTAAGACTAATGATTACCAATCAGAGGGCCTACACTGGAATCTAACTGTTGTCTAGACTAGACTAGAGGTTTTCAAACTATGAGGCGAGCCTCCTCAGAGGGCTGTAAGAGAGTTGAAGGGGGGTCACGGAGGGAGATGAAGATACCATATAGGTGTAAGGGACATGTGGTAGAGTTTTAACAGCAACGCAAAAGGTCAACTTATCAACATGGTTGGTGGTTGGCACTGCATCAATGCAGCTTACCGAATCTCAGAATCAGTTTTTGAAAGCTCCTGCTTTTTAGACTGAATACTGGACTATGTCAGATATTGGAGTGTCTTTTTCCAGGTTCGGATGCATGTGCCCAGGGACATGACTGCCAGCACATTTGTGTCAACAATGGTGACTCATACACCTGCAAGTGTCGAGTGGGATATTTATTGAATGCAGACCAGAAAACATGCTCACGTAAGATCATATGTTTTCTCAATAGATTTTGGTTTTTTAGCTTTTTAGGTGAATGGTTGTCATAAATACATTAGGATAGGGCAAGACATGTTGGCAAGGGGTGGCCAATCATATTCCAGGGTGTGCCTGTGCCTGTGCCATCCCTACCCGAATAAGAAGGTGATAGGTAGTTGGTAGTTAACTTTTGTTGTCAGAAAGTCAACAAAAAAGAGATAAAATAAACAACTACAGAGACAAAAAAAGAAATACAAAACAACTACAAAGAGATGCAAAACAATCAAAAAAGGATTATGAATGACAAAAACCAACTACAAAGACACAAAAAAGAGATAGATAACAACAACAAGGCGACAAAAAAGAAATAAAAACAACAACAAAAAGACATAGAATGTCCACAAAGAGATACAAGATGACCACAAAGAGTTGCAAATAGACCTAGGTCTAATTGCACCTATTCATTGATATTATTTAATAATAGAATATTTAATGTTGTTTATTTGAAATTCATTTATTACACAGAAAAGAAACAAATAAACAAAGTGACTATTAATAATGTGCAGGTTACGACTGCCAAGAATCAGGCCTTTAAATATGAGTTTCTCTAAGAGTCACCTCTTCCCCCTGTTCAAAAGTTTCAAGTTACAGGCTTACCTGACCATTATTGTTAGTCTGTAAATCAGACCTTTTCCAAATTAAGTTGTATGCACTTGTCTAAAGTCAACAACTAGATTATCATTCCACAATCACCTGTACAGACATGAAGAGTGTTCATTAACAACTTAATTAAAGTCTTGCGGAGGACACTGACCTTATAGGGACAAGCCCCATAAGCAGATCTGCAAAGTTGAATAGTCACACCCTAGTTAAAGCCCATTTAAAGGGGGATGTGCACATGTATGAAACAGAACTGACTGAAGGCTTCTTGATTTACGTTGTTAGACTTATTTGGTTAGATGTCTCTTTTCAGGTTCAGATATATGTGCCCAAGGACATGACTGCCAACATATTTGTGTCAGCCATGATGACTTGTACATCTGCAAATGTCAAGAGGGATATGTGTTGAATGTAGACCAGAAAACATGCTCACGTAAGAACCAGAACATTTTCATAGATTTGTTGTTTTGCATGACAAAGTTTCTACATGTATCCTCCATATACTGTACATAGCAAGAGAAGAAGAAGGGTTTCATGACAGATAAGGGAGTTTTTCCTTTTCAGGTTTGGATTCATGTTCCCAGGGACATGACTGCCAACATATTTGTGTCAGCACTGATCATTCGTACATCTGCAAATGTCAAATTGGATATGTGTTGAATGCAGACCAGAAAACGTGCTCACCTAAGAACCTGGAATTTTCAGGTAGACTTTATGCTTGTATCTTGGCACAAATTTCCAACAAATCTAGTTATGTTCTTTGATTAAACAAAATCTGTAGAAACACATTGATCTGTGAGATGGTGAGATAATAGTGAGTCACAGCAGACAAGTTTTGGGTTTCCCAGTTTTTGGTATTGTTGAAGTGTTCTTTGAGCCACCATAGCATCTTCAATTATGATTGTTGCTACTTGGATTTGGATGGATTTGACTGTTGTTATGAGGTTGCCCTGAGTAGTGTACCACAGCTGGTCATTTACATGTAGAAATGTTTCTTTTCAGATTCATATCAAGTCCCCAGGACAAGCGCCAAGCTTTAAACCCTTTTTGACATAGTGGACAAACCATGCAATGGTTTCCGTCATGTGATGCACAATGGCCTAAAAAGACTAAAAAGAGAGTTCATGTTGTGAAAGAAGCTGGGGAAACATTTGGAAAGTCTAGAAGAGCCACATGATTAAATCATCTCGTCCACATTGAAGTTAGCGGAAAGCTGGAAGTTAGCAGCTCAGCTAGTGGAAGTCTACAGTGCGCTTTTCTCTAAGGGTCCACAAAATGTGAAAGAGCCGAGCCAAGAAATCAAACTTTTTTGACTTCATGTGCCACTGAACAGCTCTCTTCATGAGAATGTGGATCTAGTTCTCTTTATACATCCTTGATTTGGATACATACAGTATGTCCATGTGTATCAGATTTGATATGCATGCCTCAGAACAGTGTCTCTGGTTTATGTCAATCATGACTTCAGTGCTTGAATAGATACAGAAACCACCAGGTCTTACTGTTGGACAGGCACATTGTAATGTGGACTTTTTGGTTTTTCTGCATAAAAATATACTGTGATTGTGAAGACTTCTTGATGTGCTTTGTACAAACAGACTTCATGTGCACTCAGCCTAAATAAGTCAGAGACTTGGGAGAACTATTCATACAGAAAGATGAATAGAGCATATGACCACAGTTAACAGCAATTGTAAAATGTGACAGTGGCCAGTCAGAGGCTCCAACAGTCAAGGCTGTCCTTGGCTGATGTAGTAAGATGTCAGTGACATGTGGACATGTCTCTCTTCAGGTGCTGATCCATGTGCCAAAGGACACGATTGCCAGCACATTTGTGAAAACAGTGACTACTCGTACATCTGCAAGTGTCGAGTGGGATATAAGTTAAATGCAGACCTTAAAACATGCTCACGTAAGAAGTTGTTGACCTTATGATATACATGTCTTGACATGCAGTGTCATTGGTTGATAACATTTTTTAAAAAATGTATGTGTTTGGTTAAAGGCAGAAAAATGTTTAAAACATTTGGCAAGACCAAAACCATTGTTTAATTCATGCTGGTCTATCCTGATGGTGTAAGTGTTAGCTGTGGAAGTGTCTCTTTTCAGGTTTGAATACATGTGACCAGGGGCATGACTGCCAACATATTTGTGTCACAAATGGTGATTCATACCTTTGTAAGTGCCGTGAGGGATATATGTTGAATGCAGACCAGAAAACATGCTCACGTAAGAACCTAAATTTTATTTATATTTTATATGTATGCAACAGACTTTGTGTTTGTATCTTGGAACAAATTTTCAACAAATCTAGTTCTTTTTTTAATTGAACAAAATCTATAGAAACATATTGATTTGTGAGATTGTGAAGTAATATTATGTAACAGTAGACAAGTTGTGAGTCTTTTGGTATTGTTGAAGTGTTCTTGGAGCCACCTTAGCAGATATTAAAGGAACTGCATCTTAAGGCAGTTCCACACTGGTTTATGCTTCAATTATGGTGGTTACTGCTTAGATTTGGCTTATTCTTAAGAGTTGTAGTGACTACTCTGTGTTGTTTTCAATTAGCATTAAGATTGAAGTTAGTGGTGCGGTGTGAAATATGTCAAAAATGAAATTTGCTGCTGAGAAACTGAGGAGGTGTCATTTGTCAACATGGATTACTTACTTTTATGCTGTTTATCCAAAGAGTTTAGAATTTTAAGCAGATACATTATTTGAAAGCATCTGAGAAAGTTTAATGTTTGAGTGTCATGTTTCCGCCGTTGCTCTTTTTAAAGGTTCTACTACAGTCTACTAAATATTTCTTTCAGCCTGCTTGAGGTAATTTTAGGTTGTTTTAATGTATTGTATATGTTATTTTTGCTCAAAAACAATCTTTGTTATGTTAAATGAATATCTTCTTATCTAGTAGAACAACATTCCTCTATTTTCTATCAATTTTTATTCTGAATCACCCATGAAAATTTGGTCTGTTTATGAGATTTGATATGAATGCCTTAAAACAATGTCTTTAGTTTACGTCAATCATTATTTTAGTGCTGGTTTAAATACAGAAACCACCAGGTCTTGCTCTTGGGCAGGCATGATGTAATGAGGACTTTCTGCACAAAAAACTTTGATTGTGAATGACCAAGAATTGTTGAGGTGCTTTGCAAGTTGTTGCACGCAGCCTGAAGTCTTCGGAAACCTATTCATACAGAAAGATGAATGGAGCATGTGACAACAGTTAACATCGATAGTAAAATGAACAGAAGCAAGTCAGAGGCTCCAATACTCAAGGCTCTCCTTGACTGATGTGATGAGATGTCAGTCACATCTTGACATGTCTCTTTTCAGGTTCTGATCCATGTGCTGATGGACATGATTGCCAGCACATTTGTGAAAACAGTGACTACTCGTACATCTGCAAGTGTCGAATGGGATATAAGTTAAATGCAGACCTTAAAACTTGCTCACGTAAGAACTTGGATCTTATGACATACATGCATTGACATGCAGTGTCATTGGTTAATGTTTAAAATGTTTAAAACATTTGGCAAGACCATCATATTCTGTTTAATTCATGCTGGTCTATCCTGATGGTGTAAGTGTTAGCTGTGGAGGTGTCTCTTTTCAGGTTCGAATACATGTGACCAGGGACATGACTGCCAACATATTTGTGTCACAAATGGTGATTCATACCTTTGTAAGTGCCGTGAGGGATATGTGCTGAATGCAGACCAGAAAACATGCTCACGTCAGAGTAAGTCAGTTACTAGTGTGAATGTCTCTTTCCAGGTTTTGATACATGTACTCAGGGACATGACTGCCAACATGTTTGTGTCAGCACTGATGATTCGTACATCTGCAAATGTCAAATTGAATATGTGTTGAATGCAGACCAGAAATCATGCTCATGTAAAAGGCTTTGTCATTAGATACGCATATTTTAGTACAATCAATATGCATATATGCATGCCAATAATAAGCTACACCAAGGAAGTTAGCTATGGATTTTAGCTGTGGAAGTGTCTCTTTTCAGGTTCAGGTGCATGTGCCCAGGGACATGACTGCCAACATATTTGTGTCAAAAATGGTAATTCGTACCTTTGCATGTGTCATGAGGGATATGTGCTGAATGCAGACCAGAAAACATGCTCACGTAAGAACATTAACTTTGTTTAATTTTATTTATTACCATTATTTTTGTTTTAATTTTAACAAGTGTCAGGTGTTCCAACTAATTTCAGTACTAGATGTACTTGATGAAATGCTGCAAATGTAAATTTATGGACAGTATTTAAAAAAAAAAAAAAAAGAGATTTTGGTCAGCAAGAGATTGGAATGTGTTGATTTCATTCTAAATGCTCACATAGAAATCTGGACCTTCCAATCTTAAGCCATCATAAGCCCCAGAACAGGCCATGGATGAATTAATTTGTAGTGTTAAGTGTTAGCTGTGGATGCTAGCTGTGAAAGTGTCTCTTTTCAGGTTCGAATACATGTGCCCAGGGACATGGCTGCCAGCATGTTTGTATCAAAAATGACCGTTCACACCTTTGTTTGTGTCATGAGGGATATGTGTTGAATGCAGACCAGAAAACGTGCTCACGTAAGGACTTGAATTTTACCTCTATGTGATGTGCATGTTCTGGTTTTCCTCAAAATCCATTATTTTAGATGTATGACTAAAAACTGCAGAAATTATTCACCGGGATTAGTGTTTGCCAAATAACCCCCTCCTCCATTGTTTTTATCTGGACAGCAATAGCTGGTGAACCACTGTCTCGTTGGTCAATACATATCAACTCATGGATTTTTTTCTAAATTTGGACAGTCAGTATTCAGATTGGGATTGACTTAATAACTTGTTAGTGCAGTGGTCGGCCATTAGAAGCTCCAAAACTGGCTAACTTGACAGATGTGATTAGAGATAATAGTTAAGATTTAAGAGCCTCTTTTCAAATTCAGGCCAAAGATGAATTAATTTACAAGCGTTAGACGTTCTCTGGGGATGTTAGCTGTGGTAGTGTCTCTTTTCAGGTTTGAATACATGTACCCAGGGTCATGACTGCCAGCATGTTTGTGTCAATCTGCTGAATGCAGGCCAGAAAACATGCTCAGACTGAAGGTCAAGTGCATGCCATGGTACAAATGTAAGTTATTCTCAGTAGGTGTGTGGTATTAGTGTTAAAATAGCCCTAAGGTGCAACTTGGACAGCAAGAGCTGATGACGCTCCACAAGTGCTCCTTGACGGAAGTAATTAGAAGTTTCTGTTTTCTAAAATTGGATACCCAGGGCCCAGGGACATGACTGCCAAGAGGATCCACCAGGCCAAGTCCCGCTTGAATGATGTAATGAGATTTCATATCATATGTGGACATGTCTCTTTTCAGGTGCTGATCCATGTGCCCTTGGACATGATTGCCAGCACATTTGTATAAACAATGATGACTCGTACATCTGCAAGTGTCGAGTGGGATATATTTTGAATCCAGACATGAAAACATGCGCACGTAAGAACTTGGATCTTATGACACACATGTCTTGACATGCAGTGTCATTGGTTAATGTTTAAAATGTTTAAAACATTTGGCAAGACCATCATATTTTGTTTAATTAATGCTGGTCTATCCAGTATTAGTTTTTTGTGTCTCAGGTTTGCTTCAGAGTCCTTAATTTAAGTGCTTGTCCACAATGACCCGCCATAGGTTTTATTACTTATTAAGGGCTCTGATTGTGTGCATTGAACCTGTCAGACATGGAAGTGTTTCTTTCCAGGTTCAGATACATGTGCCCAAGGACATGACTGCCAGCATATTTGTATCAACACTGATGACTCGTATGTCTGCAAGTGTCGAATGGGATATGTGTTAAATGCAGACCAAAAAACATGCTCACGTAAGAACCGTATTCTAAAAGAAATTATGTCTTTACCTCACTATGTTATTTTCTGCAGAGCAGCTTCAAATAGGTTATGGTTGGGGAATCATTTAGCTCATTGGGACAAGCTCAGATTGATGCCCTGAAAGGAACAGAGCACATGACCATACATTTCATGAACGTAATGGGTCAAGAGCTTCTTGACTGATGGTGTTAGGCTAAGTCAGATGTGAAAGTGTTTCTTTTCAGGATCGGATGTATGTGCCCTGGGACATGATTGCCAGCACATTTGTGTCAACACTGATGACTCATATATCTGCAAGTGTCGTATGGGATATGTATTGAATGCAGACCAGAAAACATGCTCACGTAAGCACCTGATTTGTTTCAGTATGCATATTTGATATCCAGCATCTCAGATATTCTACAAAGCACAACATTTGGAGCTTCAATGCACCAAAAGCTCCAACTGGAGAGTAGGAGCTGGTAAGGAAATTAGACTTGCGGACACACCATTGAATGCCATTTTTGAATAAGCAGGAGTAAAGAAATGTTGAAAAGTATTGGTCCTGGGCTTAGGCATCCACTTCTTTTAAATGGAACTATGACCAAAGGCATTGCAAAAAAATCGTTTTTGATGTCTTAAAAAGTCATTGAGGTGTAAACTTTTCTTTTTCAGGTTTAGGTGTGGATGCATGTGCCCAAGGACATGACTGCCAGCACATTTGTACCAACAATGGAAACTCTTACATCTGCAAGTGTCGAGTCGGATACGTGTTGAACATGGATCAGAAAACATGCTCACGTAAGAAAGTTCTTCCTCTCTAGACAACATTGGTGCTCTTCCTCAAGATGTTTTGTGTTAAATCTGCCATAGCTCCAAAGACATCTGCAATAAGAGCTGCTTTGGCACTTGCATTGTCTCTTTCCAGGGTCAGATGCATGTGCTCAGGGACATGACTGCCAACATATTTGTATCAACAATGGGGACTCATATAACTGCAAGTGTCGAGTGGGATATGTGTTGAATGCAGACCAGAAAACATGCTCACGTAAGGATCTAGATTTTTTGTAATGGTGTCTGTGTATTGAAAGTATCAAGAGATTGACCATATTTTGAACCAGTTCAAACCTCAGGAATTTTCACCCAATCCTCTTACTATATTATTGCCTTGTGAACTGTGTACAACCATTGTTGAGCTTGGCCAGACTGGCTCTAACTTACTGAAAGGTGTATACATGGACATGATTATTATGAGTCCTCAATGGAACTATGAGCAACCAAGTTCCAACAGATGGCCAGGGGCTCCTTGAATACTCTTTCCCTGTGATACTTGAAGAGGCTTTATCAAAGACGGGTTTGGACCGTATGCTTGACTTGACAAGACCCATTCTCAAACCATCCTAAACTATGCAAGATGATTTAAGGTGAGATGCCAGTTTTATAAATGCTATTTTTTGACTTATTAATAATCCACAATCCAATATAGATTTCATTTCTATCATGTTATATATCACCCAGGCTTTGCCCCTGAAAGGGTTTACAGGCTTGACCATTTTCCTGTGCAGAATAGTACTAAAATTGATTGATTAACCAATTCAGGATGAGTCTAACCTTTTGTGTGGAAACTGCTCTGACTGTAAACAAGGACACTGTGACTTTGCTTTGTATTCACTTTTTTCTGTGTTTTCATCAGAGAACACAAATGTAGACATAGAAGGAAAGAATAGAATGGACTCCATTGGATGATATTTTGCTTAGAGTGCAGGATGTTATAGCAATGGTGGTACTTCTTCCATGACGAAGCAATCAATCTGGACAATGGAATTTTCTCTGTTGATATTCTGACTCAAAGGCAATACCAGGTGACATGGCTTCACCAACACAATATCCCACCTTACTCTTCCTCCAAAGTCCTCCTTCCTTTGAAGGCTGCCAAAATTCTACCTTGTGATAGCAGTGCTATGATTCACACAGTTCAACTGACTCTATGCCATACCAGGTTTTTTTGTCATGGTGTCATACCTAAGTGTCCTTTCAATGACACCTTAGGTGTAAGAATTGATTTATAATTGAGTCTACGTTCAACCCTTGATTGCTCTAATACCACTTCAGTACTAAGTACTACAAATTAGTTTAGTGTTATTTTCCAACTTATTGCATGTTTTTTTTAGTAGAATATTTCTCATGGTTGTGAAGCCCACTCAACCCTAATGTGTGGTTACATTTTTGAGGGGGTGCACTATGGATGCAGCCAGACCCTCAGTGTAGAAATTGTGTGTCTATATTAAGGTATCTCAATGGAGAACCACAGCGTTGCCTAAAGGGTGTAGCTTGTTTAAAATAGTATGAAATTTATGGATTGTTCCTCCAATTTTGTTACCATTGTAACCCTGTCAACCTCCGCAATTGCTGACAATTTGCGAACACAGGCTCTACTAAAATAGTGTTGTTAGGTGGCGTTTGGTCATGACTGCGGCACTGATAGGGGGTGTTGCCTGTGTCTATAGATTTAGGGTTGCAATGTGTTAACTTTGATTTTAGTAGTTATCATACCTTTTATATCTCTCTTTTTGCATTCTTCAGTTATCGAGAAGTCTTGACTGCAACCAAAGCTACTGTGTCCGACGACAAGCAATACTTCTACTGATCCATCCATTTACAGCACAGCTTATTAAACATAAACATGCACTGTGCTGCTGGCTTAAGGAATGAAAGACTGCTAAGACAATGGAAATGTGGTGTGAGCCCACTGAGAACTTTGGTCCATGTAAAGGACCCCAAAAAATGTTTGTAATTGACTTGTCTGTTGTCTGTTGTGATTGTATTTTTTAGTGAATTGTTATTATATGTATATGTATACATACTGTATATATATTGCTGAAATGATTATTAACATGTGTTCTCTTTAAAGCTATCTGCAACTGGCCTGGCCTGGCCTGTAACTAGGCACTATAGGTTGTGATTGCTTAATTGAAGTGGTGGTTTTAACATATTTTCTAATCTCACTCACAGAAGAAAAATCATCTTTGTATCTGATCTCATTCAATCAATTATGTTTATGTTTTCATTCTAAAGAACATCTAACTTTGATTTTGTCAGCTTCAAAATATTCTCATACTAAACATGGACATCAACTCTATGGAGGTTTCAAAAGATTTTGGGTGTTGATCCACAAAGGGGAACAGAGAATGGACTATTTGTACAAAGAGGCTATGCTAAACATGGTGAAACACCACTCACATGTTTTTAACTTTCTCCATATTTTTCTTATTCTTTCAGAGGAAATGAGGGGTGAAATAACTCAAGATGCCTGCATGTGTGAAGCTCAGATTGTGTTCCAGAAAAAAGTACAGTCAACCATTCAGGAGCTGAGCAGAAAGCATATCCTTTTTGACTGGAAGTCTTTGAATTTATAAATAATATAATTTGATATAAGATTGTAAAATTGTGATTATTAGTGAGAGGAATATCTGCCTTACATGCTTCTAAAAGTTTTTTCACAATAGTGTGGGTATAATCTTTTTGTTTTTATTTGTACTTACTTGACAGTAAATTGATTTGTAGTGGTGCATTTTTATTAATGCCCAGTGTCATGATGAACTGGTAAAAATCAGATAACAACTACACTTTTTAAATTATATTTCCTTGACTATGTATTCACTTATTGAACTTTCAAACAAAGTGGACCTAATTGAGGACCAACAGCAGTATTAAGAACAACAAGGAAGATATCAGGGGACATGTTCAGGACTAGCAGTAGATCTGATTTCTTTTTGACCAGCTGAAGTCATCTTTAATCCTCCAAAACTTTCAGTGTTTCGGTAAAACTGTCTATGATTTGATAGAGGTGTGCATAATATTGATTTCTCATGCAGTGAACTGTTAGCATTACTGTTTTGTAAACCTGCATTTTGCATTCACAACACTGTTATTACTTCTTACAGTAAAGTCAGGAATAACTGGTCTAAATGTATATTTGTTAGAAATGCTACATTTCCTCCATTGAGTTAAGCCTCACAATGTAAGATAACCAGAGAAATTATAGAATAGATATAGCTGCATACTTTATAAAGTATATAAGTAAAAATATGAGAAAAATGTTAAAAGTTTACTTTTATAATGAATGTTTTTCATGGAGAAAGTGTTTTACCACATACTTGTTGTGTATTTACTGCTCCGACAGCATTTGTTGATCAGTGTTCTTGCGTTCTTAGTAGAACACAAAGTATCCATCCATAAGTACAACACAACAACTAATCTCTTATGCAACAAGAGCATTGTTGTTACCCTTCAGATTGCAGCAATTACGCAGAGAAAAGACCGAAATAAAGCCTGATCCAATTGGCCCATGACAGTGTTACATCACAGTGAATTACTATAATCCTTTCATTTGATACCTGAAATATTTAAACAACTGCACAGCGTTGATTGGCAATTAATGTTTGTTATAACAGACAGATGCAATTGCTTTGGGGCGAGAGGGGAAACTATTTAAGGAGTTCAAGGGGGATTGTCCCGCTTCAGTAGTTTGCACACTTGGCAAGTCTATGACCAAAATCCTGGCCATTAAAGACTATTTTCAATGCACTAGGTTTTGGAATGTTTAGATTTTCAGTTAAGATCCACTCAGATTTTGTAACTAATTTCAATATACAGTATTTTTTATCAAATACACACTGGTACTGTGTTTTCTACTTTGATCATTGCCATGGAACACATGTGAAACAAAGTGAAATGAGTAATATGGTGGTGTAGGGTTCTTTGTATAAACTGACAGTTGTGTGCATGACATATTTTGGTGCTTTTGTGAGGAAATATTTTCTTTTGGGAGTAGAGTTGTATTTGCACATGTGAAATAAACAATATGAAAAATTGATAATATACATATCTTACAGTATTGTGTGTTTTACACTTTAGTAACAAGCCACTTTTAGTATCTCACAACAAATCAATCTGTCTTGAAAGTGACTATGATAACTTTACTATATTTTATTGTTTTGCATCCAACATAATTAAATGAAAAATGTATTCAAATATGTGGTTCTGGTTTATTGGGCTTTTTTTTCATAGTTTGGATATAATGTATGTAATGGGTCTGCAACATATTTACAGTAGGCTAAAGTAAGTGCAAAAGAATGCTTGCCACCAAAGTGCGAACAAGAAAAACTACAATTACCACAATGACCCGAAACACAACTTCCGGTTTACGGTTACCACGGGAGACCGAGGGAAGCTCCAGCTTCTCAGTAGTGGAGTCTCCTTCTATAGGCAACGAAACGTCGAGTTTAAAGAGTTGTTTCAGTATATTTGTTAACGTTATTCACTATAATCATAGTCGGCTGTTAAATTTATGAGACTCCATGTAACATTAACCGTCTTTGGTACTAGGTAACGGTGTCGCTTTAGCTGCGTAACTAGCAAAGCTAACGATTCAGGCTAACGTTACGTTCACTAAATCGAGGCCGCACGATGCAGCTAGCTGGGTTGATATTTCGCGTTATGTCAGTGTTTTGTTGTGTTAAGTTGTAACGCTATATCTACGCTATTAGCAATTCATTTCAGTTTGATACGTCACCATCACCATGTTTATCTACCTCAGCAAGAAAGTGAGTGTCTAACACCCTCTGGTGTGCTGTCATCTAGATACCTAACCTCCCATCAAGACTTAAAGCGTTGGTTAACGATGTGGCTTCAATTTTCCGTGTTTTATAGATCGCTATCCCCAACAATATCTATCTAAAATGTGTCTCCTGGAACAAAGATCAAGGTTTCATTGCCTGTGGAGGAGACGATGGTCTTCTCAGAGTGCTCAAGCTGGAAACTCAGACAGGTAAGTTCAGGAGATCATGGAGCTGACATCCTGCACTGACCTGAAAACCAAAAAAACAAATCTACAAAATATTGTATATAAATATATATAACATATTTAATACACAATGCAGAGCTGTTCGACCTGTGAAGTACTTTACAGTATAAATGTGGGATATGCTGGATAAAGTAGCCCATAATGCGCCATTGCACATACTGTCCATCTTGTCACTAGGCTAGATCTGAATATGAATGAAATATTATTGAGTCATCAAAATCTGTAGTTTGTAAGATTGGTAAGACTTGATGGGATAATAATAAAAACACTTAAATTACAGAATAATAAACAAACATACACATATGTAGTCTAGGACAACATGGGTAAAATTTGTTATCAAGAAAGTCCACTGTTGTTTACACATACATTACATGTCTATTTATTGCTATTATTTTGCTACAGTGGCCATAAATTCAGCTCTGTGTTAAAATGTATCTGTTACAGTCAAAGCCTTTATGTAATACCCATGTGACTGAAATTTGAGGATTTAGGAAACGATACCTCTTACATTGTGTAAGAAATCTGCTAGAACTTTGGCTCTGTTCTGGTGCCCAGTCGCTGTAAGTAGAAATGGTACCACCTTGTCCTGGTGGTCCCGATTTTAAAATAAATATAGATTATGAGTTCACACACCCCTATCCCTGCCACCTCACTCACATGCAAGTATCTAACACACACACACACACACACACACTGTTGCCAACTTGGCAACTTTTTCGCCAGATTTAGTGACTTTTCAGAACCTTTTAACAACTTTATTTCGAAAAAGTGACTAGTGACAAATCTAGTGGGTTGTTCTTACCATCAGGAGGAAAAGTGAGAAATCTGTTGTATTATAATTTAGTCTCATACAGTACATGTTGGCGAGAGTTATCTCAGTCAGTTGAGCACCAGCACTGACTCTCCCTCTACTCATACACCACATGAATGTAGGCAGGAGTGAGTGTGGCTTGTTGTGGGACATTGTTGCGACAGCACAGGAGGAGTCAACATTCTCCTCTCTTGTACTTAGATATGCTATGTGCTAAGCTTGTTTATGTTAAAATACCAATACCAAACCAAATTTTGGAGATGGTTGAAAGATAAAAAGCGGCATATTTTTTAATTATCTTAATATTCCTTCACTGAGAATTGCTTGGACATTGTTAAGGTTGTGACCCCAATCTGTTTTTCTCTTTTTCCAGATGATGCTAAACTTAAAGGTCTCGCTGCACCCAGTAATCTGTCAATGAACCAGACTCTAGAGGGACACAGTGGTGAGTTATATTCAGTAGTTAGTTAACAGGCAGCATCCACAAAATCAAAGTCTGACATTGCTGGATGTGGAACGAGCCATAGGAAAATGACCTGACACTTCATGATTACAACATTTACAGGCGCAGTACAAGTGGTCACATGGAACGAACAGTATGAAAAGCTGACAACCAGTGACCAGAATGGACTCATCATTGTATGGATGCTATACAAAGGTGATTACTGCCATCAAACTAAAAATACAAGTTGTCTTATAATAGTAGATATATAATATATATATAGTAATAGATTTGGCTTTTATAGTTGTTTGTCTTTGTCCATTCCGAAGGTGCGTGGTACGAGGAGATGATCAACAACCGGAACAAGTCGGTGGTGAGGAGCATGAGTTGGAATGCTGACGGTCAGAAGATCTGCATTGTTTATGAAGATGGAGCGGTCATTGTTGGATCCGTAGATGGTAAAAACTGAATTTAAGTGTGTTTCCAACCAAGTTTAGAATAAAACCATTAAGGTGCCTTGATAATGGTTGCTTTGTTCACATACTGAGGGAATGAGTACTAACATGTACAGCGAGATAAATGCCTTTTATGTTTTTTGTAGGAAACCGGATTTGGGGAAAGGAGCTAAAAGGAAATCAGCTTGCTCATGTGGCATGGTCGCCAGACAGCAAGATCCTCCTCTTTGGCATGGCCAATGGGGAAGTACAAATCTATGACAATCAAGGAAACTTCATAGTGAGTGCATAAGCTTACTTAAAAAAGGAATATCAGTTCATCTTAGTCTGTATCTATGTAGAACTAAATTGCTTTCTGATTTTGAAAAGCGCTAACTTGCATGACTTGAACATTTTGGTGATTCAGAGTAGTGACTTCATATGTCCGAAAGTGATTCTTCTTTTCTTTCATGCACATTAGATCCTGTCATATGTTCATTTTTACTGGTTATACATTACCATATCTTGACTTTGTAATGATCTGTGTTATGTTTCAGATGAAAATGACCATCAGCTGTCTCACCAATGCGACTGGAGCTGTCAGTATAGCAGGTATCCACTGGTATGCGGGAACCGGGGGTTACGTCGAACCAGACTGTCCATGCCTTGCTATCTGTTTTGACAACGGAAGATGTCAGATCATGCGTTATGAGAACGATGAAAGTAAGACTGATATATATATTCTCCAGGTTACACTTGAATGAAATGTTTACCCATGATGATAATTTATGCTGCCGTCCTGTTCTGCAGACCCAGTGTGTATTGACACTCTGATGAATGTGGTCAGTATCCAGTGGAATCATTGTGGCAGTGTTCTGGCGGTGGCGGGATCTCTCAGAGCCTCAAACCTGGAGAAAGAATTCAATGTTGTGCAGTTCTACACACCATTTGGCGAGGTGAGGGTGAAGAGTTTTATACATGAAGATTAAGCATATGCATCACATGACCATGTTTATAATAAGATGGGAATAATGTAAAATTTTGCCCTTAAAAGATTTTTTTATTCTATTTAAACAGCATCTGAGAACTCTAAAGGTTCCTGGGAAGCAGATGACAGGAGTTGCCTGGGAGGGAGGAGGGCTGCGTATTGGCCTGGCCGTGGACTCCTACATCTACTTTGCCAACATAAGACCAGACTACAAGGTAAATGCCAACACTTGTGGCTTGCTTTTATTTAGAGTCTTTGGAGGGGAAACAGTTGTTGAAGACACTCTGAGATGACCTAGATCCTATTTTTAAACTGCTATGGTAAAGTATGTTTAAACTCAGGGTATTCTGTCCAAGAAATACTGGGTCATATGTGGGTCAGTTGTCACACACACGTCCAAAGCAATATGTCTTTTATTTGATCATTTTTCTTTGGTTTATTCTACACAAAAGTTGAATCTCACCAGCTCTTTTATGTGTCTTTAACAGTGGGGCTACTGTTGCAGCACAGTTGTGTACGCCTACACAAAGCCAGAGCGGCAAGAGTACTGTGTGGTGTTCTGGGACACCAAAAACAACGAGAAGTTTGTCAAATATGTCAAGAGCTTGATGTCTATCACTACCTCAGGGGACTTCTGCATCCTAGCCAGCAAGGCAGATGACACCCAGCCTCAGGTATTTATGTCCCAACATGGCAGCAGTGAGAGGAAAGCCAAAAGAACAGGACTTGTAATGATCTATAAAACATTGCATGTTTACTTGATATTCTAGATGCATGCTGTATGACTCACAGACAAGCTTAGTCATTGCTTTTGACAGATCTAACTTACAATGGGGAAGCTGTAGTATATGCAGTAGAGGATACAGTGAGCTGTAATAGTAAGGATCACGAATGTTTCTCTGCTGTCTTGCCTCCTGTTTTTCTAATTCATTGCCACAAAGGAGGATGCTGAGTTAGAGTCTGGGAGTCATGCAAGGGTAATGTACAAATAAAAACACTCAAAATGAGGACTATTTCTTTGGATAAATAATCATAAATTGATCTTTGGAATAATTTTGCACTACTGTGTGTTTTTCAGTATGTCCTGATTCTGTGCAACTCAATTGGGACTCCACTGGACTCAAAATACATTGACATTGGTAAGTTCATATAGTAAAGAGAGAAATATTAGTCGTCCACAATTTATTTACCTTAAGACTGGTGTATTTCATCAAGCCAATGTGAGAGATCACACTCTGTGTATGGAGAAACGGTGGCTGGCGTTCTGCCAGCTGCCGCCCACAGCTAACATCTTTCATGGGCCACAGCATCCTATAGCAAATAGACATTGAGCACAGGGCGTCTTCGTATCTCACAAATATTCAGCATTCTGTCTCGGCTTGGCTGAATGTTTGCTGAGACGCTCAGGCCAAGACACATTAAAGTCTGCAGATGTGAAGTCCTCAGTTGTGTGAATGGGTTTCAGATCTCCCACACTGGTAAATAACAAGAGATTGAGTTCAAGTGAGTGTCTTTTGGAGGTGTCTCCTCATGATGGCTTGCCAGACTAATCAGTGTATCTGTTTAACACATTGTATTGTTTTCTTGTATATATCCACACAGAACTGTCTCAAATTCCCCCAAAAAATGATAGCGACTCTACACCGATCTGTGTCTTTGTAATTTCATGTCATTGTCTTCGTGGTCAGATCCACTGTTTGTCACCATGACCAAGACACATGTGATTGCTGCATCCAAAGAGGCTTTCTACTTGTGGCAGTACAGAGTGGCGAAAAAATTAACTGCCTTGGAGATCAACCAAGTGACGAGAACTAAGAAGGAAGGAAGAGAGAGGTGAGTTTTTCCAGACATTGGCATAACATGGTATCTCAACTGGATGCCACCAGGACTGTATTTAACAAAGCCAGGTAGTGGATTGGGAGAAAATGGAACACTCACGTCAGAACTTACAGTACACATCAAGACGATCATGGAAAGTTACAAGGAGGCAAGATAACCGCAGGGCTAGACTCTGCGAGTGAGTGTGTGAAACCTTAGGTTTACTGGCTCACTGTTTCAGTGTCATGCTGGTGTCATGAAAAGGATTCATTCATCTGAATCAAATGCCATTGAGGTTCCAGACAGGCTGGCCATGACCTAATGTTCTGCCAGGGCTATCCTAGCACCTGGACCACAGTTCACCTCAGTGGAACGGACAACTGTTTGTCTGTCTCTGGCTGTCTCTCTGACTCATTTGTTATCACTTCCTGCCTTTCTAGGGTCTATCACATTGACAGCAATCCATCTGGAGCCAAGGACAGTGGTCCAGATTTTGCAAAAGCCTTCACAGTAAGAGACCTTTTTACCTCTCGTGTAGCACAGGTTTCGTAAAATCCAGGCTATCAAAAATGAACTCTATAAAGACACTTCTGAGCTATTTTAGTACAGTATACAGTAAATCTAAGGTGTCTGAATTTTAGCCACTGTATGTGTATGGAAGACCGTAACTGGCAAAATCATTTCCCATGACTATTATGTAACATATTTATGACATACCAGATATTATAAAGAAAACATCAACTGATTAAAAATGTATTAACCACAGTGTTAAAACTATAGTGCTTCCCCTTTCTTACTGGGCTCTATGTGTACAAAGTATTTGTGGTGTGGAAAGAGGATTTGCCTTGGCGCCTCGTTGTAATGCTTCATATGTTCTGTTGTTGTTCTGTTTCAGGCAACTCGAGATCCCATTTGTTGTATTACAGCAACAGATAAGACTCTGATTGTGGTATGTATATCTCTGTTTTAATTATACAATTTTGAACCATGGCATAAAGTTGGATTAAAATATTTAGTGTTTTGGGTGTATGTGTGCTTACAGGGCCGTGAGTCTGGCACCATCCATAGATACAGCCTCCCAAATGTTGTTCTTATCCAGAAATACACTTTGAACAACCGAGCGTACTATCTGTCGCTGAACTGCAACTCCAGGCAAGTGCTGATTGATGTTTAGAAGATTAAAGCCATAGCTTTACACATATCTATTGTTAACCGGCTCAAACACAGTTTGTCACAACAGGAAGCTGTTGAATTTAATGTTTGCAGTGCTGTCACATAAAATGTATATTTTCTTTAGTCGTCTGGCCATAATCGACATCGCAGGCGTGCTGACTTTGCTGGACCTGGATGTTCGCACCTCCACAGATGACAGCGCAGGAAACCAGGCATCTGCAGGAGATCCATCCAAGTTTGAGCGCAAGGATGTTTGGGACATGAAGTGGGCGAACGACAATCCTGATCTGTTTGCCATGATGGAGAAGACCAGGATGTATGTGTTCAGGAACCTAGACCCAGAGGTGAGTGCTCAGGTGTTTGATGGTCAGCTCTGTTGTCTTTTAGAAACTGTTAATTGCAATAAGGACTTGTATCTTTAAAAAACAGGAACCAATCCAAACATCTGGATACATTTGCAACTTTGAAGACCTGGAAATCAAATCTGTCCTGCTTGATGAAATCATGAAGGTAAATCTTTGGTCCAAACAAAGTGTCATTTAAGGTGCTGAAAGTCCCAGCGGGTTGATATCTGTTGTTGATATCTAAAACATAACCACTATTTTGCATCTTAAATATCCTAAAGCAGATGAATTTACAATGGTCTCATAACTAGCACTTTGTTGTACCTTGAAAGTTCTCAAAGCTGTATTTTATCTGTTGATATATTAAACACTCAGTTATGGGATGTTGCTCAACAGGATCCAGAGAGGCCAAACAAAGACAACCTCATCAACTTTGAAATCCGCTCCCTGAGAGACAGCCGTGCATTGATTGAAAAAGTGGGGATTGAAGATGCCTCACAGTTCATTGAAGACAATCCACACCCAAGATTATGGTAAATACAAAATTTTGATCTTCACTTTTGGTTCAGCATAAAATATAGTTTTAAGTTTAAAGGTCCTGTTTTAATTTCACAAGTGCCACAAAGTGGTTGGCACGGACTGTGTAGGTGTCTCTATATGCAGCAGTGCAAGGTGTGTTTTATGTACTGACAGAAAGCAGCAAAATCAGTTCTCAGCAACAGTTTCTAAATTGTCTGCATTGGACAGAAATAAAAAAAAAAAGACATTTGAAGTTTGTTGTCAGGTTGTTACAAATTTTTTGCTGCTGTCACTATAATTTTTTACTGCATGCTGGGGTGGGCAGAGGACAGGAGACTACAAGAGATTCACGATAAGTCTTCTGAGTGTGATCGCTGCAGCTTATGTGTGTTCTCTGGCTGATGTGTCAATTCTTGCAGCATCCCTCAGAATCTAGCAACATCAAAAAAATGTCCCTTTCTATTCTAGCAGTCACTTCCAGTTTGTGGTGTATGGGTAATCTTGTAAAGTTGCAGAGAGTTTGACACAAATGAATTGATTCAGTTTAAATCTAAATAAATTGTGTTTAAAAAAAAAAGTGGGTATAAAGATTTATGCGTCATGCCATGCAGCTCTTCTGGTAATGGTAGCTCACTGACCCCTCTCTCCTTTATAAACCTGTCAGGCGTCTGCTGGCTGAGGCAGCCCTCCAGAAACTGGATCTGAAGACGGCTGAACAGGCCTTCGTCCGTTGCAAGGACTACCAGGGCATTGAGTTTGTCAAGCGCCTGGGCAACCTGCAGAGTGAGCCCATGAAACAGGCAGAGGTGGCAGCTTACTTCAGCAGCTTTGAGGAGGCTGAGCGGATGTACCTGGATATGGATCGCAGGTATGGTGACATCAAAACTTCCACCGACTGATTCAGTTCTTGTTTGCTTTTATTTAGTTTGTCATTTTTACTGTTTGTTAGGCATAAAAGGCAGTGGATATTTTATTTCTTTTAGGGACCTTGCCATCAGTCTTAGGATCAAGCTGGGAGACTGGTTCAGGGTGCTCCAGCTGCTCAAAACTGGCTCTGGTGACTGTGATGACACTCTGCTTGAACAGGCGTACAATGCAGTTGGAGACTACTTTGCTGACAGACAGAAGTGGTATTGTAACTTTATTTACTCTTTCTTAGCCTACATATTTGTCAGCATTTAGTATACCCACTACTTCTTCTTCTCTGATGCACATCATTCAGTACTGTTCTGCAAGCTGAATTATTCTCTCCTAGGATGGCAAAAGCATGACATGGTTTTCTAATTTTCATGAGCGGATGGAGTAAAGAATAATAAATATTTAAAATGCATAATTATGTAGTTGTCTCACTCGGCTATGGGTCAGTATTTAATGAAAAATCTGCACCTCTTCTCTGGATAATGTTGATTTCATAATGATCTTTACTCTCTGAGCACTGCCTCGCTGTTGGTCTTAAATATGGATCCTTTCTGCTTCAAGGGTCAATGCAGTGCAGTACTACCTCCAGGGCTGTAACCAGGAGAGGCTGGCTGAATGCTACTACATGTTAGAGGACTATGATGGCCTTGAAAACCTGACCGTTGTGCTGCCGGAGAATCACAAACTCTTACCGGTGAGCCAAAATGTTTCAGTTCAACCAAGAGTAACTCTTTGATATCCTCTTCAGGCTTCATGTATGTATGCATCTGTACCTTTTTAAATAAAACCAACTCTACAGCATCAGCTCTATTGCCGTTCTCCACCTCTACGTTGCAGGAGATTGGACAGATGTTTGCCACTGTGGGCATGTGTGAACAGGCTGTGAACGCCTACCTTAAGTGCAACCAGCCCAAAGCTGCCGTTGACACCTGTGTCCATCTGAACCAGGTGAGAGACAGACAGACAGAAATCCTGTGGCGCCTGTGGAGTTTCTGAGTGACATACACACTTTTGACCGTTTTGGACCGCAGCAGTCAGTGTGACACCTGCTGTCCACCCACTCCCATCCTCTTCCTGAGTGATATTTAGCCCTAGAGTGTGAATGTTGCTCTCAAACTATGCTCTTCCAATGCCAGTTTTAACATTTGGGGGAATGGGAAATGGGGGAAAAAAAGGTTGTTTAACAGTTCTTTGTTCGGCTTTGGAGTAATAGATAGAAAATACTTTCTTTACATGAGTAATGTAAGCTGCATCTGTCGTTTAGCCACAGCTGGCTTTTGTTTAAAGGTCATTAGATCTGTGCTGTAATTGACCCTGTGTTTATCCAAAAGGAGAAGTTGTTCACATTTCTAATTTCCTCCTTTCTCGGCTGTTCCCCCTGTTGCGATAATGCCATGTTTTTGAGAATTAAACGAACAGGCTGTCATCTTAGCTGCTTCCCTTTCAACCTTCCGGTTGTCTCATCCCCTGAGTGAAGAACACAGTGGCTCCTTGTGTTATCTAACTGTTGTGCTCTGAATGTAAGCGAGATGTGAAGCTTTGGGTTATTTTCAAAAGGGTTTGTGTAATGGAAGCCAGAAAGTTATTTTAGTTAAATACAGATTTTCATTGAAAGCTTAAACATTAAACATTGCCATTTATAGCACTGGTCTTTATGGTGATTACTTTTAAATGTGGTATTTTTCAAATTAATCTGCAATAATCCTGTTTTAACTTTGTTTTTGAATGAATGTTGTCATTTTCCTACAGTGGAACAAAGCAGTGGAGCTCACCAGGACCCACAACATGAAGGAGATTAAATCTCTTCTTTCCAAATATGCTTCACATCTACTCGAGAAGAATAAAACTTTGGAGGCGGTGGAACTTTATCGGAAGGCTCACCATTTTCTTGATGCAGCCAAACTCATGTTTAAGGTAGTCTTATGTTTTCATGCTCTTTCCTTAAAGTATCTTCATGAAAAATGGTTTAATGCAGTCTCTATGTTCAGATTAAGAGGTTTGTTCCAAAATAAAAATACGAATACTAATAATACTAGAATTTAAGCTGAGCTAAAATGAACTGGTCTATTAGCACACAAAATAAATTGAATAAAGGTTCAATCACACCTGGGAGATTTCATTGCGTCCATTTTTGTATGTTATTGAACAACAAAGTTCTTCAGTTCAGTTTCTTCTTTAGTTTTTAAGATACAGAGAAACTAAGAGAAACAGAGTTTTTTGAGCACATACCAGGAAATTTTTGTCTACTGTCCGTCTGCAGATAGCAAATCAGGAGGCGGAGAAAAGGACCCGACCACTGCGGGTGAAGAAGCTCTATGTGTTGGCAGCACGTCTTGTTGAAAATTACCACGAGCAGGTGAAGACGTCACAGCAGAGCAAAGCCAAAGGGAAGAAGTCCGAGGTAATATATTACAGTATACTTTACAAATATACCTTGAATATATTTTTCTTGTTTTTAATAAAAGCTTTAAAATATTGTTTATGGTCTGTTCTGGAGCTGATGTCAATATTTTAAATGATAGGGATCATACACTATGTACTCTTTACAGTATACGTTATACTGTGTTAATCCATCTGCTGTAATTAGGCAACATTTGCACTTGCCGGGCTGCTTGAGGAGGATGCAACCTCTTCAGACAATCGTTTTGTGGACAATGCCTGGCGTGGAGCGGAGGCGTATCACTTCTTCCTGCTCGCTCAGAGGCAGCTGTATGAAGGCTACATGGAGAATGCCATACGCACAGGTACCAAATCACACACACACATCTTCATAGACAAGACTTCAGTTTATTATTTTCTTAATACAGTGCCTTCCTTCTTTTTCTTTCTTTTTTTTTTTTTTTACATTATTTTATCACAGTATTTATAACATTTCCACAGATTTTTAAGATACACAATTCAGCTGTTGCACAAATAAAACCATTTTCTGATACAGCATTGTGGTTAAGATTTGGTTTAGGTACAAGATACTCCATAGATAATCTGTTTGCCACATCTACAGACAAAGCTGAACGAAATGTTCAGTTGAAATGTTAAATACTAAATACTCAATAAACTATCCTTTAGGCAGACTATCAATTAAAGTGTTTTGTCTTTTACATTTATTAAGAAAACTGAGTAAAAAGTACCAGTTTTGCACAGTTTTTCAATGTGTAGCGTTATGAAATGGCCTCAGTATGTTTGTGTAAATTGATAGGTAGTCATTACATCAATATCCTTCTTAGTTACACAACCTATAAAAGTAGAGAAAGGCCCTGAACAGACCTAAAAATGAACAAGCATTGATTCTGTCACTGCTCTCACTGTCACCTTAATCAAAGCCTCATTAAACAGGTTCCTAAACAGTTTAGAGTCAAAGGCAGTTACTGTACAAGGAACTTTGAAAGCGATGCGTCTGTCTTAATGTTTGTGGTTGTCTCCTCACTGTCCCACAAATCGAAATCGAAATGGACTTTTGCAGCTTACCATATTATACCAAAATGGCTAAATCTGTTGATAGTTTTAAATTTTATTTAAATCTGTTTTTTTGTTTATTTTGCCTAATTTGAATTCTTCTTTATCGAGCCACGTTAGGGAAAAATTAGATGTTGCTCAAAAACATTAAATTAGACATGACATGACATCGTGTTCCTGCTTGTGTTGATCTTTATTAAGCTTGACTTAGAGCTGAGCTGGATAACTGGGTGTGTACTTAATGAGTGTATTTCTACTAGTCAATGCATAAATGGTTTCATCTCTACATGTGAGGCCAATAGAAACATTTCATCATGGTTTGCACTATATCTGATAACTGAGCTGAATGCAAACTGGTCAGCTCAAACATGGTGTGGGGATTACCCCAGAACAACATGAATATTCTCACTCACAGTCACTCAGACTGCAAGTGGCGATAGTTTTCCTGTAATAGATAAAAACCAAACAGAGAGTGGAGGCCAAATTCTTCACTATCTCCCTCCATTTTCTTTTAAAGCTCTTCACCTGCGTGAGTATGAGGACATCATCCCAGTGGTGGAGATCTACTCTCTGCTCGCCATTTGCGCCACGGCTAACCGGGCCTTTGGCACATGCTCACAGGCCTTCATCAAGCTGGAGTCCTTAGAGAGTCTGGACCCAGAACAGCGGCAGCTTTACGAGGATCTGGCCCTGGAGATCTTCACCAAGCACACGCCAAAGGACAGCCGCACAGTGGAGCTGGACAGACCATCAGAGGGGTGAGTTCAGATCAAACTCAGAGCTTATTCTGACTACAAATTGTTTAAAAGTTCACTCAAAATTTAATGAGCTATATGCATTAAAATGCATATTTAGATTATTTGTACACAGAGACATAACAGCTTGTGTCACACAGTTACAAAGACCAGGACCGAGGACATGTGTTGTATGCTTTGTCTTCTTTTAATCCTTGTACTGAATGGCATCATAGTATTATCTGACTTCAACTAATTCTATTTTATTCCTTTTAGGCCGGAAGGAAAATTACCCACGTGCATTGTGACAGGACTGCCGATCCAGGAGTACCAGTTCTGGATGTGCAGTGTGTGTAAACACTGCGCTGTGGAGCAGGAGATTCGCAAATATAGGTTCTGTCCGCTGTGTCACAGTTCTGTAGCATGAAGCTCAGTCCCATAAGAAAACTTTATTTTTGGAGGGAAAACCACACTTCAAAGCATTGTAATGTACTTTATCCTACACACATGTTTCTTTTGTATCAGTTTGTGCAACACAAATGATTTAGTTCTGCACTTGATTTTAACTTAATGCTTAAAGTTCTTGAAACAGCTGTTTGTTGTGGTTGACGCTCAAATAGGCAGTGGTAAGACGGTAACAGAACAAGCACCGGCGTCAGTAGTCAGTTTTGGTTTATATGTCTTTAATAATTTAGTTAATTGTATTTCTTTTGCCCTAAATGCTGTAAAATACATGAATGAATATGACTGCTTTGTTAACTATTTTTATATGGAAGTAAACAGTGAATAAACTTACATATATTTCACTATTGAAAATGTATTTTTATTGGATTTTTATTTTGCTGACCTTTTTTGTACTTTTTACTACTTTTTTTAGAATTACTTCTTCAGACCATTATCACCAAATAGTCCAATGGGAAACCAGCAATCAATACCAACACTGTGTTTACTGAGAATGTGAATAGTGATAACTATCTATGCTGGAATGAAATACCTCATATTATACCTATATACCTATATTATGAAATAATATAGACTATAGCATGCTCTGATGTCTCCAGAGGTCAAATTGGTAGATAATGAGGCCACAAGGGAAATCCAGCTTCTGTTGTATTTTTAGTTCTTGGTATATGATAGGATTGGAATTAACCGGGCTCTTATTGAAGTGTTTTCAGAAAACGACCATTGCCATTGTTTGCATGGTAAATAATTCACACTAATGTCACGCTGCTCTGCCTCTGATAATCTCTGCAATCTTCTTCTGCCATCTACTGTCAGTAAACGGCATCAGAAGGTTGGCTGCAGCATCAGAAACAGTCTTTAAAAGTTATTTTCAGATGTTTGTTTCATCTGACTGTTCACCATATATGAAGGATATTTTCTATAATTTACTATGTTGTAAGAGATCATATCGCTGATGTTCACTGTACCATCTTTTGCTGTGGCACTGGAGCTTGTCTTAATTATTATTTACATTTATAATGATAATAAACATTACTTATATAGCACCTTTTTAACAAGTAAAAACCATGCAAAAGATGCATGAGAAGGACAAAGGACACCGAAGAATCAGAAACAATCAAATAAAAATGGAATAAACAGAAATAAAAAGAGTGTAAATAAAAAAACATCTAGCAAACATTGACTAATAATTACTCCGTTTTGGCTGGATCATGATATTTTAATGACATTTAAATATATTGTTAATGTTCTATCAGCAGGATTTTCGATATTACAGCATCACACTTATTCTACAATTCACCTGAGTCATTCATTTACATTGCACACTCTGTGTTACCAGCCTTAATTCAGTTTTTTAATTGAGTTATCTGAATTAAACTCCATATCCGCATATAAATATATAAAACAATGCAGAGTGGATGTCTGTCACCCCACAACAAATACACATATCAATAGTTTTCCAACATTCTCAGTCTTGACTGTCACTTGGTGCTGTTGTCTGATAGTACAGGGCATGTTTAAATATCACAAAATATTACATAGTACACTAAATATTCACAAGCTTCCCCTCTTGTGACAGGTCATCAAATTCTGCATCAAAATTGCATGTGCCTAATTTGAGTCTGCAGGAAAGATCCACTCACAAAGGCTGATATACTACAGGCCTATTTCTATTGTGTTTCTTGTGCAACCAAGTCTTAGTTTGGTACTGTGTGCCATATACCCCCCTGCTGTTAGTTTTATCGTTTATTTTTATATTATTTGTGCCAAAAAAAAAACAAAAAAAAAAAAAACAAATCAATCCAGCAAACCCAAATGTCTGAGAACTTTTTCCACATTAAGAAAACACGAGACACCTAAAGAATAATGTGAGCACTCAGCCTTAAAGAAGCATAAAATATTTACACTGATACATTTGGCACACCTTAATGAAATGGCGCACCCCGGACGCAGGAAACACATTACACATCAAAGTTTAAATTTATGCTATGAAACAGCGTGTTAGTGGGGGAGTGATGTGGCAGCAGTGTGATCAGCTGTCCTGTTTACGAAGGTGCGTTCCGCCCTGCGCTGAACTCAGAAACACCACAGCACTGCAACGTGCACCGTGCACACTCCGGACCGACCGAGCCAAGTGAACCAGCTGCAGGACATCTGCGCCTCCGGATGGACAGGTATTCTGTACCGTCATCATATCTTACAGTATGTGTGTTTATGTCGAGATGTTTGAGGAGGAGACATTATTGTCTTACTGCGACCGTTCATGTTTTGCAAAGTAAACATTTTGCGCGCTCATTACGCGCTAATTTGGTGCAAGATGCACAATGTCCTTGTAATACTCGCTTGTAAAAGTCTGTTTTATGTCACTTTTGATTCTGTTTTTTTAGAGTCTAACCCACTGACAACTTTTGTTGCCGCAGAAATGTGTCAAATCTGACCTTGGTTTGCTGTTTCACTGCAATTTGAAACGCTGTTTTACTGTGCGTAACACAATACAAGCAAGACAGTGTTCCTCGCTTTAGAGCTACAAGCAGTAGTGACAGCATGTATTGATGACTGTTGACGAACACAAAGTCAATGTTTGTAAAATGTTGGCCACATTAGGAATCATACTCGTCTATTATAAAGATATTAATGTTGCTTTCATATCATCATTTCATCAGCAGCAGTAGTAGTAGTAGTTACTCTGAGCCTTTGGTAATCAATATATTCAATTTAATGAAACATTTGTTCTTGTGTTAAAGCTTAAATTAATTTTTGTTCCAATTTTACACAATCTAACTGAAAAAAGCTTTATAATGCTGTCCATTGTATGCAAATACATGCTGTAGAGTACAGTCATGTCGTGTGACACAAATAGAAATGTAACTATATATATTCAGTGTCTGATTGAAACTATCCATCTGTCGGTTGTAAAAACTGCACGGTAAGTGATGCATGTCATTTAATCATTCCATTACAGGGTGTCACAGTAACCCAGATGCAACATGATGCTCGAAGGCTCTGGTGTAATGCACCACTTTAAGGTGATTAAATGACATACACAAAGTGTGAGGTGTGCTAATTTCAGTATCTTTGTGTGCAGGCGGCCAAACCTCTGAGATTTCCACCAAAAGATAGCTGAAGAGCATCCAGCAGCTGCTCCATCATGGTGTATGGGCAGATCTTTCATCGGCACAGCCTGGACGACTCTTTTATCAATGTCAATGTTGGTGGCTTCAAACAACGAATGGAGCACAATATTCTGATGCGATTCCCACAGACGCGCCTGGGTCGTCTTCTGTGTTGTAGCTCTAAAGAAGCAATCCTGGAGCTCTGCGATGACTTCAGTCCTTCTGAAATGGAATACTACTTTGACCGCAACCCCCGTTTTTTCTGCTACATTCTCAACTTTTACCTCACAGGCAAAATCCACCTGGTGGACGGGTTGTGCATATTCTCATTTATTCAAGAGATTGAGTACTGGGGCATCAAGGAGCGCCACCTGGACTTCTGCTGCAGCAACAAATTCCATGAGCTGATGGAGCTTGCTGAGGATAAGTGCTGGGATCAGAGGAGCGATGAACTGCAGCTCCAGAGCTTGGACTCTTCTATTGAGGAGCTTTCGGTTTCAGAGGACAACATAGAAATGTTTGAAGGTTCCTGGTGTGCAGATGTCCGCAAGAACATTTGGATCCGACTTGAGAATCCAGGTTTCTCCACTTCAGCCAAAGTGATGGCTGTAGCGTCCCTAAGTGTAGTCATCATCTCTATTATTGCCATGTGCATCCACAGCATGCCGGACTTCCATCAAGTGGATCACAATGAGAAGGAGATTGAAAATCCAGTAATGACTTTCTTTGAGAGCTTCTGTGTCCTGTTCTTCTCTGCAGAGTTTATTCTTCGATTGGCTGTTGCACCATCAGCTAAGAAGTTCTTGTGCAGCCCTCTCAATATTATTGACTTAATGTCTATTATGCCCTTCTATGTCACGTTAGCCTGCGATATAATGGATGAAGGTGAGAACACAGACCTGGAGAATGTTGGCAAAGTGGTGCAGATCTTGAGGTTGATGCGAGTGTTTCGCATCCTAAAACTGGCTCGCCACTCATCTGGTCTTCGTTCTCTTGGTGCCACACTGCGACACAGCTCCAATGAAGTAGGGCAGCTGGTGCTTTTCTTGTCTGTGGGCATTTCCATGTTTTCTGCTCTCATTTACTGTGTAGAGAAAGACTCTCGAGAGTCAGAGCTGCAGACTATCCCTATAGGCTGGTGGTGGGCCACCATTAGCATGACTACAGTGGGCTACGGGGACACCTTCCCCGTTACGCTTGCAGGGAAGCTGATAGGAACCCTGTGCATCGTCTGTGGGCTGCTGATTGTGGCTCTACCCATTACTAACATCTTCAATAAGTTCTCCAAGTTCTATCAGAGGCAAAGACACATTGATCTCTCAAAGCAACAAGTGAACCACCTCTAGCAGGAGATGCAATGTCAAAACAACTGACTCACAACTGATGAGAAGCTGTAAAAGAAGCAGTGACCATGTCACATGAGTGGAAGAAAGGGTTAGCTGCATAATATGCAGCAGTGACCTTGACTAAAATAAATGGGGGCTTAGTGTTCAAAGGTCAAGCAAGTCTTTTTTTCTTGTGTCGTGACAAATATGTTCATTGCTTAAGGCAATAGTTCGACCACTTTGGGAAATTTGCTTTCGTGCCAAGAGTTACATGAAAAGATTGATACCAGTCTCATGTTTGTGCATTAAAGTGGCTAAGCTTAATGAAAACTAGCAACAGGGGAAAGACACTAATTTGACTCTGTTCAAAGGTTCAAAACAAAACAACCTACCAGCATGGGCTATTTCTTGGCCAGGACCGGTTTCTAGGCAATCAGTTGAAACTTCTCTGGCACATAGATCCACAACAAAGACTGTTGTTCAGATTAGTTCGCATTAAACACTTCAATTTTATTTATATAACGACAAATTATAAGTTAACTCACTCACACAACACTTTCCATATAGACCAGGTCTAGACCGTACTCTTTTTAATACTATTTACAGAGACACAACAATTCCCACCATGAGCAAGAACTTGGCGACGGTGGCAAGGAAAAACTTCCTTTTAAGAGACAGAAACCTCGAACAAAACCCAGCCCATTGTGGGTTCAGTTATAGTGATATAAGAATATATAACATGTTAACTAGTTTTAGAGGTGCTGGTAGGTGGATTTTATTACCTATGAACAGAGTCTGGCTAACTGATTTCCCATTTTCTGTCCTGTTGCAATTTATTTATATTTTAAAATAACACAATACGTTATTGGAACAATGACACCTTCTTGAGCCATCAACTTGGCAATATTTGTTTTGTTTTTTTAATTAATAATGCAGAATTCACAGCACCTCTTGTCTCCATTGTCATGTATAGAGGGCACGTGCTGTATTTTATTGCAGAAAAAAAATACTGCCATTTAAAATGCAATAATGTATCCATAACTATCAAATATTTGATGTAAATGACATAAAACAAAACAAATAAATGTTATAAAATATATGATGAAAGTAGTCCCCTGGAGTTGTTTTCTTGGTGTTACCATGTAACAAAAAATATTTTGTAATAAAAATCACACTGATGGCATCACTCAACTTCCTCTTACTGACTTCCTGAAGGTCTCTAAGAAAGTTTGATAGATTAGAGTTTATACTATGAATGACAAAGTGGTTTGAAGCCATGTTGCGACAATAACAATAACACTCAGTGAACTTCAGTTAACAGTGAGATCAGTTGTTTGTATTTCACTAGTGTGTTTTCATTTTCACACTTAAAAATGCATCATTACTTACTGATACAGCTGTTTGTCAAATATTTCCGTTGTTATAGTAAGTACATGGTTACGCAAATGAATAAATATTCTAACACACTTTTAAAGGTACAGTGTGTAGAATTTAGTTGCATTTAGTGGTCCAATCACTGCATTGCAATCTCCTCACATCACCCTCACCTTCCTAGTGTAAAGGAGAAACAACACTTTAAGGACCCTGTTTAGAGTCAGTATTTAGTTTGTCTGTTCTGGACTACTGTATAAATAAGGTGTTTCAACATGGCGGCCTCCATGAAAGGGGACCCTCTCCCACTGTAGATATAAAAGGATATTTTTTTTAAGTAACAAACATAAAAAGATTCTTATTTTCAGGTGATTATACATGCATCAAAACATAGTTATGAATATTATATTCCATGTTTGCCTTATTCTGAAAATAGAGGCCCCAAATCTTACACACTGGACCTTTAATAGACCTGATTGAAATAAATAAAAGATGCTAGCTGCTGGCTCTATAGCTACATAGTTAGTATACAAACAACGGTTAAGAGAAGAACCCCAAAAATTGTGCCCACCTAAAACAGACTGTAGTTATTCAATATCCAATCTGATCTCCATTCCTGCAGTGCTGCTACACTCATCATCTGCTATTTATCTATGTGTCTCTATGTATCTCTGTTGTATTTTGTGTCTAAATGCTTAATCCAATGAGGGGCTTCATGTTGTTTGTTTGGTCATTGCCGTAATAAATTCTCAATCAATGTGCCTGGGTCAGCAACAGCTAAAGTCAATAAAAATCTTTACAACATGCTAAATTCCCAATTCATCCCATGATAAGTATTGATACCGTTTAAACAAAGAAGAATAAACCGGACAGTAAAGCTTTAAGTCTGGATTTGTCTCATTATCCTTAACAGGATGTGAGTTTCTTCCATGCGGCCATTTTAACATTTAAGTTACCTTCATCAACAGTATCTGATGGTGTGTGTTTTATCTGTTATCTCTTCCAAAGATAAGAATGTGCCGACCAATGGAAACCGACCAAATACCCGAGCCGCCCTCCAAGAATACCAATACTGTTGACAACAGAAACTCATATCTCAGTTATCTCGCTCCAATTGATTTTAATATAAATATGGCTTACAATTTGTGGTGAGGTGGTGATATTTAGTATTCTTCCTGCAGCTGATGACTACAACGTGCATGGTATTTTGCAGCCGTCAGGTATCAGGGAATTGCTAAGTAGCTTGTGGCTTCAGCCCTTAAATAAATGTCTACCTCAGCACTGAGGGGTATGATCACCTCCTGTGCCTGGGTCCCTCCTCCTGCTTTTACGCTCAAAGTCACACAGTATTGCACTTTGATTCAGTTCAATGCCTCAGTCTTTATAAGTGAAAGTCACTGTCAGCAATATCTATCATTCATCTCAGTACTGAAGGACAGACACGTGGTTTCTATGCAGTACTGATAGTGTCTGAGCTGTTTGGGTACTCTAATCACTAAAAGAAGACTGTAAGCCGAAACCTGCTAGTGACCCCCGTAAGACACAATTAAAAGAGCGCTGGAAGTTTAATGCTTGCAAGAACGAAAATATGCCAGAGGGTTTGTTGAACTGAACTGCTGTTGAGACTTTAGGAATGGATTGCTTCACGTGGCTCCTGAACAAGAGGAACAATAACAGCCATTAAGCATTGACTATTATACAATATACAATATGCATGTTAGTATTGTTTGAAAATGGATTTAAAATGTGAACCTATCCTTTACACAACACAGATAATTCAGACTAACACACCTTACCAGACAGTCTACAATAATGCTTCAAAGTTTCCTCATTTCCCTAACAAATTATTCAAGAGAACATTGGTTTCAGGTTCACAATGTCTGATTTTCCTATTCAACTTTTCACCAGCAGACCTTATTCACCACAGCAGGGGAAGCACAGGTGTAATAAATTATTTTAATTAATAATGCTTGCTTTTTATTCAGGTGTTCTATCTCCAAGTTCTGGTAGTGTGCTTGCTTTTTTCACAGCAAACATTTTGGCTTGTCAGAGGAAAATCACAGGTGTTATTTTAAACTAATCCCAACTCCTGGACTAATTGTATCATTTTATACAACCCGATTCAAACCAGGACCCTTCTTGCTGTGAGGTGAACATACCACCGTGCCACTCTATTAAAATCAGTAACAAAGACAATATCATGATACCCTGATATTCTCAATCTAATTCTCCATTTACAAAATGACTCCCACATAATCATTCTATCCTTGTACGCCTTTATTTTCTATTTGCACTAACAGATTTTGGTATGCTCACTCCTACTTTAGATTACTTTTTAGATTTTTTAGATGTTGACTCTTTTTGATTAAGAGCCTGAGCCTACTTTTCTTCTAAAACATGAAAAACATTTTTATCTATTAAATGTGTAACTGAGAACAACTCCAGAGTTTCTGAAAGTGTATCAAATGGCATCTAAGAATAATTTTTGCAGCCTTGTCTTGAACACTTTGTAGATTTTGACTCCACCAGCAGAATAACAACTGCACAGCATTTTTCTGGACATCAAATAGGACTCATGTCTCAATATCTACATGTTTTATGTTTATTGTGCATTGTTGCCTTTTACCACTTTGCTCCACAGCGGCTTCACAAGGCTGAAATCAATTTCCCTTTAATTACCCTTGTGGGGTTATCGGCTGCTCAGCTTACTCAGCACATGCACATTCTCTCACAATGAATATGTTGTGTTCAAATGAAGGGCGAGTTCTTCAAATGCTACTTTTACAGTGGAGCGATAACGTACTGCACGTGACTAAAGCATCACTTAATAAAGAAAAGAACCAAAGAAGAATAAAAGGTCACAAATATGCTTGTGTGTCTTTAATTCACTCTGAGCCGTAATCAGATCTCAGGGTAGAAATCGATTTAATCCAAGCACACATGATAGTGACAACCAGGAAAGGGAGAGAAGGGAGAAATCTGTACGTCCAAGTTACAGCGTGTACACATGTGCACACAATATAGATGATAGGACTGTGTAACATACTGTTTGACTTGATTTTTTTAGTTGTAAGTGTGTGAAGCATGAAACATGACCTTATTGTAATGAAGAAGTGGATAGACTTACACACTACACAAGGAAACATTTCAGACTTGTTCTCAGTTGTCTTTTGCAAACCAAGCAACTTCATCCGAAATGATTAAATTACATAATGTCTCTGTGACAACCACCTGACTCAGCCTGAGCAGGCTGAACAATCCCAGAAACTCAGTGTTTGATTTCAAAGAAATTGCACATGCTAGGATTTCAGCTATTGATGTCCGAATGGCACCGGTCCACAAACACAATCATATTACACTCCTTAGACATGATTAACATGATTAAACATTGTCAGTGTGCTGCTGGATGTGGGTAACAATGACCATGGTGCCTCAGAGGTTAGGATCAAATTTGTCTGGAAAGATGAAGCACAGACTGTGAGTGAAACAGAAAGCTGTTTGCATATTTGTTTTATCTTCTCTTGAATGACACAATTACTATTCAAGCAAGAGGCAAAAACATATACACATTTAGGTCTTTATTTTACTTCACTTTGACTATCTGCATCTGTAGATTTAATCAAAAGTTAGTGTTAGTCAATGTCTCATTTGTAAATTTAAACATAACATTTCAGAAAATGTTTGAGGGTGATATCTAAAAAATTACTATGGATATGGTATATCTGAATATTATGATACATATCTTTAAAGTTTATTTTCATGGGTGGCAAGTAGCTTAGCCCACAGGGACTCAAATCCAGCACAGACCACAGTGTGGACTGACAGCTGGAGAGGTGCCAGTTCTTCTTCTTCTTCTTCTTCTTCTTCTTCTTCTTCTTCTTCTTCTTCTTTTTATCATTATTATTATTATTATTTTAAACTTTGAGCCAGCAGTTTTGGTAACACTTCATATGAAAACCACATTTTTAGTGCGTTATAGGGGCATTCATAGTATATTATAATGCATTCATAATGATTTATGACTACACTTATTTTTCTTCATGACTGTTGATGTTATGTTCTGATTCATGGAGTAATGCTTAACAACATAATGAAACCAGAATAAACCTGATTTTTCCAGTGTTTATATTCTGGAAATGTACATAAGCAGCACGTTTTTTTTTAATTAGGTAATCTCTCCTTCGTAATAATATTTCAATAAACTTGTAATACAAAAAATAATTGTATTAATGTAAGTAATTGGTTTCATAGTGATAAACAGTAAATTAGTTACATTTAGGGGTACCTTTTCATATGTAGTGTCCCCCCTAATAACAGACATTTGCAGCTTCACAGCACATTGCAGCAGCGGTGTTCAGCACTTGCTGTCTAACCTCAGAGAGAAGCCACTTTGAGTTATGTTTGATTAAATATATATCATCATGATTATATTAATATGTAAGAAAAGAGCAGTAGCTTCATATGGGGATATAGCATCAGACTTTTAAAGGCAAAAGAAATGTTGTTCCGAGGCTGCGGTTTCCAGGATATTCACATTATGCTGACAAAGTTGGCAGAAGCTTTAGAGCCAACATGCCAATTTTCATCACTTCCGGAAGCTGAGCAACACCCCAATACCTCATTGTGATTGTAATTCAAATACTTTGGACTTAACTGTCAAAATTTGGACCTGAACTGATCAACAACACAACAATACCTACATACACTGGTTTTTATCTGAAAAAAAAAAGTGGTTTGAGGATTTAGTTACACTTTAATGCACTTTACTGCTTCACAAACAAGGGTCAATGTTTACCATCTTTAAGAAGCTCCTGCTTATTGCTGGCCGAGGAAATCAGACATAGTTATAGAATAATTGCAGTAATAATAATACTACCTTTAGGAATTAGTAGTATTAAGAAACAGTAGAAGATCAGAGGTGCACAGCATTTCCTGTCTAAATGTACAAAGGTGTCAGTATGCTGTTGTTTCTGCTGTGATGCTGGTGACGTTGTTTGTCATGAGTGTACAGTATGAGTGATTATATGAGTATTCACTGACCTTCAGTGGTCACGAGGTGTAATTACATGTCTTCATGTTTCCAGTTTTACAAGAAGTAAACTCCCTTGAGGATTTTAAATAAAATGACTTTATTAGTATGAGTGATTCAGTAATGACTAAACATACTGTACACGGTTTATAGTTTAACTATAATAGTTCAGAATGAAAAAAGACAGTGCTTTGCAAATTAGTATACTATAAACTATTATATACACAAATACTATATCTACTGTTTTTACTATACCGTACTATACTCTATACTGATAGAGCAACAAATTGTTTTTATAGCAAATATAAAATAAAATATCAACCAAATAAATATGCTGATTGAAGAGTTTTGATTTCTATAAGTTGACTTAGAACAGCATATACAGCTGCATACATCTCATCCACAGGGCTATTCATGTGGTCATTTTTCTGTCACTTTTTTTATGAGTCTGGCACCAGAAGATGGCGCTCCCATAAGTAATCCCAAGTCATACACACCTCTGACTCAGTCACAAATTTCAACGAGTATGCAGATTTCTCCAGATTCTTTGAATCTTTTGATGATATTATGGATTGTTGAAATCCCCAAATTTCTTTCCTTGAGAAAATTGTGCCTTGAGAAACATTGTTCTTGGACTATTTGCTCACACAGTTTATCACATGGTGGTGAACCTCACCCCACGCCAATCATACCCAATCATACAATCAGCTGTTACCTGTTTTGAAAGTTTAAACTTTAAATATTAAAAAAACATTTGCAAAACATTGTATTATGTCTTTGTTTAGTTTTAAACGGCGTTGCAGCTTTTTTGGAATCTGGGGTTGTAATTACATGAGGATCCATAATCAGTCAAACTTCAGTCAAAATGTTGTTGTTACTCCACTCTTATCTTCAGTACTCTTGGCCAGTGTGTTTGTGTACTTTCTTCGGGGGAACAGTGCTCTGAGCTTCTCTCTCAAGTTTTTGTTGGAGCAGGTTAGGAGGATTGCAGAAGCAACACAATAAAACGACAATCCAAGAAAGAGCATGTCTGCGCTCAGCCCAGAAGCAAAAATGGCATGGAAATAGTAAAGGGATATGGTGAGCAGTGTGGTGAGGTAAACCCAGACCAGAGCCACCGTCAGCCTGCAGATGAGCAGGTACGACTGTACAGTGTGAAATCCGCTCGACTTCTTCTGCATGGACAAAGTGTGTTTGCAGAGGTAAATAATCATCCTCAGTGATGTCGGAAGCATGATCATCAAGGGCATCAGGGTGAGGTAGCAGATAAAGGTGATCACATAAATGTTGAGGTCAACCCAGTTGGGGAACAGAGGCTTCCTGATGACACAAGCAGCATTTTCTGTCACATTTGGAGCAAGAGTTCTGCTTCCGAAATGGAGATACAAGAAAGGGGTGAACATCACGCAGGAGGTCAGTAAGGTCACCACCAGGGTGACTTTCAGGATGGATGAGATATTCTCCTTAAGTGCTCTGAGGAGTACTGTGGAGAAGCTCAATACCCTCATGCAGTAGAAGACGCTCAGCCATGCAACAGACCAGAAGCTGACAGAGCTGCTGCTGAGCCACACAAACAAGACGACACAGAAGAAGAAAGGTAAGTCGGGCCAGCAGAGCACCCCAGCCCAGACCATGGCCATGAGGACAAAGGTGGAGACTTGCAGCATGATGTTGCCCAATGAGATGAAGCTGATGATGACGGCCATGGTATTCACACCTCTGGACCTCCACTGCTGCACCAGCATGACCCAGAGGTTGAAGACATTGGTGAGCACTCCCAGGACCAGCAGGATGGCAGTGCCATATAGCTTCAGATCGGCAGTTCCAAACATGGTTGGTTTCAGAGGCTCAGCAGAGATTGATCCTGTTCCTCCAAGCTTTGAAGCAGAATGACATGCCCAGGGTCCTTACAGAGGAAATGAAAATACCTAGCATGCAAATGTGTTCCCCTCAAGTCACCTGTGAATGTCGCTGCATATGAAAACAGAAATTAGACATCACTTAGTTCAGTCACTTCACTGCTTTGTCATTGATCAGGACAGACCTTGACTATAAACTGAGCAATTAAGATTTTCAAGTTGACCTGACATACAGTCTGACCTGTATATGATTTGGTTTATGTCTGCATCTTATGTGTCTAATTGTTGTCATAGGATGCAACATCATTGCAGTTATATCATCCACACAGCAGGTTCAGGTTGAATCCTTTTAATTCAGTTGAATTAACTTTTTTTTATGTAGGCCTAGCTGATGTAATCCAGAATAATTTTTAGTATAGCAGAATAACAGCAGTGTTTTGTGGGGAGCACTGGACAGAGGACTGTCTGATTCTTGCATATAACCCTAAAGCCAATGTGTGCCTCTTCTTCCTGCAGATGTCAGCTTAAATGAAGAACTGGAGAAACAGAACAAGAACCTTGGCCTCTCAGTACAACATGCTGAAGAAGCATAAGCGATCACTGAGGCCCTGAAGCTGCAGCACAGCCAGCAGGAACTACAGGAGTTTTGATGAACTTGATGTGCACGATGAACACAGTGTGCATGTGCATGTGCAGGGCAGGCAATGTGTCATTGGACAAATGTTTGTGACACATTATTGACTTGTTTCAACTAATCAGCCTCAATTTGTGTGATGCAGGCCTGGCAAGAAGAGCAACACAGTGGTGCAGAGTGGTTAGCACTGTTGCCTCATCGCAAGAACTTTCCTGGTTCAAACCCTCATCTGGGGCCTTTCTGTGTAGAGTTTGCGAGTTCTCTCCTCGCATGTTCTGATAAAAGATTTCAACAAGAGCAGAGACCTCTTGATCTGCATTTAAACACTCCAACACTGAGGTACACCAGCAAATTCTGACCTAAGTCAGGCCCTGGCATCAATGTTTGTTAGAGGATATGCTTATTTATTAAATTGTGTTATAGCACTCAGTTGAACTGAGCAGAATTGTATTTATTCCAGGGGAAATTGTAAAAAACTTCACTCCAACGAGGATGGGATTCAAACCCATATGTACAGAGCACAATGGATTAGCAGTCCATCGCCTTAGCCACTCAGCCAAAAATGGGGCAAAAAAGAAATCAATAACATCCTTTAACAGGCAAGCAAATATGTAAACAGTTTACAAACACAGCTAAGATTTTTGAAAATATGGCTTCAAAAAGCATAAATAAGTGCACTGAGAACAGAAAGTGCAAGTATTTTTAATACTACTATTAATTATAGTAATAAAATTATTTTATTATTATTATTATTGTTGTCTGTTAATATTGTAGTAACAGACAATAATAATAATGTACGATTTTCAGGTGTGAAAGCATCCAACAAGCATGTTGACTGAACCAAATTTTACAAACATTTTCACTTATTGGTATATAATTGGGGTGCAACGATACACTAAATTCACGGTTCGGTTCGATACTTCAGTGTCACGGTTCGATATTTTTTCAAAAAAAAAAAAAAGAGAAATTTTTTAACTTGTAGTTTATTGAAATTACCAACATTTGTTTCAACTCAAAAGTACAGTTTTTAAATTAAATTAAATGTATCTGGTGCAGCTCTACCTGCCTCATTTTCTGCTGTGCATACATACTGTGTATGCTGTGCATACTTAAGTTAGAACCATATAAAACAAAAACAGCACCTTGTTAAAAAGGCTTCGCCACTAGCTTCGCATATAGCTTCTGTCTCACACAGTCAATTTACACAGACCACCTCAAGCGGGCGGAAGCCAGGCACAGAAAAAGCAAAGAGAATCCGGTGGATTTTCAAAATAAAAAACCCTGTGCAAACTGCCGGTCGTAAAAACAGACAAAAGCGAAACTAATTAACTACTTAGCATATTTACACATGTAGAAGCATGTTTAGAAGAACATACACCGGGGAAATGGCCAAATCTGAGCAAGTAAACAAAGTCTTGCGGGCTAAACGCTCGCTTCTGAAATGCTCCTGGTGGGGTTTGAAGTCGCGTGCAGGACGGACCAAATCCGCGGCGCGTACGTGACGTGCCAGAGACGTGTGCAGGGCGGAGTAGTCGAGCGCAGATCCACTGAGCTTTCAGCACAGAGCGCATCGTCAGAAGTTAATAAAATAAATATAAAATTGCGTATTGTTCGATTCATAGTGTGTACCGAACCGAAACCACTGTATCGAATGGTTCAATACAGATACATGTATTGTTGCACCCCTAGTATATATCAATAAAAAGGTACACTTCACATTCTGCAACTGACACAATACTAACTAAAATATACTAAAAACTAGGTTAAAAGAGGTACTAAAAGAGGTACTAGGTTGAAAGGTCAAAAGACAACCATTACTGTTTGTCAAGACTCTTTCCATTCTGCGATGGCCTGTCCATATGCTGCACAGTACTATTTCCCCTTCACCTGGGTATGTCCAGTCCTTTTGTTTTTGGACTGATCACATGTTTTGCACTGATACTGGTAGTCCTCTTTGAAGTGCCACTTTTTTTGGTCTTCAAGTGCTGCCTTTTGTTGTCTCCATTTTTGGTGACGATTCAGGTGCTCTGATGACTGATGCTTGTACTGATGCTGATGCTGGTGCTGATGCTGATGGTGGTATTTTGTACTGATGATATGGAGGCAGTGGTGGCTGTGAAGACCAACCAGGGAATGATGCTGGTGACTTGGCTGTTATGTGGATGAGCCAGGAGATGGGGCTGGTAGTGAGTAACTCTGCTGGTATGAAGACCAGGCAGGAGATGTACCTTTGCTTGTCCGGCTGGTCATCATATGACCAGAGTCATCTACCACCATGTTCTCCCTGGTCCTCATGCCAGCCAAGTCAGCTACCATCAGCCACATGTACATGCCCAATGACTGCCGGACCAACGTAAGGTCCTGCAATCCAGCAGCCCCTTTCCTCACAGCTTGCGGGCTGGGCTGCTGGACAAACAATGGTACTGTATATGCCCATTGACTGCCGGATTGATGGTGGGGCTGTGGGGACAGGGGCTGCTGGACAACCAAAGGTACTGTACATGCCCAATGACTGCTGGATTGACGGAAGGTCCCGCAATCCGGCAGCCCCCGTCCCCGCAGCCCAGCCAGCAAGCTGTGGGGACAGGCGCTGCCGGACAACCAGTGGTAATGTACATGCCCAATGACTGCTGGATCGACAGAGGGGCTGTGGGGACCGGGGCTACCGGACAACAAATGGTACTGTACATGCCCAATAACTGCCGGATCGACGGAAGGTCCCGCAATCCGGCAGCCCCCATCCCTGCAGCCCAGCCAGCGAGTTGTGGGGACAGGTGCTGCCGGACAACCAATGGTACTGTACATGCCCAAAGACTGCTGGATCGACAGAGGGGCTGCGGGGACAGGGGCTACCGGACAACCAATGGTACTGTACATACCCAATGACTGCCAGATCGACAGAGGGGCTATGGGGACAGGGGCTGCCGGACAACCATTGGTGGTCGTCATATGACTAGAGTCATCTACCACCATGTTCTCCCTGGTCCTCATGCCAGCCAAGTCAGCTACCATCAGCCACATGTACATGCCCAATGACTGCTAGATCAACGTAAGGTCCTGCAATCCAGCAGCCTCTTTCCTCACAGCTTGCGGGCTGGGCTGCTGGACAAACAATGGTACTGTATATGCCCAATGACTGCCGGATCAATGGAGGGGCTGCGGGGACAGGGGCTGCCGGACAACCAATGGTACTCTATATGCCCAATGACTGCCGGATTGATGGAGGGGCTGCAGGGACAGGGGCTGCTGGACAACCAAAGGTACTGTACATGCCCAATGACTGCCGGATCGACAGAGGGGCTGCGGGGACAGGGGGCTGCCAAACAACCAATGCTACTGTACATCTACGTAGGTACTGTACATGCCCAATGACTGCTGGATTGGTGGAAGGACCCGCAATCCGGCAGCCCCTGTCCCCACAGCCCAGCCTGCGAGCTGTAGGGACAGGCGCTACCGGACAACCAATGGTACTGTACATGCCCAATGACTGCCAGACCGACGGAAGGACTGTGGGGACAGGCGCTGCCGGACAACCAAAGGTACTGTACATGCCCAATGACTGCCAGATCGACGGAAGGTCCTGCAATCCGGCAGTCCCTGTCCCCACAGCCCAGCCTGCGAGCTGTGGGGACAGGCGCTGCTGGACAACCAATGGTACTGTAAATGCCCAATGACTACTGGATCGACAGAGGGGCTGCGGGGACAAGGGCTACCAGACAACCAATGGTACTGTACATGCCCAATGACTGCCAGATCGACGGAAGGTCCCACAATCCGGCAGCCCCTGTCCCCGCAGCCGAGCCTGCGAGCTGTGGGGACAGGCACTGCCAGACAACCAATGGTACTGTACATGCCCAATGACTGCAAGATCAACGGAAGGGCCGCGGGGACAGGGGCTGCTGGACAACCAATGGTACTGTATATGTCCAGTGACTGCCAGACAGACAAAGGGACTGCGGGGTCATTGGGCCCACAGTACCACAGCGGCCAGTGGCTGTCGGATCGACTGAGGGACTATGCCCTCAAAAAAATGTTTTGACCAAAATGCAGGACTGTTGGGTCTTTGTCTGTCTCCTGTGTTCTTTTTTCCTTCCCTTCCTGTTTGTCAGCTGGTCGAGGCGGGATCATCTGGCAATCACTGCACCTGCTTCCTCTTACCAACTGCAGCTGATCTGCTGGATTGCCTCTACTCTTTTTTTTCTTTTTTTTTTTTTTACTGTTACAGTATATTACTGTAAAAAATAGTAAAGCACATTATTATTTCTTGATCAGGATGTCAAATTATAGTTAGTAGAGCTCACTGAAAATGATAGAGTCCATATTAAAGCACTTCATGATGCTGGATGGTCTCTGACAGGTGGTCTAATAAATTTGTTAAGCACTGCATCTAATAAATCTTACAATACATATCATTCAAGGCTGTTTTCTCAAAATTAGTCTTTTCTCAGACTGAGCCACAAATCTTCAATGTAGTAACACTCACATACACCAAACCTCATCTGTATTCTACAGGTTTTTACAGAGAGGTTTGTTCATATTTCATTCAGAGCTTGGTTTTTACCACATTTCATTCCTATTTTTTTTTTTAATGTCTTCTGGTTTATAAAGAGATAAAAAGAGAAATCCAAAATTCCTTCTTTAAAAACCCTTGACTGGATATGATATGTCAACATGGTTTAATGTTCACACTTATGTTCTGGAGATTTATGTAAATTAACGCATTTCTAAGTAGATAATACTTCATTTCCACATTTCAACCTACATTTCATAAAATTTGTAATAAGAAAATATTTATCTTAATGTTTGTCATCAAGGCATTATTTTATGTACGTGTTTGACCTGTTTTTAAATGAATACATCAATTGATCCGGTACAGTCCGACGGTAAAATCCACATAAAAAAAATTAAAGTGTTCAAATCTTACATTTTCCATGATGGAAGTTTGCTCTGTCGCCTTCTGCACTGACACACTAATTAACTAAAAACTAGGTTAAAAGAGGTTCTAGGTTAAAGGGTCAAAAGACAACCATCATTGCTTGTCAAGAGTCTCCTGTCCAGATGCTGGACATACCCTGAGCTGTTTATATCTTTTAGATTTTGCCGTATTTCTCTTGCATATCTTTTAACTTGTATATGTATTTTTATATTTTATATTTCATGTATATTGTCGTTTGCACCAGGGATATGAGGGAAACACTATTTCAGTTCTCTGTATGTCCTGTACATATGGCAGCATTGACAATAAAGTTGACTTGACTTGACAAGAAATCAATAAAAAAGGCTAAGATGGCGATCTAACAGACACATGGTTTCTCCCTACATTCTAACTCTGAGCATTTTTGGGACAGTGAAATAATCCCTTTCAACCTTTCTGAATTTAAAGTTGAGATAACTCTTGTTCAGTGTGAACTTGCATATCAGTGGGGATACAACATAAACCAGAAAATCAAATCAGGGGGCATCCGGATTTGAACCGGAGACCTCTTGATCTGCAGTCAAATGCTCTACCACTGAGCTATACCCCCTCTGTTTATGCCATGTTTTCAGACTGGTCAGCTGGAGATGAACGTTTTGTAGTTCATCCTCTGAACTTTCTAGTTTTACTACAGACACATTAATAACATCCGCCGTCACATAATGACATAGCCTAGTGTAGGTACAGTCAGATTCTCTTCAGAACTTTCCTTAACCTTGTGACGTTTTCCATCGAGGTCAAGGAAAAGTGGTTAGGAAAGGACTGAGGAGCTAATTTTTTTTCTATTCGACTGTACCCCAGGAGTACAAAGCTGGAGGGCATCATCATTCTCAGACACATTTTGACAGTAAAAACACAGTCCTGACCAATTAAAAAAAAATTCTTATTAGTTATAATTATACTTGAGTATTTAGTTTGTCCATTCTGAGCTACTGTAGAAACATGGCGGACTCTGTGGAAGAGAACATGTGGCTTCTGTAATTATAAAAGGCTGATGGTGAGGTAATAAAAACATAATTCTTATTTTTAGATAATTACACTAATTGGAACATACTTATATATATATAAACATTTTATTATATTTCTGCAATACTGTGTTACACAGTGCACCTCTTAAGATGACAGTTGTACTCAGCTTGTGAAACAATATTTGCCATCTGGGATGTAGACATTGGAAGTATATCTATTACAGTGATCAGTGACATAAATTGTGGGCAGGGGGCATCCGGATTTGAACCGGAGACCTCTTGATCTGCAGTCAAATGCTCTACCACTGAGCTATACCCCCTCTGCTCATACCCAGCATCATGGTATCTGTTGACAGGACTTTATGAAAAGAAAAAAATCATTTACAGGTCCTACTTTGCAGGATATATGGGAGTCAAAGCTTATCAGTTGTTCATGCAGGTTTCTAACATGCAGCAGGTGAACAAACATAAGGCAAGAATATGTGACATACTGATAAAAACCCTCAGATAATACAGTCACGGAGGAAGACTTTTCACCAAAATTGAGTGACCTTTTTAAAACATACATGTGTGTGCAGCATCCACAGTACTTATTCTGTGTAAAATGCATTTTCAAGTTCAGCCGAGGTCTATAAGAGGCTTCAGCGGTTGGCGTTAGCAAAACAAGTGGGCATCTTTCAAACATGCTGCCTTTTTAGTATGAAATTCTTTGTTTGGTCTTCAGCAGATGGTATTTGCTTTCTAGGATGGACAGTAGCACAAAAAGGACTAACTTTGGAAGACATTTGTAAGTGTAGCTTAGACTGCTGAACTTCTTTTACACTAAACAAGGATTGTTGATTTTGTCTCTCAAGACTTAGATTGAAATTGCTCTTGGTGGATGGTAACAATTACAGTGAACGGAAACTTGAAGTTGAACTGTACACATGGACGTGAGCTTTTTAGAACCTCCTTTAACTTGTCCTCTTTTTTGAGGTAAAAAAAATCACCAAAATCATTTAACATCTTCCTTTCTTCAGATGGTGAAGCAGCTGAAAAAGTGCCAACAGCTGGTGGCAGAGCTAAAGGACAGAGCATCACCCTTGGCTAGCCAAGGAAAAGGACCACAGGTAAAAGTTTAATCTCTTTTCTACTGTCCAAACCTAAGGTTAAAGGGTGGAGTTATCTCTCTGGGAGTTAACAATTGTGCACTGTTTAGTTTGACTAAGAAACACCAAGCACCAACAACTGCAAAGCTCCTCGACATAAGAACTTTCACATTCAGAACTTTCTTGGAGACTGTGAAATCAGTCCTAAGTTCAGAACTACTTGCTTCCATCTCTCTGAACTTAACTTTGAGTTAGCCCTTGTTTAGTGTGAACTTGCATAACACAACATTAACTTTATATATGAGGGGGTATCCGGATTTGAACCGAAGACCTCTTGATCTGCAGTCAAATGCTCTACCACTGAGCTATACCCCCTTTCAACATGAAGACATTGTCCACCTATCACAGAAGTAAAATGAAGTGTCTGTCCCGCTGGTATGGTCACTCACCTTCCTGTCCGCTCATATATAAACATATTAGCAAGTTATGGCAAAGATATATGCTTAATAAGCAACAGTAACTTCCATGATGATCTGCAGGACGCTGGGTGTCACAGTTAGAAAGTTTTTACTCTGTGTGTGAACGCAGCTCCACAGTCAACAACATAACAGGTTTCATGGTCAAGGTTTTTATATTACGTCAACACATCTGTCCATATTCATACACTCTCTCTGTCTGCTGCAGTCTGCATCACACTGTTTAAATAAATGTATGTTTTTTTATGTCTGGTTGTGAACACTGACAAAAACCCTTAGCTGCCACAGTCAGAAATGGTGCCATGCGGCCATGCAAGGCAAAGGGCGTGAGCGTTGTTATGCTATGCAAGAGGTAACGATGCTTATGCACTGTTGAGTTTGAACTCCGTTAAAACAAAAACAATGATATACGGTTTCACTTTCGTTTTCTGGCAAAAATTGTCATCACCCACAGGTTTCTGATGAGCTGTTGTGATGCTCCGAATGTGGCGGCTCTAGCTGTTGCCTTCTTGGCAGTTCTGCCACTACCAGCTGCTGGCTAATCCAAAAATGGACAAAGACGTGGAGCGTGGGTGGAGCTGAGATGATAGGATCCATGTGTCAATCAAAGTGGACATGCTTTTAATTATTTGCTTTAATATAGTTTTGGAAGGTGAGGGTTTTTTTTTCGGCAGCTGCACATTGGATTCAATTGACATCCAGTAACACCATACCTGCAACAGCCACAGAGTCAGAGAACTTTTGGGGACTGTGAGAAAAATCCCTTTCAACCTCTCTGAATGCAACTTTGACCTCACTCTTGTTCAGTGTGAACTTGCATAACACTGTTAGGGACACAACTTAAACAAGGGGGCATCTGGACTTGAACCGGAGACCTCTTGATCTGCAGTCAAATGCTCTACCACTGAGCTATACCCCCCTTCTTTTAGACAAGACCGGGCCTCATTGTCCGTGCAGTGTCCATTATGAGTAACCGTAGAAACATGCCGGTTCACAACAATGGACTCTGTGGAAGAGGACATGTGGCTTCTGTAAATATAAAAGGCTCATTCTAAGGTAATAAAAGCAATATTTTCTGGTGATTATACACTAGTTAGAACATTGTTAACTGTTAACTTACCATCTGGAATGTGGACATCCACATCATTGTCAAAGATGGAAGTTACATATCAGATATAATGTGCAGTTAGGGAGCATTCGGATTTGAACCAGACACCTCTTGATCTGCAGTCAAACACTGTACCACTGAGATATACCCCCTTCTTTCTATCAACGTTTCTGTTGACAGGTAAAACTGCGTGTTTGTACTACTTTTCACGGCATCCATTGACAGTACTTTGGGGGGGGAAAAAATCACCAGTGCTACTTTGCAGGATACATTGGAGTAAAAGCTTATCAGTTGTTCATGCAGGTTTCTAACATGCAGCAGGTGAACAAACATAAGGCAAGAACATGTGACATGTGTGTCAGTCAGCTGGGGGGGGATCAAGGTTCAGAGGGACCAGAAGTAGGAAGCTGGAGGGTGTCATCATTCTCAGACACATCCTAGCGGTAAAGTTTTTGATTACTTATGAATCAAAAACTTGCTGATAGATGTGCAGCCAGTATGCCCAGCTAATCAATGATTATCTTGACCTAACAAAACAACCAAAAAAGGCTACAAATACCAGCCAATTGGGGGCAGAGTAGGGCGGGTCATGCCTTTGCCATCCTATGAAAAACATTTGGCTTCCAGTATTGTAATTCCCGTCTATGGCCACTTGAGGGAAGTAAATACTCATGATTTGAAACCTTACACACGTTTTTAAACATGCTCATCACAATTCATCTCACCAGCCAAAGAAGACACAATGAAAGGTCCAGACACTTCCGGTGTTCATTTTCAAAGTAAAGCAAAATATATTATTATAGTACTAAAATAGTCAGCTGTGAGTCTAATAATTCTGTTCACTCAAACAAACACAAAACATGTAGATGTAGTACATCCAAGTGTTTTAACAGACAGTAATTTTTCAATGAGGGGACATGAGCCTTGAGAATTATATATGAACAATACACTTTGTGAACTAAGTCTGTAAATGTTATTTAACCCTCAGCTTTTATTCAAATTAACCATTAGCATGTATGAATGGTGGAAATACTGCCCTTAACTGAACATAATATCAATATGACGTTACTATAATTTTATTTATCTGATGAATAACACTTAATATAGTACACCATGTTTCCAGTTTTTTAGGTACACCTGACAGAAATTGATACAGGCTAAACAGTAATAAAAACCTTCCATCATGATCCATGATAATAATAAAAAAAAAGTAAATTCATTTTTTTTTAGCCTTTTTCACATTTTTTAGCACAACAGGCTTTCTGTGAATTCTGGTGGACTGAATTTGCATTTGACATTAGATTTTGATCCCTTAGTTATGCTGCTATAGGCCTAGACAGCCGGGGGATTTCCCATGATGCTCTGAGCTCTTCTCTTCTTCTCTCCCTCTCCATCTATACTCATTCATGTCCCATTAATGCAAACTTAGCTTCTTCCCCAGAGTTTTTCTGCTTTCTTGTGGCTACGCCTAGATTGGGGACCGTGGTTGCTTATTATTATTATTATTACATTCATTTTTATTTTATTTAATTTATTTTTTCGGTTTTTAGATTGTTGTCTTTCAATTCTACCAACCAAATCAAAATTTGTGCTAAATCAGAATGATTAACAGAGCAATTATTTTATTTTATTTTTAATTCCCATGAATGAAATAGGACAAATTCAGTTTGAAAATGATTTTTTTTATTATTATTCATTTAAATTAACAAACACTGCTATACATATTGCTGTTTTTTATTAATTTTGAATCATTTTAAACAGTTAAAGCATTTGGAAAATAAGTAATAGTAGTTGAAAACAGGCGACAGACAGTAGATGACATGTACAGCAGAAGATCTACAGTCAATGGCTTTCCTATGTGTGTCGAGGGGCTTCAGAATATTTCAACATACAGACATATCAGACTTGCCCACAGTAATGTTTTTGGTTATCATTTCACCCCTTTATGTTGTCATACAGGACCAAATACTTCCTGTTGCATCGACATGATACAACAACAACCCGTGATGTTAAACCAAACATCATCAATTGAGAAATAGCCGACATGTTCTCTCCAAAGTAGCAGCAGCTTGTATTAAAATTCAAAGTCTGTTTTCTGCATCCAGCGCAACAAAAGTCTTCCAACCACAACTTTTATTCCTCTGATAACAAAAAGGGTTCGAGCAAAGATGACACCCCCCGCCCCTCCCTTTGACCCCTGACATTATATTCATTAGGAATGTTTGAAGTAAACAAAAAAAAAGTCCCAAATATCACTGTCGTGTCCCTCTCAGTGCACAGTATTGAAAACCCTCATCCCTTTAAGATACACACATGTAAAAATAATGAAAAAGAAGTGCTTCATAGAACTTCAGAAATATTACATGTTCCCAAGGTGTCCCCTCTTTCATCTCAGGCCAGCTGTAGAGAGAGTCTTCTTCTTATCCCTTCCTCTTTGTCAAAAAGTGAACTGTGTCTGGCCCAAAAAGCCAACAAGGCTTCAACTAAATTTCTACTCGAGTACCTCGGCATTGGCATATGTTCATACACCCATAAATCAGCACATCTGAGTTCAATTTAAACATCATTTCTTTACTAAAAGTGACAGATTTACAAACACAGTATAAACAGGGTTGACATCATTGGCAGCTGGCGACAGTCTAGACCACAGTGGCTTTTTAAAATTTGAGCAAAATCCCTCCTTTTAGACAAAGATGGACAAATTACAGGATTACATGTGTCATACAAACCTTTTTGGCTTTTTGAAACCTGACCTGCCCTGAGAGGCAGTGTTGAAAAAGGTTAGACCTTTTATTTAGAGAATGCAAGAAACAAAGAAAGGCGTATGGAATCCAGTTGAGGAGGGCTTTGTCCAAACTTTGATGTCGTCTTTGAAACGTCTGAGCGACAAAGACAAACCTTTACTTGATGTGACACAATGAAGCGAAGAAGTGTATTGTCCCTTCACATATAGTACCACCTCTGCAACACTTTGGCTAGACCATACAACAGCCTGCAGTCCTGCAACGTTCTTCACGATGGGGGGGTTCTACTACACATGAGAGATATCCCTGACATCAATGTAAATCACATACACTTTGTCATAAACATGTTCAACAAAGTTCAGGTACAGAATCACTGAGGAAAAGCACACCAATACTACTGTAAAGTCAAGCCACTATGGCAAAATAGAAGGTATAGAGTATTGAGGAACTAGTCATTGATTGAAAGTTGGCTCGTATCCTTTGCAACACTGAGGAGTGCTTTGGTCACCCTTTGGATGACCATTTTGCTTTTCTACAGGCAGATTAGGGAGAGGACAATGTCTCAACAAAACACTTTGTAAAATTTAATCAGCACAGGCCATAAATACAATTAAAGAGATGGAAATAGCGTTAGAAATGTGTATACGATTCCTGAATGGAGGTCCAAGTTACCAAAGGACAAATCTAAATGGAAAAAACGTTGAGAGGAAGTCTTTGCTTATTGTCTCTTTCTCTCCTCAGAAATTCCAGTAGAATGTTGACCTCGTTTAGTGATTTATTGATTCGTCTTGGCAGAGTGCAAGTGTCGGCCACATGGCTTTTTAAACATTTTCAAAAAAATATATTAAGAACGCGCTCTCTAGTTTAGTCACATCAACTCACAACTGCCAATTTTAGGCATGTTTTTCTTCAGAATTGTCTGCTCAGTAAACAAGATGACACTCTGGAGTTGAAATGGTGAAGGGGTGACACTTCTTAGGATTGGTGCACAAACTTTTACAAATAAAAAAAATGTACACTGAAGCAGAACAAGAAGAAACACATGGCGTAGCCCTTGTGGGTCTCCCTGCAGAGGGGGAAACGGCTCACATGGTCAGCTTGGTCTGGACTGTTGAATGTGCTCTTGGTCTTTAAAAGACAAAGGATGGGGGGGCGCGCAGTTGATCCTCATGCTTGCCTTCAGCCACAGTGTTCATTTTTTCAGCTACGCCAAGCCGAGCCCTCGCTCAGAGGGCTAGGAGAGTGGGCGAGTTGAGGGAGTCTGAGGATTGGTCGCCACTGCTGCTGCTGCGCCGGTGGGCCTTGGAGCAGGACTCAGAAGAGGGTGAGGGGCTATCGGGCTCCAGCATGCTTGGGTAGGTGAATATGAGGCTTGGGGCATTAGGTGTGGCGGCCGGGGTGGACGCCGCCACCACTGGTGTGTTCAGGCTGTCATCTGTGCAGTACATCCCGCCGGTGATCCCACCACCACCCAGACAGATGGGCTTGATGACGGAGCGCTGGGGCTTACCCACCGTCTCCTCGTCGTCCGCTGGCTCTTGCTTCACTACCACCTGGTTCATTTGAGCCCGGGTACCCAAATTGGAGCGCATGGTCAGGGGGAGGGGGGCACACTGCTGGTGCTGCTGGTGCTGCTGGTGCCCTGATGACTGGTGGCGCTCCTCGATGGGGAGCTTGCACACGGGATTGTGGGCAACCAGCATGAACTCCAGCTTGTCTTTCTCCTTTTGCAGGCTCTCGATCTCCTTCTGCAGGTCTGCTTTCTCTTCCTCCAGCTTCTCAGTCTCCTGTAAAGAGAAATAGGAAATAAGGTTGAGCATTTGAGCTTGAGGAGGTTAGTTTTTTAATTATTTTTTAATTAAACAATTCATTGTCCAAACTGCATGAAATTAAGAACGTGGCTGCAAAAATTATCTTCAGCCAAAATAAGGCTTCGGTACACTAGACACTACCAGAATTTAAAGTTTCCACAAAAAAAAAAAAGGAAGTCAGGGTATATGAGTGTTCTCCTAACACGCCAAAAGAGGGCACTGTTTGTTTGCTGTAGTTTCTTTAACATAGAAAGTAGCACAGTCAACCCATTAAATCAAGAATTTGTCATGGGCCATTTAGACTTACAGCGTATAATCTTGAAGCCTCCTGCTTGAATTTGAGTTTCACACACAAGTACTGTGCATTGTTTTGCGCCTCTGAGGTATTAGACCTGCACCAACAGTGTGTCATTAATGTGTCATATACAAGACAAAGACAGATCCTATAAAAGCTGTTGTAGACACCACGCAGATAAAGATAAGCTGACATGCTGTCTGAGAACTTTGACTCATGGGCAAAGGTATGAGGAAGTTGTGCACAAGGAGCCGGTGGGGGGTGGGTGGACTTAAATGAAAGATATCAGTCAATCAAAGGGGAGATAATGTAGGAATATATCTCCCCTTTCACTGGAAAGCGACACTTCCTTATTTGGAAGACGAGAAACGTTTTTGTTTTTTTTTTTCTTCCCTGGAAGCAACGGTTGTGGTGTGTGTGTGTGTGTGTGTGTGTGTGTGTGTGTGTGTGTGCAGCATGGCTCGATGTGGGATTGCGAGACAAGCAATTGGCCCCTTTTACAAAATGTCCTGCATTCATTGAGACAGCTGCCTACAGCAAATTCCATTCCTGGGGGTTTTTTAAGGACTGACAAGCTCAACCTCACTGTAATTCGGCTAATTAGTCCATTTAGTTGCCGTTACTGTCTGCCAGGCAGGGCCGCGAGACAGCCCTACCTCTGTCTACAGCTGCCTGAGACAAAAAGCTTTTCATCGCCTGTCATCTCTTCACTCAGACCTTGCACTCAGAGACGCAGCGAGAGTCAAACCAGTAATGCAAGGTTGTAAATTTAGGTGTGGAGTTCAATCACTCATCAAAAATCTGGACTCCTACCAGACTTCTAAAGTGAAATGCGACTTATTTTCTTCCCTGTTCAACATGTATTCCTTTCTCCTTAGTTGCTTTTTTTTTTTCTGTACCAACTACAAGCATGGCAGATTCTTTCCAAAAACAGGAAGCAAGGTTGTTTTGTTTTTTCTTAGCTAGAACTGTTTGCCACATAAGAGGAACATGATGCTCCAGCTGTTACACTGATTTGTGGTTGTTTTATATGATTAAAGCAGAACCCAATAACAGACTCTCATGGCTCCAGTTTTTTAGTTTTTTTTTTTTTTTTTACTCACCCCTTGCAGCATCTCGGTGAGCTCTCGCCTGCGGTTGCGGCACTTGGCGGCAGCTAACTTATTCCTCTCACGCCTCACCCTCCTTTTCTCCTCTTCCTCCGGGGTGAGCTAAGGGCAAGTAATGAAGGAACATGGCAGGTAAAATAAGCTGTTTGACAGACACACACACACACACACACAATCAATATGAAGCGAAGAGTGAGAGACTAAACAAGAGCTAGTACTGACTGGCTGTGAGAAAAATAACAATGATACAAAGATGCCAAATTTGTTGGTATGATGAAATAATGAACAAACATGTTTATTACATGCTTTAGAATGAGAACAAAAAGGTGTTTTCAGGGCAAACATGCATAGCAAACCGCCTTATATAAAGAAATCAAATTTTATCCCCTAGTGGTCCTTTTGCAGACCTGTTCCGGGGTCCCTCACCTGTTCGTCCCTCTTGCGTCTGCCCCTGGCATCCCCGATGGAGCGGATGACCCCGGGCCGAGCCAGGGTGTTGTGCCCCAACAAACCCGGCCCATTGGTCAGGTGATGGCCATATGGATGGGAGCGGGAGTAAGGGTTAGACATGGAGGTGATGACGGTGGGCTGTACCATCCACTGTAGGTCTTGGCTGGTCGTGATTGCATTGATCGTGGGTATGAAGGCACTGTTGGAGCCGGGCATGTCGACCCTGTACTTCTGGAAAGAGAAAGAATGAGAGAGATATGGTAAGATGGGATGCATGATCACATCTGCTGAAGTTTTCCTAGAAAAGTGAGGGGTGACATCCGCTTGTAGATGAGCAATGCTCCATGACAGTATGCATGTAACTTAATCCCATAAGCATCTTTAATATCTATGAGCTCTGCCTCATTTCGCCGACAGCACAATTGCAGAGATGCACACCACCACCCACTATTATCAAATTCACACGTTTTCCACATTTCAAGCGTATAGTAATGATTCAATCCACATAGGCAAAACATTGTGTATGTAACCCCTGGAGTGGAACAGTGACACATGCTGTGAATCATGTGGGAAAGCCCAAGGTGCCCAGTGCATCTCGCTTTACTACAATAACCATGAGACAAAACATAGCACTGGAGAAGTGTTATACATGTCTGGACTGGCAGGAGGGTAAATAGACACATAAGTTGGACCTTGAGAGAGTACATGCATAATATAAAGGCTCATATGGCGGCATAGATCATTTTATATTATCCAGTAGAAAAACTGTTCCAGAGGGATTTTTTTCTGAAATACAAAATCTGATAAAAAATTACAATTTTGATTGTTGGAATCAGCTGCTACTTCAACAAAATTATCATTTAAAGCCTAAATGATAGTAGTTAGTTACAGGTATTGGTTATGAGTATGTCTACAGCCATACTGGCATGCAAGACATTATGTTTCTGGTCTAAAATCAAGATTATTACTTAATTTTATTGTTGATTTTGAGCTCTCCTTTCAAGTCATCCTCATTTTAAATGTATAAATATCTACGTGTGAAACTGTTATAATGATCTCCAGGATGAGAACCGTCAGATCAGGATTGCTTCATGTCTCTGGAGTCCACAAACAGACGAGGCTGCCTGTCTGTGTGCGTAATTTACGCACGTCCCCTCATATCCCCGTTATTCCCGACTTTCCGTCGGATATCCCGGCAGTCTATTGGAACTTTGTTTATCTGGTGAGTCATTGTGTATGGGATTTGTTAAGCACATGTGAAACGCGGTCAGTTCCAGTAAAGGGGGAAGCAGCCAGCTGTAATAAGCCAACGAGTTAGGCAGAATTGTATTTTTGGCGAGCTTCAGTGTAGGAGCGTTAAAATTTCTTTTTTTAAAAAAAAAAACAACAAAAAAACAATGTGTGTGCAGTGGCGTGTGAAGGACACAATCATGGAGCAGAGTCATTGGAGTTAATATAGAGAAGCTCCGATTTAACTGATAAAACTGCTCTGATTAAAAAAAAAAAAAAAAAAAAAGTCTATTGGCCTGCCTTGTTGTGATACGTCTCAATAAAGCTAACAAAGAGGTCGTGTTCCAGCCTGCCGTAATGGGAAACAGACAGCCAGTGTGTGATTACAGGGAGCCAGAGCAATGATAGATACTGGCCAAAAGTCTTTTACCGGAATGTTGCGTGAGCCTGACGACGCTTTTCCACAGAAGTGTACTATACGCAAGACTTGGGTGCGGGTAAACAACATGCCTCTTCCCGGATTTATATCCTATTATTTGTGAATATACGGGCATGGCGTCCTCATAGCTTTAGACTGGCACGCCTACAGTATATGGAGGTTATATCTCACTGAGAATATAGGCTATGAAATCATAACACCTGATATTTGATAGGTTGCAGGGATTTCTGTTATTAAACAGTTTCCCTGAAGGCAATTTGTTTCCTTTCTTTTCTTTTTCTGGCATTTTTTTCGGTTAAAGAAAAAAACAGCCTTTTGATTCCCCTGCGCTCCGGGTCTGTGCGCGCTTCCCTCTGGAGGAAATGTGCCATGTGCAGCGCGAGACCTGCCTGAGAAAATCAGACGATATAATCTGATCCATGATCATGTCATTTGTGCCAGTTCAATAAAAGAAATACAGAGCCACAAATGCCAACTTTAACTGAACTGATGCCACATTTTCGCAACATCACATGTCTCTCGTGCACGCCAAACCGCCTGTACCAGGCAGTACATGCCTGTTGCATTCTCGGCCATACGTGTATCTCCCCAGTTTATTGCCAGGCTGGCGCAGTTTATCTACCTGACAATGCATGCGCTTTAAAAGCGTTTTCAGCGGAAAGAGTCCCCCAAAATATTATATTTAATGTACAGATAGGAAAGATGAGAGCGCGAAATTAACATCTGGAAATCTCCCATTTGTGTTCAATTTCTACTGCGCATAAATAACCTCACATCTGCCACAGTGAAGTTTTGTTTCAACATGAGGAAAAACTGAAGAATTATGTAGATTTTTTGCTTGTATGATTAGAATCAACGCGTAATCGTCTTTTAGTGCATGCGCAGCAAAACCACGCGTAAATCTGATATTACATCAAAAGTATCATCTGACTGTGTCTGGATAGCTCATGACGGAATTCAGATGGCATGAACCCCAAATACTTGTGCACAGATCAAGTCTTTTCATCTGTTGAGTCACCGGTGAAATCTGTGTCACTGGGTTCATCTGGGTTTTTTTCCCAAGCGACTTGGAGAATTCCTAAATTCCTACTACCCGTAACATGATCAAAATAAATAAATGCATGGGAGTAACATTGTGTATTTTTAAGAGATTGTGCACATGAAATCCACGACATATATATATATATATATATATATATATATATATATATATATATATATATATATATATATATTAGTGCGTTGTTTATAGTTTATAGATAATGTCGCCACAGCTCGGTGTTTCCTGTTACCTGGTAGCTTGAGGTAGAGATCGGACTTCCGATCGTGCTGCTGCCGCTTGTGAAGGACTCTGGCTGGGCCGGAGAGGTGCTGCTGCCGCGGGACGAGGTGTCGTAGTTCCCGGAGTAGTCCTGGTACATGATCCAGGAAAGAGGGAGGTTTCAGTAGACGGTCTGAGCTCTGAAACCTCTTTTCGTTTTTTAAATCCTCGCAATGAAAAGGCACCAACAGGAAAATCCTCTGACTCGTCGTTTTTTTTTTTTTTTTTTTTTGTTTTTTTTTTTTTAGGATATCCAGAAAAGAGTTTGGCAAAGCAAAAGTGCAGTTATGCTCCTCTAAACTAACCTAAAACATCTCACAGATGTTACCAGTTAGAACAAATATATTCTTGCCCTGCTTGTAAAGGCTACTTCTTATTGTGCCTTTATTACCTCTGAGCTGCAGGTAGATCTATACTACACTGTTAGAAATCCTCTCAGGTGCGCAAACTTCAACCTAAAGTCAGCAGCACACCTTCAGCAGTCAAATCCAGTTGAGACAAAGTGAACCTGTATTTACAGAGTGACTCACGCAGGTTAACATTCGCTTTAAAACCTATTGCCTGGCTGATTTTCTGAATATTTTCCGTCGCCTTGCCTACTACACACTCTCTCTGAGCTCTCTGCTGTTCACGGAACAGTTCTAACTTTTTTTTTCTTTTCCTTTTCACCACACTTCCTAGAGATGACTCACTTCAATGGCACTATGAAGAACTGCAACGGCTTTTCAACACCAACGAAACAGCCTACGTCACGCCAGGGCGTTGCGACTTCACCCAGGGAGGGGTTGTTTCTGGATAAGGCAGTGTAAAAGAAGGATCCGCTGTGACCATCCTTTGCTCAGTAGACACTGGAGATGAAAGCGAAGAGCATGGATTCAGTTAAAGCAACTAAAACGTGTCTGAAGAAGTATATTTTTGATTCGGACGTCAGTGCCTGCTGTGGAGTTCACTATTTGTCTGACTTGCTTTGGTCCATTGACGCATGTTTCCTAAAATGGGCAGTTGCGTCAGAGAGCGCGTGTGGGTTTCCTTGGTAAAGGAAGCGTCAGACACTGGAGGGATTCCCTCCCCTCGCGCACTTGCACTCCGGACCCGGAGCTCTCATCGTACGGGTCTTGGTCCGGTTGCTCATCATGTGCAGGAAAAACGACAACATTAAAGCTTTAAACGTGCGCGCGGCTGGTTTAAAGTCGCGTGGCACACGTGTGCGCGCACAGCAGGAATGAGTTTAGAGCATTAAAAACATCTCTAGGAAGTTTTCAGCGTCAGAATGAACTCGATATCCGTGCTCAGACCAGAACACCTAAAAATCAGCAGAGAGAGAGAAAGAGAGAGAGGCCACGCGCGAGTACCATTGCCCGTGAAGACACGCGAGCTTAACATCCACCTGCTCTCATTTGCTTTCTGTTAACACAGACCACTCAAAATGATTGGACATGCGGCGCTTCTGCACAATCGAGCCGTTTGTGTTTATTTGGCGGAGACGCATTGTGCGTAATTTGGAGAGGTGGCATGTAGCGCACAAAACGCAGCATGATCTCCACGTATTTGGTCAAATTAATGTGGCCCACTGGTTCTGTGCAGCACGACTGCTTCAAAGGAATCTCAGTGAAATGTGGGCTAATTGTAATTCGGACGCACCTCATAAACAAGGGCGCAGCGCCCAGAATGTGACACGATGTGAAATGGCGTATTAAGTCTAATCCAATCTGCTATGGTTCCTATTTTAATCTGTATCAGCACAACTGGTTATGCTGAGCTCTCTTAAAGCTGTTTGCCGCGCAGATCTCTGCCAGAAAGAGAGAACAACAACAAAAAAAAGAAAAAAAGTTTGAGCTCCTGCAGTGTTCAGTCGGGGAAGTTGCGTCGAGGGAAAATAATCTGCAGGGGGTTTTCTGAGGTGACCACTCGCCGGCGGAGGGACTGAGTTTATGTGCTTGCTCATAGCGTGAACACGTCAATTACACTGTAGGTAGTCCAGCCCTCCCATATGTCACCCTTTCCAAAGTTACTGGGCGTCATCTTGCATTACCTTTTGACCCGTGCAGCGATCTGTAACTCCCTGTGTGGAGTGAAGTCACAGTTGCGCATCGACGCTTTTTTTTTTTTTTTTTTTTTTTAAGTTACGAGAAATGGCGACAGAAACACGCAGATGTTAAATAAATCTGTATTTGAATGATATTAATTAATGATTAATGTTTATCATCTGGCAGCGACACTTCTTTTTGAACGGTAACGGTGTTGCTAAGCGACACAGTTTGTGCTAAATTGCTCGAGGAAATCGAATCTGCCATAGTCCTATAATTAATGCTGTAATATAATTTGAGATGCACCCATCGGTGTCAATTTGGGTGAAGCAAAGTATGGCACTGTGACAGGTTGTGTTCCTATGTGAGTACATATTTAAGTACATAATGAGATATCACGCAAAAAAAAAATCAAAAAAAAAATTGGAAGACACAACAAACAGCGTGATGTGACGCCTGTCAGTCAGACGTTACTGCTCCAATTTGTCATTAGTTTCGTGGATTTTGATGCTAAATGACACATTCAGGGACTTGTTTGAAAAGTTGAGCGCCCCGGTAGCGCAGTGCAGAGGCTCCAGGAGACTATCAGATCAGCTGACAGATATATATTATGAGGATATATATAGACAGATATAGGCTCAGGGGTCATTGTGCGCACTGAAGTCGGCTGATCCGCAGGTCGTGCGCCACTGATGCGTCGGTGTCCCTCCATCACACATCATAAGGGATCCATGCAGGAATTATGTTCGCTCACAGACTATAAGCAAGAGGCTTACCTGGCCGTGGCCGACGTGTTACAGTTGCTCGTGACGCAAGAGGGTTGATGGCCCTAATGCTGCCTTCAAGTGCCTGTCTGCTAAATCCGAATGGGAGATTGAGAATAAATTGCAATTTGGGCATAAAAAAAAAATCAACATGAGATGAAACTAAATGATGCAGAGCTTCTTGCAGCAGCTAAGAGGAGACGAGTTTATTTATTTAAAATTGTATTAGCTTAGACTCAACAGGTCTGTGAAGGTTCTCAGTCATCTTTCTTTGATAAGTGTTCAATTGGAGGAAGACGCTTCACCTCTCATCCAAGAACTCAAGAAGCCACACCGATATAATCAAGTCCAGGTCCCACAGATTGAATCCTTCTCAGGTTTAACACCAATTTATTTGTGTTTGGAATTTTTTTTAAAAATAAAAAATGGTTTATAATTCAAATTAAAAGATAGACCATTCTGTACAAAATGCCAAACACATTAAACATTTAAGAAAAAGCACTTTTTTAGTTGTCGGTAAATAAATAAAAAAAATAGTTGCTGAGTTGCTTTTCCTTTTTGCCACTTTGAGGCAGCATAAACTCAAACACACTATGAACATGTCATTTTTGAATAGTTCTCATGCTCTATGGTTTATTTTATTTACATACATATCACACATTCTCAATAGGCTACTACCACTGGTGGAACCTCGCATAGTATATTTAGTGAGTACTGCAGGTTTCTAAAGTATTATTCTGAATATTTCCACTTCAGACTTTTACTCCACTACATTTGTTACACAGCTTTAGGACGAATTCAAATATATGATCAGTTTATAAAATATAAAGCCATCCAGATCCACCTCTAACAGCTACTGCATTCAAATACTGCATACACACTCAGACATCACAATAATACAATATGTAGTGATATAACCCTCACAGGAGCCACAGTGCTCCATTATGAGTATTTTCAGGTATTTTATCAGGTGCATTTTATGAATTCACAACATTTTTTGGTATCCTTGAGTTACTTTATTGCTAATTACTGATAAGAAAACATCTCAGCAGAACAGAGAGGAGGAGACTATGAATTCAAGTTCATAATTCACTCATTTGTTTAGTGTTTTTACTGGCATTTTATTTTTATTTTATTTTTTATTTTTTGCCCATGCCTTCCTTTGTTTTTTTCTGTTTAGCGTCACTCACCTGTCTTGTTGTAATACCTTAACCTGGATAATAGCTCAACATGATCAGCATGGCTAATCTCACAGCTCAGGTTCTGGACACACGCAGGCACTGAAGTGCTGACTAGGAGCATAGAGAGTGGGTTAAAGAACAATCAGCGAGACTGACAGTGGGAATTATAGTCGTGCTTGTAGCTAACACAGTTAATATATTGTTTTATGATGTAATACAGCATGCCTGCTAAGTTCAGTACATGATCTTGTTCCTACACTACTGGCAATGACATAAAACCGACTGAAACCATCCCATATGACTTGGTTTGCTCTGACAATGCAGTGGCAAACATGTGCTCTCTTGTCAGTGTCTTGTGCAAGTTGGACTTTTTAAATAGAAATCTAATCAGCAGTTTCATCAGGATACCCACTGTGCAAGAACATGGCTTAAAAAAGATGCTGGATGCCAGACTGGCAGACAGCTCCTGTGAATTAAAGTAACCATCCTTCAGTGATTTCATTTACTGGTTGCCTTGGTGACTCATGTAAAGCAGTCAAACACAACAGCGCAGAGGGATAATTTGATCATTCTTGACCTCTGGAGTGTGGGATTGTGGAGAGAAGAATATGAATTCATTGGCTGCATGTCCTCCAATAAAGCCAATCACATTCAGGTATGCAAAAAGCACCACAGCTGCTCGATACCATCTTCCCCTTGTTCATATGCAGTCTATCTGGACTGCATGCGAACATGAGGTACCATCGGATCATTTATGTTATGTCTTTAAGTCTCTTTGTTGAGGTTTCAGCTTGAATGTCAGATCTCATATGCAAAAATAATCAAACATTTATGCAAATATTCAGTGACAGGTATACTTTTTTTATTTAACTGGAAATACATGAACATTAGAAATGTTAGTGGACCGATTACATGCCCCTGATTACAAGTCTGTATATTGTTGTCATCTTGTGACAGTAGTTATGCCCTTTACCAACTTTACACAGGAAGATCAGTTTCCTCGTCATGGGAAGCACAACGTGTGAAAACAGTTGCATGTCTTCTGTGGACCGCAACCCCCGGTGATATCATCAGGGTTATATCAGCAGTCAGAGTCAAATTTATAACTGGAACCTGGATTACAAACCTGACCATGTGATACATTTATTGTTAATCTGCTACCAACCAGGATATAATTTATATGTTTATATATGTTTTATGTGATAATTAAACACATGAAGATCTAACTAAATAACTGGAAGGTCGACCTATGAGGGCACTTCATCATTTCTTTTTTACCATAGGGGTTTAAGAGGGATTTTTTCAAACATGGGGGCACCCCCTCTGAGGCCACCATGATCAAAAGATCAAAAAAAAAACAAAAAAAAACCTACAGAACTGCATCATGGGAAGTGTAGGATCCAGTATTTCTGGGTTTTGATCTTCAGTCTCTTTAAATTTGGCCATTCTTTTTCAGATATATCTGAAAACAATGTATGTATATTAGCAAACAGTCACTTATTTACACATCCAAGTCCAATATTAACTCTCTTTAAGCTCTGTTTCTTGCATGAATGCTATATGAATGCAGAATCTGTAGACAAGGGACCAAGGTTTTGGCAATGGAAGTGTTATTGTTTCTGTTTGTAGTCCCAGCACGATGATTTAACTTTTTTTTTTAAAGTAATCTGTGTATAGAGATTAGCAGAAATTATTGCTTTCTTGTGTATCAGGTTGTTAATCCAAATGCAGAATGCTGGCTACCCCAAAGTCCAGAGTCTCGTTGTCAGATGATAGCCTATGGGTTCCAAGATTGAGTCTCCACCAACTCCTGAGGGAAATATCAATCTCCTAAACTACATGTTCACCAGCTAGTTGTGTCGGTCTGCTTTTAGAGCTGGCTGCTGCGACTGAAAAACGCCACTCAAAGCGAGTGAACCAGACAAGCTGCAGACTTGAAAGCTAAACAATGCAAACAACAAATTCACCTAAATTCATCACTTCAAGCCAATTCAAATTGTCACACTGTTCTAAAAAATATTGGCTGCTTTAAAGTAATAAGTTGACATTTTGGGAAATATTCCACATTCTTGCCGAGAGCTGGATGAATAAATCGATACCACTCAGGATATCACGCCAGGAGATGGTTAGCTTAGGTTACCCATAAAACAACAACACCTACACCTCAGTTTTTGTATAGATTAAACAAATGATATATTACATGTTAATTAGAAAGGTTGGGCATCATTGGAGGTACTTAACTTAAGATGTTAAGTATGTTACCAAGTTTCATTTCATTTCATTTTCATTTAGGATAACTGCTTATTTTCCTGCAGGTTGATATGTGGGTACAGTGTTGCAACCTGAAACCTGCCTACACATCAACCCTGCTGGAGCTGAAGATCTTTCTAAAGTTTCTAGATGAGACAAACATTTTTTTTTTCACAAGAATTGTTGGCTAATCCTCAAACTAAAAGAAGAGCAGTGCTCAAATTGCCATGAGGTGGGAATTAGGGAGTGGAAGCATCTTATTAAATGCCATCACGTAGCAACCAAATGTTTTCCTTGCTTGTTTGCTGCTGCAGTAGAGAAATAAATCAAGTGACCTCATCTGGCTCAACTTTAGCTACAACCTGTTTTCATGTCACTGTGCAGATCCACGAGCTGCCAAATCTAAAATGAATTTTGACACAGAGATTGCAGAAAAGCAAGGTGCTTTACTCTTTCAATTATCAGGCAGCCAAATAGCCAAGAGGAGATGCGCACATCTACCTGTACTGAGCATCGAGTATCTTCCAATCAACACACTCTTGACAGTAACTTCACAAACATTAAGGTATCAGTTCCTGATACAATGGAAGGAAGTGCGTCACAGACGCGCTGTACCTTGAGACAAAGAAGAATGGAACGCTGCTAAGTCAAAAACAGCAGAGAGAGAGAGAAGGGGAAACGTTGGAGCATGTGGTGGAAGAAGTGAACAAATAACAGGGTCTGAGAAAAAGAAAAAAACGCGAGTGGTCGGGGGACTTCTGAGCAGGCAGCGAGCGGTCAACACAGCCACCTGCAGCTCGCAAATAAACAGGACCCCGGTGTTCCTTCCACTTTTACTGGACTGCTTGTTTTCAGTGGAAAAGAAACAAAAGTCTTTTCCCCCTCACCACCTCCCCACCCGATACTAGAAACCAAGGAAAGGAAAATGTTGGCTGCCTGACAAAAATGTGCTTTATATCTGCGTGTTATTTTGTTTTGGTCATTCTACGTGTTGTTTTCCTCGTCGTTGGCCCGAAACAGTCAAATCAAATAGCGTTTCTGTGTGACGCGTCTCAGTGCAGCCACAGTGCACACACAATGGGCAAGTTTATCTCACTCCGTCAACAAGGTTGTCAGTGTAATTTATGAGTATGCTGGTCTGAGAGCAGTCTGAGGGCTGTGCAGCTTGGAATGTTAATGGGTTTTGGTTGAGGAACTGAGTTGTCCAGCTGTTGTTTGACCTCAGCTGAAAAACTATCATCCTCTTTTCTGCAGCTGACGACTTGAACCAATCCAGTCTGAAGTTTAAAGACGAAACCTCCTTTATAGCCTAAAGATGTAATATGTGAGGTTGTTTTTAAGTTTTGGAGCATCTCTGGTGTTTTATTTCTGTTGTTTTCTGCACTACACTTCCCAGAAATCACCTGCTCAAAGTAAAAGCGTGGGTGGCACAGTGGCATGGTTTTATCTTGGATTTCAAGTTGATGACGTTTAAGTTTCCAGGCTTTTGATCTGTTCAGCTCAGTAACTTACTAACCATTTCTTCTGGAAGTCTGGAAACACAAACACATCACTTCAGAGGCGCCAAAAGATTTTTCCTAGGAAGTGGTAAAAGTGTTTAGAACAACAAGTCCAAAAGGTTTTTCTCCACTGGAGGTTAAATCATGCTGACTATTACTGTAAAAAGGCAGAGAGAGAGAAAAAAGATGTGGATTTAAGACACAGTTTTATCCATATTGCTACTGAGTCTCAAAAACTTCCCTCCACATCCTGTTAAAGCTTTGTGAAGATTAGCCCTGTTGGCTTGTCTTTAGATGAAATCTCCATGTTAACATACAGAATTATTTGTGTTGAGCTTTTTGTGTGCCAATATCTTGCTCAGCTTCTCACACACCACTGTGAGGCTTATCTTCACTGTACAATAATCCACATTGTTTTAGCCAGATTTATCCAGGTCCTCGGTGGACAATCTATTGTGGAATCAGATGGGAGGATATTAGAGTTGTAAACTGATGAGCTTTCAGATTGGCCATTAGTGCGGGGTATGAGGTACTCCACATATAGTATATACATATAGTAGTAGCTCCAAGTGGTAGCGGCAGTATGAGATGCAGCTATGTTGTCTTTCTTTCTTAATTTCAGACACGTGAAATGATTTGCCCATGGTGATCCAAACAATGGATTGGATTTAAAGAAAAATCCTGACGTCAGAGCTCTGAAGTATAGAGCTGAAATAGTGTTTTTTCGTCTGGGTCCGTGGGGACATCTTCAGTGCCAAGCTCGGTGCCAAAGCTGTTTTTATTGTAACGCAGGTTGGAGCTTTACATGTACACTGACCACCGAGGTATCTTATCATGCAAGTGGTATAGTTTTGAATAATGCATGGCAATAAAGTTTGCATTTGTTAGCACTGTACAGTTTAATGCTTCGTGTGTGGCTTATTGCAGCATGCCGTGTGGTCAGTCGTTGCAGTGATACAGACCAAAATAAGTTTGAAATTTAACTCTAGAAAAACTCACTACATAACATCTGTCAATTGTTTATAACATGTGTTAGTTGTCATGCACATATGCACGGCAGCCCCTCCTGCTGAAAATACATTCCCGCCTGCATGAGATTGCCCTTAATGATATCTGACTACTGAGGCAAGTTTACAGATAAAAATATGGCAGCTGCTGTTTACAATTTTAATCATTTTCAACAATGATTTTATTCTCTTCCATCAAGTAGATCCAGTGAAAATAAATCCAGTAAAACCCAATAAGAGTATATATTCAAAAAAAAAAAAAAAATGAAGGTTTGATGGACACTGCCTTTGTTCATAATGGAGAAGGTCATCTCTGAAATCCTGTTGAACACAGAGCAGGTCTAAAGCCACATTTAGATGGGATTACCATCACAACGGGTGGTGTGGAACAAAATCATAATAATTTAACTAATTGTTTTGGATGGCATTTTGATCACGGTGAAATTACAGACTGTGGTCACATAGTGCACATTCAGGACTCAAGACTAATACCTACCTGTAGCCATGACATTACAACAGCCCATTTGGTGTGCTTATGGGGCCTTGATTACCATCGAATAGAGCGGTCTACAGTATACAGTATGTTGGTGTTTTTAAAAAAAAGCAGCAAAAAATATTTTTTTGACTTCCTCCATTTTCACACAAAAGTCTTGACAACTTCACACTGAGTTGAAAGGCAGTAAAAGGAAAAGCAGCTCCTCCGGCGGTTAAAAAAAACTACTTTAAAATACCAGGATGTCGCTTAGAATGGGATTTCAATTACAGGAGGAGTTAACAGTAGGTTTGTGGCTGTAATTATCATCGGGGTGGTGTTAAAAAAATACCCACATACCCTTTGGATGGTATTAAAATCACTGACCGGTGCAGGTAACATTACAATCATCCAAACTCCTGTAGAGAAATTAATTGACCCTGAATGGGGCTGTAGAGTGGACAACCACGCTGGAAGCTCTGTGAGACTGTAGCGAGGTGTAGATGGGAGCTAAATCAGCATGCTAACATGCTCACATCCATATAGCCACATTGCTAGTGTGGCTAAAAAGCAATAGATCAACCCACATTCATGGGTTACAAGATCTAGCAGGGCAGTTACTGCAAGATTTCACCCATGTAGACTGACATTTCAAGTTCTTAAAACACTTTCCAAATGTATGACAGAAATCAACTCTTTTTGCCATTTTTGGAAACAAGGTAGAATCAATATTTTGGCTAACAATGTTCATGTCATCAAAGCAGAGAAGAAAATGACGAAATGTCCTAAGAACTCTGTCTCTGTGGTTTATATACATAAATAAATCCAACATTGGACACTTAACTGTATTAACCTGTGGCTGAACAAGTCATCATCATCTATTTTCCCTTAACATGTACGAGATGATACGCTGAAGCAGAATCAACATTTGGACAACACTGGATGACCACTGAGTTTGTAACATTACCCACGTTTCTGTTTAAAGCTTGCCGCCATGTTGTCAGTCATTTGAAAAAAAAAAAAAGACGGACGAGTAATCTGCAATCACTACTGACTGTGATGTATGCAGACACCTGCCAATCAAGAAAGACATCCTGAAACAATATTGTCTCAATGGAACAACGAAATACATAAATGAAGGGATCAGCTGATACTCCTCTGCTTGAACAGTCATCGATCAAACAGAAATGTGGAATTTCAGGGAGGAATGAGAGGAAGGAGGAGGTTGATCTTCTTCCTGGGGGTCGACTCCTCTGGTGCGTCCATTCCTTCCAGCTCAATGGAGGCTTAATGTGAGTGTGGAAAAGTGGAAAATTTAATTAGGCTGCCAAGGGGGGTTTGTGTCACTTGGCATGAGCCATCCCCCACCCTCCCACCATCAGCCTCCTCCTCCACCTCCCACCCTTTGTAACCCTTTGCTCTTATCTCATTTGCTGCAAGAACCCCGGTGTTTGCGTCTCTTTTTGTGTTTTTTACCCACAGTCCTTCGGGACATGACCCACTGGGCCAAAAGAGCAGATAGAAGTCAACAGTTTACAGCTGCACAGAGGTTTTGAAGTGGGTGAGACCTGATGTGGCGGAGCTGCCACTGAGCACTGATGTGTGGATACACTGAAGCAGTGTGGCTGCTGAATGGAGAGAAGGGCAAACACACTGACTGCCATTTTCATCTGACTGCGTGACATCATAATACAAGGCTACTGACACTGCTGTTTTATTTTGGATTGTTGGTCATATGTAGGCTTTTGGATAACTGTTAATATCTAATCACCTCATGCGAAACTGACATGATGTGACAGCAATGTTGAACGTAGCTGCTATTCTCTCACATTTGTGTGTAGATTCAAATTTTTAATAAAGTGGCATAGCTACCCAAAGTTTGATGTTTGGCTTATTTTTTTGTTTTGTGCCTTGTTTGCTGGCTCTGTCAAGGTGCCGGACATCAAGTTTATAATAACAATTGTTGTAACAATTGTAACAAAATCTCAGGCATGGCCAGATGTATTTGTTAGGAGGCTAAGTCCATATTTACGGCAGTTGTATTGAACTCTGAAACTGGGGGGCACTAAATCGCAAAAATACTCATTTCTATAGAATGCCACTTTAGTTTCATGCAGACCATGTGCATGAAAAAAACATTTAAATGGCGAGTTGAGACAATACTCAACTGATGCCCAAGCCGTACTTCATCACGTGGCTGCTTCACATCTGCTCAGGCTCAAAAGAAAAGTTTCCCTCAACTCGTCAGGAAACATGCTCGTCCCTTGTGCACTCTTCCAACTACCAACACATGGATATTTATTTTTCAGAAGTGGTGGTGGGGGGTGAAGGGAAGCGGGAAGGGGTGGTGATGGAGGGATGAAAGAGTCTTGTCACATTACATGTACCTGTCTGTGCACGTCTTCACTTGCGGCTGTCATCTCACCTGACAGGTCTATCAGTGTCCACGGCTGATCAGAACGTGTCCCTCAGCCTGACAGGCTGAACCGACAGGGTTTGCAATCCAGACTGACAGCTCCTCAGGTAGCTGGTGGAGGGAAGGAGGGGGGGGAGAAGAGAAATCTCGGGGCGAGAGAGGCAAGACAAAAGCCACTGTGGAGTAAAAGAACACACATACAAGAGGAGTAAATTAAAGTCGGTAAACACCCTGAAATAATCCACCCAGCATGACTGATTTTAATGCTGCTTTCCTGATTTTCATAAAACCACCTGATAATAAAGTGATTCTGAGATAACGCTTTGTGACCGAGCGATTGTTGCCAAACATTACCTATAAAAACCTCCATTAAAGCCCTGAAATCCTTTTTCTGCCGCCGAAACACAGGCTGCCAGTTTGAGTATTTTTGAGTAAATTGAGTCTCATCTTTTTACGACAATCAAGCACATTGAACCAAGGCCAAACTGCTCGCTTAACGCAGGGGAACCGTATGCCAGAGAAAAAACACCTGCGGGATGTTCTTTGGTTAACCCATGAAAGGTTTAAATCAAGTGTCTATGATCGCACCCAGGGGAAAATAAGGAGGGAGCGCTCCCCCTTTGCCGCCTCTGCTCTTTACCCTCTTCGTCAAAAATCTGTCTTTATCTTGTCAAAAGCTACCGAAAACAAGCCCATCGAGAACGCCTTGACAACACGAAGATGAGACAAAACGGGAAAAACCTACAAGCTCCAGAGCGAAGACTCATTTGATCAGCTTAGCTACGCTCTCCTGGCTTCTCATGTACGAGGAGTAATTAGCAATTAACAATCAGGGTTTAACTAGATCCAGTTATTATCTGTAAGCAAGAAGGGGGGAAGAAAAATATCTTCCACTTTGACTTGGGAGTGCATTAGAATTCCTGTGTTACTCGAGTTTGATAAAAAAAGAAGAGTGAGGGACCCGAGCAGTAATACTCTCATTTTCACGACATCTCTGGGCCATTTTTTTCCTCCCAATTCCCAGATCAAACAGGCTGTAACAAAAGGCCCCAAATCCCCCCTCCGCTCTCCTCCTCCTGCTCTCTCTTTCCAAAATTAGTTAAGCCTCTCAGCTCCATCATCCTCAACATGGCTCGCATCAACAACCCTACGCTGCGTCGCAAATGCTGCATAGCCTCTGAAATCCACCCCCCCTCCTTACTGCTCTTCAACCCCCTCCCTACACGATGAAGGGAGATGGTGGGTGGGGGGAGAGAAAACTCCCCATATGCCACTCTGAATTTGTACTTACAGACAAAACACAAAGTACCCCACAGTCACAAGAGTTTATGATTTCACCCCCCTCCTTCTTCTTTTACTTGGCCAACTGTTTGTCTTTTGTCTTTTTCTGGGGGAATATGTGAATCAGGCGAGGCTGACAGATTTGGTGATCCGGACGCTATGACTGCAAACAATCAGTTCGCCGTTGCTGCTCTCTGACATATTCAGGCCTTTTGGATGCACCTTGTTTCCTTCTGATTACCTCATCCTTGCTGCTGCCCCAGCTGCTTACCGTCTCTGTTTACAAGGTGGTGACTCAGGCTTTTCAATCACTTTTTACAATTTCCCTCCTTTTCTGTTATCATCTTTCCATAAATACTCCCTCACTCCTGCCGCAACTTTATCGTCCTTCTACATATTCTCTACTAAGTCTACTAAGTTTCCGGCGACTCGCCCGACTTCTGAGGTGAAGCGGGGTGAGCAATGCCCAGAGCTAACTCTGGGTTATTGCCCAAGAAGGTGCTCTTTGCTGAGCTTTAAGTGATCCTGTTTCACACACTTGTCAGTTCTCCAGGCTGGCAGGTCCTCGCTGCCTCTGAGCTAGCTGCTTATAGGGTTGTCACCAGAGCAGTTAATGTTAATCTAATGCTAATATTCGTGTTTGCCAGCTTCCCTTTCAGCTGAGGACACCTGCTTCTGATGCAGACAGCCCTCCGTTAGCATCAGGACGGCAGCATCCACTGTATGCTCATTATTTTGTTAGCTTGCGGTCAGGTTAGTGGTTTTACCAACAAGGCTTGTGTGGATGTGAGATTCTTCTCATCTTAAGCAGTGGAGTAAATCATGCTTAAAACAAAGCTGGGGCACCATTCGATCGTTCTTTCATCCTCTAAGGAAAAATGAGCATTGCATCTTCAATCATTCATCACATCGAGTCCCAGTCCAGCAAAGCGTGAACTCACAGTCAGACCATGAAAAAACCCAACAAAAAAAAACCACACTCATCAATTTAATCATTCCCTGTCCACAGATTCCAAGCTAATTATTCCAGCCTTTAATTATTCCATCCGACTGCTGTTGAGATCTCTTAAAGACGTCTGGATTAGTGGATTTGGAGTATTAGCTTGGAGGGTTGGCAGACCTCTGCACTGTGATTCAGGGGGCTGTGAAACACATCTTCAAAAGGTACCTTGAGCAGCACCTTCACGGGATCATTACACCGGATAAATCCATGTTAAGTTGCTTAAAAGCGTGTAAAGGTGAGCCATGTTTAGGGCGCAGACACTTTCGAGGGAGGAGGCTAACCGAATGCGACTTAAGCATTGCAACAGTGACACAGGTTAAGTCTCGTCGGAAGGAATTGTTTACAAGTTACTTAAAGGGCTTATGTCAAGTTGGGTCAACATCAAGGACTAAAGAAAACTTCAGGAGTGAATAATTTCCCCCAGATTCAATCGAAGTTGGCACGCTTGACAACACTTGCAATGTCATAGTGTGTATTAAGGGTTCAAAGTTTAAACTACACCTTTTAATTCTCACGATTCAATAACTCTTTTGTGATTTCATCTAATGTAACCCCTCGATTCTGATTTGACAGGCTGAGGTTCATACACAGGGCTAAATCCACAATGAATTTCACTTCACTGCTATTGAAAATCATTTGCAACCTTTTGAGTGCAAAGTAGTGATGTCTCGAGTTGGCTGTCAAGTTAAACTCTTCTTTGCTCGCGCTTGTTACCCATCAGCCTGCTACCCCTCCTTTGAAACCCCCCCACCCCCTCCTCCACAGATCTCTAAAATGAGAGCAGCTCGTCCCGCGGCTGACAGAGATGTTCTGAAAACAGGTCGGGAAAGGTTAGAGCAAGAAACATGGAGCGGGGCAGTGAAAAAGACAAAAAGAATCTTGCTTTTTAATTATTTTATTAAGAGCCTTGATGCTATTAAATGCCCCAGATACATTCACCCTATAGTTCTCAATTAGACTTGACAGTTGCTGCCTTACCAACAATAAATATAGCAAAAGGCTGCGCCTTAGGCCAGAAAGGACCCCTAACTATGACCCTCATATTTAATGATGAAAACAAGCAAGCGCACACTCTGCCTCGCTCAAGCACATGCATGTGAGCACGCACACGCGCACACACACACACACATCCTCTCTTTGCTGTGGCTCCTTGTTACACAAGCACGTTGGGGCATGAAAAACAACAGCATCTCTAGGGTTTATAAATGCATTAGAGTATAAGGTGTAGAAAGAAAATTACACCGTCACACACTTTGAGGGCAGAGAGTTCATTTAAACTTTTTGATTAAAGTAGCACAAAAATAATGAAAACTGTTTCCCTTCAAAATGCAATTCATTTAAATCAGCAGCATCTTTTGTTTCCTGTTTTCGGCCACACTAGTGATGTAGCTCTTGTGCACCATCTTTATGGATGCCATTGGATGAATTTTGTCAATTAGTTTTGCACATGAATTCAGAGGAGGAATCCTAATGACTTTGGTGATCCACCGGTCAGAGGAATAATAAAAATTTGATGCATAACCATTTAGAAATTTGGAAGACATTGGTGTTCCGTACAAGATGATTCCCACATTTATCTGAATTCCTGCAAAACTAATGTGTGTGTGTGTGACTAATGGTAATTTATAAGAATATGTTAACGTGCTAACATTCTAAACTAAGACTGTAAACAGGGTAAACATTACCTGCTAAATCACACGTCACCATTCATTCATGTTAGCATTCAGCCCAAAGCACTGCTGTGTGCTAACAGGCCGGAATAAGTCGGAGACATAATTATATGATCAAGTGGGAAAACTCTGATTTTCCAGCTTGGATTTGGGTCCAGTGTGTAGGATTTGGGGACATTTTACAGTGAGGTTGCAGTGTGCAACTAACCCCTAAATCCCACCTGTGACACGTTCCGGGCCGAGCTGTGGCTGATCGTGGCTGTTCTCGGCAATAATTGCGATTCCAGCAGAGGCGATGCGGCACGTTTCAGAAGTAGCTCTATGCTCTGCGGAGAAAGCATGGCTGTTCTATTTTTGACAGAAATACAGAGCAGATCAAGCTGAAACGGCATAAAGAATCCGGTCAGTTTTCAAAATAAAACATCCTTTGTAGACTTCCAATTGCTTCCCCTCCTGGTGGGGTATGAAGCCCTGTGGAGCATGGCCGAACACAGCGTGACTGAGATGTCACAGAGCCGTGCCCAGTGGAATCCAGGGATAATTAAACACCTCTGGCCTCACTAGACCTCATGGTTCCCTCTGTAGACATAAAGGGCCTGTTCTAAGGTAACAAAAGCACAAAAAACAAACATATATTTAGGTGATTATACACAAATAAAACAAGTACTTATGGATATTATACTTCATTCCTGCCACTTAAATCACATAAATCTGACACACTGGACCTTTAATGATACACATATATCACATAAAAACATATAAATATCGATGCCTTGCATCAGCCAAGTGATGATGCTAAATAATAATTATAATTATAATGATAATTAAGTCATGAATGTAATTAAATTAAACCCAAATGTGATGGTTATGGTGTTATATTATCAGTGCGTAGCATTTTAATCCTCACAACTCTGTAATCATACAAATGTCTTGGTGTTGTGAATGCATGGGAAACTTTCCCACGTCTCCACTCAGTGATATCAAGGACAATTTCTAAAACAAACAGTGCAGACCAAAGACAAGAACAATAACACACTGTCAGGGTGAATGGACTTCTTTACTGGGTAGAAATTTGGACAAAACATATTTTAACTTACAGTACTGTCAACATGTCAGTAAAAGACTTCATAGGGCTCTCAATGGTCAAATGGAACATACTGTTAAAAGGCTGAAAACTAGTTGTAGGGCCATACTGGACAATCGCGTGAGTGACACAGACAGTTTTGCATTGTCCCTACAGCTCTCTCTGATTTACATGTATTTAATAGTTTACATATTGTTTACATATCAACAAATATGTGTTCATAGCACAGCAGCTCTGGATGGAGTGTTGTGAGCTCAACCCTCTGTGGTTTGACTGCTTTAAAAGGTACAGTGTGTAGAATTTAGTTGCATTTAGTGGTCCAATCACTGCATTGTAATCTCCTCACATCACCCTCACCTTCCTAGTGTAAAGGAGAAACAACACTTTAAGGACCCTGTTTAGAGTCAGTATTTAGTTTGTCTGTTCTGGACTACTGTATAAATAAGGTGTTTCAACATGGCGGCCTCCATGAAAGGGGACCCTGTCCCACTGTAGATATAAAAGGAAAATTTTTAAGTAACAAACATAAAAAGATTCTTATTTCAGGTGATTATACATGCATCAAAACATAGTTATGAATATTATATTCCATGTTTGCCTTATTCTGAAAATAGAGGCCCCAAATCTTACACACTGTACCTTTAAAGCCCGGCATCATTGACCCAACACATTTAAACAATACTCATTTTTGTTAGGTCACACCGTCAAAGTGTACAGGCTGTCACATCGAGTTCCTGTTAAAGTTACTCTTCAAAATAAAGACCCTTTACTGTGAGCTGGAAACAAGAAAATTCTTAGACATGAGCACAATGTTCACGTGTCTGTTATTTTTACATAATCCTTCAGAGGTGGAGGAACTTAATCACCACATCAACAGCACAAATTCTGCCTTTCAGAGTCTGTGCTCATTTCTGAGAGTTTTATTCTGTAAAAGGTTTTAGCTGGAGCATTTTGCAGTGCCTGGACGACTTCTTCTAAACTTCTGCACCTAAAGTGGCTTGTCACTAAACCTAAAATAAAAAGTGAATATTCTACGAGGCAACCATTTCAAGGTCAAACTGTGGAATTCACAGAGTCGGTATTCAATAAGCACACTGTCATTCTCACTGTACTGCTACAGTACAGTACATTTAGACAAATGAAAGTCTGTGCATGCACATATACAGGTACACAATGGCATGCGCAAACACACACACACACACACACACACACACATTCACATACACACTCCCACAGGCAACTCTCCAGGCATGTCATTAAGCTAGAGTGTACTAGAGTTTCCCGTTGGCAAAGGCTCCCTCTTGGAACTGAGGGATAAAGCTCTTGAAGTACGCCCTGGGTAAGAGACAGAGAGGGAGGGAGAGAGGGAGAGGGAGGAGGGGGAGAGAGAAAACAGCAAATAAAACATCAAAATATGACAATAATTGTGTTTCAACTGCTTCAAAGCAACTAACAATTTCTCTGGGACAGCCCCAACCACAGCATGTATCCAAAGTACAGATGAAAGGCAGACTGTGTTTACAATTACAACTATACATGTGATATCTACTCTCCATGTGTTAACACAGGAGACATTAAAGAAGAAGAAGAAAAATCAGCAGCCCGCATGGTATTTAGGCATATATTCAGGTGGTGTGTTCAGGTTTGAGAGTGTGTGTCAGTATTTTTGGAAATATGCTTATTTGCATCTGTGCAGAGAGTTTGATGAGAAGATTGATGCCTCTCTGATATCTGTTGGTTCAATATGCTACTCTTACACTTAGCATAGCTTAGCTTAGCTTAGCAAAACATAGCATAGTATCGAGACTGGACAATGTGCCAGCCTGGCTCTTTCTAAATTTCTTATTTATTTCATCCGTACAAAAAAAAAAAAAAAAAAAAAAGGTGTGGTTTTACAGAGAGTTATGCGCCACTATTTGTTGGCTGGATTGACTGTGACTTCCTGAACATAGCGCCTCTTGAATCTTACAATTCAAACTTTGAAAAAGACTACATTTTGGCGAGATTTATTCTTGACATGTTTAAAAAATTAAAATCAAGAAAGCTCTCCAAAACACAGACGGAAGAAAATTCTGAGGCCAGCTCGACCAAATGGTGGTAAGCAACAGTAATAACAACCCCTGAGAAGTGATCAAAGCCTTTCTGCCGTATATAATATCTGTTGAGTCCAGGGGGCTAGTTTCTCTCATCACACTCAAAGTGTTTTGAAAGTGTTAGTTTAGTTTTTTTGGAGCTTTAAAGGGCTTGCACTGTAAGCTGAGATATACATTGTTCTGCCAAAGACACCTTTTCAAAATCTCTGTGAGTTGGTGAGCAAAAAGTGAGCATATGAATATGAGAATGAGACCAAGGTTAAAAAATATTTTTTATTTTGCTTTAAACAATCTTCGCTGATCTAAAGCTCTTGCAGTGAAATCTTGGAGCTAACAGACCAGAATCCAAAGGGGGGCAGATTTTTTTTGTGTGTGGAGACATTCAGATAAATAAATCAGAGGAGAAGTACACAGAGGTAACATATGAGCAAAACAGATTACGTAATGCCTTCTGCAGTCACTCGGGTCTTTCAAATATTTACAGCAGTTATTAACCTTTGCTGCGCAAAAGCAAATACTACGTCGTAGCCGACGCCTATAGATTTACTCTAATGGGGGTCATTCCAGTTTGCTGATATTCACAGATTTTATTCCACCTTCAATAAACAAACGACCTGTGTACAGTGCAGTCCAGACAACATGGTCTTATTGTATCACATATCTAATACAGATCATACATGATATTCAGCATAATAAATGACTTTGTCTGACCTATGAGAAACAGTTTCACCTGTTGCTTTTTTAAGTAGATGTCCACTACATTTCAGTCTACCTCCTGTTTAAGTGACTTAAGGTGTAAAAATACATATAATTCACAAAGTATGAATTTACTACTCACTTGGCCCTCTTTGCCATCTCATTGCCGTCCCAGCGAGGGCTGTATGGATACGACTTCTGCACCTGAGAATAGAGCTGGCCGCTGTTGGTGAAGTGGTACACAGACTGGAAGGTGAGGGTGGGCTGGTCCCTGGGGAAGTACAGCGGGAGATCCACTAGAAGAACGAAGGAGAAAGAGTTCAGTATCAATCCAGGCACAAACAGACCACGGTATGAATGTGTGTGTGTGTGTGTGTGTGTGTGTGTGTGTGTGTGTGTACTACCGTGTACTAGGAAGCAAAAGTCCTTCCACATGAGTAGAAGAGTGAGTTTTGTGAATCCCTCTGCATCATACTCCACCATGCCCCTGCAACACACACGTTAATTTCTCTACTAGGTCTTATTTGACACCTACAGGACCTTTTCATTGAATGAATGACTGCTGAACACATGCTTCGAGGAGGATGTGGTTGACTTACGTTCCAAAGTGGCTGAGAAAGGCAGCGATGTACTCTCTCCTCTTATGATAGCCTTGGATGACATACTGCACCTAAAGAAAACAAAGTGGAAGGTTCATATTTCAGAGAAAACTATGTTACATATAAATCCAGACTGTGGCACACCCAGAACTGTATGCAAATGTGTGCGTATATGAATATGTGCCAAAGGTCTGTGCTGCGGTTCACAGTACAAACATGGGTTCACCAAGTTGAGTGCCGTAGGGTCTGAATACAGGCCAATGTTTATTATGCTACAGAACAGGTTAGTTATAGCATTATAAACCATACCCTTGACATGTGATTCTCTCACATTACTTATTGCAAATCCAGTTTTCTGGATAAATTATTGACAGAGTGAAGCTACGATCAATGTTCAGGCTGCTCGATACCACGTGTCAAAACGATCACAGATTTGTTTTTGTTTTTTAAATATATGATTGCACAGCAGACTACCATGATAATTATTAAACACCTAGCAACACTGGGTCACACCCTTAAAGTAGTACCTGCCCAAAGAGTCAATAGATTCTTCAGTAGGCTCTTCTCTAAAAATAGAAATCCAAAACAGTCACCCAGGTTAACCCAGTAAGGTACAGTCCATGATAATGATGCTGATTGTTAATGAGTCTGGAAAATCTTATATATATTATATATCTTATATATCCTTACAGCAGGAACACATTCTTTAAAGGATTTCGATATTATTTGATATGTGGCAGCAAAAAGTGATATAAAACATGAAACCGAAGGGGAGATAACAAGAGTGCATGATTATAACTGTATGTCTTTGAACTCTGGCCTGGAGGAACACCCTTGCAGCGACAGCATTTATGCATTTCCTGTTTAATGAACAAGAATATTGTGTTTTATTATCTCATCAGCTGCATTCCCCCTTTTATCCCCCTCAGCAAATGTCCTGGTCACACGGTTTCCGGGACTTTCTTGACCCAGAGTTAGGTCCTTATAGGCAGAGCTAACTCTAAGTCTGTGCAGAGCTTGAGAGGAAATGCTGGCAGTACTGTACATGCCAGCAGAGAGGCTTTCTGAGTGAACCTACCCAGAATGTAAACAATGCCTTGGCCTGCAGAGAGATTAAGAAAGGTGAACTTTTTAATGGTTGCTTTCATTTTAAAACCAGACAGCTCAGAGCACAAAAGCGGTATTACCTGCAATCTTTGTACAGGCGATTTTAAATGTCACAGAAGTACAAAGTCTTCAGCTTGCCACTTGACAGGCAAATAAGCTGGTGTTCAAAGCTCCACCATAGAGTCTGTCAAATGGTCCTAGAAAAGACTGTCTGCTGAAGGTGCTGTGTTAATTTTAATATAATTTCTACAGTTCAGTCGGCATGTCTCCACGGAACCTCCACATTATGTTTTGTCTTATGTTTTGAATATTGATAAAACCCGGTCACTGTTTCAGTTTTCCTTTCATTGCATGAGCTTTGTGTATGTTTAATATCCATGTGGATCATCTCATTGGAAAAGGAGAAAAATGCTGTAGTGCTTGTCTTCAGCTTAAATACCCCAAAGCAACTGCTACTTATCAGCAATGGTATCATAAATATGCTCCACACAGGAAGTTCTCAGCAGGCATTCTTGCTAAGAGGCAAAATGTTTGCAAAAATACATGAGAGCGTATATAAAAGCCACAAGTGAGACATTAAAGATTCACAAAAAAAAAAAAAAAAAAACACATAATACAATCCATTACTCCACATGTACGTTCCAACACATGCACACAAGAACAAATTCTCCGACATGTCTTTAGCGCGTGATGACAGGTGTGATTAACCATTAAGTTTAAAGAGGAGAAGCTCTGGGCTCACTTGACTGTTGAGCGCCATGAGCAGGTGAGAAAGCCTGCAGTCAGCCAACCAACCAGCCAGCCAGCCATGAAGGTGACCTGCTTCATTTACTGAGCAAGACTGAGTCTTAGTGGGATGGTTATACCTGGGTTAAGCTCAGATTACTGAACAACACAGAACAGAGGGGACAAAATGCAACAATGTGAAATTCATTTCTCCATACCAGTGGGAATATTCTTTGGTTATATACAGAGCTGGGTTGCGATAGTTGGTCGCACTTTGGATCCCAGTTGATGAAACATCTGGATCCGCTAAGCTCTGAGGCTAAAAAAAAATCTTATTGAACCTTCTTTCTTTCCACATTCTTTGTAGCAAAGAATGATGTACGATCTGGCAATGACCCTCACTCTCACCAGCTGAAATGACAAGCACCCTGAGTGGCAGATTACACTGTATCAGATGTGGCTAAAAAAAAGAAACCATCACTCAACTGTATGATTCCGATTGAACTTTATTTTTATAGTTCAAAAATACCATCAGAGTGCTTCTCTCGAAAGAAATGATCTAGCTGATGACCTCACATCAATCTCAGGGAAATTTCACAGCTAAACTTTTATGCAAATGAGATCAGTATTTATGAATCAGAACTTCCAAACATATTTTTGGTCAGCTGGAAACAATGATTAGACAACTTTAAGTTTAGTTATTCATAACTTATAAATACTTGCAAATGCTGAACAAACAGCCTAAATAGGTTGAATTTGATAAATACTGCTTTTGGATTTAATAAAACTTCATCAAACCCAACGCAAGTTATGAATTCGCAATGGATCGTTTCAAGCAAGAGACTCTCCAGCCCAGAAACCATCGGTGAAAGTGCAGAGGGTGAGGCTAACGCATGCCACAACTGCTACCGACTTACTGGTGAGACCAAACAAGAGAAGACACAAAAATACTGAGAACATGATTTCTAATTGGATTGATTTAGCTTCAGCAAGACTGAAGGCTGATATCTATCTTTTAATAGCTCATTATTGTATGTTTATACAATAATGCGCTTCGTCTCTTTATCACATAAGGGATTATCTAGCAGCTACACTAATATTTGATGTCAGGTAGGTAGGTGTAGAGTGCTTTAAACATCTGTTAACAAGCTTCCTGGTTATAATGTGTCACAAGGCAATGATCTATCTGGGTAAAAGTGGAGGAAACAGCCATGATTTGTACAAAGGATTTCCTTTTGGAAACAAGAGCAGCTTCAGAGATCACATATCTGCGAGATGTAATAAACGGAGCCTCTGCTCCAGCAATGCAACAATAATGTGATAACGTAACATGATATTGGTGCCAGTGCATCTATAATGCATAATCAAAGTCTGTGCTGCAGTTATTGATTATTTGTCCCAACTCCTAAGCAGCCATAGAACTCGCAGTAAAACTGAGGTTCATCTGAGGACAGGATATGCCATGAACACAGTGCTGCCTTTACCCACTGCTACTGTTCGGTTGTGATTACTCATCAACCATGTATGAATGACGGCATTTTTGTGAGTGAAAGAGGAAAGTTGTAATCTCTGATACACACAGTCGTGTGTGTGACGGGTCTCATCTCTGCAAGAGCTCTTAAACACAGACACACATTGTGACTCAGCCTCCTGTTCAATTATGTTTACATGGGACAGCGGAGGCGGCAATTTAGCTTTCTCAAAAGCTGCAAGGCCACATACTCAATAAGCTGTTTATCTAGTTACACTGCCTGTGTTTTTATGCCTGTTTCAAGGGAACTGCAGATCACTGAACTTTCCCACCCATGCTGAGAAAGGATTTCCCGCCCCCACTGTCACTGTGACTAGCGGCCAAGTCTTTTTATTGGCTGCCTAGAGCTTTGAGTGATGCAAGACAGGTGATCTTGCTCTGCAGGTATTCAAACCTGCCTGCACCCATGACTCCCTCGCCCGGGCATCCGTTTATTGTCTTTGTGCATGTGTCTGTGGGGAGTGTGATGCAACAGCGCCGGAAGTGCTTCCTGCTGGGTGATTAAGAAGTCTTTCTTGGTCATATCACACCACCCCCGGCTTTCATATTATAAAAGTGACTGATCTGATATGAATTACATTTAAAAATCCTTTTAGTTATTGATATATGTGAGCATAAAACTTCAAATACTATAGGAAAATCATATTGGGAAAAAAAACAAAAACTAAAAGAAAATCACTTAAACGAGCTGGAATGAGTTGCTGCTTTAAAATGAATTCTTCATTATGATATTTGATATTAATGCAACACTTCTAATATACTTCAAATATCACATGAATTTCAATTTGCACATCATCATTATATTTTTCAAGAAGTGCTGTCTACAGGTTAGGAAGATCATGATGCATTTTTAAGTTTCTCATCTACTCATCTTCTAGGAAATCATCTCAAACTCTTCAGTTCAACGGCCGTGTAACTGTATTGATCAATCTGTCTGATGATTCATATGTAATGCCAACCACCTCTTTGACACATAGATGCACTTTCAGAAGTTTAGTTATTCAGTCTCAAAAAACAAGTGTTAGGTTGGTTACGCCTAAGCCTTCTGGAAAAAACCCCCCCGACTGAGACTGAGGTGTTACATCTACAACCTGGATGTAAAACTCTACCTACCTTTGAATTGTTTTACCACATTTGATCAGAAGCAAACACCACTGAGATTTATAATTAGAATTGAATAATTGGTTTACAATCTATTTACTCATAAATTCTACTAAGACACTTGTTATTTTACACTTCAAATAAACTGTCACCACAGTATTTGCAGCCTGTTTACTTCATCACTTCATTAATTCACAGTGGCAGAAGCAACCCCTCTACCAAAATGTTAAGAGAAAGTTGACATCTGACACAGTTTAATTACACTGCTTTCATTAATTACGCTCAGCTTTTCTCTCATAAGCATATTTCTTACCTGACAATCACCATCATGTCGAAAAAGGTGAGCAGCTTGGGCTGATTTCATTGAAATTGCCTGAAAGCAACTCATTTTTTGTGTGAGTTGATCACATACTGTATGTACACAGAAGATGACTGAGAACCCCATCAGGGCCTATTAGCTTCTGAAGCTGAGTCATTGTTTTTTTTTTTTTAATGATGCAGATGCCAAGTGCTGCTATCATCCAGCACAATCACAGCTGAGGTATATGGTGGTATAGTTGTGTCAATAAAAGCACAGCATCTGGAATAGGTGGGAGGAAATAATTGATGGTGTTAAAGAAGAAAATGACTGCACAACCTGTCCTGACAGAAATTATGAAAATCTTTGTCTTAAATGTTAGCATTAAGTTTTTTCTCCTTCATCACCTTTGGCCTAAATCTCCTAAATCTAAATATTATATAACATTGGGCTAAAGCACAACCAACATTGCTTAGGCTGGTTAGCAAACTAGCTTAGCATTAGCCTTTACACACTGAACACCATCAAGGCTGTGATTTATCAGAAAAATCCAACAAATGAAAATTAATTTATTTTCGATAGTCTAATCAGAAACTATGCTGTGGAATTGTTTTCCTTTTTTATTTGCAGTGCCTTACATGAGTAAGAAGCAGGAAACAGGTTAGCATGTTCCAAACATGTGATTCACCGTCTGCCCACACCTATGATTTGTTCAGTCATTTGAAGTAAAAAGTGTCAGTTCAGTCGACTTATCAGGCTACAAAACAGGTGATACTGTGTACTGTACTGTAAGCAAGTTCCACTGCCTGCAAACAGCCTCATCTTTACTCGCAGTTTTTCCGTTTACACTGCTGAATACAAAATGCTTCCGCACATTACATGCAACTTTCAGATCATTTGGAGTCATGAAAATTTCTGAACCTCTCAGCTATTGTCTGACATGATTTCAGGGCAAAAGCCGGGCTTCAGTGCTGCCAGCGTATTTCTGTTATTTGGATATCTGGGCCAAGTCTTCCTCGGCAGTGGCATGAAATAGATCAGAGTGACAGCATTAACAACTTCAGTGCTCATCTCTATAAACACTTGTATATGAATGCAGATAACTTTAAAAAGAAGCTAAATTGACATCAGACAATAGCCAATGCGTTCCGCCTCTTTCGCTCTCCAAACAGACTACTAGGTTACTTGCATCTCACCAAAGCCCGCTCAAACACTATTGGTCAATACTACTCAGACCCCAAACGGAAACCAGAACACTACTTGTGCCAAAATCTTGGTCGCTTGCCTACACATTCTGCATTCATATGCAGATATCTGTTTATAGAAATTAGGTCATGATAACCTGTTCACAGCTTGCATGCAAATGGGCACGAAACAAGGTTATTATAGTAAAAACTGAAATGATAGTGTACTTACAAAACTAACTGAAATAAAACAAAAATACACAGTCTTTCTCAATTTAGTCAAATTTGTTATGAGTAGGCATTGAGAAGACATATTTTTATTGAGACTGGGATGTATGGATAACTGGTCAGTTACCTTCACAAAGTGTTGTGTTTGTATTGAAATACCTATCCTGACAAATAACCCCCATATTTAAAAAACAACAAAAAACCAAAGCTAATAATGAAACTCATAAAAACTAAACCAAAACCATTTTACACAATAAAAATGAAACTAAAACAAGCAAACCCACTCCGGGAGACTAAAACTGAAATGAAAACAAAAATAATGAAATCAAAATAAAAACCTATAAAACATTCAAAACTATAAATGTGGCATGAAATAGATCAGAGTGATTTTTCATTTTATAAATGTCCCCCACTGGAGTACAAGGCCTTTTGTGATTATACACTGAAGATTTTTAATTTGGACTGGTCACGACAGACTGTGACACACACACAAAGGACAGTTTGAATTTTAAATTAAGGTGCAACAACACACCATGGTATTTAGGCTACTAAACCAATGCTGTTTTATATAGTTCATGGCTCTGTTGTGTTGGCTGCAGCAAAGTGAGAAGTCACAGAATAATCCTGAAAGCTAGATTCTAATGAAATGTATGCTTACTCTATAAAATAGTGATGGTGACATTATGAGCAAAGCTCCTCCTTCCAAACACAGGCTGTGGCCTCCGCGACTCTTTCATGGAGGTGGAGGGAGAGGTTCTGACACTACCACTGGACTTAAACACTCATAGACATGGGGGTCAGCCAGGGACGCAAGTGTTCCAGACACTCTGAGTACACCGGTCAGAGTCCAGGTGAATAGGAAGAGATGGAAGGGATCTGTTATGTGTATGTGAGATTGCGGGGGATGGGCATTTCCCCTGAGGCAAATGGCATTACATCGCATCTACGCAGCATATCTACCTGTCAACCTGCAGAGGCCAAGGAGCGCTCAGACGGCCTATGGAGCTTAGCCAGCACGCCCACGTCGGCAGATGCCAGACACACGTGCATGAATGCCCATAAAAACATTAAGACGGGCGCAACACTCAGTGGACACATACTTTGCAGCACTAGAGCTATAAAACTACACACACATACACACATACATATATTAAAAGTAAGGAATCTTGCTCACAAACACACAATGCCTATCTAACCACACTGTGTACAAGTAAAATGAGTTATACCAAACACATTTACCTTGTTGGTGAGTAACTGGCACACTTGAGGGACGTAGTCAATTAGGCATCCTCCACTGGGGAATGCTGGGATATGAAGTGCTGATGAGCCTCCTAGAGCACTGATTGAGTGGAAAAAAGTAACAGTTAGCCTGTAAATACACACATTTAGATAACACAGGACAGAAAGTTACACCAGTGTTGCAAAATGATTTGGGACCATTTGTGTGGACACCTGCTTTTATGGAAATGTATGTAAACTACATACGTTATCGCCCTCTACGGAAGTTGTTGAATTAAAAAAAAATAAAGGACTCTCTAATGCCTGTGGCGGCCTCCTCATTCCCCTTCGCTTGTTCATTTATTCTTTTGACGTTCTCCTGATTCAATCCTGCAGCACAGCTCCATTAGTGATTAGTGCATGCTTGTTTAATCAGGAAATCTGCTGCTGCAGCTCCCCAATGACTAACCAAGCGAAGTAGTCACTCCCTCATTTTTTTTCTCATCTGGGGTAAAAACAAAGGGAATACCCTGAGGATGGGTTAAAGGTCTTAAGGAAGCGCTTATTGGCTTTTAATGCTCATTTTAAGACACATAGAGCAGGATTTCTTCCGCCGCTTTCTATTTTTATTTCATTCTTCATTATGGCAGCAGGACAGTCACAGGGCATTTACAGACGCTGTTATGTCATTAAAAGCAATGCCAAAGTGGATCAGGTTAAGCATGCATGATGCATGTAAATAGCCTACATCATGTAACATTGTGTCAAATGTCAAGATCATATATGTTGACATCCAGCCACAAGGGCTTCTTCTCTAGTTGATCAGGAAGTCTATGATTTTTAAAAATGTAATAAATGTATCTAAATGTGAAACAACAACAGTGAGTCCACAGAGCACGGTCATGACCCTATCAATTCCATCGCATCATCCCTGAGCTGTTGCTAAGCCGTTTGAACCAAGTCATGCCTCAAGACGTGACTCGCAAGTCAAATAGCAAGTTTTTCTGGTCAATCAAAGGCAAATCTCACACCAAAATAAATAAATGGAAACTGGGCAATTAATGTCCAGTTTCTAGTAAGGCCAGATTCACATCAAATAAGGCGTTGTGGCAAAAATGCCACTCCTCCCATTCATGTGAATGGGAGGAGTGGCACAAGTGGTGGAGGCCGCAGGGAAAACCAAAAGAACCAACTCTTGGAGAAACTTGATGAGCCAGCGGTGGTTGAGTGAGCTAGAGAGTGAAATGGGAGAGTGACTGGTTGTAGCAATGAAAGCTTGTGAATCAGAGAAATAAACAACTTTGACTGAAAACACTCAAAGTGAAAGTAACTGGGTAAAAAACTAATGAGTAATGAGTCTGTTTTCATACATCACTGCTCCTCAGTTTGATTAGAAAACAGATCAGATCTTGTTAGTCACAATGAGGATCAGTGCTGACTAACTCTTAAGTGAAAGCTATTCAAATTGGTAGTAGTAGTACTGCATGAGGGATCAAACTTGAAACTTTAACTTGTGAAAAAATTAGCATAACTGCAAATCAAGATTAACTAGCAGCTTGTATGAGCATTATGAAACTGTTTTTGACTGAACTTTTGTTTTTTTTGTAACTGACTCACTACGTTTAACATTAGAACTAATTCACATTTATTTTTATGTTCAGACAACTTTTTTTTTTTTAAACAATGTATTAATATTTTTATAGTGTACTGTAAAGCGCGATTCGAGATGATAGCAGTGCTGAACCAATGGCCCGAAGGCATGACTTTAATGTTAAATGTCAGGACAGAAGGTGACATCAGACTCTGACAAAGATTAGATGACAGAGCGAGGAGCATACAGGCTTGTGCCACGATGAACAAAAAAAAAAAAAAAAAAAAAACTTGACAGGCAAATCATAATTAACAAGGTTCAACTTCAGTTTTAATAGTTAGATCACACTCTCAGGATTATGAAGTGTCTTGGCTGTGTATTAAGAGGCATGAACTGCACACATTGGTGGCAAGTAGGTTACAGTGATTTCAATCCGTCTTTCAGTAGTTAAGATAATTTTTTATTAAACTGTAGGAGCAATTATACAAAATATATATTCATTTATTTTAACTTAATTTTATTCTGTTCTATATTTTGAACATTCCTCACGAAGAACAGGTCAGAGTCTTACTGATATTTTTTGGTTATTGAAGCATTTCAGGGTTTCAGCGCCTTAACTGATAATCTGTTAGAATTATGGCCAATGAGCTCCTGTTGAATGTACAGTTTTTTTAATAACTAAATAAAAATGACAAAAATGCTATTTTCTATATTTCTTTGTTTCCCTGCTGGACTGAAAACCAAACTCTGATTGTTATGTGAAGGTTAATTTATTTAATTTGAATTTAGAGTTTACTCTGTTTCATTCTGGTGCCTGCAGCTGCAACTCAAGTATTAGGTTATGGAGACACACACGCTGGTTATGTTATTAATTATTCTTGACAGTTTGGCCGATCTCCAAAAGACGCAACTATATTCAGCAGAGCATTTGTCAATAATTATTGGTCACCAGGTCAACTCTCCTCAGCTTTTCTTCAAGGCTCAAGTCAAGTCGAGTCTGACTCGAGTCTCAAGTCTACAGCTCTGCAGCATCCATACGCAGCCACAAAGAAACAGCTTTTTTCCCTCATGGTGTATGGAAATATTTTCCTCAGTCCTGAGAATTACACAATGTTGAAAATTCCAAAGAAATGTAGTGGGAGTATCAGGGAGGAAGGTGGAGCACAGCACCATGCACTGCCTTACTGTCATAACCAAAATCCCCAGATATATGGAGAAATGATGTGGTCAGCAGTGACTGGACTCATAATCATGACTGTAATTACACATATGGTCTGTGGTGAGATGAGGTGTAAAATAACAAATTAAGAAGTTTTCTAGAAAAGAAATATGGGTTAAATATGTGAGTTTTTACTGACCTTATTAAAATTAAATAAAGATAAGGATAGCACATATCTGCAAATTTTCAAATAAGTTGACAGCTTTGGCTTTAGATCGCTGGTCCAAGTTTAGTCTTTTCGTCAAATGAAGCTCAACTGAATATTAATATGGTCTTATTCACATAGAAGCCGTGCAAACTGTCGTGAAGCCATTTTCATTGTCAAAATCCTTTTCTCCAGAACTCCAAAGCCACCATTTACAGGAGGCTTTGTGCACATAATTAGCATTAGCCTGTGCATTTTGCTGTGCACCAACAAATGGTCAATTGAAAATGACTTGCAGCAACGAGGAGAAAAGCCTTTGAAAATGAAAATCTAAATGATGCCCCATCTATCCTCCCACATATCTAAGAATAGCTCCATATCATTCAGATGGAAATGCGGACAGAGGCACAAAATAGATCGTGCGTGTATCTGTTCGTCATTTGTTTGTGTCAATGGCAGGCATGTGAACAAATGTGATGCATTTTGGATTTCAGTGGTTTTGCCTCTGGAACACTTCATTAAATGGAGGGTGATTAGAAAAGCATCCTTTGCTAGTTTAATATTGATACAAATGTTAATTATTTAACTAAAACTTGACTATTTGAAGAGCTCTAAAAAAGTGTCGAGTTTTAGGGTCCACATATTTCCCTTATACATCAGACCACAGTCCACACGTAGACCAACTTAAGACCTACTCAGTTAATTTCCATCCATTCATTCCTGGAGACAGCTTTTATTTTACTAAATTAAAATATTTGAAGCAAAGGGACTTTCATTTTGTGACGATTCTGACAGCCCCTGTGGAAAAAAAGCAGTAGTGTTTCCACTGCTTTGTTTCACAAGGTGAATCTGACCAGGTGGCAGGCATTAAGAAAAACCCCACAGAAATATCTTGCTAATGGTCTTGTTTGTTTATGTAGGTCGTATGGAGCCATCATTATTAAATCTGAACTTTCATGACCAGTAAAAACTCACTGCAATACATTTAAATAGGCAACAATTGGAGCTAAAAGTGCAATGCTCTGCAGCAAGAGCAATTAGGGCTTAAAACCATCATTCAAAACATCGCAATGTTCGGGCTACAGCAGAACATGTATAAAAGGTCTGACATAAAGAACTTTGCAATATAAAAAAGGTGCAGATCTGAAAATTAAGAGGGGAAAAAAAGTTGTTTTCAAGCTAGATTTCAACACAGGCTGGTACTCCACTTTCTTTTTGTGTTCAGTTCCAGTAAACTAAAGCTGAATATGTTCGGTTTCACAATTGTCAGCCTGATGTGAAGCAGCTAGCCACTCCTCAAGGGGGTCAAGGCAGCAAAGATTCTGTAAAGACTTAATAAAAATTTGTAATCGGTAAATGTTCTATCTTACAAATCAAAATTAAAAACATTTTTTTTTATGTTACTTCCACCTTGAACAGACCAAACAACCTCAACAGAAAATTGAATATATTTCTCTGCTATGAACCACTTACATAAAATTGGGCGGGCAAAAAGAATAATGAAAATTAATGGATCTGTATTAGTCCCTAATCTCAAACTCAAAAGAAATGCTCGATCCTACATTAACCATAATGCAACTATGAGCATCTTTTCATTAGACACTCCCTGTCTGCCTGTGTGTCTTTCTAACTCCACACCCTCTGTTTGTAATGCAGGTTTTCAGTTAACAATTTCTAGCCTCTGAGCCCAACCCTGGTGACATCATGAGGGTTATTTTATAAGACTATAAAAAGGAGACATTATACGATGTTCTCACAGGCTGGGTAGTACTCTCTATGACTTGAAAAATATTCTTTATGTATAAAATCACTGGAGATCCCCCTTAACCAGGCTGTGGGCTGAGGGAACACTGACCAAAGTGATGCTGTAGGTGCCGAGGTTAAAAAAAGGTTTGCGAGAGTCTGAATCTGTATGTCTGATACTTAAAATACATCCAGATCTTAACTTCAAAATATAACAGGTAAAATGTTCCTAAAGTGATACGATGTCTTTATTAATAAGCCATCGTCCAGAATCAGGCTTTCAGTATGAGTTTTAAATTGTTTAAATCGAGTTTCCTGTGGGTGGGCTCAGAATCTAGACATAATGGTGTTTTACTTTCCAAGTGGCACCCTGAAGAGTCCCCGCTTCTGTCTCCACTGGTGACACGGCTCTCAACACTACCCACACATCCTGGAGTCATCATGCAGACATGCTGCCTAACACAACCCCTCTGAGCAATGCAACCTACTGTATGACATATTTACAGTAGACTGTGGTACATGCATTGCATGTAAACACACACACACACACTGTACAGTGACAGGGCTGCCTGTGACTTCATCAACCAGAGATTATCCTGTGTGACTCAGGTGGATGGTTACGAAGCTCAGTTTGTTTATTTGTGTGTTGGTTGGTGTGTGTGTGTGTGTGTGTGTGAGAGAGAGAGAGGGTGTATATGACAGTGCAGTGACAGCGTGAGAGCAGATAAAAGCTCAGTTGGAGAGAGGGCAGACATGATTCATTAGCAAAGTGAAAGATAAGGCCAAGAAGAACTGTTTGGAGATTCAAATGTAGTTTCAAAGCAGCAACATTTCCATTTTGATTGCCTTCTTCATTTCCTAAACCCTGGAGGTTCCTCGGAGGCCCACATATGACTCCGCTTGTTGACTGTTTGGACTAAATAACATCCTATTCTTCCACTGTGAGTGGACGAGGCGCCTTTGGCCTATGGCAATAGGAGTCAGTAACCTTTCTGTTATGAGGTGACTATCTTGGCATAACAGTGCTGAATTTTACTCAGATTCACTATTCATCATCCATTTGGATAAAACCAGATTAATAAGAGCCTCAGGCTGCAGCCATTACACACTCTCACTAGTATTTGATGAGGCTGGGAGCATTTTCCTATTGCAAACTATCGCCCTGTCAACTGGCGGCAGTTGATACGTCTGGCAGCGCAGCGGCAGCTAATGGATTCACTGGTTTACTAATCCTTTAAAACAAAATATATGTTGCTGATGAATTTGAAATGCCACAACTGAGTGCTGCAGGTGAGCTGGCTGATGCAGTCTGAGAAAATGTGCTGGCCACCAGTGAATTAAGCCCATTTTGCTACAAACTATTGATGATTTATAAATTGTTAGATGTTAATAACAAAACAAAATGGACTGTGTATTATCAGAGAAACTTGATAACAGTGTGCATCACAAAGGAGAACCGTAACGACTTAAAAGTCCCAGAAAACCTACTTTTTCCACCACATTCTTACTATGAGCAATGACAAACACAAAACATCTGCAAATTTTGCTCATTTCACATTAGCGATTTCATATTTGTGTTTTTCTTCGCGCTTCTTCTTACTGCTTTAACGTGGGCAGGGCTAAATTGTGCACTAATCAGAATGTTGCAACATCTGAATCAGAACCGGAATGGCGGCGGTGGGGTTGTTTGCTTAAACTGCTGCTGACTTTGCTGAGTTTTCTACCGTTTTACTGGTTCCGATTGTTGCTAATTCAGTCACGGATATTTCTTTGCTCTTGAAAAGTAGATACTGCTTGAACATGTTTTTCATGTTTTTGAGGGTTTTAAGCTGGGTGTGCAGTGTTTGCCTTTATGCAGTTGCTTTATGACTATTTGCAGAAAATGTGCGTATGAGTTCAGTACTACACAGTAATGCTACTGTATGTAACCTTGGTCATGTTTAACAACACATATTTTGCAATTTTTTTTCCATTTTTTACAATTGTGTTTATTTAATGTGACTTTGTTATTATTAATAATGTATGCCTGCATTTCTTCTATGTCTAAATTGTCTACATTTATTAATAACAGCCACTACTTTCAATCATGCTATTTGCATGTTTTGGTCCGATTTTTGGTGAACATATTTAGCATAAACACATACTGTGTACTAACCACGGGGGGTTTAATGTGGCCTATATATATATAGATGAGAACCTACTTACAATAGCAAAGCATCCGTCCCTCACTGAGATGTATAGAAAAACACCCATGGTGCAGAAGTGTTCAGAGAGAAAAGAAGGAGGAAAAAGTGTCGGAGTGCTCTGAGCTGCTGAGAGTGAGAGAAGTGTCTGCGCTGACATCTCAGACTGTTGAGTGGGTTTGCCGGGTTAGTGGTGAATTTATTTTATCAGACTGACAATTTCTGACTGTGACAAGACGCTCACAAAACCTTGAAAAATATCTGATCGAAATGCAAAGATTTTCAAAGGCTATAAAACACCTCTACAGACCCTGGAGAAGGGACACACACAAACTGTACACCCACACAGGCACATGCACACACACGCATCAGCAGGCAGGCAGGCACGTACACACACACACACACACACACACACACACACACAGACACCTAAAGGCAAATGCAGATACACAAACATAAGTGCACTGCAGCCTAAAACTGTCTCTCTGTGTTGATTTTTCTGGGCTCCTAAATCTGGTTTGGGGGCAGAGACGGTGCCCACTCGATTCTTTTATGCAATGCAGCAGGTTTTCTGGGGGAAGGAGAGATGTATCCAACTCATCTCATGGGCACAGTACAATCAGGTAAACGAGAAGCAGAAGTGAAAATGAAAAGAGCGATGAGTCTGGTTACAAAATGGTCGAAGGAGACACAAAAGCAATCAGGTAAAGAGAAAAAAAAGATTGTGCAGATGTTTGTTGCTGAAGGTTCAAGAGCTGAATCTGAATTAAACACTGACATTTCTCTGAAATAGATGTAAGCAGCAATGAACCTCAAATGAATCTCATTACTCACTCAAATCTTTAACTAATACAAATAAGAGCTCAGTAAGCCATACTAATGAGTATTTCATTGCTGCAGCATCAACGACAACAAAAAGCGTAAAATAAGAAAAGATATGTAGAGATTTCCTGAGCTGATCCTAAGCATCAGTATCCAGACATATTTTAATGGATCTGTATTGTCTAAAATAATACCCATAAATCTGATCCTCTCTTTACTGTATTCTGCTGTCCTGTCCACCTCACCCTGCCCGTGTTGCAGCGCCGCACTGCTTAATGACAGCTGGGCTCTACAGTGCAATATTTCACTGCATGCGAGAGTGAAAATTAAGAGTGTGTGAATGTGAAAAATGATTTGACTGCACCAATGATTGACTGTGCTCTGACACCAGCGTAGGCAAAATTCGCTGAGCTCCGACAGTAACGAATCCGTTGTCTCGACTCTCTCTTTCTCATTAGCAAAGAGCAGTGTACAAAACATTCAGGTTGCAGCTTCTCATTTTGAGCCGCCACAAACCGTCACTTTCACCGGTTAAAGTGACAAACGTCTCCGACAGCAGGTCATGTCAGCTGTCGCTAATTAACGTTAATTCCGTGAGTAACTTAATGGCAACTGTTGTCGGATTTGTGAGCTCTCTCCAAACCGGTGTCAGTGGTCTGCCAAATATTGTTTAGGAAAAAAAAATCATCGCTCTGTAACAACACTGTACAAGTGTCAATAGACCGTCATCTTCGCTCTAGATGATGGCTTCATGCCAGGAGTCATAACCTTTCCTTAATATATCAATAATTCAAGATCATTATTTAATAGTGTAAGAGAAGGGCCTTTAGTACTTGGCTCAAGCAGCTCATATTTAGTAGGCAACAGCTGTCAGATACACACACACACACACACACACACACACACATATATATATACATACATACACACACACACACACACACACATATACATATATATATATATATATATATATATATATATATATATATATATATATATATATATATATACATATATATATGTATATATACACACACACACACACACACACACACAGTGATGACCATAGTGGAGCCTTTAGCAGCAACAGAGCCAGATGTTTTATTGTTGTTCGGGAAGGTAAGTGAATATTGGACTTACGTTGATTGGGTGGATTCATACAATGAATGTTTTTTGGTATCTTCCTGTAAATAAATAACTGTTTGCCATATACACCTAAAATGTGCTAACATGTCACCAATTATCATGTGGAGAACTCTGCTTCCATGTACATACATACAGCTCAGTGAAATGATAAAAAAACTGCAGTAAAGACAGGGTTTCCTGAAGCCATAGAAGGATACCATCTACGTTAGTTTGATTCCTCGTGTGAGATTTATGTCAGGAAATTCCCCAGGGACGGATGTGTTCGATCTGCATCTTCTAAAATTCTCTGCCCAATCCAACAGCAAGCTTTAATTGGACTTGTCTCTTTGGTATATAAATCTAAGCCAACACACTCCCAACACACTTGATACTAGTGACCCGACAACTGCCCTCTCTCATAACTATTCTTTTTGGTCTGATCATAGCACAACCTCCACTGCAACACTAGTTGTTAAAGAAATCATTTGGCTTGACAACAAATTTCAGCCAAAGACGCCTCCAAAGCAAACATCTTATACTTTCACCAAATGTCTACATCTATTTAACACTTAACAGCTAGATTAAATGTGCAGAGAGGGAAAATCATGGCAGCAACTCTACGCCTTTCACAGTATATTTCCTTCTAGGCGGCCCATAAAACATTATATAACAGTAAATACAGAATAACAGTTATTTGACTTCTCATAATCAATAATTTCTTCAGATAAAGAAGAGACTACGGATGCACAGTCCCATCAAAGACAGGAGCCGATGCAACCATCTACATACACATTATTGGTAAAAATGTGGGTGTCTGTCAGGGTATTTCAACATCTTTTTCTTCCCCCTTGCCGCTCCGTAAGGCAGAAAACATTACAGTGATCATCTGTTTGAAGACAGGGGAGGAAAAAGTAACAGAGAGAGAGTAAGAAAGAGAGAGGAAGAGGGAATAGAAATAGAGGTATAACACTGTAGCTCAGGGGGCTTACGAGTTTGCGTTCAGAGCTCTTAGATCCGAGCCCCTGCTGAAGAAGAGTAAAAGTGAGATATCAAACAACTCAGGAGTGATGAAAGAGAAGAGTAGAGAGGTGGAGGAAAGAGAAAAGGAGAGAGAGGGAAAAGCTCTCTTCTCCCGTGTGTTGTTTTTTTTTCTTTTCTCTCTCTCCTCGCTGCGTTTCAGTCGAGCGAGGGACGACCTTGCTGGGTAGAGCACAGCTCTTCTCTCTCTTTTAAGTCCCACTCACTCTCTCGGTTCCCTTTGAGGATCAGCCAGAGGGATCAGCAGAGGAGAGAGAGTGATAGAAAAACGGAGAAAGATGGAGAGAAAAGAGACAGGCGGCAGACATGTGAAAAACAGGAGGGAATGGGTATGGGGTGGGGGGGTGTGGGGTTTTTTTGGAGATATGACCGAGGACACCGGAGTTAAAAACTGGAAGACGTGAATTTAAAAAAAAAAAAAGAAAAAAAAAGTGAGACAGACAAGGCAGCAGTGAAGCATAAGGGAGCAAGGGATGGGAGGATAGAGGATGGAAAGACGGTCAAAATGATCAGAAATGATATGATGAAAAGAAAAGATGTAGATGGGAATAGATGTATCTGATACGACAGCCTGTGCTAACACTGAAATCCAGCGGTACCAGAGCTCAAATGTTGTCTGTAGTTGTCTGCACTAGGTTAAAGGGTTAAAGTTAAGTTCACTTTTTTAATATTTTTATGAAATCAAATAACAATTTTGTTATTATTTATGCCATTTCTCAGCAATAGCCAATAAATCATTATCTCTCTATATAGTAGTTATAGTGGTAGTGGCAGGGTCTGCCATTCTGGATTCAGATTGTCTACCTATGCACGAGGGATTGACATGAAAACGATGCAGCGTGTAATCCAGGGTAATTTTATCTCACTGCTAATAGCCTCGTTGTATACTGTTCACTCTCTTTACACTGTGTCAGAGCTATATCCAGTTACTGCTAATGTAAACAGAACATCCTACTGCTTCACATCTACAGTTGCTTTTTTATTCTGCAACACTCACAGAAAACATAGCGGGTTAGTCACCGTGCATGGTCGGGGTGGTCGTTGATCAGAAATGAGACAAAACAAAACAAGTTTTGCATCTTATCACTAATCAGCAGATGATTTTTAACACAGGAAGTGTAGCAAAAACGCACTTTAACAGAGCAGCAGCTGCGTATATGATAGGATGCATTCAGGCGCAGTATTAAGTGTAGGTCACCCACGTTTTGGCAGACTAGCTAATGACTGCAAAAAAGAAAAAAAACAGGAAACAGGAAAATAAATATTAAGTCTAAAAATAAGCTTATAGTGTGAGTGGAACATAAGGGAAGGAATAGTTAGTTTAAAACTGTAAAGAGCCGAGCAGTAGGGATAAGGACGTGAGAAAAGGAAAAGTGGATGTGTGCACAGATGGAGGGTGAATGCATAGACATCAGATAAAAAAAAATGAAAAAAAATAAAAGGATGATTGATTAAAAGCTGGAATGACAGAAAGATTACAGACATACAATAAAGAACATTTTGACACTGAATAGATGTAGTTGATATGACAGCCTGTACCAACACTGAAATCCAGCGGTGCCAAAATCAAAGCGGAGCCAATTGCTGTAGCTGTCCACAGCTGCTACGCTCACCATTTCATAAAATTAGAACTGATTTAAACAATTCCCAAAGCTGTTTTGATGTGAATTTTATTTTGGCATTATATGATATTGTGAACATTTGTGGTCGCTCGGGTTAGCGCAGAAGCTCCTGAATGTCGCTGTCTATCAAAACGCTTGCTTTGAAAAACAGAGAAATGTGCAGGAACGCTGCAACAAATGAGTTTTCCTCTTCACTGGACCCAATGCAGAGACAACAGGCAGCTACACAAGACCAAAGACTAACAAGGGTCAGTAAGGACATGAAGGAAAACTAACAGGGTAACAGATCTGCTCACACACACACACACACACACACACACACAAAGCAAAAGCCTTGCACACATACGCATGCTAAATTAAGTTGCATCCACAATAAATACAATACATATGCGCTCGTGCGTGATCTCGCACACACATGCGATTGTTTGTCTTCAAACGATGCTGCAGAAGACATACATTTTTTGCCCTGGGTCATGAATTAACACACTCCCACACAGCTAACAAAAAGCTGCACAAAAGCATGTAGCAGAGCATATCCATATACAGCCTTGATGTGAATATGTGCAAATATCTCAAGACAAAAGAGGAAACATTAAGCAGGAGAGGGGTGGTAAATGAGAGCTTGGCTCAATGTGGCACTCCGTTAAGCCTCTGCATTTTGAGATGTTTCTGAGAGGGTTTAGAGATGAGGAGGATTTGTTTTATAGCCTCTCCTCCTTTATCTACTCCCCCCCCTCCGCCTGCCCGCCCGCCTGCTAGCAACCCCTCTCCATCCACTGTGCCATAGCTTCCCCACTTCCTGCTCTCCACTCTACTGCCTTTAGCCTCCTTCTGTCTCTTCTCCTCATGCAACTGGCAGAGGAGGAGAGCCTCCAACACCACTTCAACAGCTTCAGTCTGGTCTGGAACTGTGGTAAGGTCAATCTCCCTCGCAAACACACAAACACACACAGCTCTGTAGACATATGTAATGAACATGCATATCTAAACCCAGAGGTATTCTGCCTTAACAGTGCTCTTGGTGAAAGCCAAGTGGATTTTCTATGCAGAAAAGGTATTAGACCAAACAGCACAGTCTTCTTAATATGAACCGTGTATGTGCAGAACAGACAACAAAAATATAAAATTTAAATCCTCAAGTATCTTTTTATTCAGTGCTTACGGTAAAAAGATAAACAGAGGTTGTGTTACATCAAAGTTAGGAGAATTGTGTTGTGAAAAGAGACAGAGGAGTCTCTCTGATATTATTGCTTAGATATGCTAGTACACATGCACAGCATGGAAAAAACATGAGGATTATGTAGGACAAACATTAGATAGGAGACCTTTGTTTTGTGTGGTGTAATTAGGGTATCTGGTTGCAGTTGGTGCATGGGTATAAGGTCCTGTCACAGTTCATTTCTATACACTGGAGAGGAGGAGCGGCTGTGTGTGCATGTATCTGCTTTAGCGAGTGTGCTGGAGAGTGAGAGATAAGTGGGTACACAAAGTAAATGAGAGAGAGGGAATGTGAAAAATGGAAAATGGAATGGCAGCAGAAAGAAGATGGGAGGAAGGTTTTTATTATTGTCAAAGAAAAATTTAAAACAAGTGGAGCAAAGGTCTAACTACAGGTGTCACAGAGGAGCACGGGAGATGAGGACGAGAAAGGAACGTGGTGAGACAAGAGGACGAGAGGGAGAGGGGGAAAAAAAAGAGAGAGAGAGAGGGAGCTCGAAAGAGTGGTGGTGGTGAAGTGGGAGCAGAGGTCTCTTAACCTGGTGCGACGGGGCGTGTGCTTGTAAATAAACATCAGCCTGAGATTATTCCGAGCACGAAAGCCCAGACCGTGAGGCCCTGAGGTCAGAGTGGGCCCATACCTGGCTCAAACACACACACACACACACACACACACACACACACACCCCAAACACACACACACTTATCTACATCCACACCTACAAAGACTTTGTGTTGAGAGCAAAGCCTATTCAAATACTGGTGCATGCACACAAACACAATGAAACAGACACATACAGACACAGACACAGACACATCTGTGATATAAAAACCCACAAATATGCATGCATCCTAACAGACACACCCATCTGCGCACACACACACACACGCACACACACACACACACACCCAAATGTAAACTGACAAATGCACACAAACGCATACATGCACACTAAATCTAGCTAAGACAAAAAATGGATTTGAACAAAGAGAATATGTACGCCGCTGAAGTACCCACTCACACGGTGCCCACAGACTCACAGAAAACACTCCACACAAGCCTGTTCGCACACACACAGACGCTCACACACACACACACACACATCCATATACACACACACACAGTTTCTGTACTGTTAACACCCCAGATGTCTGTAGACATCCAGTCATCCCTAGCTCAGACGCTGTGTGTCATCCATCTCATTTTTTTGTTCTTCCTTTGTTGTTTTTGAGGAACCGACTGATGAGTCCAGACGCTGGGATGTGGAATTATTCACAATGACATAATATGTTGCTAGATTCACAGCACACTCTGCACTAATCCGTCAACCACATCTTGCATTCTCGAAATCAGAAGCAGAGTGAGTGGGCCCCTCATCACCTTTGGCTGACCTTCATCTGCCCCTCCCTGTGGTTCTAAAGGTAAAGGGACACAACCATTGGCATCATCATAAAATAAAGGTGATTTAAATGGAAATGCTACAACAATCAATAGGTTTGCAACGTCAACCTCCCATGTTTTGTTAATGGAGAGTAAATTCAGTTGATTCTCATTCATTGACTTATTTTGATGTTCTTTGCATACACACTATATCTCCATCAAAATATATATATGTATATATATATATATATATATATATATATATATATATATATATATATATATATATATATATATATATATATATATATATATATATATATATATATATGTATGTATATATATATACACACACACACACACACACATATATATATACATATATATATATACACACACACACACACACACACACACACACACACACACACACACACACACACACACACATATATATATATATATATATATATATATATATATATATATAGACATGATATACTTACTGTTCAATGCTGGGGGAAAGGTAGAGTTTAGGGAAGACTTGGGTAGCCTCAGCATCCTCAAAGCTCACTGAGAGAAGGGCCACATCCTCTCCAGGGTCCAGCGCTGTGTCCTGAGAAAGACAAAGTCAGGTCGGTAATGTTAGTCAGTAAAAGCACTATCCATAGAGGAAAACACCATTGTGATGAAGCTGGGACTCATTAACACAGCTGCATGCTTGGGACTGTTAGAATTAAAACTAGGGCATGTCTGAAATGAACTAGTTTGTAGGATGTCGATGCATTTAAAGGCCACAGAGTTTTTGACGCCCAACTCATGGAACTGTCAAACTTCTATTTTTATCAAATTACAAAAGTGTCAAGTGGGCCAATTGTCAATTGTCAACTTTTGAAAGGTACAAAAACTACTGGATGCAGCACTGGTGTGGGGGGAGGAAGACTCTGATGCTGTCCAACAATCTGACAAGCACTTTGTTTGAAACACACTGATCTAGATTTGTCTTCAGGTAGTCACTTATCCATATAGTAACCTATCCATGTTGCAGAACTTTGACAAGTTTTGTACTTTCAAACTGTTAAAGTTAAATCCCATAGTAAAAACCTGGGGATCATACACGTCTATGTGTACACAACAAGTGTGCCAGTCCCAAAATATCGAAGGAGATGGAGAGAAGAGGAAAGACACCAGAAGAAACATCTGTTTTGTTTCATGCCACATTAGCTTCAACAGCTGCACCATGAGGCTGAGCTGATGACTGGGAGCACCAATCAAATCATGTGTGAGATGGATGCAGAGGCCACCCGGAGCTTCTCGCTACAAAACTCGTCTGTCTCTTCAAGGCTCTAATTTCTCATTCTGTGATGTTTTTCCTAGAGCATGGCTACTTCTCAGGCACTGTCATTAGTGCAATTCCACATCAAGGACCATTCTGGGATCTCTCTCTCTCCCGACAGAGGCTCGGCAGTGTTAATCAAATGTTTTACAGCTGGTTTGAACTCATCCATTTGTTATAATCGCTGCCCGCTGTGGTGTGAGCAAATCTAACCACCATACATGATGGACAGAGGCACGGTGCAACCAGTTTGCAGCAAGGCAGCCTAAAACGTGATCAGGCTTATTAATAAATTACACACGCTTTGGCCTGCTGATCACAAAACCAAACTGACGGTTGGTTTGAGAAAAACACGGCTGAGTGGGTGGAAAAAGAAATTCCTTCACTGAACATTTTCTCCCCAAGTGGAGTGAAATTAATTTTTCTGCGTATAATCTAATGACCATCGTGTTTAATTAAAGAAAAAAAACATAAAGTAATCAAAAACAATAAAATCACTCAAAATGTGATTTAGTTGCAGCCCCAGGTGTACATGCCAGGGGCACAGGAAGCAGCAAGGGTTTTGCAAAAAATAATGGTCATTAATAAGAAAATGGAAACTATATATAAGTATCTATATCATAGTATGTGCACAACAATAGCTGCAGCTCTGCTGACTATAATGCAGTCAGCTGTGTAGTGGCAGATACATTAGGGGTAAAGACACAATGAGTAGAAGGGAAGGCAGTGAAAGACAGCGAGATGCGTGGCATCCAAAAGTGTCGCCTGATGGAATCAGCTCACATCAATATAGTCTGCATCAGTAAACAAGAACTGCTCTCAGTCTCACAGCAGCGCTCACGGCTACCGCCGCTGACGATGTGGGCCAGATGGGAACAGGCATGGAGATGCGGTGCTGGGGTGGATGTGGGGTTTGGGAAAAGATTGTTTTGCTCCAGTTTGTTGCTGTCAAGTCCCGTTCTCATCTTTAAAGGTGATTTATAGGATGCTTCCTTTGGACTGGGCAGAGTAAACAGACAGATGAGAACCAACAGCAAGGTGAGAGGGCCAGACGAAGAACATGGGGCAGCTCTGTACGGGGCTGCAGCGGACCATCCCTCAATTTGGTCAGACCAAAGGCGCTGTTGAGGAGAGAGCCTTTTTGTGGAATGATTCAGACTCATCTCATCCCAGAAGACAGCGAAGAGCTGTCACAAGTCATATTGCATCAGTGAAACAAACAAACAAAAACTAAAGGCGGACCCTTTAACTTTTAGCTATTGCCATTCTAAATTAATGTGCTGTGCAAGGGCACTGAAACTATATAGCTTAAAATAGTGCTTTGGGTCTTGTTTATGTAAGTATAACACAAAATTCATGTTTAAGTAAGTTTTAAGTAATTTCTTCCAGTGTGCATCTAAAGTCAAAAATTATTTATAGAAACATAAGTCTACAGCCACAAAGTACAAAAAGACTATGAGCTAAATGCTAACATCAGCATACTAGAATGCTATTCATTATCTAAAATGTTCTCCATCTTAATGAAGCGTGTTAGCATGCTAAAACTTGCTCATCAAAACTAAACACTAAGTACAGTAGTGTTTAGTAATAGTAGTAGTGATGGGATGATTTTCAGGTACTTCATCATAAACCAAAATGTGCTCAACAGGAAAAGTCCCTGAAGTTATAAATCATCCTGTTAGGGGCATGAACATGTGAAGCAAATTTCATGGTAATCCATTCAATTTTGTGTAATTCAAAGCCACAAAAGTCGGGGGATCACCAAGGCTTCTTCCTCAGTGGACCATGAATGTCAACTCATCCAATGGTTGAGATATTTCAGTCTGGACCAAAGCAGGGGCCCGTGTGTCGTGCCCGAACCAGAGCTGGGCAAGTGGGCAATGAAACCGGGCTCAGCAGCCTCTATGGACATGATGACAGAGAAGAAGAGACTGGAGAGGACGTGGACAGCGGAAGCTAAGAGGAGAAAAGGAGAGAGTGAGCTAGCAAGAGGCTGCCAGACAAGAGTAAATCTGGGACTGACTTTTAATAGTTGGCGAGAGCTTGGTGAAATAAAGGCTGAAAGACAGACGCCGAGCTGGGCTTCTTGCTTTTAAGCTAGTAAGTAATATTAGCTGGCTGCTATGTCTTGTGTTACTGACCTTGCTTGATGTTTGGCTGGATAAACAAAGTTGTTGACTCACTAGTTTTCGATCATAAGTAATATAATCATAACAAATACACATGTACAGCTGTCCATATTTAGCACAGTAAAGACAAGGCAATGCAGCTGTCTGATGTCTGACATGACGGAAACAAATAGAAAATATTAAAAAGGTTTGTGGTTTTACATTCAGCAAATATCTTTATATCTTTATCTTCATGACCACTAAAGCTTTATGACCTGTTATCAGTACTCAAACTCGATCTCTGAGAAAGAGAAAGTATATCCACAACTTATTTTTAAATGCTGCAGCTTTTTCATGACTACTGAGAATGAAACAAAGATGTTTGTCTCTGAATCTCACGCTATTTGCTGGAGAAAAACGTTTTCATGCTTGGGATGTTTAAAGTAAATTAAAGTGTAGAGGGGCAATACAAGTGATTTACTTGACAGCTGGCCTTGGTTATGGAATACACAGTGTGCTGAGGGGGTGTCCTTGCAGTGCAGTGGTAATTTACAGGCATTCGAAAACTCTCCCATGATTTTCTTCTCCCAAAACTTTGCAAATCTATACAGGAAGTTGTGAAAAGATGGCTTAATGAGAACAAAAGTTGACCTTTTAACCTGCCAGCCTTGAAACTATTACTTAAATTGAAACAGAAGATCTCTTCTCTCTCTAATATAATAAAAGCCCCCAAATGGCCATTAATGTTTCTGTGCACACATACACACATCCTAAGCCCTTTTAACCAAATACACCTGAGGGCAACTGCTGCTTGCTTATGTAAAGAGTTGTTAGAGAGGGAACATTTAAAAAAGCCTTTGCTCCACAGGCCACAGGCAGGACCTTAATGAAGAGACTTCTTCATTGGTAAGTAATGAGCACTGAAATGGCCTGGGTCAGAGGACTGCAAGACAAGGAGGGCTTCCTGCAGGGGTGTTGGTTGGACGTTAAAGCAGTATTTACTACATGCCCCTAGGAGATGTGACTCAACTGCTCATGGACTGGATTTAAGGAAGCGGGTGAAGAGTATGCACGCGTCTGTGTATGGACATCAAGGTTAGAGGGTGCCTCCGAGTCAAACCCTTTCACGTGGCCACCACCCCATGTCTTCCATCCCCTTTACTCTTTCAGACACATGCGTTCACACACACGAACACACACACAATGCACAGACACTATTCCTTGTGTCCGTCCTTGTGTCTCCTGATGCCCCGGCCTCTGGCATCTCCTCTGTGTCGCATGTGACAGGTTGGAGATGTGACAGCTGTCCTTATGCCAGACTAAGTCTGGCCAAAGTCACAACACACACAAACACACTCATCAACAACCGCTGCACAGGGCCTCTACTGCAGGGCTAGTATGGAGGAGGTAAGGGCACTTTGTCCGCCTTCTTCGCCCAACTTTAAATGTCATGCCCAACTTAATGGGGCGGTTTGACTGACAGCAGGGTTGTTGTGCAAGGACATGTCCGGCTTCTAGGCGAGCAGCACTGAGTGCCCCTGAACAAATCCTGGACACAGCACTGCTTCACATCCTGGAAACTACAGTTTAGTCTAATTCAAGGCAGCAGCTGCAATTCAGGTAGGACCATTTTGAGGAAAATCTGGATCACTTGGTCATTCAGGTCAACTGAGGGTGCTTTCAAACCTAACCTGTTTGGCTCTGTTAAATTTAACACTGGTGCATTTGCCTGATTAATATGGTTAATTTAAACCAGTGTGAACTCTGTCAACTGAACCCTGATGAGAACCAAATAACCAAACAGATGGAGAATCCATGTTCATTATAGTAGTATATTCAGTATATTCATTTTTATTACAGAATTGCTGAACTTTGTGCAACTTCATAACAAAAATAATGACTTCAAATTAAAAGATTAGAGAACTAAGCAGAGTAAAGTGCTGCCAAATAAATCTGCACAATTTACACTGCAGGAGTTCTTAATTCAGAAGTATTATTCGATTTACTTTGCTGGAAATTGCTGTCATTCTGCAACAAATACATTTAAACCCCCCCTAAGAAATTATTATGTTTATATTATGTATGTGTAATGTAAAGAACCATGAACAGAGCAGAAACTAAAAGCCTTGACCAGTTCATGTTAAATAACACTCTGAGTCCTTCAAAAGAACATCGTGAATTAATGTCTGACATACTGAGTTATGTGTTTGTGTCAGCCTTTTCATGGGTTGAGAGAGACTTATGCCATCACACCATCACACCCTGAGGGCGGGAAGGAAGGGGTCAAGGTGGCAGCTGCCAAAACGTCTCATTGCATGACATGAAATGTTTTGATTGAGAAAGAGAGTTGAAGATATTGTTCTTAATGATGTGGTGCTGCCGTTGCTGCTTGTGGGGAGAGGATGAGCAGAGATGTGGTGTACTCCAGGGGCCATGATGATCCCACTCCCCCAAAATACAGCAACATTGCAAGCGCAAGCACCAAGTCACCACAACCCAAGAGGACGTATTGTCCTCTTCTGAAATATCTGCTCTTCTCTCCTTGAACTCTCCTTTCCAGCAAATTCTTACCTCAGTGTGATGCAAGACAGGAATGGTAGATGATTAACCAGGTAACTTTGTATCACCACATAGTTGCACCCCGTGCCAACGCTTAATTTTGACATGAAGACAATAGGCGAAGGATTACAGAGCACACATGCTCCACCTGCAGCCATGTTGGTAAAACAGGACCCAAACACACTTAAACACTGCCCTGTTACCACAGTCAACAAAGCTTTGTGCATAGGGTGTGTTTGCAAACTGAGGAACAAGAATATGCTCGTGTCTGCGCCTTTCTCTGTGGAGCACACAGGTCTTTTTAATGTGATGGGTGTGGTGACAAATGATAATCTCTAGAATTACTTAGCAAGATGTTCCCAAGTTAATTGGTTAGTGAATGACATGTGTGACATACTGTCTGTATAGAGAAATACATGTAATCCAATAATGTGTCTCGAGTAAACCTACATGGACTATTTAGATTGGAAACTACAGGAAGGTTGACAAGAGTATTCAAAGAAAACGTTAGCAGCTGTGCGTTCCAATTTTGAGCAGGCCTTTAAAATTTTACAGCAGTGAACATAATGCTTAAGTTCCTCCTAATCAACAATAATTTAGTTAGTAAAAGTAATGGTACAAGAGGACAAACAGTCATTGTGATGCACAAACACTAAGGGCAGTTTCAGTTATGGAGTGATCTTTAACATGGCCTTTCAATAAGTCACTCTAATCCAGTATAATGGCAATAAAAGAAGCTCTAACAACAGAAAAAAAAGTCACAACTGCAGAGTATTGCAAAAGACTAAACCGGTCTCCACCCTGAAAACCCACACACTTTGCTTCCACTGCCTGGAAATGAGATTGAATGAGACACCTACTGAGTCACATCCATGGGTAAAATATAGGTTAATACACATAGCTGGGCTTACAGTACAGTTAATATGAGTCATCTGAGGTGAGGCAGAAAACTCATACAATCAAATGGTCAAATTTATGTGTGCATTCTGCTATGATAATTACTCGAGAACACACTCGAGAAGATCTATCATCAAATGACATCTTGTTTATTTAAGTGCTCTGCTTCTCTTTGCAAATATCCTTTGTCGTGAGCTGGGCCACTAGCCAAACTCTTTACAATCGTTGCGACAAGAACTGGCAGATGACCAATAGATATGCCATTGAGACACTTAAGCGGGCTGATCATTATTTCACTGAAATACGAGTCATATGTGCGACTGTGGCCAAGTGTCACTGATAGCATGTCACTGCAATGCTGTACTTTGTGTGACGCTAGGGCTTGAAGCCACAAGGGTGACTCAAGTATGTGTGTCTGCATGTGGAGAAATGCATGCCTGTGTGGGTTTCGAGAAATGAATGAATACATGTAGTATGTCCTGATGTACTGATGACATAATAGAGAGTGACTTATAAGTCAGTGTCATCTGACTTCTCGACCTTGTGGTGACAGTCTTATGTGTATCATCTTTAGATTGCAAATTTACAAAGAGAGCTTAATGAACACAGTCGTTTTACTCCTTCTCTGACTTGGAGACTTGATACAAAAACAACACTAGCACTCAAACGTTAAGCTGAAAAGGCTAAACTTTGAGCAGATGGCTTAGCACAGTTTGGTTATTATGGCATTTTCTGGGGGGTGATAATTGTAATTGCATTAATATTGCTTCAGTGACAGTGTTGCAGGGTGTTTTTGTCCTATTGCATCGTTAATGAGACTATTCCGGTCATTTGAACTACTGCAGCCCTTTAACCCTATTTGGGACCAATGGGTTGTTGGGTCTAAACAGCCATGAAATGCATTTACTGAAATTCCAAAATCATTCGGCTCGTAACAAAGATTAATTTTTTATGAGGATTTGTCTCAGCACTTAGGATAAACCACACAATATACAGGGCTAAAATGTATATGAATGTATTATTCTACAATCATTTGCATTCATGAATTTAAAATGTACCTTAAAATTGGAAAACTACAACACATACACACACTTTTCAGAGGTGTAATTAAACGAAGCCGTGCAACAGGCAGCAGTTTGATATTTATTACTATGAACTGCTGACAATCAGATTCACTGTTATTTTCACTGCTTGTATTAACAAACAACTAATCTGTGACACCACGTGGAAGCCACAAGAGACAAAATATCCCACATGCAGATACTGCACTGGATATCTTAGCAGTCTTGCTAATAAGTTTACTGTCTAAAATCATGTTATATATAATATTTAAAGATACATGTACCTAGAAACAATAGATGCACAGCTCTAGTCTTATACTTTTTTTTTTTTTTAATTAGGGGAACAGTTTTTTTTTTAAAGAAATAACATTAACGGATCTCTTTGCAATGCAAATACAATATACAAAGAAAAAAGGGGAACACAAACTCAGAGATAACTAAAGGATGATTAAACTTTGTGCTGTATCTGTTTTCAAAGAGCATGTAGCCAGTTCCCTTGAGGCTTTGAAATTAGGGTTGGGTTTCTAAAAGTCAAAAGATTCATTTGAAGCCTGTTGGCTGAGTAGACAAACAGTTTTGAGTGGCAGCCTCATTCATATCCACAACATGTAGCTACAATCTGAAAATGAGGAACAACTGAATTCATCTTGATGAAAAAAACATCCACGACTTGTGAAGACGTTTCATTCCTCACGTAGAGTGATGCTTCTCTTACTTCATAAAAATGTTTGGTGCAGTTCAGACGCTGGCTTGCAGACAGGACACAAACCAAACGGCAGCAAAATTTAGCTTTGGCCTGTCATTAAGTTTTGTGCAGAACATTACATCAGATTAATTATAAGAAAAGATAATTAAAGATGACCTGTCAAAGCGATGGCTAAAAATGAGAAGCTGCTATCTGCGATCTTGATCTTTACTAATAAGAAAGAGTAAACATAAAAGTTCCAACAACAGATTTGTAGAGAACTCAGAGTCACTTGTACCACTGCGACCCAATAATTCAATTTATATGAGAATATAATTAATCTGGTTCACTTGTTTTCAGATTTTGCTACTTTGAAACAATCAGCTATGATGCCTTCATTTAAGCTAGATGGCTTTAGAGAAGTCTCATTCGTCTTTATTGTGGGGCTTTTTGCCACGCAAATGCAAAGACTCACAAATGAGCACGGACAGGCAACATACAGGGACACGATTTCACCCTGAAGCTACCAATGTGTTAATAAAAAGCCTAGAGAAGGCTGAAAAGAAGGACATGGAACTGAGAGGTGAATAAAAGCAGAAGAACATCAGGGTTGAGGTGACAAAAACAAATGATTAGGAAGAAGGACATTTGGAGGTGTTCCAGAAAAAAAAACAACGTATAGATAGTGTACAACTTCATGTAAAGCGAGGGCGGAAAGTAGGCCAGATAGAAGTAATTCCTTGGAGGCGTGGGGAAGTGTGTGTGTGTGTGTGTGTGGGGGGGGGGGGAGGAAGAAGAGGAGGGGGTGGGTGGGGTGGGGGTGGTTCTCCTGAGACTGTAAAGCTGGAAACCTCTGATGCTCAGCTGGGGGTACAAGCAGGTGGGTGGGAATCTTAATTTGGAGATGCAGTGTGGGTGGTTATGGGGGGGAGAGTGATGGTGGATCGTGGAGTCGCCGAGGGAAACGCAAGGCGGGCGTGACCTTTGGTATCAGGGAGTCATACTGGGGTCACTGGAGCATTAGGCAGTGGAAATGTAGCTCTGTGCTCTCTAACCAGCCCTCCTAAGGCTGTGATTTCTCTTTAATTCCCCGACTCCGCAGAGGATGCTGAGGTGCTCTGCTTCATCTCCTCAAATAATCTTTTGCCATTTACTTCCACACTTCAAAAGGAAGTAAAGGAAGCTTCTAATGTTACACGTATTCTGAAAGACACATGACATTTCATCATGTCCTGATATAGAAAATGAATGCTTTATTTATATGTACTCATGGGGATGTGAAAAATGTCAGTAAAAGGGGGGTGTTTTTTTTTTTTTTTCTAACAGGCAGGCGGATATGAAACCATTTTTTTAAATAAAGAGTAGATTAAAAACCCTGTGTTGGTCAAACTGCACTGTATGTTTCCACCATAAGGCAGAGAAAAAAAAATACAAAATAAAAAAAAATAAAAATAAAAACACATGGCCTCAAGTGTCATCATCACTGAGCTGAGACATACTGAGTAAATATGTTCCCTGATTGCATGTCTGCCATGACATCATGAGGCAAGAGATGACTCAGTTCCAGTGAGGAATATGTTGTTTATTATGTGCAAACAATTATCAATTCACCAGCGTCAGAAGCATTCTGTAACATGAGTCACTGCATATGGTCCCACACCTTGTTATGATATGACACAGCAAGATTTAATATGCCAAATGTGTGTCATCATCAATGGGATGTGAATGCACTAAGGTGTCTCTGGTGTATTCTCACCTCTGATATGAATTACTAGCTTAGTATGATAGTGCTGTATGAAAGAAAATGGAGAAAACATGAAGGAGAAAAGAAAAAACAGGCAAGACAATCAGGAGCTGTCATGAAGCAAAGAGAAAGAGCTCACGTTTTCTGTTGTTGCTAACCACCTCATCATGTTGCGATGCTCTGGTGCCACTGATGGACAATGTCTGACTCTGTCACCTCGGGGGCACAACCTTTCTGACAACCCATCTGTCAATGCAGCACCAGGGTTGATGCTGCAAGTGACGGGTCGGTGAATGGAAGTGCGCTGATGGAGGTGAAGATGTGCGACACATACAGAAAAGAAACCACCAAACCCTCTGACTATGTTTACACATGGCTTTATTACATTGGACTTACATTCATAAAATTCTTTTCTTTTTTCTCTCTGGTTGAAACTGGGTGGAGCAATGCTGAGAAATGTGTGAGGTCACCTGACATTATACACCAACAAAAATGATAAAGGTGCAGCTCAGTCACACTTTGACTAGTCTCTGCAAATATTTGCAACACAAACCATTCACTCCTATTGAAGCATACAAGACAGAAAAAACATCTTCTCCACAAAATATGATCCAGTTTTACCAAAACTCATACACCACCAGAAAGTGTGCGTGAGTGTGAGTTAGAATCACAACGCGTAACATACAGTGGATCTATCCCAGAGAATAAAGTTACATAGCACAAGAACAGGCGTAAGGAACACAGAGAGAAATAAACAGATATCACTCACCTAATTACAATCAGTCTAGCTTCAAAATGATTAAAATCTATTATTTTATAGTACAAAAGTTACATAATGTTGCTTTCAGCAAGCACACACAAAACCTGTGCCCTGACAATGACACACCTGAAGAGTAATGTGGTTATTGTAGTTAGTTGCACAAAAACAGGCAGCAGAGTAGGAGGGATGCTGTGTGCTGAAGGTCAGTCCAAGGATACTGATAGAGGATACAAATAAAGTAGCTGCTAGTGGAATCCTATTGTTATACTTGTAACCCTGCTGCATTATTTCAGACAAAACAGGGGAGTGAGGAAGATGTCTGTCAAGCACAGCCTGCACATGCCCACACAGTCTTCACACTTCTTGCTGATGTGGCATTAAGTTTGTCCTGTTTGTTTAGTATTCTAATTTATTGTGAATTATGTTGTACCGACTTAACCTAAGGGGATGAAAATGGGGAAAAAGCTTTATGTAAACTTCAGTTTAATACATCAAATTGGCAACATTTGTTTGGTATTGTGTAATGTTTAATATTGCCCAGTCCCTCCTGAGAGAAGAGATTAAATAACTCTCTTGGTTAGTTTGCTTTCAGTCTATTACCATAGCCAGCTTCTCAGGAACTAAAAACAAGTTGAGCCAGAAGCAGGGTGCTAACAGTAATGGTTATGTCATAGCCCAAAGATCAAGTTCAAATATTTACATTTGGCTCTCTGGGTGTTTCAGGGTGTGGGCATCACTAACCACAAATTGATATTTACAAGAACATGGATGAAGCACTTTCTGGTTTCCACGGCCTTTCTACTTTTAGGATTTAGATGAACATTACAGTATATTCAGCTGTCTACATGCGCGGTCATATCTATTCCAGGAGATTTGCTGGAGTCATGCTGTGAAGTAATTTATAATGACATCACACTCTTTGCAACTTCTGTACACAACACAATTTACTGTATATCAGTATGATTAATTCATGCTGTGTGGTTTACTGTGAGCTAAACTCCTTTAGACTTTTATCTGAGCATTCCCATGGAAAAAATTCAATAAACCACAAAATTTCCAGAGAACCGAAACTTCCACAGAACCACACTCTAATCTTGTAATGTTTTCTTAGGCCCAGCCCCAATGTCCACTGTACACACACTGATCCTTCAGACACAGTGGGGCAAGCGGGGCAGCACTTTTTTTTCCATCATGTTTGCAGCTCCAATTCGAACCAAATGTTTTGCTTTAACAGGTGCTTTTCAGGGAGGCCGCAGAGATCAGTCACATGCACTAATGATTAAAAACATAACGTGCGTTTGTGACAGTGCCCTCGACATTATCTGTTTACACGCTAGTACACAGGTGTTCTTTGAATCAGCACTTTCCCCACCTTATGACTGTGCTGTGCTTTCTTTGTGACAGCCTGAAACGAGTGAGATGAAAGCACGTTACTATTAACAGGAGCAACTTCATTCAGAATCCCTTCAACTTTCTCGCTGTGTGACATTTTCTCAGGGGGTTGAAAGCCGTGGAGTAGCAGATGTTAAACCACCTGGCAGTAATCACAGCAGGGTTGTCAAATCCATAGAGCTTGTGAACAACACAAATCAGATACAAAGTTCTGGACCTCCAACAAGCAGGCTCAATTACTAACAATCACAGACAATCAATGAACCACAGGTACATTTATACTCAATGTGTTTAATCATTGCTAACACACTTTTAATGGTGGGTAAACTCGTTTATGCCAACTTTTATAGAACAGAACAAATCACAACAGATTCTGTCCTTGTCCTAAAAATTCTTGAAAACTCATCATGGATTGTGTCAATCGTGCAGCTAACAACTAGCTACTTAGCAATCCCCGTCACATTTCCAATTATGTTTTTAAAATATCAAAGATAATTAATATGCACTGGCCCTTTTTTACAGAAAGAAACAAAAATGTAATTACTTTTTATAAATCAAAGAAACATAGAGGTGGTTACAGGTGACAGCAGCAAGTCTGGTTTGTCAGAAATATCCCTGCTTCATAACAAAAGCCACTCCATGCCAGTGAGGGGGGCGATTTTTCTAATCGTGTTTTTCTATTTTAATAGTCTGCATCGAATAACGACTGAGAGCTGCTTCTCAGTGACAGACTTGCTCAGCAACAGCAAAGACAGGAAGTGGAGTAAAAGTACCTGTAGAGCCACAGACAGTATAAATACTGACGTCGTATCCGTGACGTCACCCACAGGTTTCTAAAGAAAGACAGTTTTGGTGAATTTTATTTTGTTTCTTTTGTTTGAATAAAGAGTGTGTGACAATGAATTTACAAGACAATTTAGCTAGTCTTAGCTTGGTCAAAATTTGAATTCGGAAGGTGTAGTATGGTTGTATCTTGGGATACATTAATAAGGAAACTAGGTGTAAGAATATTTTCTTACATAACATTTCGAGTTCATTTTGTTTATTAAAGCTATGAGGTTGTGACATCCAGCAAACTTCCTGCGCAAATATATTGGCAATGGGCAGTTCTTGGGCTACGGTTTTCTGGTTGGATGGACCACATGGCCCAACCCTCACGAACTTCGTCACCAAGAATAAAAACTGCTATATAGAGAGCTAATTACAGGAAGTAAATATCTTTAATAGCTATTTCCAAAAAAGAGCGATCATAAAGTATCAAAACATTTATTTTCTAAAAATGTTTGACTTTAGATATGATTCCAAATGTATGGATGGATAATGCATTTATCATTTTAGTTTTTTACAAAATATTATATAAGAATATAATAAATTTATAAAACAAACAGTATGGCCAATAATAGTAATAATTAATTAAATTTAATAGTGTCAATATATACTTTATTAACCTAAATCAGAGAGACAACCAGGTCTTCTCACCCTGAAATCAACGCAAGGACTGATGTAAGTAAGTTAGACAACAACCCACAAGCCGCTGACCCGCTGTATCCTCCTCTTTTGCAACTGCATCCAACCTCTTGCAACAGAGGAGTTTCAGTTTACTGTGTCAGCAGGAGAGGGGTGTGCATTTCCTGCCATGAGTTTGAACTCAAAACCATCAAGGAGCAGATATTACCCATATTTGGTATCATTTGATATTAACTGATAGGAAACTAGCCATTGGAAATAATCAACTAATGACACAAATCACACACATTTGTTATAACATAAATATACAAAGATAAAATCATATTTTGAGAATAAAAAAATATATTTTTTATTTCTTATTTCTGTTTTAGAGCTGACATTTAAATTCATCTTCATAAGCATACCAAGCTATAACACATCCACCATTTAAAAGCCACATAATTGTTTATCTGCGTGGAAGCAGAGGCTGGCCTTTTCAGATTTCAGTGGTACACTGCATTAGTGAAGCCCAAACTGGCAATTATTTGACGATGTCTTTTGGGCAACTTGCTTTCCTACTAAATGCCATGTCTCAGTGCTATACAGATATGCCATCACTCAGCAACGGGACTTTCAAAAAGCACTACAAGCGCAAAATGAATGCATCTTGATATGCTTTGGTTTACCCTGAATTTATTCAAAACATAGCTGAAGATTGGCTTTGCCCTTTCAGTACAGGAAGTGATAAATATACATTTCAAATAAGATATGAAAACATACAGTATTGCTTATGCTCAGCGCAGATACCATACTGCCTCTGGTTAAAGTGGTATTGACTTCACATCACAAATAAATAGTTTGAGGACAGTGTTGTACAATATTCATCTACAAATAGATTTATGTGACAGATATGTGCTCATATTAAACTTAAACAGCTTTAAATGACACATCAGGGACTAAATCATAGCTCCTTATTAGACACAAAGACAAAGAGGTGAAGAGATGAAGCAGATGAAACTTTTTTGTATAGCAGCAGTCAAGGCTGGGCCAAAAAAAAAAAAAAAAGGGGGGGGGATGAGACAGGAGAGGCAGAGCTGAGGCACAGAGCACAACACTGGGCATTATGGGAGTAACCTGCAATTATTTTATAGCTCTTAAGATTCCTGAGCTCTTAGTCAGTGTTTACCGTGCAAGGGCACGGCAAGGCCACAAATTACAACCACTTGCTTTGGCACCAAATGCTCAACAGTCACGCACAGGCCCGAGCTTTCTCTCAAAGGAGCAGACAGGCCGAGAATAGAAAGACAAAAAAGGTAATGGATGGAAGGTGACTATTAGGTAATTTTTTCCCCCTGTTTTTCCTTCAGTCATATGATGACTAGAATTGGTAGCACTCCAGCTTTTTTTTTTAGACAACATAGGTTACAGCCAATTCTATTCAATTAACTCAACTGAATGACAACAAGTCTTTTGACCTGATGTGAAGCCATGTGGTAGAAACCACAAGACACCAGGCCAAACCAGCAGAAGAATAATGCAGTCAAAATGCACAACAGATACAATTGAGGACCCTGCTATGTGTCATGACACTGCAAATGATAGATAGCACAGCCAGCTGTAATAACCGATTGAGGGCCATTTTAATCACGGTCTTAATGGATCTTCAATGGCGGGTGTTGTTGTGTGTTGATGCACATATACGTATGTGAATATGCATCAGAGTGTTGTTTTCCAGGTCTGTGCAGAGAATTGTGAAAGGCTCATCATGTGACGCAGTAGGCTATCTTCAGCCACGACTTCTCCAAAAGCTCAACTGCCACGCAGAGGGGGGACGTAAGCTGGACAGAAACCGCAACAACGAGCGGTTGAGAAAGGAGCAACAATTATGTGGCAACCGGAAAGGTAAGGTAACCGCAGCTGCTGCAAACTGATGAGGTTTTAGGCTTATCTCTTGGAAAGCTGTGGTCGCCACAGTGTCCTCACAAAAAAAATACAAATAGGCACAAATGCTGGGCCTGGAATACCTAAAAGGTGCTGTGTCGCTAGCGGTGGTTCAGTGGTGTAGGCCGTCACATAAGTGGCTTTGTGTCATTCTCCAGTTCCCTTAATCTGGGCTTTGTGAAGAGGTGTTGAGTGTTTTTAAAGAAGTAGTCAGGTGCTCAGATTGATAAGACTGGAAATCACTGCACTATAAATGCTACTCTGAAGTATTTTACTGTGTTCTTTTTTGACTGTCTCAATGTATGATACACACATTACTTTTATTTCTATCTGCACAGAAATGTATGAACTCCATGCATATATCAACATGTACACACTGTGTTTATATCAGAATAATCAAGTGAAATTACTTTTATTTGGGTTTCCTGACAAATCATTGCTGCATGTGACTGAAGATAAACAGTAAATGAAATATTTCTATTGCTTAAATTGAAATTGAAATGTGACAGTACAAGATTCATAAATCTTAAAAGAAAAAAAAAAAGATTAATATAACAGTTTAATAACAAAGACGTATCATTAGTCAGGTTTGCAGTAAACTCAATTACAGCTGGATGACAAACACTCATCAACATGACTGCTTAACTGCAAACACTCTGCACATTACTGCACAAATGACGGCACCGTCATTTGCTGTAAATGAGTTCATTACGGATCGACTGACTGTTAATGTTCTTAATGTATTTTAAAACCTCACATTGGGACTCACAATATCAGCAAATATAAATATACATATAGGTGAAGAGTGGGATGGCAAAATCAATTGATCTGAATAAACAACACCCACTTAATCAGCCCCCTGAATGAATCAAAAGCTGACCTCATGCTATCAGTGACGCTTCCGATTTGAGCTCTTCATAACCCATTTAACCCTGAAACAGAAAGACAACTCTTACACAGGCCATAGGTTATAAGGATATTTTTCTTCTTTTAGTCGTGGTGTCAAAGCTGTAGCCGTAAAGAGGCGGCTGCTTTAAGATAGAGGTTAATCATTCAAATGACATTTTGAACTCGGTATCGCTAAACATCCTCAGCAATTCTGCAGTGTAAACAACACGGGTGCTGTTAGGGCTGAATAACTAATCGTTCCTGTATCAAATTAGTAATTTAAGTGGAGAAGCTGCTGTGCGGTGCTCTAATAAATGTTCACTACTGGAAAGTTGACACTTTGTCAAACTTTCCGGTTGATCTCTTGACAACAAGCAACCGTATATTGGTTCTTGCGAAAACGAGATCATTTTGTGATAACGCTTGGGAAAATTGTGTTTGTTTAGTACACAAATACGTCAGCATGTTCTCGCTCGCCCATCAAATACAGCTGCCTAGTCAGTGTCCCAAGGCTTCAAAGTATATAGATACCCCTCTAGCATAATTTCTGGACATGCAAGGATCCATGGCCATGTTACCAAGAATAAATACGGAAGTTATCAATAAATATAGTGCGTCCATTTAGACTTTCAAAATAAAGCTTGTATGATGAAGCGGTTGCAGTTTTGTTAGGTTTAGCCACCAAAACTACATTATTTACCTGATGTAACTTAAATCCGTTATGTAAATTAACTTACCTGGCCTTCATAACTTAAAAGAAGTCAACATTGACTTTTGGAACAGAAGCCTCTATTCAGACTTTTCTATACTCTGTCACCTGATGCTAGAAGTGGACCTACATTACTGACCAAGCGACAGTATGGGATGGGAGTGGGAATGGACTGCTCTATACACAACAGTGATATTGTCACCAATACCTTTTCCTCACATTCAGTGTACTGTTTAAGTGTTTTGCAATGAAGGACTCCGATAGTAATCCCAGGTGTAGCCGCAGCTGAATTTTTACACAAGAAAACACTCTGCTTGTTGTCATGAGTCAAGAGTCCTCTGCATACACAGTAGGATTGTGCCCTGTACTCTTCTGCCAACCCCAGCAATACCCTCAATCTGTCCTCAGCTCCTCCACTGTGCCCCTGGGGGTTAACGCTGCACTCTCACTCTCTTGCTACCAAGGTGGACGACAGTGCCATTGTTAAACATAGCCCCGAGGAGTGCCAGGAACACGTTTTAAGAAGATCGTTAGGAGGAAATTTTCTTGTTTTTTTCCCCCTCTGTGAAGTGTTTACTCAAGCTGATTTGTAGCTCTTTAAATAGTTGGAGCAGGATATATTAAAATGAGAAAAGTCAAGACCTAGATGGCAACTATTTGAATGTTATCTGGTTAAAATTAAGATTTTAACTTGCAAAGACATCCTAACATGGAAGTGACAGTACTGTGGAGGTTATTTTTTGAGTTGTGTGTGTGAGTTTTTAAATTCAAAATTTCTAATTTATCAAAAACCTTGTTTGGGAATGAACGATGTGCTTAAGGCCAGTTCAAAACTTGATATATGGATGAAAGAATAAAAAAAAGAGATGGGAAATGAAAAGGAAATACAGAAATAATTGAGTCTGTGACGCCGGCACCACAAATGAAAAGACAGAGAGACGAGAGCCCAAGGCTCTGCTGCCCTGACCCTCCCCTGTCAGTTGCTGCCTGTGGATCTCCGAAGGTTAAAGTGTGTGTGTGTGTGTGTGTGTGTGTGTGTGTGTGTGTGTGTGTGTGTTTAGAGGGGAGGTGGTGGTGCAGGACCAAAAATAATTAGAGTAAAAATAATTAGATGTAAGTGCTCTTGTTGAAGCATGCACAGCTTGTACAGACAATACGAGGATACAGGAATGCTCAGGGCTCAATGCAACCCTCCCTGCAGGTGAGTTGTGCAGGAACCAAAATTGACCTGGGGCAGTGAGATGCTGGTTGCTGGGAATGAGAGCAACTTGGGATAAAAAATAAAAAATAAAGTAAAAAATAAAAAAAGGCACAAATATAAATCTGGCCTTAAAGCAATAGTTCAGCATTTTGGGAAAAACGCTTATTTGCTTTTTGACAAAAATCGATGACACTATATATTAAATAAAAGTCTACACAGCCAGCAGCCAGTTAGCTTTGAACAAACACTGGACATAGGAAGAAGCAGCTAGCTTGGCTTTGTATGTCTACCAGCACCTCTAAAACTCATTAAATGGTCATGTGATAACTACTGCAGAGCTGAGCTCATTACCATCATCGTGGAAAACTTCTTCTCAATCTGTTGACAAAGGAATTGGGTCAATCTCAATGTTATTCCACTGCACAATGCGTGCAGAGCTAACAGCTAACAGCAACAATAACTTTCAACACAGAAAAATGGACAAACTAATTACCGAAGACATTTCATGTTGGATATATCATGTTTTAAGAGGCTAGTGCAGGCCGTAAAGGTAGAGGAAAAGGTTAAACTGTGAAGATGTGTTGCTTTTTCATCACAGTAAGAAGAAATTCGTCATAGCTCTAGCTGACAATAATGAGTGGTGTTGCGTGTTCCGTCAAACATGGTAAAAATAAATCATTTTTACTGCTTTAATAGACACATCAGTGGCAGTCAACATTTCACATGTGGGGTTTATAGTGATTTAAACATTCAGACATTTTTGTCTCTTGTTGTATTTATACAGGTTTTTAATCTACTACTTGGAAATCAACAGAAATAGTTTTATATTATTATCACACACACACACACACACACACACACACACACACACACACACACAATGCTACCGAACATAACAGAAACCAGTTAGCCCACAAGACTTGGGTCACCTGAAACATCCCATCGGGTCAATGACAGCTGAGGCTGACCATACACACACACACACACACACACAAAGACACACATGCAGAAATCGCTTTGGAGCTGGTGACATGGGTCAGTGCTTGTGGGGGAAACAAAGCTCAAGTGAAGCGAGAGCAGAGGGCTCAGTCACGATTGTGCCGTCACTCGATGCAGATCGGTGTGGACATTTAGAGGCAAGTCGCTGCTGCACATACACGTACTCCACAGAGCGAGGACGGACAGACGGGCAGGACTAATGAGATGCAAAAGGGACATATTTTAACAAAAAGGTCACAGCTGTAATTAGAAAAATAATTAGCTGTGCTCTGTGTTTAGGAGAATCATGGAGCAGCATGAAGGAAGATGAGAAAAGTATGGTATAATTAGCGTATCGTAAGTTTTGCACAGTAAAAGAAAATCTAAGCCTGAATATTTAATATGTTTTGTTTATCTCTCATAACCTTCCAGGATTAATGTGTTAACTAAACAATAACAAAGGAGACATGTTTTACTGCGTTAAAAGACCTAACTACTCTGAACAAATAGGCAATGCTGTGGGAGGTCAAAGGCCAAAGCTAAATGAGAGGGTATGAGTAAAAGCTGCTTCAAACGCGCGACAACCCAGAGGTCAAGGTACGATCAAAGGATGAGACACTAAAGCAGTGCCCAAGAGGACCGCATGCCCTTTAAAAGAGGAAGAAAACTGCCAACATCCATCTGTGTGTATTTCACTATCTTCCCTTCATCTCCGCTCTCAGTGTCCTTCCAACTCCAATTTTGACTATGACGGGCTGCCCCTGTTCAAAAAAAAAAAAAAAAAAAAAATGTAATAAATAAACTCGCAGTCCTCCCTCCTCCCTGAGGCTGGGCAGTCCATGCAGGAAGGTAAACATGTCCACTGTGGTGAGCTCAGACCACGCGGATGCTTCGCTCCAGGTACCAGTCGTCCTCCACAGCTCTGCGCCCACCAGCAACATCTCGGCATTCACGAGCAGCACAGAGTACGTCTGCACAGATTTCCGCTTCAGTGCCAAACCCTCCCTCCTCAAGCAAGGACATCCGTGGATTTGATGAGGAGGTTGATTCAAATCAGGGTCAACAGTCTGACCTCTACCTACAGTACCTGGCTGATGGCTTATATTCCATCTGAAAAGCATCAGCTTTTTGATTTTTTGGAGTGTTGTTCGAAAAGAAAGACTTGAACAGGATGTCATTTTGAACGTTTAGTGGGCATTCAGCCCAAAAACAGCCGTGTGTTACAATAATTCAAGGAGCTACATGGTTGGGGGGAAAAACTATTATTATTATTCAAAAAAGACATAACTCATAAAATCACGCTATCATAATATTTAGCACTGGTCTAATTTCACATTCAACATTCAAAGCAAGTAAAGAGGAAATGCATATAGCTATAGTCATATAGTAAGACAAATCAAAGACAAGCAGGCACAACAAAGAGACAGGACAGAATTTTTCCCTCAAAACTGAAACACTGCGTGACCTTAGTAAATCCAAACTAGCCAGCCCGCCTTGTAATACCACTTGTGCCTGAAGTTCTTTGTGTCAATTCAGACTTCCTATGATGCAGTTATATCGACATCCTTTTGGTCCAGAGATCCTTTTGGTTTATTGCAATTAAATCACAGAAAAATCTTTATTATGGGTTCATACCGCTGTAGGAAGTGGGTTCAGCGGTTCATAGTTACTTGCTCGAGCAATGAGAATAAATACAAAAGATCCTGCGGTCATATTGTAACCGCTCGGCATTACCGATATGAGATGAGGCAAGATTGGAAGTTTGAAAGGTTTTACATTTGTATACGTTGTTTTGTCATACATTTGTGCTCTAACTGGAAACAATTTTGAACAGTGCATGGATTAAAGCAAAAAAATATATATATATATCTGAAATATCTCTCTCTCTCTCTCTGAAGAGTCCTGTCTCTATTTTGCACCGGAAAATAAACAGTGTAAACGGGGGCCGCAAAAAAAAACGCAGCCGGATGTCACGCTGTGATCGCCAATCGAAAGGTCAAACCGGTCAAACCTCCAAATGATGGAAATCTTTCGTAGAGACAGAGTACTTTAATCCATGACGGTGTCAGCGCATCAAGGGTGGGAGGAGCTGAAATACCAGGAATTACACACTGCACCTTAAAATACACATGAGGAGAAAGAGCCATGTTCCAGACGCACAAATTGACATGCAAACTGCGACTCCACTGCGGTGCGTCTGTTTGATCCAGGCAGTCCATGTGTTTGGGACAGAAATGAATCTGGCCTTGTGCGTCTTCAACTTAAATAAACATGCAGTTCATTTACATTGAATATATAGGGTATATATGTCTGCTCAGTCAGGAAGTACCGCATGAGTGAATTAATTGCACTTCAACTGCAGTGCAGAAACATGCGATGCACAAAAAGAACTGACTGCAGACGGCATTCACACTGACAGAACTAATTGCATGACAACTGTCAAACTGAAAATTCAGGTCATCTGCTTGGCGTACAGTACATTTGTGTTCTTAGAGTCCGGCCTATATGCTTCATAATCCCGTTCCTCTGTGATGCGTAGGTGGACAAGGTGTGGGCTGATGTTCATTACTTTCCTCTCTGCGAGTCGATACTCTTCCTTAGTCTCCAAGTGCTCCCATGGTGATACTATGTATACCCTAGCTGCCAAATACAGCATAATACTGCGAATGTGTGTGTGTGTGTGTGTGTGTGCAAGCAAAAGAACATGATGTGATTAGGGTGACAGGAATGTACATCCATATCCAAGATTTCGTCTCTAATAAAATCACTAAATATTACAGAGAGTTCTCCTTTGACAATATTGTGTCAATGGCTACACTGCTACCACCACCCACTGGTTAAAGGTGTCACTGTGTCTGCCTCGGTTTTCAAAGCCTTTGCACAGAAACCCCCAGCAAGTGACAGCATGCTTGTTTGAAAAAAGAAAAAAAAAAAAAAATGTCACCAATGGAGCTCCCCTCAAGGCTGGAAGTCTGAAAACTTTCCTGCCTCGAGACATGCAGGTAAAAATAAATAAATAAAACCCCCAAATTTTTTTATCATGACCAGCAATGCCGCTGTGAGAGATGACATCGACTTTGGGTGAGTCCACTCAAAGCCTGCAGAGAGAGGCGAGTCTCGGTGCTCCAGGTCTCACAGACATGGGGACAAAGGCTGATGTGAGGCTGATGGCGGTTGCCGTTTCCCTTATGTTTACCATCATTTCCCTTCACAAACAGAGGCAGGGCTGGAAAAGGCCAAAGAGCCAGGGCCCCGAGCATGCTGGCAGTCCAAGATGGGGGGGGGGGGAGCGACAGAGAGTGAAAAGAGAAGCAGATATACAGGAGCGAGCGAGAGAGAGAGAGAGAGAGGGTTAAGGCGGCAATTACTGATGAGAGAGAGAGAGAGAGAGAGAGAGAGAGAGAGAGAGAGAGAGAGAGAGAGAGAGAGAGAGAGAGAGAGAGTGTGTGTGTGTGTGTGTTCGGGCTAAGCTGCCTCCAGACACCACGCAGCTCAGAGCAGATCGAGAGTGACGGCTTGCTGATTAGTCAACTCACAGCCCCCAAGACTGGAGACTGCATACATGCACATACACACATACATACACAGTTGCATCGCAGATCATTTGAATAAATCCTTCTGTTATCATTGCACATATAAAAAGGCATATGGACACACATACACGTAAACAAATTAAGACATAAACATATCTCATTGTATCTCAGAGGAAGCTGAGACTAACGAGTCCTCAGTATTGTCTGCAGGTCTTCAGTGTGTGAGTGTGTGTATGTACACGCAATGTAATACCTTCATTATAAGTCAAAATGTGGATGGAGTTTGGTGGTTAATTACCTTAAGGAGATAGACAGGGATGTTGCTGAAGTCCACAGGGAGTTTGAGAAGGAAACGGGCTGAGAACTCTCCAGTCTGGAGAAGAAGAAACAGAGGTAAAGAAGTGTTCAACATCCATCATAAGGAAAAATCCTGATGACCTGTGGTACAAAAACAACAAGCGCGGCCAGGTAGGGTTTTAAAGAATACAATACTCGAGTTTATGTATTATGACTATTGTGTGCTTTAACCGGTTTTCATTTAACAAAATATGCCCAACTGCGTGTTAGAAAAAAGAACAACGTCTTAATAGATTATAGTCAAAAGTTTTCTGATTTACCAAACAACTGCTTAGACACTTGACACTTTTCGATAGACGACGACAGACTTCAGAGCGTCAGAGTAAATCGTGTTCTCCAAGCAGCCTCCCACCCACACAGGCTCTCCACAGGGTTGTTTCCCGTCCCCACCACTGTTTATTCTCTACAGCAATGACTTTCTTAGACAGCGCAAGGACAAGTGCGTTCTTAAATCCGCATACGATTGGTTGTTGTCAGTCTGCTTCATGGATTTGAGTCATTACATGTCGCAAGTTATCTTGTACAGTGATGTGATGATCGCTTTCTGGGACTAAATTGTTCTAAAATTGAAGATATGGTCATGGATTTATAGAAAGAAAAAAAAAGAGGCAATTCCACCTTCTCTGACCCAAAGGACAAAAAGTATCTTGATACT